>CM061268.1:88961622-89561622 GCA_030848825.1 Tadarida brasiliensis
TCCACCTCAGAGTGGTTCTGAGTGAATGAACCTCTTTGCACAAATGTGTTCTCTCTTGCCAAAAGAAAAAGGCAGGAAAGAAAACAGGCCCTGCTTACTAAGCGCGACTTACCTGGGGCTCCTTGTGAGTCCTTAGCTGACAGAGCGTGCTGAAGGTAATGTTTCAGCTGACTGCTCTGTCCCCTCCCGAGGCCGTGGGCTCACAGGCTCCAGCTGAGGATCCAACCACCGCCGGCATCTCCCATGTGCCCCTGTGCAAGCCCCAGGTCAACAGCATGGAACGGGAGGCCAACAGTTTCTCTGCCGAGCAAAGGCAAACACTCGGGTACAAGGAGAGACTGGGTCATTCCCAGGTACAGTCACACACATGGCAATTCCAGCCCGTGTCAGAGATACGACGCAGCTCCAGCCTGGCCCAGAATCGCTCTGCCCACTTTCACAGGCCAGTCCAGCTGCCTGAAAGCCAGCTCCCAAAGTACTTATGCCAACAACAGGACTCAAAACTCAAAATAAATAAACAAATCAGGAGAAATAAATGGATCAAGCAATCTGTGCAAAAATGTCCAGTTCAAGACACACACGTCCTAACCAACTCAACCTTCCCCCGGGTCTCAGCTGCCTCACGGCCGAGGCTGGGGTTCTCTCTGGGATTCCCCGGCCACGCCAGCTGGGCGCGGTGAGGAACCTCTTTAGGAAGGCGTGACGCCTGTGTCCAGCAGACCCAAGGCTAGAAGAGGTCGGAGTATTTCCTCTGCCCACGAACCAAGGGTGGGGCATCCAGGCTTCTGCAGTCATTGTACTCTGAGCTACAGTGTCCGCTTACTGCTGCTTCTCTTCTTCACATTTTTTAATTGAGATATAATGCACACATCACAGAATTCACTCTTTGAAAGTGTATGATACAGTAGTTTTTAGTACTGTCCACTGCTTTATAAGTCTAAACTTCAGAGTGGAGAAAGCATAGGGAAGGAAGGAGAGCAAGAGGGTCTGGATTTGATTAAAAGGAAAAAAAAAGGGTCTTCCATGTAGACTGGGGTTTCCAAAGCCCGAGTAAGGGAGATTGTGATCACAATCTAAATACCGGGTCTCTGTTTTGGAAATCTTTACCATATTGAAAACAGAATTATGTTTCTAGATGTAAGGAAGGGATAAGAAATGAAGGAATACGCAACTGAATTAAGTCTTATTATTTTGAAAAATGTGCATAGACCCAGGGCCCTGCTTTGCCCAGGCCGGAAAAGGCGTATCACACTGCCCTCTAGTAGCCAGCCTAGGAAATAACACCTGCCGGCCGAACGGCTCAGAGGCCTCTGCCCTGCAGGCTGTGCTCACGCGCGTTAAGGCACAGAAATCACAGGGAGGAATTCACAAATTTTCTTTTTTTTTTAATCCTCATCCGAGGACATTTTTGCATTTATCTTCAGATAGAGAGGGAGGAAGAGAGAGAGAGAGAAACATCAATGTGAGAGAGACACATCAACTGGTTGCCACCCACACGACCCCAACCAGGGCCGGGGACAAACTGCAACCGAGGTACGCGCCCTCAGCGGGAACCGAACCCAGGACTCTCCGGTCCGCGAGCCGACGCTCTAACCGCTGAGCCAAACCGGCCAGCGCGGAATTCACAGATTTTCACCAATGACTACTAAACACAGAGCTCACTTGGAATAGAATGCTTTCCCTCCACCGCAGTCTCTGCTTGGAAACATATGATGAATTCCGTCGTTAAGGGAAACAGTCCTGGTTTATGACCTCCAAACCCTCTGGGCCTCGGTCTTAGTCCACTCGGGCTGGAAGACCAAGATCAAGGCGCCAGCAGACTGAGTGTCAGGTGGCAGCCGGCTTCCTGGCTCTGATGGCCCACGTCTAGCTGTGTCCTCACCGGCAGAAAGAGCATGAGGGCTCCCTCGTCTCTTCTACAGGGCACTGACCCCGTTCATCAGCACCCCCTCCCCAGCAGGTCCTAATTACCTCCCAACAGCATCCCACTGGGGGCTGGATTTCGACACATGGACTCTGAGGGGATACCACATTCCATCCATAGCAGCCTCTTATGGAACTGCCCCACAAAATGAAGTCAGAACCTGCACCCGCAAGGAGGCAAACCCAGCTGTGCTCCGTGGAGCTGTGACAATGGACTAGGGCGTGACTCCTCACTGCCACCTCCGGCCAAGGAAAGGGCTAGCTGAAACAGCCAACTTGCAGAAGCATGAACTCAAAAGCAATGACTTAGAGTAAGAGCTGGTGTCCAGAGCCTATATTCTCTGGACTTTATAAAAAATTTTTTCCTTTATTGATTTTAGGGAGAGAGAGAGAGAAACATCGATGAGAGAGAACATCGACGGGCCGCCTCCTGCACGTCCCCCACTGGGGATCGGGCCCACAACCTGGGCATGTGCCCTGACCGGGAATTGAACCGGCGACCTCTTGGTGCATGGGTCGATGCTCAACCACTGAGCCACGCTGGCCAGACTGCAGACTTTTTTTAAAATACATTTTTTACTTTGCAAAAATTTGCGATTTACAGGAAGTCGTGAAGACAATACAGAGTCTCATTACTCTTCATCCAAATTCCTTGTCTGTTAACTTCTTACATAACTAGGGTACCCTTGTCGAAACTAAAAGACTAACACCGGTATATTTCTATAAACTAAACTCCAGACTTCACTAAGTTCTAACCTTGGGCCATTTTTAGTTTACGGCAAGGAGCCCAAGGACGAGACAAGCAGCGTGGACCCAGTAGCACACTGAGTTTGAGTCCCAACTCGGCCACATGCGAATGTACAACCTTGGAGTTTCTTTTCCAAGCTTGTTTCCTCCCTGAAAGTGTCTCCATCTCACAAATGCTGATTGTAGACACAGTCCAGTTACCCCTCATCTCTCTGCCTAAGATCCTCTGCCAGCCACTGGCCACCGTCAGGGAAGAGACATCCCTGTCTTAGTAGTGACTCCAGCTGAGAACCTCCAGTTACAGAATAGAGTACCTTTGGGGTTTTCCAATCTCAAAACTATTTCAGTCCATGACTGTCTCCAATGGCTGGGGGATGGGCAGCCTGTTTTAGGAACCTGAGTCCATTCTGCAGCAGAGATGACAGCTGTCCAACCACATCCGTTCTTCTCTTCTTCCTGGGTGCGCATGACATTTCACAGGCTCCCCTGGATTAAGGGGCAGCACAGAACTAAGCTCCAGTCAACAGAGAGTGTGGGCCACTTCTCGAGCCAGCCATAACCTCGGCCAAGCACTCCTCCAAGCTCGGCTCAACTCACTGGCGATGCCCAAGGCAATCCGCAGGCCATGTTAACCTTGGCATCAGCCTCGTCCCTAAATGGCTGCACTGCGCAGTTTACTCCCCGCCCCTACTGGCTCAACATGAAACCACCCTGGACATCAGTGAGGAAGGAGGAAAAACCGTTGTGCTGTGGTGGTAAGCCAGTCATCTGGGGCTGTCACAGCGGCCTAGCCCACCTGACTAACACAGGTACTACGTCAGTCCCATTAGTCAGTCCCGTTAGCACAAGACGCAGACCTCAGGTGCTGAGCTGAGTTGATCACATGCCCGAGTTCAGGACACATTACCCCATTCATTCACACACGGCCACTCCTGTTCCTCCTTCCCTCCGTCATTCCCCATTCCGTTCCCTCCCACAGTCCCTAGTCTAGTTATTTAGATGTACACCCTCCTTTAAAAATAACGCTGCTCTTCCTGGCCAGTGTGGCTCCGTGGATGAGCGTCGACCCATGCACCAAGAGGTCGCCGGTTCAATTCCCGGTCAGGACACATGCCCAGGTTGTGGGCTCAATTCCCAGTGGGGGGCGTGCAGGAGGCAGCCAATCACTGTTCTCTCTTATCGATGTTTCCATCTCTCTCTCCCTCTCTCTTCCTCTCTCTCTAAAATCAATAAAGAAAATAAAAAAGATTGAAGAGTATTCTTTAAAAGTAATAATAATACTACTAATGCTGCTCTCATTATTTACAATAGCTAAGATATATTAGGGGGACCGGAAAGTAATGTCGTTTCTGCGTATTTCGATATTTGGTTGTCATTTATCAGCTCATTGTGTACTTCAAAATCGTGCCAAAGACATTTTAAGGTTAGAGTGACTTGTTTACTCATAAATAATTCAATCTTAAAATTTTTTTTCTCAATTTATAGTGAAATGGCCAGCCAAATACCAGAAGAGGTACATATCCGGCATTGTATGCTTTTTGAGTTTCACAAGGGTAGTAACGCAACAGTTGCTACCAAAAACATTTGCGATGTTTATCCAAGTGCATTAGACGTTTGTAAATGCCAAAGGTGGTTTTCTAAGTTCAAATCTGGTAATTTTGATCTTTCTGACGCGTATCGATCAGGAAGACCAACGACTTTAGACAATGACATGTTAAGGGCGGAAGTGGAAGCAAATCCGTGTCAGACAATCGAGGAACTGTCAAACACTCTTAACCAACCTTGGTCGACCATCCAAGAACATTTGCAGCAGATTGGTACAGTAAGCAGAGCAGGTGTTTGGGTCCCGCATAATCTGTCCGAAGAAAACAAAGCTAACCGGTCCACCACATGAAACTTATTGCTTCAGCGGCACAATACAGAAGCGTTTTTTGATCACTTGATCACTGGAGCTGAAAAATGGGTCCTCTATGATAATCCAAAATGCAAAAGGCAGTGGCTCTCTCTGAAGGGGTCGCCACAAAGTACAGCTAAGCCAGGTTTACACCCCAAAAAGGTACTTTCGTGTGTTTGGTGGTGTATTAGCGGGGTCGTTCATTTTGAAGTGCTGAAACCTGGACAAACTGAATGCAGACCTTTACTGTGAACAATTGGATCGAGTAAATCAATCTTTAATTGAAAAGTGCCCAGCGACTGCCACCAGAAAAGGCGTTATTCTGCAACACGATAATGCCAAGACCGCACTGCGCAAGACAAACCCTGGAAAAAATTAATGAATTGGGGTGGGATGTATTGCCTCACCCACCATACTTGCCCGATATTGCGCCATCGGATTTCCATTTATTCTGATCGCTACAACATTTTCTAAGTGGCAAAAAATTTGACAATTTGGATGATGTCCAAAATGCCATCTCCAGATATTTTGCTCAAAAACCAAATGATTTTTATCCATCCGGCATTGAAAATTTGCACACTAGATGGCAAAAGGTTATTGATAATGAGGGTGATTATATCATCGATTGAAAATAAATCTTGCTGCCCTGGCTGGTTTGGCTCAGCGGTTAGAGCATCGGCCTGCGGTCCAGAGAGACCCGGGTTCGGTTCCCGCTAAGGGCACGTATCTCGGTGGCAATTTGTCCCCGGCCCTGGTTGGGTCGTGCGGGAGGCAGCCACTCGATGTGTCCCTTTCGCATCGATGTTTCTCTCTCTCTCTCTCTCTTCCTCTCTCTCCCTCCCACTCTATCTGAACAAAAAATGGAAAAATGTCCTCGGGTAAGGATAAAAAATAAATAAAAAAATAAAAAAAATAAATCTTGTTAAAAATGTATCTGTTTGAATTAATGTCGTAAAAACATGACATTACTTTCAGGTCCCCCTAATAGAAGCAGCCCAAGTGTCCACCAATAGACAATACACAGATACAATGGAATATTACTCAGCCATAAAAAAGAATGAAATCTTACCATCTGTGACAGCATGGATGGACCTAGAGGGTATCATGCTAAGTGAAATAAGCCAGACAGAGAAAGACAAATACCATATGTTTCATTTATACGTGAAATCTAAAGAACAAAGTAAATGAACAAACAGAAAAGAAACAGACTCCTAGATACAGAGATCAGACTGACGGTTGCCAGAGGGGTGGGGGCTGGGGGCTGGGTGAAAAGGGGAAGGGACTAAGAACTATGAATTAGCAGTCACAATACAGTCACGGGGATGTAATGTTCAGCCTAGGGAATATGATCAGTAATAACTGAGCATGGTGCCAGGTGGGTACTGGAAATACCAGGGGGAGCACTTTGTGAAGTATAGGATTGTCTACTATGCTGTACACCTGAAACTGAGACAGAACAATACTTAATGTTAAATGTAATTGAAACTTAAATTAAATAAGTGCTGCTCTTTTTGCTGATTTTTACTGTAAATGTCATTGTTCCTTTTTTTCCTCACCTGGAGTCTATCATGTCACTAAATCCCTAACTGTTGCATCTAACTGCTTTTTATAATATTCCATCATAAGCATGTACCACATTATATCCATCGTTTCCTGCAGGGGCAGCTCTCTAAGTTGCTTCCAATGTCTCCCTGCCCAAACTACACTTAATAAACATCCTTTTATGTAACTCCTGGTGAATCTGTGCAAATTCTTCGACGGATCTAGCCAGGGTGGGACTGCTTTGAGGTAAGGTATGTACATATTTAATGCATTCATTATCTATTGCTGTATAACAAATTACTTCAAATCAGCAGCTTAAAACAGTAACACACACAGAATGAAAGTATTTACTGTACATCAAATATCTGATAAGAGATTTGTAACCTAGAACATATAAAGAACTCTACATAAGTGTGTGTATTTCAAATAACCCAATTAAGAAATAGGCAGCCTTGGCTGGTGTGGGTCAGTGGTTAGAGTGCTGGCCCTCGCACCAAAGGGTCGCAGGTTTGATTCCCGGTCAAGGGCACGTATCTGGGTTGCAAGTCAATCCCCAGCCCAGGTCGAGGAGCATGCGGGAGGCAATCAATTGATGTCTCTCTCTCACATCAATGTTTCTTTCTCTTTCTCTATATTTCTCCCTCCTTCCCTCCCTCCCTCCCTTTGTCCCTTCTTCCCTCTCTCCCTTTCCCTTCCACCTTCTCTAAAAATCAATGGAAAAAATATGCTCAGGTGAGGATTAACAACAAAAATAAGGGCAAAGGATTTGAATAAACATTTCTGTAGAGAAAATACATACAGCCCTGGCTGGTTTGGCTCAGCAGTTAGAGCACTGGCCCGCGGACCAAAGAGTCGCGGGTTCGATTCCAGTCAAGGGCACATACCTCGGTTGCAGTTCGGTCTCCGGCCCTGGTCACGGCCGTGCGGGAGGCAACCAATTGATGTGTCTCTCTCTCACATCAATGTTTCTCTCTCTCTCTCTCTCTCTCTCCCCCTCCCTCCCACTCTATCTGAAGATAAAAACGGGGAAAAAATATCCTCGGGTAAGGATTAAAAACAAAAATACATAAAGACAGTGACCATAATTAGTCACGAGGGAAATGCAAATCAAAGCCACAGTGAGACATCATTCCACTCCCACCGTGACGGCTAGTCAGCAAGGCCGTGAGGAAACTGGAACTCGCACACACTGGTTTGGAAGTTGCAAACAGTTAAATATGGAGTCGCCGTATGACCCAGAAGCAATTCTACTCCAAGAAAAATGAAAATGCAGCATGCAAAACTCGTCCGTAAACATTCATAGCAGCAGTACTCACAATAGCCAAAAAGTAGAACCAACTCGAATGTCCATCGGCTGGTGCACGAGTAAAATGCGGTCCATCCAGACAAGGGAGTATTTACCCAGCCATAAAAAGGAAGGAAGTACTGATACATACACAACATGGATGACCCCTGAAAGAAGCCAGACACAGAGGCCACATAGTATATGAGTCCCCTTCCCACATTATGTGAAATGTCTACACTAGGCAGATCTACACAGACAGAGAGGAACTTAGTGGTTGCCTAGGACTAGGGGATGGGGACAGGTGGCGAGTGACTGCTAATGGACACACTTCCTTGTATCCACGGGGTACACAAAATGTTTTAAAATTGTGGTGATGGTGGCACAACTCTGTGATACCTCAAGACTACGGAACTGTACACTTTAAATGGGCAAAATGTGTAATATATGAATTCTACCTCAATAAAGCGGTTTTAACAAAATAATCCTATAATCCCAGTTTCTTTGGGTTAAGAATTTGGAACTGGGTGATTCTGGCTGTGGTCACACTGTTGATCAGGGCCAAGTACTTTTTTTTTTAATGTTTGTATTGCTTTTTTTTTTTTTTTTTTTTTTTTTTTTTAGAGAGAGAGGAAAGGAGAGGGGGAGAGAAACATTGATGTGAGAGAGCAATATCAATCAGCTGCCTCCCGCACACAGCCCAACTGGGGATTGAACCTGGGTATGTGCCCTGACCTGGAATCAAGCTGGCCACCTTTCGGTGTACGGGATGGCGCTCCACCAACCGGGCCACGCTGGACAGGGTTTTTTGTGGGTTTTTAAGGCTTGAATGAAGCTAGAAGATCCACTTCCAAGGCAGTGCACTTGAATGGTTGGTGACTTGGTGCTCTCTGCTGGTGACAGGCCTCAGCTCTGCTCCACATGGGCTTCTCCAGAGGGCTGCCCGCCTGTCCTCAAGGCCGATGTCCGACATCTATTATGACCCAGACTCAGAAGTCACACACTGCCCACACATCCTAGCAGTTACACACCCTGTACTGGCAGGGGACCACACAGGCTTGAATACCAGGAGTCGGATCACTGGGGGCCACCATGGAAGCTGGCTATGAACACTTAATAGGGAAGACAATGACAATGACAATTCTGTGACACATAATGTGTGCCAGGCACTGTTCTAAGCTCACAATAAACCTATGAGTTAAGTACTACTATCCCCATTTCAGACAATGAACTAAAGCACAGAGAAATTAAGCGGCTTATCAAGGTCACACACTTCGTGAGACATAGCTGGGATTCCAACTCGGGCAGTATAGCGCCAAAGCACACTCTTAAAAACTATGCAATTCTGCCCTGGCCAGTTTGGCTCAGCGGTCAGAGCATTGGCCCTTGGACCGAAAGGTCGTGGGCTCGATTCCAGTTAAGGGCATGCGTACCTGAGTTGCAGGTTCGATCTCTGGCCCTGGTCAGGGTCATGTGGGAAGCAACCAATCGATGTGTCTCTCTCACATCAATTTTTTTTCTCTCTCTCTCCCCTTCCCTCCCTCCCTTCCACTCTATCTAAAAACCAATGGAAAGGTATCCTTGAGTGAGGATAAAAAACAAAACAAAAAACTAAGCAATACTGCATCCAGAAACCAGTTAATTCAATTAAGTGCTGCCCACTTGTTCTCCAGAATGGACGAACCACCAGTTGAAACTCCCAGGAGTGTTCATTCCGTGAGAGAGTTCAGTCTCTTGTTTATTTTGGCCAAAATAATAAAACAGAAACTCATTCATGTTTTCATTTACGTTTCTCTAGTTACTGATGAGGCAACATACTTATTAGCCATTCTGGTTTTCCCTTTGGATTTTACCTATTGAAATTCTTTGTACATTTTGTTTTTTTCCCAATTTGCAGTAGTTATTTCTATATTCAGTTCCTATATAATGCAATCTCTTCTCAGTTTTAGACACTGCAAATATTTTCTTCTAAACTATACCCATCTGTAGCCTTGCCTATAGGATACTCTGTTGACTAGAAATCTTTCATTATAAAGTAGTCAAGGCTATCAAATCTTATGGATTGTGCTTTGGGGATCTTACCAAATCTATCCTTACCCCAAGGTCACAAAGACATCCTGTTTTTTCTTATTGGCTTTAGCATTTTGCCTTTCATTTTAGGTCTTGAATCACTATGGTATTTGTCTTTGTTTTATGTTTTGAGATAGGGATCAACTATATTTTGTCCATATATATAAAGCCAATTTCTGAGCACCACTATCCATCTCTCCTCCTCTACTTTGTGACACCACCTGTACCATGTCTCTAAGTAGCCATGTCTACTCCTAGCCCAGTTCAGCACTAACTCTCATTTTCTAAGAGGAAAGCTCTATCACTGTGAAAGTTTTTGCTGACACAGTAGCGCCCCCTATCTGCAGGGAATGCATCCAACGCCCAGTGCATACCATGCTTTCTTCTGTACACACACACACCTTTCCACGCAAAGCGAGCACTCCACACTGCTCTTTGGCAGCACCACCACTCTTGTGCTGTGGGGCCACGAGTAACTAAAGAAGTGCGACTTGAACACAAGCACTGCAACACCACGGCAGTCGATCTGACAACTGAGATGGCTACTACGCGACCACTGGGTGGGGCACATACACACCATGGACACGCTGGACAAAGGGATGCAGATCTTGGGCAAGGAGTGACACAGCAAGATTTCATCATGCTACTCGAAACGATGGGCAATTTGAAACTTATTATTTCTGGAATATTCCATTTAATATTTTCAGACATGCCTGACCGTGCGTGACTGAAACCACAGAAAGCGAGGAGCCCAAGGTAAGAGAGGCGTTAGACAACTATGCTGCTTTCTAGATTAATCCACCCATTACCTCTCTGATCCCTGGGGGTTCAGTATTACTAGCTTGTATTCTTCCCAAAAACAGAACACCCAGTTAAGAAAGTGATTTTAAAAAAATAAATGTATATTTATTAAAAAAACCTAACCAAAAACAAACCCTGGGACACTGAGAAAGCAATGTTTTTTCTGAAAGCCAGCAGTATCAGCCAGTGTTAGCTCATCTGAGAAACTACAGGCGCCTCAGTCCTAACACCGGGTCTCAAATATTCTTCTTCTCAAATGCTAGTGGTCAAAACTGACATTCAAGGAGTTGCTGGTGTGTGTGGGACCTGATTATCAGCAGGACATCTGGCTGCCCTCTGTCCACTACCCACAGCCCCCCACAGCCTCCAGAAAGTCACATGTCCTCCACGCTCCACTTGTAGGCGAGCTCCTCCACCGCCTTCTTGCTGGCAATCCTGGCGAAGCGCTTCTGCTCAAACCCATTGGATCTGCAACCGAGAGACAGTGATCAGCCAGAACCCTGAACTGGACATTTATTTTTGAAAAAAGAGAAGAGTTCACACTAATGAATAAGGAATAAGGCATGTGAAATATTTAAGGCATATGCAATAAAATCAAAAGGACTAAACATATAATTCATCCTCTTAGTAGTCCTTGTTCAGACTCTTCCCAGCCTTTACCAGCTGTTTCAAACCTTCTACCTCTCTCTAAAGGCCCAGCTCCCTCAGCTGATGTCTACATCTTGCACTCTACCCACTCGTCACATAAACACTTAGTGACCTCTTTATATACTGGGCCCTGTGTCATGAAAATGAGTGTGACACAGCACCTGTCCTGACGAACTCACAGGAGACTGACATGTCAACAAATAATTAAAATAAAAAGCATCAACGATGGTAAAAGTCTATATTGGGTATCACAGAAACAGAATGGAGATCTTACCTAGCTCGGAGGGAGATGGAGAGAGTAGTCAGGAGAGGCTTCCTGGAGGTGGCCCCTGAGCTAAGTCTAAAAGACAGAACTAACCAGAGGGCTGGAGGTGGGAGGGCATCTCCAGAGGGAGGACAGCATGAGCACCAAGAGCAAAAGCACGAACATAAGAAACAGCCTGCTACCTGCAGGGAACAGAGGCAAACGGGTATGGCTGGAGCCTAAAGCACAACAAAGGGAAGAGCGCAAGGCAAAGTCAGAAAGGTAGGTGGAGGCAAAATCCTAATGAGCTTTGTAGGCCACAGCAGAAAGCTCAGGCTGCATCCAGTAGGGACAGATTAAAAGCAGGAGCATAAACTGTATTTCAAAGAGAACACTCTGAGGGAGCTCAGAGGCAGGAAAGTTTCGGCAGTGGTAGAGACAACAGATGATGAAAGCAATGACGAAGAGGGAGAGAAGGAGAGAAGACACAGTAGGACTTGGTGACTGACTAGGCATATAAAAGCCAAGGAGAAAGAGGTGAGTCTGAAGGCCCAGGTTAATCGTTTCAGTGCCTAGATGAGCGAGGCTACTACCAACCAGGACAGAACACGGCTCGGTAAGATTCGGCCAGAGGAGACATGAAGGGAGAACAGCTGAGGGCACGGTTGCAGCCCTGAGAAGCATTTACGGGTGCACAGAGGAAAGGAAGCTCTTAAAGGTGGCCAAGAGGAAATGATAAGAGGAAACAATGAGGGATAGGGTGTCATAAAAGCCAGTACAGGAGTGGGTTTCAAGCAGTGAACGTCAGCTCCCTTCTAACACTATGCACCTCTCTGTCTTCTTTTTTTTTAAATGTTTTTATTGATTTTAGAGAGAGGGGAAAGGAGAGGAAGAGAGAGAGAGAGAAACATCAGTGAGAGAGAGAAACATCGATTGGATGCTTCCTGCACGCCTCCTACTGAAGATCGAGCCGACAACCAACCCGGCATGTGCCCTGACTGGGAATTGAACCAGCAACCTCTCGGTGCACAGGAAGACACTCAACCAACTGAGCCACACCGGCCAGGGCTAGAGCCTTGAATTCTGATGGCAGCTTCAGGGACAGAAGACAATGCCTTAGGCCCACATGAGGTGCAGTGGTGGGTTCCAGTCACAGCAGAGGAACTTGGGCAGACTAACTTACCCTCAGAGAGCAATTTTAAAATGTAGACAACATATAAAAATGCAAGTATTTGAAAATATTTGAAGGCATGGGAGTGACCCACAGCAGGCAGAATCAGGACGAAAGTCTGTGTGTGGATTGGGGCATCTTTTTGCCAGCGGTACTCCCAATCTGCACAGCTCACACAGGCAGAAAGTCACAGGCTTACAGGCTTGAGGTGTCAGTGCGAAGTGCGCAGCAGCTAGAATCCTGAAGGGGGAGCTGCAAAAGGGACGAACCCCGAAATCTATATATAAACTGCCCCCGATTCCTTGGCTAGCTCCTTAACTGTGCTTGTACAGGAAAGCCCCATTGAACTCAATGAAAAACCAGCAGCTAGAAATTAAAAGAACTGAGTAGAAATTTTGGCTGCTGCCCACTACAAAGGAGATCCAGTTTGGAGTTCCAAAACAGCCAAGTTAACTGTTAGAATAAAAATCAACACACTTCAGCCCGGCCGGTGTGGCTCTGTGGATTGAGTGTCGCCCCATGGAACTGAGAGGTCCCGGTTCAATCCCCAGTCAGGGTACATGCTTGGGTTGCAGATAGATGTTTCTCTCTCTCTCTCCCTACCTCTCTCTCTAAACAAAATCAGTAAAAACATATTTTTTAAAAAGCAGCACACTTCAGGAAACAAAGAACTGAAAGTCTCTACAATGTATCATTCATAAGGTCCAGTATATGTTACAGAAAATGGGAGTCTTCCGGACAAGATGGCAGTGTAGGTAAATGCAGCACTCGAATTCTCCCACAACCACATCAAAATTACAACTAAACCCCAGAACAAGCATCATTCAGAAATGCCTGAAAGCTGGCTAAATGGAAGTCCGACAACTAGGTGAATTAAAGATCAGCTGCATCAAGACTGGTAGGAGGAACAGAAAATCAGAAGGGATATCTCCATGGCAGAGGGCCCCCTGAGGAGCCAGGGATCCCAGCCCCACACAGGCTCCCCAGCCCAGGGTTCAGTGCCAGGAAGAGAAGTCCCCATAACTTCTGGCTGTAAAAACCAGCAGGGACTGAGGCAGAGGGAGACTGAGGCTTCTGGAGTCCCAGGTAGTTCCTGCTAAAGGGCCTGCACACAGACTTACTCGGACTCACTCCCTCTGAAATTCAGCACTGGGACAGCAGCTCGAAAGTCACCAGGGACATACAGGGAGGAACTAAATTGTCCAGCATCAGGGTACGAGCTGGAGGGGCAGCTTTCTACCAGACAGAGGTGCTGGCAGAGGCCATTATTCCTTTACTGAGCCCTGCCCCAGAGAGCCAGCAGGCAGGCACCATATCTGAGTCTCCATCAACCTGGCTCACACTGTTTGTCCCTGGTGATTTCCTGAGGCCTCATCGTAACCAACTGTCAGGCCCAACCGAGCTGTTTCCAGTGTCTTTTCCATAGGAACAACCTTTAGATTTTCCTAAAATCTCTTAAATAAGCAGCATCTGGCCTTAGCGAGCCCCACACCTCTTGCTAGGTGACTCCAGGCCTGGCACTAGCAGCAGCCAGCCTTGGTTCATAGCTTGGCTTTGCCTGGGCACCTCCAAGCACAGCACAAGTAGCAGTCATCTGCAGATCGCTTTGTAGCTCATGCTGGGTAGTCCCGGACAGAACACAGGCAATGGCTGACCTTGGCCTGCACTTCCCAGGAGGCCCCACAGCCAGTCCACCCAGTGGACAGCTTCAGACCATGTCGAAGCATCACCATCCAACTACTTCCACTAGTGACACACTTAAGGGGTTGACTCAGCAGGCATCAGAGTCCCACTGAAGTAAGTCCTGATCTGTGGAGTGGGCCCCTACACAGCTGATCCTCTGCAGTGGTTGGAGGCCATTGGTAACAGACAGTCCTTGCAGCTGATAAGCCTGGAGGCAAATCCCTCCCACTGACGTGCCAACAGAAATCAAGGCTCAATTATAAGAGGAGAGTGTACCCAGCCCACAGGGGAGGTGCACCTCAAGTGATCGGGGAGGCTGTGCCACTGGACCCTACAGGACACCTACTACATTAGGCCACTCTACCAAGCCTGGGAGATGTAGCAGCTCTACCTAATACATAGAAACACAGGGAGCGTCGACCCATGCACCAAGAGGTCACTGGTTCAATTCCCTGTCAGGGCACATGTCCAGGTTGTGGGCCAAATCCCCAGTGGGGGGCATGCAGGAGGCAGCCAGTCAATGTTCTCTCTCATCGAGGTTTCTATCTCTCCCCCTCTCCCTTTCCTCTCTCTCTAAAATCAAGAAAACAAAAAAATTTTTAAAGCACTAATTTATAAATATTCTTGAGGAAGAGAAAAATGTCTCATAATGAATGAACAGATGGGAAATCTCAGCAGAAAAATATGAACTGTCAAATGGAAATTCTAGAGTTGAAAATACAATGAACTAGCTTTAATGAAAAATTCATTATATGAACCTAATAGACTGGACATGGCAGATGAAAAGTCAAAGAACTTGAAAACAGACCAACAGAAATTGTCCCATCTTAAGAATAGAGAAAAATAAGAAAAAAATGAACTAAACTTTAGAGATTTGTAAGAGAATATCAGTGGCAGAAAATATTATAATTGGAGAAGAAAGAATAGTTCAAAAAAATAATAATAATTGAAGGAAAAATAGCCAAATTTCTCCCAAGCATGAAAAACATAAACTCATAGATTCAGAAAGCTCAACAAACCCAAAGCAGGATAAACACAAAGAAAACCACACCTAGGTACATCATCGTCAAACTGCTGAAAACAAAGACAAGAAGAAAATCTTGAAAACTGCCAGAGGGGAAAAAAAAATTACAATGTGTGTGTATGTTGGGGGCGGGCAGTGTTCAATAATAAAAGACTTGAGGACTGAGGGCTGACTTCTAATCAGAAACAACGGAGGCCAGAAAATGATGAAACATCTTTAAAGGGCTGGCAAAACTGTCAGAACTCTTGTCAACCAGAGTTCTATGTATGAGATTGCAAACTCAGAAGTTCCCCAGGTGAAATTTGAAATTGACCCCTGTACATAAAGGGCAAAAAGAGACCAAAGAAAGAGGCAGACCATTCCAGACTGGAGTTTTAACAAGCAAAGGAACCTATATATAAAAAGCTTCTCTCGGGCACCTGGCCCACCAGAATCTTCAAAGTTTATACAGAAACTTTAACTTTCAGTCACATATTCAGTCCAGATGGTCTCAACACCTTACTCTCTCAAAACCACATCCCTGAATTGGCTGCTAGTCTGGGAATAGTGAGACACACACTCCACAGACAGGGGACAGAATCAGGAGCCTCTGACTGCCCTGGTAGAGCCTGTGGGTCAACAGGCAGTCATGTCAGTGAAACGATCCTTCAGAAATGAAGGCAAGAAAAAGGTCTCTAATTTAATTAATATAATTGTGCCAATGTCAATTTCCTTATTTTATTTTGTTATATCTTTATTTCAATTTCCTTATTTTAATAATGTACTATGGTTATATAAGATATTATCATTGGGGAAGTGATACATTGTGACACACTGTAATATTTTTTCAAGTTCTTGTGAGTCTACAATTATTTCATAAGTAACATTTTAAAAATATAAAGGTAAAACAGACAGTTTCATATCAACAAAAACTGAGAAAATTTGTTGCCACTAGACCTGTGCTGAAGGAATGTTAAAAGAAGTTCTTTAGGCCCTGGCCGGTTTGGCTCAGCAGTTAGACCGTCGGCCCGCAGACCAAAGAGTCTCGGGTTTGATTCTGGTCAAGGGCACGTACCTCAGTTGTGCCCTTGGTGTCTCTTTCTCTCTCTTTATCTCTCTCTCTCTCTTTCTCTCTCTCTCTCTCTCTCTCCCCCCTTCCCACTCTACCTGAAGATAAATGGAAAAATATCCTCGGGTGAGGATTAAAAAAAAAGTAGTTGTTGTTTTTTTTTTTTTTATCCTCACCCAAGGACATTTTTGCATTTATCTTCAGATAGAGCGGAAGGGAGAGAAGGAGGAAGAGAGAAAGAGAAACATCGATGTGAGAGAGACACACAGACTAGTTGCCACCCATATGACCCCAACCAGGGCCGGGGACAAACTGCAACCGAGGTACGTGCCCTTAGTAGGCACCAAACCCGGGACTCTCTGGTTTGCAGGCCAATGCTCTAATCATTGAGCCAAACCGGCCAGGGCAAAAAAAAAAAAAAGAAGTTCTTTAGGAAAGAAAGAAGAGCACCAGAAATAGTAAATACATGAATAAATATTAATAATTATACATTAAAAAAATTTTTTTTCAAAACAATTTTTATTTTTCAAATTTATTTGTTGATTTTTAGAGAAAGAGCAGGAGAAACAATGAATTGTTGTTCCACTTATTTATGCTTTTACTGGATGACTCTTGTATGTGCCCTGACTGGGGATCAAACCCACAACCTTGGAGTATTGGATCAACACTCCAAAGAATTGAGCTACCTGGCCAGGGCCTTCTTATGTTGAAGTTTCTTTAAAAAATATAACTGTAGCCCTGGCCAGTTTGGCTCAGCGGTTAGAGCATCGGCCTGCGGTCCAGAGAGACCCGGGTTCGGTTCCCGCTAAGGGCGTGTACTTCGGTTGCAGTTTGTCCCCAGCCCTGGTTGGTCATGCGGGTGGCAGCCACTCGATGTGTCCCTTTCACATCGATGTTTCTCTCTCTGTCTCTCTTCCTCTCTCTCCCTCCCACTCTGTCTGAACAAAAAATGAAAAAATGTCCTCGGATGAGGATAAAAAAAAATATATATATATATATAACTATAAAGTAAAAATTGTAACATTGTATTATGGGACTTACACCATTTTTTTTATGTAATATGTATGACAACAATATTACAAACACAGGGTAACGTGAACTACAGTGTTGCAAGATTCTTATATTTTATGTGAAATAACTGTCAGTAGGCTGTGATAAGTTAAAGATACATATTGTGATACTTAGAGCAAACACTAAAAAAAATTGTTAACTAAAAAGATAACAAAGCAATTAAAACTGAATACTAACTTACACACCTAAAATCCAAAAAAATGACAATACCAAATGCTGGCAAGGATATGGAGCAACAGGAATCCTCATTCTCTGCTGTAATTTAAAACACTACAGCCACTCTGGAAGACATCTGGCAGTTTCTTATGAAGTTAAACATAGTCTCACCATAAAACCTAGCAACTGCTGGGTATTTACCCAAGTAAACGGAAAACTATGTCCACATAAAAACCTATACTCAAATGTTTATTGCAACTTCATTCACAATCACTAAAAACTAGGAGCAACCAAGATATCTGTAATCTATCCACACAATGAAATACTACTCAGTGATAAGAAGGAATAAAGTACTGATCCATACAAGAACATTAATAAATCTTTTGCATTTTGCAAAAGTCAGACCCAAAAGGCTATGTATTGTATGATTCCATTCATGAGACATTCTGGAAAAGGCAAAACTATAGGGACAGAAAAGAAAACAGTAATTACAAGGGATTGGTGGAAGGGGTACAAATGACTAAAAGGGGACTTTCAGGGGAAATTTTAGGATGATTGAACTGTTCTATATAGTACTAGGGTGGTGGATGAATGACTGCGTTTGTCAAACCTCAAAGAACTATACACTATCATAAAGAATAAATATTAATACAAGTAAACTATAAAAGGAAAAAAATTACCCACGATGTCAGGAGATCCCAGGATAGACTGCAGACTCTGACAAATGAATCTAACTATATTACAAATGTATGACATAACAGCACTGGAGGGAGGTGGGCAGGGAGCTGACCCTTTATGTTGAAAATGGTATTTTGACTAAACTATAAGGGTGATAACAAAAGGAAATGCATATAAATGCTATACTCCAGTTGGTAAATTTGTTTCTCATTTCTGAATTTTAAAATTCTGAAACTGTTTTACATGTACACTGGGATGAGCAAAATGGATGGTGGATGGTGAGTGCCAGATTTCTGAACGTTGGCAAGGGAAGTTATAGATAAGCAAGAAGGAAAGGTCTACTGGATTAGAGTCACTTACATCAGTATGAACTCGCATTTATATACATGTATATACACAGACACGTACAGATGGATACAGAAATAATTAGGTAAGCGTGTATACGTAAATTACTATACATGTATTACCTAGCTCTGTCTGCTACGAGGGCCTAGAACCAATGACACCCAGTAACAGCAAGCTCTTCTAGCAGTCAGATCTTAGTTTCTATACACCCCTCTCCACGAAAAGCAGTCAGGACTCCTTGGAGAAATTGCTGATTCTAGAGTTGGGGCAGGGGATATATAAGATGAGCCTGGAGTACCTTGTAGTATCAAAAATAGGGTACTCAAAAATAAAATGGGGGCATGTGAAAGGGACACCTGAAAGAATTCCCAATGGCTAAAGAATGGAACAATTTAAATAACAAAATAACACACTACTAGACTACAATCCAGAGTATAAAATATATATAAATCCATATTGATATAAATAAATGATTGAATAAATGGGGAGAGGAAACAAATCTTCCTTCCAGAAAAAGTCCAAATAACATAGGTAGATATTCAAAATGGACCTCACTAGTCCCTTTTGAATGTAAGCTGAACTCAATAACTCACTTCCAGAGAACAAAGTACAGAAAGGGAAAAATGGTAAGTTTATTTATTTATTTTTTAAATCCTCACTCGAGGACACTTTTCCATTTTTTTTTTTCAGACAGAGTGGGAGGGAGAGAGAGAGAAACATCGATGTAAGAGAGACACATCGATCAGCTGCCCCCTGCACGACCCCAACCAGGGCCAGGGCCGAACCACAACCAAGGTACGTGCCCTTGACCGGAATCAAACCCGTGACTCATTGGTCTGCGGGCCGACACTCTAACTGCTGAGCCAAACCGGCCAGGGCGGGAAATGGTAACTTGAAGGTGGAGAAGCCTGGCAAACACTACCTGAACCACGTGATCAAGGTCAACATCACTACTGATGTCATGTGGGTATCATGTACCCACTAAAACAAGGTGATGAAAAGGGCATTCCACCACTGTGGCATTCTTTCCAAAACCCTGTAACCTCAGTCTAACCATGAGAAAAACATCAGACAAACCCAATTTGAGGGCCATTCTGCAAATATGTGACCATACTCCAAAAAAATTATGGTTACAAAAAGCAAAGACTGAGAAACTACCACAGACCAGAGGAGATGAAAGCGACATGACAACTGAAGGTAATGCGGTCTCCTGAACTGGATCCTTGGACAGAAAAGGGCATTAATGGAGAAACTGGTGAAATCCAAATAAAATCTGGGACATTAATAACAACAGTTGGTTTCTTAGTTTTGATAAATGTACCACGGTAATGTAATGAAAGTTAATGAAATTGAATGAGGAGTGTATGGGAATTCTTTATACTATCTTTGCACATTTTCTATAAATCTAAAATTATTCTAAAACAAAAGTTTATTTAAAAACACAAAAAAGTTTCAAAACGCAACATCAATTGCAGACTACACATCACCTTCAAGCACAAATGGACTATTCACCAAGGTAAAACCATACACCGGGCCATAAAACATGTCTTAACAAATTTCAAAAGCTCAAAATATTACAGAGTATATTCTCTGACCTCAGGGGAATTATATTGGAAATCAGTAACAGTGAGATATCTAGAAAAGTCTAAATATTTGGAATTAAACAATGCCCTCCCTAAGTAACTCAAAAACGGAAAACTAAAATTTTGAACAAAATCCAACATACATTCCTGAGAAAAAAAGAAACTCTCAGCAAACTAGGAATAGAAACGAACTTTCTTAACTCAATAAAGGGAACCTAGTGGGTAGGAGTGGGTCAAAGGGGGTCATCTGTAATACTTTCAACAATAAAAAATAAAATAAAATAAAGGGAATCTATAAAAAAAGCATTAGCTTAAAACACATATAATGGGAAAAAACTGAATATTTTCCTTCTAAGATCAGCAGCAATGCAATGTTTTCCTTCTAAGATCAGGAACAAAGCTCTCACTACTTGTATTCCACATGTGCACTGGAAGGTCTGGCTAGTGCAATAAGGCAAGAAAGAGAAACAAAAGGCATTTCGGTTGGAAAGAAAGACATCAAACTGTCTATTCACACAGGACGTCATCCTCCAGGGGCAAAATATGATGGAATCTACAACAAAGCTACTGTGTGCCCTGGCTGGGTAGGTGAGTTGGTTAGAGCATCATCTCGATACACCAAGGTTGTAGGTTCAATCCCCGACCAGGGCACATACAAGAAGCAACCAATAGCCCTGGCCAGTTTGGCTCAGCGGTTAGAGCGTCGGCCTGCGGTCCGGAGGGACCCGGGTTCGGTTCCCGCTAAGGGCGCGTACTTCGGTTGCAGTTTGTCCCCGGCCCTGGTTGGTCGTGCGGGTGGCAGCCACTCGATGTGTCCCTTTCACGTCGATGTTTCTCTCTCTCTTTCTCTCCCTCCCTCCCACTCTATCTGGACAAAAAATGGAAAAATGTCCTCAGGTGAGGATTAAAAAAAAAAAAAAAGAAGCAACCAATAAATGCATAAATGAGTGGCAACAAATTCTCTCTCTCTCTCTCTCTCCCTTCCTTCCTCTCTCCCTCTGGAATTAATCAATCAATAAAAATACTAAAAAAGCTATTGTGCTTTACTTCAAAGAAAACAACTGATAATATTTGTTGCCAATGATAAATTTGAGCTTTCAACTGTAAATTAGAATTTTGAAAAACTTTCGTCCACCACCACTAACTCTTTAGCTTTCTGTTATTTAAAGATTTTTGTGACGAGATCAGAGGTAATGTTAACAAATACATGATTATATGATATTATATAATGAAATATGTCAATATTTGGAAGGTCTGAAAAACTCAACAAAGTAACATTTTCCAAATGACCAGTGCACAAAATCATGCAGGGGTAAAGGATCCATCCCAAAGTAGGGGGGGGGCGAAAAACCAACAATAGATTTTAATGTAAGAGTATTAAAAGTTTTTTTGGTATAGTTTGAGCTTCCATATTACAAATAACCTTTAAGGAACTGGAGTTTTTTGCGCGGTATCAAAAAAATATAATACATCACCTATGTAGAAAGTTCAATTTTCTTCCTATTCTTCAACTAAATATATCGCAACAAACTAAATGCAGAATCCTGTCTACTATTAAGCCAGACATAATGAGATTTTCAAAAATGGAAACCAATTCTATTCTTCTCACCATTTTTTGTTTGAAAAATATAATTATTTTTCATTAAAAATATGGTAATTATGCAATGGCTTTATTGTTTTTTAATGAATTAATGAATGCTTTTTAAACTTCTCAGTTTAATTTCTAATACAGTGCCTGGCCTGTATGGCTCAGCGATTAGAGCATTGGCTCATGGAACAAAGCATCGTGGGTTCAATTTCTGGTCAAGGGCACATACCTGGGTGTTGCAGGTTCAATCCCCGGCCATGGTCAGGGTCGTGCAGGAAGCAACCAATTAATGTCTCTCAATGTTTTTTTCTCCCTCCCTCCCTTATACTCTATCTAAAAAATAAAAAATACATAAAAATCAAAATAAAATTTCTAATATGGTAAATATCAGAAATATTAATAGCTATAACCAACACAAACAAGTTTTTTGGGGGTCCTCAATAATTTTTAAGAGTGTGAAGGGGTCTTGAGAGCAAGAAGTTTGAGCATCATTGTGTCAGATGCTGGAACATGTCTTTTAGTAGGCAAAAGGAGGTGGGATCCACCATGTAAGGAGAGGGCGCACTATGGAGAGGAGCACAGATGGTTCCTCCGGGGTAACAGGACGTTAGAGCATGTGGGTACAGATGCAGGCAGGTGAAAAGACAAGGTGGTAGGGGCCAGTGAGGTATTACAAGTAACTCACTCCTAAGACAGTGAAGATGGTTCAAGGGCCATATTTTATTTTATTTTATTTATTTATTTTTATTTTATTTTATTCCTCACCTGAGGATATTTTTCTTTTTATCTTCAGATAGAGTGGGAGGGAGGGAGAGAGATGGAGAGAGAGAGAAACATCAACTGGTTGCTTCCCACATGACCCAGACCAGGACCGGGGACGAACCACAACCGAGGTACATGCCCTTGATAGGAATCGAACCTAAGACTCATTAGTCCAAGGGCCGACACTCTAATCGCTGAGCCAAACCGGCCAGGGCTCAAGGGCTGTATTTTAGATACAACATACAGATGGCTCTTGAATACCACTCATCACTCATCCCCTAAATCTTAGAAAATATCATTAAAAATGACTAATGTCAGAAACAAAGGGTGTCCTGACTTCCGGTCAAGAAAGAAGCATAGGTAAACGCAGAATCACCTCCTCCCACAACCACATCAAAATTATAACAAACTACAGAACAACCATCATTCAGAACCGCCTAAAATCGAGCTGAATGGAAGTCCTACAATTATGAAATTAAAGAAGAAGCCACACCGAGAAGAAGCCACACTGGTAGGAGGGGCGGAGGGGCGGAGGGGTGAATGGGCTGGTCCCACATCCACTTGTGGCGGATAAAAATCAGGAGATACCTTGGCTGAGAAGGTCCTCCCTGAGGAGCAAGGGGTCCCTGTCCCACACCAGGACCCCCAGCTCAGGGTTCCAGTGCCAGGAAGAGAAATCCCATAATGTCTGGTGGTAAAAACCAGCGGGAACTGAGGCTGAGGCTGCTGGAACCCCTGCAGTTCCTCTTAAAGGACCTGCACAAAGACTTACTGGAATGGACGGTCTTGCACCCTCCAGGCTCCAGTGTGGGGGAGGCAGCTTGAAAGGCACCAGAGACATACAGGGAAGAACTGAGATGTTTGGCATCAGGGCAAGAGCTGGAGAGGCAGCTTTCTCCAGACGTGTTGGCCAAGGCCGTTGTTCCTTTGGTGAGCCCTTCCCCCACGGGCCCAGAAGACAGGCACCATATCTGGGACTCCAGCAACCTGGCTCACACTGCTTACCCCGCCCTGGTGATTCCCTGAGGCCTTGCCCCACTCAACTGGGCCCACCCAAGCTGTTTCCAGTGGCTTTACCATAGGATTGGCCTATCTTGGCTTCAGATTTTCCTAAATTCTCTCAAACAAGGAGCATCTGGCCTCAGTGAGCCCCATACCTCTTGCTAAGTGGCCCCAGGCCCGGCACTAGAAGCAGCCAGCCTTGGTTCACAGCTTGGCTTTGCCTGGGAACCTCCAAGCCCAGCACAAGCAGCAGCCATCTGCAGATCGCTTTGTAGCTTATGCCTGTTGGCCCCACATAGAACACAGGCAGTGGCTAACCTTGCTCTAAAGCCAGCACAATCAGTGGCCACCTTCAGACCACGTCAAAGCACCACCACCCAACAACCTCCACAAGTGACATACTCAAGGAGTAGACTCAGTGGGTACCAGAGCCCTCTGAAGTAAGACTTGCTCTGTGTGGTGGGCCCCTGCACAGATGATCCTCCAAGGTAGTCAGAGGTTGGTGGTCAGTGGGCACAGCCAGTCCTTGCAGCTGATCAGCCTGAGTAAATCCCTCCCATTGACATGCCAACAGCAATCAAGACTCAATTACAACCGAAGAGGGTACAGTTCACACGAGGTGCACCCCTCGTGGGCCAAGCTGGGGAGAACAGGGAGGCTGTGCCACTGGATCCTACAGGACACCTACTACAATAAGCCACCCTACAAAGCCTAGGAGGCATAGCAACTCTACCTAATACAAAGAAACAAACACAGGGAGGCAGCCAAAATGAGGAGACAAAGAAACATGTCCCAAATGTAAGAACAGAACAAAACTCCAGGAAAAGAACTAAACAAAATGGAGATAAGCAATCTAACAGATGCAGAGTTCAAAATATTGCTTATAAGGATGCTCAATGAACTTAGTGAGTACATCAAGGAACTTAGTGAGGACCTCAAGAGCATAAAAAAGGACCAGTCAGAAATGAAGGATGCACTAACTAAAATAAAGAATAATTTACAGGGAATCAATAGTAGAGTAGGTGAAGACAAGAAGCAAACCAACGATTTGGAATATAAGGAAGCAAAACACATCAAATCAGAACGGCAAAAAGAAAAAAGAATCCAAAAAACTGAAGACAGTGTAAGGAGCCTTTGGGACAACTTCAAGCGTACCAACATTCGCATCATTGGGGTGCCAGAAGGAGAAGAGAGCAAGAAATTGAAAACCTATTTGAAAAAATAATGACAGAAAATTTCCCTAACTTGTTGAAGGGAACAGACATACAAGTCCAGGAAGCACAGAGAGTCCCAAACAAGATGAACCCAAAGAGGCCCCCACCAAGATACGTCATAATCAAAACACAAAAGGTTAAAGACAAAGAGATAACCTTAAAGCAAGAGCAAAGCAGTTACCTACAAGGGAGCTCCCATAAGACTGTCAGCTGATTTCTCAACAAAAACTTTGCAGGCCAGAAGGGAGTGGCAAGAAATATTTAAAGTGACGAAACGCAAGGACCTACAACCAAGATTACTCTATCCTGCAAAGTTACCATTTAGAATCAATGACCATATAAAGAGTTTCCCAGACAAGAAAAAGCTAAAGGAGTTCATCACCACCAAACCAGTATTATATGAAATGTTGAAGGGTCTTCTTGAAGATGAAGAACAAAAATATGAACAATAAAATGGCAATAAATATATATCTATCAACAACTGAATCTACAAACAAAATGAACAAGTAGTACAAAAACAGACTCATAAATACAGAGAACTTTTTGATGGTTGCCAGATGGGAAGGGGGTTGGGGGAATGGGTGAAAAAGATGAAGGAGTTAAGAAGTACAAATTGGTTGTTAAACTGACAAACCTCAAAGGGAAGTGGGGGGGGGGAGAGATAAACCAAAGAAGTTATATGCATATATGCACAACCAACGGACACAGACAATAGTGTGGGGAAGGCAGGAGGGGTGCAGGAGTGGGGAGGAGGGGGTCAAGGGGGAAAAGAGGGGGGACATCTGTAATACATTGAACAATAAAGATAAACTTAAAAAGGAAAAAAAACAAAACAAAGCGTGTCCTATCTGGACCATCTGAGTTGTTTATCCAGATCTTTTTAAGTTTTGAAAAGGAAAAACGGAGGAAGAGTGTTCTGAGCATGGGAAATAGGATTTAAGGGCCTCGAAAACAGAACAAGCAAACTTCAAATTATTAACCTTGTCATTAGAGCAGAGAATGAAGCAGAGTGTAGAGTGATTTACAGTTAGGGAAGGTCAGGGTCAGATGGAAGAAACAACAAAGATGTAGGAAATATTCAGGCTTACCTGTCCACTCCATCCCAGCGATATCCAGGCCAGATATTGAATCTGTTGGGAGGAGGTGCAGGGCCACTATAGCGAGGTCTCGCTAGTGAGTGAAGAGACAGAAAACAAGTTAGTTATCTGTACAATTCAATTCAGGTAAATGGCAGCAGGGGAAAAATTTTATACAGAAATCTCTATTAAGTTGAACTTAAACTCCCAAATACAAGGAATCTAGACTGAATGGGAAAACCTTTGCACATACCTATGTATCATCACCCTAATGATTCTCTCTTCACATAAATCACCTCCACCTCTGACAATTCCCAGAGGCTCACCTTTCTTATTCTTGGTCTCCTTGGCCTTATTCTTCTTGATGAAGTTGGCCATGGGGTCCCCCTCTCTTTCTTGTTCTCTCAGCATCCGATCCAGATCTTCATCATCAATATAGCGGGCCAGAGGCTTCTGCATTTCCTTTATTGCATCCTCCACATTTTGCTGCTGCTGCCGGCTCTGGACAAGCCTGGGCAACAAGAACCAAGAGTATCTGCTATACTGTTCAACAGTTCCACTCTTACACTGACATGGACCACACCACCACCTTTGGAGAGCCCCGTTTTTAGCAGCCTAGGCCAGGTATTGAAAAGGGTACAATTCCTAGAATACCAACGTGCCTCCTGCATGTCCCCAATGGGGGATTGAGCCCCCAACCCCGGCATGTGTGCCCTGCCCGAGAACTGAATCGGCAAACTTTCAGCGCAAAGGACAACACCCTACCAACTGAGCCACATAGGTCAGGACCTGAAAACACCTTTAAGGCAGAACATAAACTAGCTGACAGAAGAGTAGAGAAATAACTCCCTCCAATCACAGTAGTCTTATTGCACCTTTCAGTGGTTCCCTTACCCTTTTCCCCACTGGGCATAGAGCTCATCTCTCTCTCTGTCCTTCTCTGCTTTTCTCCTTTGCTCTAAACGTTCCAGTTTCAAATTCCTCTTACGACCAGACTTATCTCGAAATACAGTTTCAGCATACTGGAATTCAGCTGCAAAGGAAAATTATGCTTTTAAAGATAAACATCAGGTATCAAAATCAGAAATAATATATATTTTTTAAATATCTAAATATATATATATTTTTAAATATCTAAATACATATATTTTAGAGAGAGAGGAAGGGAGAAAGAGATAGAAACATAGATGTGAGAGAGAAACATTAATCGGCTGCCTCCTGCACACCCGCCACTGGGGATTGAGTCTGCAACCCAGGCATGTGCTCTGACCAGGAATTGCTCAGTCCATGGGATGACGCTCAATCCACTGAGCCATACCGCTGGGACAGAAATAATATTTTAAAGCTCTAATCAATCACTTGGGGTTCTGATGCTAAATAAAAACTTCTGCAGCCAGACTACAAGTAGTTCCTACTAATACCTAAGTGCCTATTGGTGATGATCCTGAAAACTATTATTTTTCAAGAAGGAAAAGAACCACTTGGACCCACTGAGAAGTTACAATAATGCATAAAACCAGAGATGAAACTTGATAGCAATAAAAGTTTAAAATACCAGGTACAATAAGCTACATTAAAAAGGAAAAGCTACGCGAGTCTCAGTTGGTCTCTGCACTTTCACATCTTTACCTTCCAATGCCGCGGTTTCCTGGTCCCGTTCCTTGAGTTCCTGCTGCTCTCGCTGTATGTCAGTCAACACCAGCCCAGTTCTAGCCCCAGAATACGTGTGTGCAGCCTGTGCGATGGAAAGGAGCATCCGACATTAATGAGACACGGCAGCAGGAGGCTCTATGGGCATACACAGCTACGTGCATTTTGTCTGAAGATCAGCAATAACCAAATCAAAAACTCTAACTTTATATTCTTATTATCAGCTACAGATTCACAAAATAGAGAAGAAATAAAATTGAATTGCATGAAAAATTAATACTATCAAGTTTAAGAGTAAACACAAACCAAGAAGATCTTAAAGAAAAGGCTAAGCCCTGGCCGGTTTGGCTCAGCGGTTAGAGCGTCAGCCCGTGGACCAATGAGTCGCGGGTTCGATTCTGGTCAAGGGCACGTACCTCGGTTACAGTTCGCCCCCGGTCCTTGTCGGGGTCGTGCGGGAGGCAACCAGTTGATGTGTCCCTCTCACATCAATGTTTCTCTCTCTCTCCCTCTCTCTCCCTCCCTCCCTCTCACTTTATCTGAAGATAAGTAGAAAAATATCCTCAGGTGAGGATTAAAAAAGAGAGAGAAAAGGCTAAGCACCTGTATTTCTGATTTTTCAGCATATAAACTGCATACATAAAGACTCACTCTTTCAGGCCACCTGACCAGAAACCTGTGTCAAGCTCTAAGCCCTCCAGTAGAGACTCACATTGATAAAATATTCCATTTAAAATACAAACTCAAACCTAAGACCCTTAAATTATGGATATATTTCAGGAGAATGAAAAGATATTACCAAATCAAAACTTTTTACGAAACTCCACTTTGCATCAAGATAACAAATTAACCCACAAATGGAACACACAGTATACACACAGTATATCCCTAAGCCATGTGTCAAATTTGACCGATATTAAAATTTCCAAGGACTAAACAGATACATAAAATGTCAAGGAGTCCAGCTGAAACATAGCCCTCACTCTGTGACCCAAAAGAGAAGAACCCCACTTCCTGAGTTAGGGTCAGTCAGGCTAGTCTACCCTGCCAGGACCAGTGGGCTACAGAGGAGACTTACCTAAAAAGTCTGTGTTGGAAGAAGATGTGCACACCACAGGCTCTGTCATTCTGTTTCTTAACCAGTTCCTTTACTAGTACTGGTGTTCTTGACAACATAATTACTCAGGGTTCATGTGGATTTTTTTTTTCACTAACTCAGGCCTCATCATAGATTTCAAATAAAACACTGACTTTCCAGGTGATATGATTTCTAGAAACAGTATTATATTTTT
The DNA here is from genome assembly GCA_030848825.1 of Tadarida brasiliensis. Classification (NCBI taxonomy): domain Eukaryota; kingdom Metazoa; phylum Chordata; class Mammalia; order Chiroptera; family Molossidae; genus Tadarida; species Tadarida brasiliensis. The sequence continues at coordinate 88,990,117 of CM061268.1, forward strand.
AGCGCTTCTCTTTTAAGGTCTGGATACAGAAACCTGCACTCCAATTTATAATAATAAATTGCTTACTTTATTTTATATTATTTTTTTAAGTCCTCACCCGAGGATATTTTTCTATATATCATCAGACAGAGTGGGAGGGAGGGAGAGAGAGGGAGAGAGAGAAACATCGATGTGAGAGAGACACATCGACTGGTTGCCTCCCGCACAACCCGACCAGAGCCAGGGATGAACCACAGCCGAGGTACGTGCCCTTGACTGGAATTGAACCACGACTCATTGGTCTGCTGGTAGACGCTCTAACCACTGAGTCAAACCAGCCAGGACCTAAACTGCTTACTTTAAATGTTTACTTTGTCCCAGGCATTGTGCTAATACTTACACTAACTCATTTAATTCTCACAATAATCTTCTGAAGTACATACTACTATCCACATTTTACCAATGAAGAAGCTGAGGCTTAGAAATAGTAGGTATCTTGCTCAAATCTCACAGGTAGAAAGTGGGAAAAGTAGGATCTGAATACGTAATTTGTTTGTGATCCTAATTCCACTCTATAAACTACAGTTCCCAGTTTATCCCTAAGAAAATCGGGAGTTTTTCTAGACCTACTAAATTGTGGAATTAAGATGATATAAAGGCAGAAGCTACTGAGGAACTCTGGTACTTGCAGGTGCATCTGGCTGGGTTACAGGCAGTCCTGCCTTCAGAGAGAAGGAAAGAGCTCGAGAGGTCTTCTGAACTAGGTTTACTATGCCATCAAGACATACTTCCTCCTCCACTGGCTTGGCTCTCCAGGCCTTGTGTGGAGCTAGAAGACAGCAGTCACTCTCAGAGAAAGATATGGCTCCTGAAAATCCCTACCTTCTTCCCCAGAGGCTGAGCCCTTCGAGGTGGAGACAGGTCGGAATCAGAAGATCTGGCCCTCTGTTTCCTCCTTGGTGGAGAGAGGTCAGAATCAGGGCTGTGGTGTCTAGGTCTGTTCCGTGGAGGTGACAGATCAGAATCAGAATCCTGGTGCCTTGAACTCCGCTTATTCCGTGGAGGAGAAAGATCTGAATCAGAGGCTTTCTGACTGTCACCTGGGTAGGAAGAAGAGTCCAACGTGTGACTCTGATGTCTTCTAGGTGAAGAGCTTGTATGATATTTCCTATGGCTGGGTGAAGAGCCTAGAAATTAAAGAAAAAAGGCTTTAATTCCCTTGTCAGAATCTTAAAAAGGAACTTACCGGGTTAACGTGCAACATTCATTTAGTCCTCCTGTATCACTAACCTAACACAAGTACAGATGACATCAGAGAAGAGCAAAGTCAGAGACAATTTTTAAATACAGAGGATGTGGAGTTCTGTTCCCAAGCTATTAGTGACTGTGATTAGTGTGTGAGATCTCCACATATTCATCTGTCATAACTACTCACACACAGAATGGGTAGAATAACCTGCACGCAGATCTCAGGGGTGTGGTAAAATGAAAACTCCTCGATATATCCCAAAGTCCTCAGGCTGAAGGACAACTATGAACGCTCTCCCTCCAGGGAGCACGCCTGTGCCATCCCCATTCCTCTCCCCTTCCCCCACAGGCACGCATCTCCTAGACTCCAAGGGACCCCATGAGACCTGCAACCAGGAGAGCCATAGGCAGTGGTAGCTCATCCCAGGCTAACCCCCTGAACCTGTCTCCAAGGCCCCCTTTTCTCTGACTTCCCAGTGAGCCAAGGGAGCCCAGCCTAGGCTCTCCAGCTACTTATCCTATGGCCTTCCTAGTTTCACTGTCCTAAGTGTGTTTTTGCTGTGGCCAATAAATTCTTGCTTTACTAAAAAAAAAAAAAAAGGACAACAATATATTTAAATTTAAAAATTAAAACAGTAACTAGGGACAAAAGATGGAGTAAAATATTTATCGCACAGGCCTGAATTATAGACATAAGCATCACAATTACCTCTCAAAAAAAACAGTTGGTGCCCTGGCCAATTTGGCTCAGCAGTTAGAGCATCGTCCTGCGGACCGAAGAGTCATGGGTTCGATTCCCAGTCACACACCCCTGTTGCAGGTTCAATCCCTGGTCCTAGTTGGGTGTCTGGCAGGAGGCAACCAATCGATGTGTCTCTCTCACATCGATGTTTCTCTTTCTCTCCCTCCCCCTCTATCTAAAAATCAATGGAAATATATCCTTGTGTAAGAATTAAAAAAAAAAAAAAAAAAACTTCTCCAAAGTTTTTCTAAAGACATTCTCATTTCTAAAGACACGAATACCTAACAAAGCAAGTAAAACACCCAGAACAAAGCACCTAGGGAACAAGTCCCTCTCACGGACAATCAAGGCTCACCTTTAGAATCATGCTGTTTATTTCCGGAATGGGATTTTGCTTGCTTTCTTCGTGGAGGAGAGAGGTCTGAGTCATATTCATACTTGCTGTTCTTCGGGAATGAGGGATGTGAAGGTCCTGGTCCCTTTCGATGTGGAGAAGTTTTGTGAGAGGGTCTTTCTGGGCCTTTACTGCTTTTGGTTCTGGGCAGTGAATCAGGGGAGTCATGACGGGCCCTCTTGAGACGCGATGTGTCCAAGGAGTCAAGAGTCCTTCTAGGTTGAGATGTGTTAGGGGAGCTATTACGAACCCTTCGATAGGGAGAGATATCTGAGGGACTGTGATGGGCCCTCCTAGGAGGAGATGGGTCTGGTGTGTCATGACGAGCTCTCCTAGGAGATGCAACTGAAAGACGATGCTTCCCGAGAGGAGAGGGATCCGATGAATCATGACGGGCTCTCCTAGGTGGAGAAGGATCCGGGGAGTCATGTCGAACCCTCCTAGGTGGAGAAGGATCCGGGGAGTCGTGTCGAACTCTCCTAGGCGGGGAAGGATCCGGGGAGTCATGACGGACCCTCCTCGGTGGAGAAGGATCTGGGGTGTCATGACGGACCCTCCTTGGTGGAGAAGGATCTGGGGTGTCGTGACGGACCCTCCGAGGAGGAGAAGGATCCGGGGAGTCATGACGAACCCTCCGAGGAGGAGAAGGATCCGGGGAGTCATGACGGACCCTCGGAGGAGGAGAATGATCCGGGGAATCAAGACGGAAATGTCTGTGCGAAGATAGATCCTCATTGTGGCCTAAACACAAACAGCAAAGAGTTGGATTCCCACAAGTGCTGTATTCACCACCAGTACCCAGTTCAAAGGACGCCCCAGCAGCGTACATCTCAAAACTACTTGGAAAGCCCAAAACTACTCTGCACAGTTCCTTTGCGTACGGGCAGCAAGCCAGCACTCATGAACATCTTAAAAATCTCTTTTATTTGCCTAACAAGTCATAAATCTCAAAGCATTTTAACTACATTTTTCATATTACACCTTGTAAGGCAAGCAGGGCAGTCATCTTGCTTTACAGTCATGAAAAGTGAGGCTCCAAGGAGCTGAATGGTTTCTTACCTAAGATCACAGCTCCAAGATGAAGAGACAGACGAGAACCCCAGGCTTCTAACTCCCAACCCAATGCTTTTCCCAAAACCTTATTTGTGCAGAGTTCCCAGGCAGAGGCTCCTATGAAATTTAGCCTAGAAAATTTAGTTTGTACTCACTCTTCTTTCAAAGGACACATAGACTAAACCTGTGCCACACCAAAATGAATGCTGTCCATGCCACTGTGCTCCACAGAGGGGGAGACCAGCAGAAAAATAAGATCAGCATTACTGATCACCTACTACATGCCAATGTTTTATATAGAGCACCTCATTTAGTTCTCAAAGCCCAGGAGATAAATATTATCCCCATTTTATAGATAAGAAAGTTGACACTCAAAGAGATTAAGTAATTTGCCAAAGTCATACTGCTAATAAGTACTGGAGTGAATATCTAAATCCAGATCTGTCTGACTCCAAAGTCCATGTGCAATCTTTAAAAATATGCAGCTGCACATTCTAAGAAGAGGCCAGGGTGGCAGAAGCAGAGTATGGGAGGGGGAAAGCAGGAAATGAGGTCATGGGTAACAGGATACCAAACTGTAAGCAGGGACCTTAGGGCATTGTGAGGACTTAGTGAGAGGGGAAGCCACTGGAAGGTTTTGAATAAAGAAGTAAGATGATTTGACTTATATTTTTAAAGAATCACTTTAGCTTCTGTTCTGAGAACTGACTGTAGGGGAGCAAGAGGGGGATGACTTAGGAGGCTGCTGGAATCCTCCAAGTGAGAGACAGTGGTGGGTGGCTTGGGCAAAGTGTAAGCAGGGGGTGCAGTATCTACATATACTCAGATAAGATGGTACACAGGATTTAATGAATTAACTGATACAGGGTGTGAGAAAAAGAAGAGAGTTAGGGGGACTCCAAGATTTTGGCCTGAGCCATTTAAAGAACCGAGTTGCTATTTACTGAAATGGGAAAGAATGGGAAGATACCAATTTAATTTTGGAGATGTTAAGTTTGAAATGTCTATTAAATTAACACATGGAAATATCAAGAAGGCAGATATATGAGTCAAATTCTGAATAAAGGCCCAGGCTGGATATGTAAATTTGGGGGACATCACCATGTAGAAAGTATTTAAAGCCATGAGATCATCCAGATGTTCAGTGCAGACTGAAATTTTAAAAGGTATCTAAGGATCCCTGGATCACTCAAGCATGTAGGGACTGGGATGGTAATGAAACCAAAGGACACAGAAAGAGCGGCCACTGAAATAGGAGGGAACCAGGAAAGGAAATCAGGAAGAGCAACCAAGTCAACTGCCAAGGGCGACAACTGGCCATTGGCTATCACATCGGGGTAGTGAGGATGAGAGCCTGTTGGGGACGGTGCCAAAAGAATGGTAACACCAGAAGTGGAGAGCGGGAGGATAGGTCATTTGGAAGAGGAATTTGGTTTTAAGAGTAGGGGGGCATTAAAGTCGTGTGGTACTTCAAGGTCAAGAGAGTTATTTTTAAATTATTTCATCCATAAATACAATATTTCTAAAAGTTAAAATTCTTTTTTATAAATATATAACCTCAATACCACTATCTCACCTAAAAAATTAAGAATAATTCTAAAACTAACAGTAACTCATCATCTATTTTATCCTGTCAATCCTCAGATTCCCTAATTATCTCATTTACTTTTGCTACCAGATTTACTGAAATATAATTCAAATACCATACAATTTACTCATTTAAAGTATATAACTTAATACATATCTAGTATCATCAAAAAAATGTAGCTGAGGAAAGAGTTTGAAACTTTCTATTCCAAAGGCATAACAGAAAAATGTTTATAGTAACTTGGGATACTTCCAAAATCCAGTTCCTCCTCTCCCTGTTTCTTAACATTGAGCTCCATGGCCCAAATACAAATAAAAGCTGGGTAGGACCCAATGAATACTTGTTAAATGAATGAATTACACCAATTCAACTCCTTTACTTTGGGAAATAGGCCTATCTGATTAGAATCCAACCCTCAGAGAATAGTACTGATATCTGTGGGAGGCCTGACAGTAAATCTAATCCATAAGGCTGATAAATTCCCTGATCTTTATTTAAAAGAAAGTAACGGCCCTGGCCGGTTTGGCTCAGCGGTTGGAGCGTCAGTTCACGGGTTCAATTCCAGCCAAGGGTGCGTACCTCGTTTTCAGTTGGGTCCCAGGCCCTGGTTGGGGTTGTGTGGAAGGCAACCAATCGATGTGTCTCTCCCGCATCAATGTTTCTCTCTCTCTCCCTCCCACTCTGTCCGAAAAAATAAAAATGAAAAAAATCCTCAGGTGAGGATTAAAAAAAAAAAAAGTAAGGGTCCGAAATCAGTGAGGATATTTCCAACATCAAACGAGGATGGGGCATTGAGAATGAGACAAAACAAAAAGAACTATCCGTGTGCTTGTGTGACTTCCTAGACCTACAGATATGGAAATTAAGAGACTGTCTCTGAAAAAAGGATTATGGAAAAGTCTGAAACACTACTACAGGATAAGGCAGAAAATAATGATTAAAACAGTCTAACCACTATGTTGTACACCTGAAACTAATATAATATTGAATGTCAATTGTAATTGAAAAAAAAATTTTTTTAATTTATTTTTTTCTTTATTGATTTTTTAGAGAGAGAGGAAGGGAGAGGGAGAGAGAGATAGAAACATCAATGAGAGAGAACAATGATTGGCTGGCTCCTGCATGGTCCCTACTGGGGATTTGGCCCACAACCTGGGCATGTGTCCTGACCAGGAATCGAACCGGTGACCTCTTGGTGCATGGGTCAATGCTCAACCACTGAGCCACACCGGCTGGGCTGAAAAATTTTTTTAAATTTAAAGAGTAAAACAGAATCCTGATAAAATACTACTAATAATGTTTTCATTCATAAAACATAAAAATAATGCACTGAAAATTAACTGAGAAATGGTGATCACTAACCTATAGCCAGCTGTCACTTTTTTTTCCCAAGCCTTACCAGAGGATATTTTTTCCATTGATTTTTAGAGAGTGGAAGGGGGAGGTGAGAGAGGAAGAGAGAAACATCGATGTGAGAGAGACACATCAATTGATTACCCCTCACATGTGCCCCAACCAGGGGCCAGGGATCAAACCTGCAACCCAGGTACACGCCCTTGACCAGGAATCGAACCCGAGACCCTTCGGTGCACAGGCCAGTGATCTAATCACTGACCCACACCAACCAGGGCGCCCATTGCCACTTTGGCTATGAATTTTTTTCTAATCAGAATTACAGGATAATTAGCCTAAAGGCACAGAGTATAACACAGAAAGAACAACTCCTGTTCAGGAGTTAACTCTTCAATCCTCCATGTGTGAGAAAGGAATGAGTATCAAGTGTAAACTGGAGTTAAACAACTATCAAGCAGCAAGACCCTTATTTATGAAGGAATGAACGCAGGAAATAAAAAAACCAGCACACTTCCAGTGCCCACAAAGAGCCCGAATGACTGCTGGACCAGGGCTGGGACTCTCTGGGACTAAGTTATTTCTGGGTCTGTGTCCCTTAGTAGGTAGACCTACCTACCAAGCTGTTGGAACAGGGGAAATGACTTCTAAGACTCAAGTAATGATTTACCAAGGAGCAGTAGGCCACAAGAATCTAATAACTTCTAGCACTTCAACAAATATTTATTAGTGGCACCTCCTTATGCTAGGCTGGGGGAATAACAAGGTAAATAAGACTTGGGCTCATCTCTGCTCAGATGTGACAGACAAATGCCCTTTGTCCAACTCAAGAACGCAAAGATTTTTTAAAATAAGGAATGAAATTATTGGCCTAGGGAGACGGTGTAGAATGGGCATGAGAAGGTTAATGTACTGTAAAATAGCAATATTTAAGGGAAAAACAAACACAGATTTACCAACACAAATACAAAGGACAGAAAACAATAGTCCTTGACCCATACATGAGTTGCTTCATTCTGAGAGGACAAAAGTTGTTCAAGTCTCCAAAGTCTGTTCCTCGGATGCTTGTAAACTCCTCCCCAGTCCGGCCTGTGTACTAAGTGCTCACCTATTCTGGGCCAGAGAAGGATGCGTGCTGAAAGTTCCCAAAATGACCTCGGTAACCCTAATACCAAAATATAAGAAAAAGTGGGTACCTAGTCTCTCAGTTCCCATGTCTTACTACCTCTGAAGAACTTCTGAATTCTATTTCATACTATACATTTCAGGATCAAGGACAAACTATGCGTTCCTCTTAAAAAAAAAAAAAAAAAAGTATAGAAAAGAAAGGCTTCCCCTATAAATGGGACATTTAGATCTATCTAGTGTTGGAACTCACCTCCCAGAAGCTTCCATTTAGCACTGGAACGAAAGGTTTCCATCTGCTTTACCTCTTCTGGTCGCTCGTCCACAAACTCAGCCACCTGTGGCAGTGAGGACACTAGATTGAGGAAATCCACAGGGTCCAGCCAAGGAGCACGGTTCTCAAGAACCTGGAGTTATAACCATCCCCATTCCTAATACACATGGCACACACAGACCCAACAAGTCATGAAGAAACATGTAGTGGTCCTCAGTTATGTGTGCTCCATAAATATCTGACTGTCACTGGATGGTTTAATTCTAGATCTTTCTCTGACTAATCAATTTCCCTCCAAGGTTAATCAACTTGCCAGAGACACAACTGCCACTTGTAAGATAAAAGCCAAATTTCTTCTACCATTTTATTTTTACCTCTTTATTTTTACTATATTGCATTCAGAGGGGAAACAGGCATGCTCCTTGTCATGCCTACCAGTCATCAAGGGCTTCAGGTTCCTTATGAAACCTTTCTTCTTATAGTCACGATGATAGGTATTACTGAATCCAGCCAAAAGAAGTAATTAAGATGTACACAGAATCATAGAATCTTTAAGAGAGAAAACCACATTTCATATCATCCAAACTCCCAAACAAATGTGGAATCTTCTTTATAGTACCCTTGATGAATGATACCCAGTCCCTCCCTGTCAGGGAGTCAATTCACTAACAGGGAACTCATTATGTTACAAGGTAGTCCACTACATTTTCGGGGCAGTGCTTGAAAGTTCTTAGTTTTATCGGACTGGTACCCACCTTCCTATAACTTCTTTCCACTGACCCTAGTTCTGACCTCTGACAACTGATCCTCTTTCCATATAACAGGCTTTTCAAGATGGCTCGCATAATACATTCTCATTACAGAGTAGCAACTATGTGCAAGGCACTGTGTTTTGTACTTTACTATCTCACTCAATCCTCAATGACCCTGAAAAGAAAGAGTCTACACTACTTAACAGCAACTATGACTCAGAGAAGTTAAGTAACTTTCTCAATGTCACAAGCTAGTAAGTAGCAGGACTAGAATTCAAACCCAGGTCATAACTCCTCTCTACTTATTCTCTTCTCCCAAGATCCTATCATCATTCCTCATATAACCTAGTTTGGAGACCTCACTGGTCATTAAAAGCACAGGCGTTCAAGCAAGATGAACTGAGACCTCAATCCCCAGCTATGCTGGTTGATACTCACGTAACCTTTGGCAAGTTATTTTCTCTAAGCCTCAACTGCCTCATTTGTAAAAAGAGGTTCCAAAGGATTGCTATGAGGACTCGATGAGACAGTTCATGTAAGCTGAGTAGTGCTTGTACATGGTAAATGCTCAATAAATTATACCTATTATTATTATTGTGCTGCAACTGCTATTGTGGTTGTCCTAGTTACTTTGCCATTATTACTGGTGGTGGCAATGGTGTTTACAGTAACAAAAATGAATTCAATAACCAAGATCTGTTTTAACCAGTATAGAGAGCTAAAGCCTTCCTTGTTTTGATTTTGGGGCAATCACAGGAGCAAATGACAATATTCTAAAGGAAAATTAATAGAGGACCACATAAAAATTGTAACTTTTAAATGTCACAACTATTATAAATGAAATGGCAAATGATAAAATATACCTATGACATGTAAAATAGATAATATAGTCTTATTATATAAATATCAAATAAACCACTGAAAACAATTAAAATCCCAATTGTCTAAAAAATGGACAAAATACTAAGAAATTCACAAAACAGAAATGCCCAACAAACATATGAAAAATTATTCATTTCACTATTTTTCAAAGAAACTAGATACCATTGTTCACTGCCACATTGGCACAGGTCTGCCATGGTTTTGTTGTGTTAGTAATGCTCACGTACTCATGAAGGAACGGAAAGGCTGGCATTCTCATACACCTCTAGTGCGAGTGTGAACTGTTACCACCTTTTTTTGGAAAGCAATATGGGACCTTAGCTCAAATGGACCATAATTTCACTTCATGGGAATAAAGAAATAATGGATTCCTACAGTGATTTATTTACAAGATATGTTTACCAAAGCATTATGATATTTTAAGACAGGAAACAACCCATATGTCCAGTAATAGATCATTTTAAAATATGTATACTGAACTACTATGCACCATTAACAATCCTATTCTCAAAGAATATTTTAAAGTCTTACTAAAGTATTCACAATATATTTTAAGTGAAAGAGAAGGCTCAAAAACCATATGTACGGTATGATCCCAATTATAGTTGAAAGAAAATAAAAGTATGTATAATCTATGAATTAAAGAGACAGTCATCCAAATGTTAGAAGTTGTAACCTCTAGATCAGCAGTTCTCAACCTGTGGGTCGCGACCCCTTTGGGGGTCAAACGACCCTTTCACAGGGGTCGCCTAAGACCATCGGAAATATGTTTTCCGATGGTCTTAGGAACTGAGACACCGCTCCTCTATCGGTCTCCAGGCGGGTCCACCCACATGCAGATACGCCCACATACAACATGAGGAACTGTATTAAAGGGTCGCGGCATTAGGAAGGTTGAGAACCACTGCTCTAGATAGTCACAGTAATAGTGATTTTTATACTCTTTTTAAAACTTTAAAGTTTCTTAAAATTCCCAAATATTTTATAACAAGTATATATTGCTTTTATAAAATAGAAAAATAAAAACGTTGTAAACATTAATTAGGTTTAAGTGATTGATTTTAACTGAAACTAATTGGTTCCTTATGATCACTCTTTCTCTTCTAATTAGTAACAAATCATCTTTCATGTTAATCTACTGTAGAATATGCTGGGAATTAACATGAAACATGCTCATCTAGAATTCATCTTTACAACTTTACCATAACATAGCCTATCAACAGCTCTCCTTCTCACCTTTCTCAGTTACTCTCAGCATAGGTTCCATGACTATACCAATGCTAGGTTATCTGCCTATGCTTCTGCCCACCCGGCTCTTACCCAACCTTCAAAACTCATGTCAGATATGTATACCCTTCATGGCATTTCCCAGTGGAATAATGAGTGTGCTACTTCCCCTGTGCTCTCATAGCACTTGGTGCACATGTGAAACACAGCTCCACATCTATCATTCTACTGAAATGATCTGGAAGTCAGTCTCCCATTGTAGAGTATGACCTCTAGAGTACAGACACTATGTTCTACTGATCTACATATCTCCAGTACTTAGACATGAGTACACAAATTTTAAAGTTTAGTTGAATCAATGAATAAAAGAAACAAAGAGAAAGTTCCCTACAACTGAACCTGAACATTGTTAAGGTCAATTCCAACAAACTGAACCTGGGTAATTCTAGGCATAGTTCTACCACTGATGTTGAGGAGTCCTGCCTAGTTTTAGTTTGATAGGCCCCTCCATAAACAACGAAGATGGAGGATACGCATCATCAAAGAAGACTATTTTTAAAGGGCTCTTTGGAACTATTCTCTGCCCAACTTTCCCTCTCACACATCTGCCCTGCACTGGGAGTCAAGATTGAAAGGTGATTTTCAAAGTCCTTACAGCCTCAAAAGAGACATACCACAGGCAAGTCTCCATCATCTTCCTCTTCCTCCTTTTCTGGTTTAGTGGTGGAGATAGATGTCCAGCTCACATCATCATCCACAATCCGCATTCTAAATATGGGGGAAAAAGATAAAAAAGGTGAAACATTCTTAGACAGTAGCCTATAAACACTTATCTACTGGTTTTAGGATAAAGCTCAGAACCTGCAAGATCCTACATGGCCTACCATCTGTTTTCACATGCTCAGTCCCTTTCCTCTGCCTAACCGACTCTTCTCATTCTTTACTGGGAAACTCTTACTCATTCTTAAGGTCCTAGCAAATACATATATATATAACTTCCTTGACCATACCTTCCTAACTACTATCCCTTAACTGCCCTATCTAAGAACCCCTGTTACGGATTCTTGGAATACTTCGATTGCATTTATCACAATGGAAAGAAATCAATTAGTTGCATACTTAGTTGTTTAAAGCCTATATCCCCACTAAACTATAAGCTCCATCAGAATAGGGACTATGCCTCTCATTCAGAGTGGTATTCTCAGCAGCCTGCAGTAACTGGCATAAGAAGTATTCAATAAATCTTTGTTACACAGAGAAACTATGAATGACTGAAAATAACAATGACTGCCATGACGTGAACAGTTATTATCTGAACAGCCAAGATCACTTTATACATCTCTAATCACAACAGCAGCTATTTAATGTAAGTGATATCATTCTGTATTGCTCTCATTTCAAAGATAAGGAAACTAAGGCTTAGAGAGAGGGACTATCTTGCCCAAAGCCACACAGCCCATAAAGTGGCACAGCTAGGACTCAAACTCTGGTCAGTGTTACTCCAAAGCTCAAGCTATTTTCACAACAAGGCACTGTTTCCAAAGAATCCACACAAGTCAGAGGGCAGGAAGACAGGAGACAAAAAATAAAGCAAGAACCAAACCAGGAAGGAAAATGGATCAGTTCTTTGGAATCATTTGACTTTACTGGTTATATTAGTTTTCCAGGGCAAACTGGGTGGCTTAAAACAACCGAAATATCCCCTCTCACAGTTCTGGAGGCTTGAGTCTGAAATCCCAAGGTATCTGCAAGGAAACGCCCACCGGGCTCCACGGGAGAATCTCTCCCTGCCTCTTGCAGCTTCTGGCAGCCCAGGCATACCTAGGCTAAAGACAGCCAGTCTAAGCTCAGCCTCCCCCTTCGCATGGCCGTCTTCCCTCTACGCCTGTTTCTGCGTCCCAATTTCTCTCTTTTTTCCATTTATTGATTTTAGAGAGAGAGAGAGAGAAACATGGATGAGAGAGAACATGCACTGGCCGCCTCCTGCATGCCCCCCACTGGGCATCAGACCCACAACCTGGGCGTGTGTCCTGACCAGGAATCGAACCGGCGACCCCTTGGTGCATGGGTCAATGCTCAACCACTGAGCCACACCGGCCAGGCCCAATTTCTCTCTTCCTAAAAGGACACCAGTCGCAGGGGGTTTAGCGCCCATCCTAATCCACTACGACCACTACACGTACTTCAGGAAGCGCCGTCAAGCTCAAGGAGTTCACCTACGTCCGAAATGCCCAGAACAGCGCCTGGCACAGGACAAGAACTGTCCTGGCACAGGCCAAGAACGGGGTGCATGCCGTCACGGTCAGCAGTAACAGGAAGTGCACAGGTCTCTGACCGGCGCCGCGTCCGCGGGGCTGGAGAGCCCCACCGGCGGGTTCTGAGCCCAGGGCCCGGCACAGCGGCTCCGGACCGGCTGCACCATTATTCTCGGGCACAGCACGCGCTCCTGCGGGAGGTCTCCAGAGGCTACAAGGGGAGAGGGACGCGGGCAGAGCGGGCGGCGCAGGGCAGGGCAGGGGCGCCGGGCGCGGTCTGCTCGGGATCCGGGCCCAGGCCGGCTCGGACCAGCCCTGAGCACGGCGAGGCCGGGGAGGCCGGAGGAAGGGCCGGGCCGAGGCGGGAGCGGGAGCGGTGAGGGGCGGCGAGCCCGCCAGGACCAACTCACCCCTTGCCGCCGGCACCGCCAGGCTTAGGCCGCTTTTTGCGACGCTTGACCACGGACTCGGAACCCCCGTGGGCGCCCGCATCTGCCCGGGACAAGTAGCGCTTCAGGTACTCGGCCTTGGAGAGCGGCGGAGCTGCCGCCATGGCAGCGGCGAGGGCGGGGCGACGGCTCGGCGCGGGGGACAAACTTCGCGAACGCAGAACGGACGGCGGCGGGGTGGGCGGGACCGGAAGCGGATGCTGAGGGCCTGCGACAGGCTTCCGGGAAGGTGCAGTCCCGGCCGACTCTGCCTCGGGACGCCGGCGCGGTTCCGTTCCCCCCTTGTCCACCACCTGCTCAGGCCGCAGGCTGTGCAGCAAGCGCCGTTGTAGCCGTGAGGCCACGGCCACGGCCCACACCAGGTCCCTGTCCCAGCTCCTCCGGGAGGGCCGCCGTGTACTGGTTAAAACCACGGGCTCTGGAGGTTCAGTGTGTCTAAGTTCTGGTTCCCTAACTGCCTAGCCCTGTGACCTTGGGCAACTTATTCCACAAATTGGGTATAATAATGGCACCTCAGTGGTAGTGAGGAGTGACTGGCACATAGTATTTTTTTTCTTTATTGATTTTAGAGGGAGAGAGAGACAGAAACATCTACGAGAGAGAACATGGATTGGCCGCCTCCTGCACACCCCCCACTGGGGATCAGGCCCACAACCTGGACATGTGCCCTGACCTGGAATCCAACCGGCGACCTCTTGGTGCATGGGTCGATGCTCAACCACCAAGCCACACCTGCTGGGCTTATTTTGATTAGTGTAAGTATGTTTAGGTGGGGAGGAATCTGTTCTAATAGGCTTCCAAGTACCATTCAAGAGAGGAAATCAAGAATTCCAAACTAAATGTAATTACTCTGGAAGATGTGGAGGCTTCTAGGCTGTAACTTGCCCACGTTTGATAGTGACAGTCCCTAGCTCTCTCATATAGAACTTTCCCAATGACAAGGACCTGGATCTATTAACAGCATGGCAAAAGAGAGGAAGCTGGAAAGATTGCATTCTAATGCTCAAGTTTTGGGGAAAATGTTTTTCTTGTGGGCATTAAACGCTTTATTTGAATTATCTCATTTAACCCTCACAATCCTCAGATTGTTTTATTAGCCTTATTTTACAGAGGAGAAAACTGAAGCTTGGAGAGGTTAAGGAAGTTGCCCGACTTCACACAGCCAGAACATGACCAATCTTTGGGAGCAGAAACTAGAAAAGTGGGTTGCAAGAGGTAACCCGATATTTCTGAAATAAAATATTAGATATTTTCTTTGTATCTCACATGTTAAATTTTTGTCACTGTTTTAAAGTATTATTAGTCAAGAAGGTATTGTTATACTTTATAAATACACATATCTTGGGATACACATTCAAAAATATTAGGGGGACCGGAAAGTAATGTCGTTAAAGTAATGACATGTTAAGGGCAGAAGTGGAAGCAAATCCGTGTCAGACAGTCGAGGAACTGTCAAACAACTGTCTTAACCAACCTTGAACAACCATCCAAGATCATTTGCAGCAGATTGGTAAACAGAGCAGGTGTTTGGGTCCCACATAATCTGTCCAAAGAAAACAAAGCTAACCGGTCCACCACATGCAACTTATTGCTTCAGCGGCACAATACAGAAGCGTTTTTTGATCATTTGATCACTGGAGCTGAAAAATGGGTCCTCTGTGATAATCCAAAACACAAAAGGCAGTGGCTCTCTCTGAAGGAATCGCCACGAAGTACAGCTAAGCCAGGTTTACACCCCAAAAAGGCACTTTTGTGTGTTTGGTGGAGTATTCACGGGGTCGTTCATTTTGAAGTGCTGAAACCTGGACAAACTGAATGCAGACCTTTACTGTGAACAATTGGATTGAGTAAATCAATCTTTAATTGAAAAGTGCCCAGCGATTGTCACCAGAAAAGGCGTTATTCTGCAACACGATAATGCAAGACCGCACTGCGCAAGAAAGACGAACCCTGGAAAAAATTAATGAATTGGGGTGGGAGGTATTGCCTCACCCACCATACTCACCAGATATTGCGCCATCGGATTTCCATTTATTCCGATCATTACAACATTTTCTAAGTGGCAAAAAATTTGAAAATTTAGATGATGTCCAAAATGCCATCTCCAGATATTTTGCTCAAAAACCAATTAATTTTAATCGATCTGACATTGAAAATTTGCACACTAGATGGCAAAAGGTTGTTGATAATGAGGGTGATTACATCATTGATTAAAAATAAAAACTTGTTAAAAATTTATCTGTTTGAATTTAATGTAAAAAAACGACATTACTTTTCGGTCCCCCTAATAGAACAGGTCTGGAGATCACCGCACTGAAGCATGAACTGTTAACCACTGGGCTATACTGAGTGGTCGCAGCACAGACCCAGGAAGGAAAGCAGGCTTGTGGGAAGGGGACACTGGACCAACACAGGGCTTCACTAGCTGGAGGGCCACAAGGGTACCGCACACGCAACCCGGCTGCTAATCCACTTTGGTGTACCTCAAACTGAACACAGCCCTGCCACCACCCTGGTGTCAGCAGACATCTGGAAAGTCTATTTCTGCCCCGGTGAACATTAGCAGGACAGTCCTCTCAGCCCCGCCAGCCCATTTCTGTCTTCAGTTCCTCCGCTACCCAACCTTGGTGAGACAAGACCCAAGCTCATGGCCCAAGCCTGGGCAGTTAAGCAGGATCAAGTGCATTTATGAGCAGTGGCCTACTGTGGGCTTCGCCCTCTCCGCAGTTGCACTATTAAAGCAGATGCAGTAATTATGGACTTGACCTCAAAATGCTCAGAGCTCAGGTTTCTGACTGGCCTGGGTTTGAAGCCTGCCTCTTAGAAGCTTTGCTTCTTTCTGCAAGTTACCTAACCTCTCTGAGGCTGTTTCCTCATCTTTAAAATGGGGATAATTTTATTTATAGCTACTTTTTCCCAGAAAGGGTTTAAAGCGGAAACAGACACTTTAAAACTTTCTGTAATATGACAGAAAATACATCTAAAAGCACTTCACAATTACTAGCTCACTAATCCTCACAAGAACCCTACAAAGGAGCAGCTCTCATTCCCCCGTTTTACAGACCAGGGCACTGAAGCATTAGAGGTGCTGGCACTAACAGGCGTCCTCAGTCCTGAGCTGCACACACACCAGCACTGGCTCTTTTCTCCTCGGCTGAAAACACTTCCGTTCTCCTGAAAAGAGGCGTGTGCAAACATTTTTAAAAATAAGAATAAAGCCAAGTGTCTTAAACACCACTGCCCTAAATTTAGAGAGGAACCATTCCCTGCAGGGTGCTACAGGCAACTGAGATGCCACGGATATACAAAGGAAACATACAATGTTACAGCACATCTTACTGAACCCAGTAACACTTGCAGCTAGCATTAATTGCCCTTCACACTGGAGGTGAGTGTAAACTGAAGGATCAGGCCTTGGCCCCATCAGAGCAGGAAGCACCTTACTTAGCTGGGTTATCCCAGCCTGGCACCTCCTCCTCAATCTTTGCTGGTTCAGAAACTCGGGTTATCATTTCCCGATAATTGGTTGGAATCTGGAAGATTGCCTCACACCAAACTCACAAGACAGTAATAAACCAGAATGTCATTTTTTTCACTTCATAATGGGAAATGAGCCTGACATCAGGGCCCATCTTCCAAGCACAACCATCCCAAAGAGAGCAAAGGATCAATCAAGAGACCAAAGGATCAATCAGGTGGCCTAGTGAACTCAGATCCCCAAGTCAGTTGGAAATACATCTATGGGTAATCTGTTAGGGTAGAGCAATTGCTTAGAAGCCTATTCAAAGTGTTGTAAGCTTCTTTTTAAACTGTTTTTGTAATTTTTTTTCTTCATTGATATTGAGAGGGAGAGGGAGAGATAGAAACATCGATGAGAGAACATCGATCGGCTGCCTCCTGCACACTCCCCACTGCAGATTGAGCCCAGAGCTGGGGCATGTGTCCTGACCAAGAATCAAACCGGGACCTCTCAGTCCATGGGACAACGCTCAATCACACTGGCTGGGCTGGTCTCCAAATTCTTAAAATGCCTTGCTCTTGCTCTCACAGAAATCTGAGATATAGGTATGGGAGTCGGTCCCACATGGAAGTAGTAAGGTGCCAAAGAATTCAATATGGAGAGATGTCTGAAAATGACCTCTAGAAACAAACAGATTTTAAAAAGAGGGAGAAGGCAGAGAGTCCACATAAGAAATGTTCAAAGTAAAGGGGAAAGCAGGGGTGCAGTATCACAGGAACAAAGAGAAGGGTTGAGAAAATAAATGGTCCACTGTCCAATGTGACAAAAATAAAGGATAGAAAATGAGAACATTTTCCAAAGGTAAAATCACACTTGTGATCTCTGAGAATAGTTTAAGAGAGCGGTGAGAGTAGATGAGTGTGATTACTAACCCCTCTCTAACCAGCAACTCTTCTGAGTTGTCTGCAGCACAAAGCGCTGAGGTTTGCGCTAGGATCTCATCAGCAGGTCTCTCCTGAACCACAACCTTGCAGCCAGCACTGCAGGAGTCATCGGTGGCTGATGCAGTGCAAGGAGCACTAGCTGGGCAGTCAGGGCCCTGGGCTGCGAGTGCCAAGTCATACAACTGGAAGCAGCCCCCTCCCTCTCTGGTTGAACCTGTTTCTCCATTTGTACTGAGTGTGGAACTTGAGGATCCAAATACCCCCAACTGGCTCTAACACTTTCCAAGTTCAGAGCTTTTGCATTTGCAGTCTCCTCTGCGTGGACATTTCTCCCAGCTGTTCTCACGTCTTACTCCCCGACCTCCTTCTCAGCTTTGCCTAAATGTCGAATTATCATCACCTTCTTAAGACCTCCCCCAACTACTCTATTTAAAACACCTGCCCACCTTCCCTGGCACTATCTACACCCCTTCGGTTTTTACATCCTCTGTAACACTCATCACCATCTGACACACTGTTTTACTTATTGGTTTATTATCAGTCCCACTACCAACCACATCAGTTTGCCCCAACACAGTTTAAGCTTCATGAAAGCAGCGTTGTTTGTTCCCTGCTCAGTGGTGTGCCTGGCACAGAGTAAGCACTCACACTTCTGTGAAGAAATGAATGAAATGCCAGCTCCAATCTCCAAATTACAGTGGTCACATAGCAGAAAATTTTCTTCGGGAGGCTGAACTCTACCAGCACACCAAAGGACTGCACTCAGAGGCCAGTGCTATTTGAAAGCCATCATTTTAATGAGAACTTCACCTGTGCTGGACTCCCCCTCCTCAAAGGCCTCCCTCTGTGCTCAAAGTATTTCATACACCCCAAGTCGACACCTGAACTCCATCTGCAGCTGTCTTCCATCTCCCTCAACTTCAGAGCTCCAACTCTCAGGAGAGAGCACTGTACGGACGGTAAAGAGTTGCTGGAAAAAGTGGTAGTGACATCCCTCATGGCTCGCTTCCAGGTCTCTTCCCAGCTGAGTCACAACCTCCAGAACAAAGTCAAATGACCCAGCAGGCTTGCACTTCCATCGCAAACTGTTTGAAAGTGTGCCAAGGTCTCTGATTCAGACCAGGGGCCCTCCCCACATGGACAAGGCCTGCTGGGGAGGACACTCCCAGCCTTTTCCAAAGTAATAAATAGCCCTGCAGTCTGAGCAGTGCAGGCGGGCCAGGAAACCGTCCACTGCTACCGCTGTGGGGCCAGGCCTGTTTCATAGCCCTCCGTCCTCATGTCATTGAGCCCCAGCTCCTCATTTTGGTCAAATGTGCGCTTATACTTCTCCACCTTCATCTCGGGATCTTCTTCAGGTGCGTACACATTCTGTAAGGTCAAGGACAGATCATCAGTGCCTGTACCAGCCCGCTACCCCCCCCAGGCAGCTTCCAAGTCCCACTTTCTCAAGAACTCAGTGAGTGTTTTCCTCTCTCAGCACCGCTAATTCCCCACAAGGCTCAACTCATGGGAAGCAACAGAGCCAACATGGGCCGGGAGTGGGACCTACCACCACAGGCAGAACTAGGGAACAGACTGCCAAAATACTTTCTCTCTTTCTTATGAAGAGTACAGCAATGCCCCTGGCCAGGTAGCTCAGGTGGTTAGAGCGTCATCCTGATACTCCACCATTGTGGATTCAATCCCCAGTCAGGGCACATACAAGAATCAACTAATGAGTGCATAAATAAATGAAACAACAAATCGATCTCTCTCTCAAATCAATAAGTTAAAAACTTTTATTAAAAAAATAAGAGTATAGCAATAGTCGCCCTTGCCAGTTTCAGCAGTAGCGTCTGCCCGCGGACCAGTGCATCACGGGCTCAATCCCGGTCAAGGGCACGTACCTCGGTTGTGGTTTGTCCCCAGCCCTGGTCGAGGTCGTGCGGGAGGCAACCGGTCGAATGTCCCTCTCAAGTCGATGTTTCTCTCTCTCTCCCTCCTCCCACTCTATCTGAAGATAAATAGAAAAATAATGCCCTGGCCAGTTTGGCTCAGCGGTTAGAGTGTCGGCCTGCAGTCCAGAGAGACCCAGGTTCAGTTTCCGCTAAGGGCACATAACTCGGTTGCAGTTTGTCCCCAGCCCAGGTTGGGTCGTGCAGGAGGCAGCCACTCGACGTGTCCCTTTCACATCGATATTTCTCTCTCTCCCTCCCACTCTATCTGAACAAAAAATGGAAAAGTGTCCTCAGGTGAGGATAAAAAAGAAAAATATCCTCGGGTGAGGATTAGAAAAACAAAGAGTAGAGCAACAGTCTTAACCATGGAAAGACCTGAGGACAGTTTTGCCTGACCCATAAAAACTGCTCAATAGATATGAATGTCATTGTCAATCACCAGAACATCTCCCCAGTCAGCTGAACGCCTTTCGGTTTTCCTGTCTTGGCCTTTGGACAAGGCACCGTTTCTCCTCACTCCACAATCAGGTTTGCAAAATGAAAACTCCATTGCTGGACTTCCTGGGGACAAGAACTAGACTACAAAAGAAGGAGCCTAGAAGTGTCCTTTTTCCCTCTTGACACATACTTACAATCCCTCCCACCCTCCCCACTTCTTCCCTTATGTTCTAAATTCTGCTAAGAGGTTCCTTCATGAAGAGCAGTTCATTTAGAATCAAGCCTGTTTCTGGAGAAATGAAACATGTTCAAGAAAGGTCAGAAAATATATATCCATGAAATATCAGGGAAGAGCTACTGTACCTGCAAGTAGCTGTTTCCTGCTGGATCGTTCAGAATAAAGTGGACCTTCATTTTACCCTCAATGATCTAAAGAGAAGAGAATCCAGTATGTAAATTTTACACAGTAGGAAGCAGCTCTGTCTGCCAGACAAGAATCAAGCCAATTTACATTGCAGTATGCCCAAGTTTCGTGAACTGGTTAAATGAGCTACCCCTGAAAGTACAGTGGAAAGGATCTAAAATAAGAACTGTTTGAAACCATTTAAGAAACAATTTTACATGCCCAATTCCATCTCCCACTCCAAACAGGCCAGCAACGGCCCTTTCTCTGTCCCAGCAGAAGACTGAAGGATGCTGTGACGTTACAACACACTACGGACTGGGCCCCCAGCCCAGCGGAGGGTAGACGGAAAAGAATCAAGACAGGAGAGTAAATGAATGCACCCTTATTGGAAACACACATACACACACTCTCCCCACGTTCAACTCTCAGAACACTTCAGACCAGGACATGGACATCCACTGGTGGGAACCTGACCAGCCTAAGAAAGACGTAACGACTCAACGAAATGGCCAAGCTAAATCCCCCTACCATAAGCCCAATGTCAGCAAGACTCACCCCCACTCAGGGTTTTTAGTCTTCCACTTTTAAATAGACAATCAATGATTACCAGACATCTGAGCAAAGCCCCTAATATTGAAAGACAAAGAATTATATGGAAAAAACAAAGAACAACTTAGAGGAAATGGAAACCATACAAGAAAAATAAAGTGCCCAATAAATCCAACATCAATATGCTCAAGAAGAAAACATACCACATCCTTCTAACAGGATGCTGCTTTGTAAGAAAGGCAGAGGGAGAGTATTCAAAGACCAAAAAAAACTCTTGGAAAATAAAAATATGTTAATGGAAATGAAAACCTCAATTGAAGGACTGGAAAATAAAGTTGAGGTAATCTCATAAAGTGGAGCAAATGTAAAGAAACTGAAAACTGGACAAATGATAAGTAAATTACAGAAAACTAGAAAGTCAGTCTAATATTTTTAAAACAGGGGTTTCAGAAAGAGAGAACAGAAAGGAAACAATTCTCAATAGAATCATTAAAAAAATTTTTTTTCTTTATTGCTGTTAGAGAGCAAGGGAGAGGGAGAAAGAGATAGAAACATCAATGACAGAACATCGATCGGCCGCCTCCTGCATGCCCCCCACTGGGGATTGGGCCCACAACCTGGGCATGTGCCCTGACCGGGAATCGAACTGGCGACCTCTTGATACATGGGTCGATGCTCAGGCAGAGCCACGCTGGTCGGGCTCAATACAATCATTTTTAAAAGCCACACAAGTTTCCAGATTCAAAGGACCCACCAAGTGTTTAGCAGTGGTTGCAAACTGACCCCATACCAAAGCACATCCTGAAATTTCACAACAGGAACAAAGAAGCATCACAAGAATAAGTCACATACAAAAGGTCAGGAATCAAAATGCGTGAAGACTTCACCACAGCCAAACTGGAACACGGAAGACATCAGTGCAATGTCTTTGAAATTCCAATGAAAAATTACATCCTAGAATTCTATTCCCAGCCATTGATCAATCTAGTGTGAGGGTAGAATAAAGAAATTTTCAGACATGTAAGGTCCCAGAAATCTTACTTCCCCTGAATTTTCTCAGGAAGCTACTGGAGAAGATGCTCCAACAATATTAATATTAGGGAGGAAACCAAAAAAGAAGAGATCATCGCAAACCAGGAGAATCCCCAGCGCGTTGGTTAAATGTTTAAAGTAGCGAGAAAGGGTATGGAGCCTCTTGTTCACTGGAGCCCCAGGACCACAAGTACTGACCAGCCAGAGTCCTCTCACCTGGTCCAACTTCTGGCTGAACTCCTGCAGTTTGTCCGTCTGGCCAGGATTGGAACTGTCACCCAGTGTGAAAGGGTTCTTGGTCACCTGCAATAAACGTCATCTGAACTGCTAGTATGCTGGCTCTGTTACAGGTTTGACCATAAACCTGCGGGGGTAGAATTAAGCCAACTTCTGCTGAACTCCTGCCGTGTATCCAGTCAGGGCAGCTCGGCCTTCACATCCCATAACCACCCTTCTGACCTAGGCAGCCACTCCCATGAGTGTATGGATCATCTGCCAAGATGACAACTGGCATTGTGAGACAAACTATAAAAATGTTCTTACAATATGAGTTCCAACCCCAATTTGAAGAAATGCAAAGTATAATTTACAAAGACAAACGCCTAACAACTGAGAGCTAAGGGAAACGATTCATCAGGACGCTAACTCTATGGGCTGAGTCAACACACGTGTATGCTGGGGAGTTTTAGTGATGAAAGGACCCCACCCTCATTTTACAGTGAAATGAAAACCACACACACCATCTCTACACTGTCTTGGAGTTAAATCCTGGGAATTTCCCATCAATTTATCTTCACAATCCAAAATAATATTTAAGTCTCTTAAATCAGCTTTAAGGCAAAGAAACCCCACGATCAGCTCCAAAACCAGGACATGTGTGGTCTTGTACCCCTCCCCACCGCCGCACCGCTGAGGCAGCCAAGCACCACTCACCAGGTCCCGGATGTCTTTCAGCAGCCCCTCCAGCGTGGTGAACTTGCCCCCAAGGACAGCCATTCCCAGCTCAAACTCCAGCTCGGGGATTTCCACACTACACGTCTCAGACTGTGAGATGAGAGGTCAACTTAAGTTTCACATCAGGAGCTGCTAGAGAAAGCTAACCAGAGTCCTGCCCAGTTAATACCACCACTGACAGTTTAGGGACAAAATCAACTATTCCAGTTTTCTGGCTTTCCAGTTAAAGCTCGACTCACTCCTATCCATATGAACCACAGGAATGGGACCAAACCAATAAAGGGACTGAGTCATGGCTCCAAGCTCTCAGGTCCCCTGTCATCAGAGGCCAGAGACAAGAGCCCTCATTACACTGCAGGCAAAAAGCTGCCAACTCATCAGAAAGAGCTGATGGGTGGTCGTGTTCTGAACCTACACTTAACTCGACTCAGGTAGCCTCCAACCCATGCAAGCAAGCAGGTTCCGCACAGCACCTCCAGGACCTAGAGACAAGTCACGTGAGGACAGTCACTTTCCCAAGCAAGTTGTTACCTTGAGCAGGTCTCTGGTCATATCTGAGGGATCTGTGATGTGGAGACTGATCCTGGTGCCCAAGGGCTCCACTGCCCCTCCAGACTTCACCTGCACAGACCACCGTAGTCAGGAGAGCAAAGAAGACCCCGATCCTCACCTGGTGCCCAGGAGACCTCACAGGGTAGGCTTGGACCTCTTCTCAGGCCCACTACTGGTGACCAAGCACAGAGCCTAAGTCAACAGTAGCAGCGGTCACCCAAACCAAAAACACTGAGAGCTGGCCAGGAGCAAAGTGCCCAGCACCAGTAGCCTGCCAAAGCTAACCCCAAGTTGCCAAGTTGTAAATTCAGTTACCCCTGAATTTACCTTTAAAAAAATGATTATTGGGATTGAAACAGACGTTCAACTGCATCCAACGTGTGGATCCCCTTTATAATATCCTGGTTTAAGAATTTAACAGATTTAACAGCTGATGCTTGAATACACTCAGGGAAAGGGAATGTACAGCCCTCCAAGGCAGCCCATTCTATTTTGACGAACCTAGAAAATATTGAGTCAAAATCTGCCTTCCTGTTCCTTAGAATCAAACTTTAAAACATCTTAAAAGAGTGTCGTGGTGCACACCAGTCTTGGGTTCTATCTCCCATCAAGGTGATCCCCAGTCAGGGTGCATTCGGGAGGCATCGACTGATGTTTCTCTCTCTCTCTCTAAAATTAATGGAAACATGTCCTCAGAGGAGGATTAAAATAAATAAAATGTCTTAAGTGAGTTATGATATCTCTAACTTTTCTCCTCTAAGCCAATTCCCAGTTCCTTCAATGGCTTCTCACCCTACTCTAAGCCTAAGAGAAAGATCCAACCCCATCAGAAAGCAGATTTAGGGAGGACACAGGGTAGACAGAGACTGCTCCTCTAGCTAGTCTTCCCGAACGATGGAGCCCACTCACCTCGTTGGTCCGATGTCCGCAGTACTCGCAGTTGGTAGCCATGATGATGACCTCCTTAAAGTGGGGGATTTCTGGACGATGGAATTAAGGAAATCTGCTTCCACAATAGCAAGACCACCCTTTGGGGAAGAACAGATCCAACCCCCAATACAACTGCTGGTCCCAGGACTGCAGGAAGCAGATCAGAAGCAGCCTGACTTACAGTCCTCCAAAAGAGGGCATGGTCGCAGCCCATGGTGATCCCTGTTCACAAACGCTGGCAGCCATGGCAGCCAGGAGCCCAGAGACTATGGCCTAAACCCGAAAGCCAGCAGCCTCCTCATCACTCAGAATAAAACGTGTTTTCCATGAAGGCAGTACTCTCCAGCCTGAAGATATCAGGTCAGAGAAGGAAAACCCAACTGCCTGACAAAAGATACGAACTAGCTTCATGTTGGTCTGAGCCGGAGCATTGCATTCTGGGCAGTTTGTGTTGAACTGCAGCACCTGGAACACAACATGGGCATGCGGGGGTGAGCTCTCCCCGGCAGGTGAGCCCTGTCAGGCTAAAATTCCGTTGGGGTGCTGGTAGTCGCCCGTGTTGGTGGAGAGCAAGAGAGCCATGGAGCAGCGTCAGTCTCAGCCCACCGCTCTCTTCTCCTTCCTCCACAGTGGCTAATGGGACTCACTTCATTTCTGAGATCTTCCTCTTCCGGCTTCTCTTCCTGTGCCTCTGCCTAAAGCAGCAGAGATGCAAATCACACGTTGCACGTGTAGCTCAGCCTCCCAACACCCTGCCCTGCGGTGAGGGAAAGTGCTGTGGCTTGCTTTTCTCAGATGCCACCTCCTGAGTTTAACACAGAAGCTAGAAAGCAAAGCCCCAATCAAGGGGAGAGCAGAGCTTAAGATAAGATCAGAGCCCTTGCCATCCTCTACTGTAAGGTTTGCCCTAAGTCCTTAACATGAGCAGAGGAGAAGCATAAGCATGCCGACAGGGGACACAGGGCAGCAAAGACATTTCCACTCACTCACTCCTCTTCTGGTTTCTTCGGTCCACTTACCTGGAGCCCCAGCATCTCCTCCTGCTGCAGAGTCCGGGTATAATGTGTGATCACTAGCGCATCATCTTTCTGAGGAGCGTGTGGGTTTTCCACAAAGCTATTTCCTGAGGGGTCATCAATGATCTAACAGATGGGTGAAGAGTCATTACAAGTCATGCACGATCCTCCACCTACCATCAGACCACTCAGGCACCAGAGGAAAAGTCCCAGAGAGTCTTAATGGCTTCTCCTCCCCTAAATTTAGGACATGGAGACTCCCTCAATACTCACCAGGGTGAAAGGAGAGGCCACACGCTTTAGCTCTTTCAGTTTGACAATGAACTCATCAATTCTTTCAGCCACGGCTTCTTCCTTTGCCTGACATGAACCGAGAGTAAAAGCATCAGCCCGGGTGATAGACCTTTTGCCCTGACGCCCTGACTCCCTGACGTGCCCTAGTCACTTCCGTCAGGAAACCATCCCCGTAGCGTGAGTGGGAACAGAGAGACTCTGACTTCACAATAAGATGTAGCATATAGTTTGAAGTTTATGGGTGCTGACATAAGAGCCTCATTTTCTCACTCATCCAACCAGTTAGCCCAGGCACTCATGCCACATTAACTATCAGCCAGTTAGGAAGACAAATGACTAAACATGCAATTACATTATTTCTACCATAATAAATACAATAAACAATGGAAGGCAGAAAGCATAGCTAAACTCAAGAGGACTAGGAAAAGCTCTTCAGAAGTAATGATACACTGTCTGTCAGCAACGAGGCCTGAATATACATTGGCAAAAGGGAAGGGAAAAGGACAGTGGGTGTTCCATATGCAACATCCTGGAAGCTACAGCATCCCCATATGCTTCCCCTGAAAGTCTTCCAACATTCAGTCAGAGACAGTTCAGCTACATGGAAAGCTGAACACTCAGACACATGTAAGTAATCATTCCCTGAGCTGCTGCAATCAGAAAATCCCACTCACCCTTCGTGTGGGCTGATCCTGCTCCAGGCCAGAGATGGCGCGGCTGATCAATCCCTCGACGGTGGTCAACGCTGGTAAATAAGAACAAAACACAGGTGAGTCTTGGCTCTGCTCCCAAGTGCCTGTCTGACACTGGGCAATTCATCTGAACTCTCTGGGCCTTGAATTCATCTGTAAAATGAGGCCAGGAACAAGGTTCCACTTGGCTCTAACAACAGTGATGACAAAACTCTATAAATAAACACTATCTCAGGCTGTTTTATTTAAGTTCTCTGCTTATATTAAACCAATGAAGCCCTGGCCGGTTTGGCTCAGCGTCCGCCCGTGGACCAAAGAGCCGCGGGTTTGATTCCAGTCAAGGGCACGTACCTCGGTTGCGGTTCAGCCCCGGCCCTGGTTGGGGTCATGCAGGAGGCAACCAGTCGATGTGTCTCTCTTGCATCGATATTTCTCTCTCTCTCTCTCTCTCTCCCTCCCTCCCTCCCACTCTATCTGAAGATAAACAGAAAAATGTCCTCGAGTGAGAATTAAAAAATAAAATAAAATAAACCAATGAAGATCACAATGATTATGCCAAACCCATACACAGCCACTAGACCTGGCCCCAGGGTTTTACAAGAAAGTCAGATTCCAGCCCGAATACCCTGATCTTAAACTTACCTCCCTTCTGGCTGAAGGCAGGAATTTCAAAATCTAACTCTGGGATCCTTGTGGTGGCAGAGTCAGTCTTCACAACTTCTCTGTTCATGTCCTGGGCAGAAAGAAACACGTGCAGTCCAGAGAGGTCAGCGGTACTGCCTCTCCTCAGGAAATACCAGGCTGTCCCCTTCCAGCAGACCCCTGGCTGTTTCTTCCTCTCTCCTCTTAGGGGGTCCAGGCTACCCCTGCAGAGCAGGAGGGGGGGGGGCGGCAGGCTGCCCAAATGGTGCCAGTTCTCTTCATAACCACGCCTGCTCATCTGATACCCTCACAGAATGTACACAAGTCTCACTTGATCAGCTGACAGCACCAACACCATTTTATTTCATTTTATTTCATTTATTTTATTGATTGATTTTAGAGAGAGAGGAAGGGAGAGGGAGAGGGAGATAGAAACATTGATGAGAGAGAGCATCGACTGGCCGCCTCCTGCATGCCCTCCACTGGGGACTGGGCCCACAACCTGGGCATGTGCCCTGACCGGGAATCAAACCGGCGACCTCTTGGTGCAGGGGTCGACGCTGACCCACTGAGCCACACCGGCCGGGCACGCCAACACCACTTTACAAAGGAGAAAACGAGGCGTGGACACTCAGGGGTAGTGACCCCAAGTCCAAGCGCCTGGCCCAGAGCTCAGGCTCCAACCCCCAACCCTCCTCTAGGCCACGGAGGGACCTGCTCTGCCCTCTCACCTCCGGGGCCCTGACGGTCAAGGCGTAGCGCACGCCCAGGTCCTGGATCCTGCCCGCCGACTGGATCTCCGTGTTGTTCCAGCCACAGTGCTCGCAGGAGAAGGAGCTGACGATTATTTCCCGGAAGAAGGGGATCTTGGTGAGCAGGAGGCGCGTCATGCCCTGGGGAAGCAGAAAGCTAAGGCAAGAGCCAGTGAAACCCCAGCTCCTCGCCCAGTGACTCCCGGGGGCGCCTCAACGGCGGGTCCCCCAGCGGGCCCCTGAGCGGGGTCGCCGCCCCTGCCCCTCGCCTCCTCCGCCCAGTCCTGCCCGCCGCGGCCGCGCCCCGCCTCACGTTGCGGTAACAGTTCATGCACAGCGACTCGATCTCGGTGGGCTGCTGCTCCTCGTCCTCGGCGCTGATGGGCCGGAACAAGCGGGCCGGGCCGGGCGCCCGGGCCGGGCCGGGCGGGGGGGCGGCAGCGACCCCCGGGGGCCCGGGCTCCACCGCCCCGCTGGCCGACATCGCCTCCACGCGCAGTTCAGTCCGCGACTTCCGGCTTCCTCTCCGACCCCTCTCGTGGCCCCACCCCTTCCGCCGGCACTTCCGCCTGCAGCCGCCCCGCCCTTTCTTAAAGAGGCCGCAGACTCTGGGCCCTTTTTTTAAGGATTTTTTTTAAAAATTGTTTTTATTAATTTATGTTTGTTACAGATGTTTCTCCTTTTTCCCCCATTGACACCCTCCTCCCAATCCCCCCCAGGATTTTTTTTTTAAGAGAAGAAGGCAGGGAGTGGGGGAGAGAGAGAGAAACATTGATGTGAGAGTGAAATATCCATTGGCTGCCTCCCGCACGCCCCTACCTGGGATCCAGCCCCTACCTGGGATCCAGCCCCTACCTGGGATCCAGCCGGCCACAGGACATGTGCCCTGACCAGGAATCCAGTGGGCAACCTTTCGGAGCCCGGGTCTGCGAACAAACTGAGCCCCACCGGCCAGCCAAGTCTGGGCCCTCAAAGAGCATCACAGGGTTTCCCTGTTGCAGGGATTATGTGATCCAAACCTCCACAGCCGGATTCAGGCTTACCTCCACCTCAATTCGGGCATCACTTCCCCCAGGGCGTCCTCCCAGACCCAGGGCAGGGCTTTGTTCCTTTGCAGTATCTCCATCGCACAGGGTTCTAACTACTGGCCATAAAAGTCTGACCACCCGAGCCTGGCCGGCAAGCGGCCTGGCCCGGTGTCCCCGGGAAGGTGTGCTCTGACCTGGCTTCCTTCCATCCACCGTTGGACCAGACGCTGCTCCGGCTCTAGTCCCTCAGCCCCTCGATCGCTCTCTCCCTTTCTGTTTTCCTCATCCCTATTTCTGTCCTCATAAACACCTGCGCACATTCCAGCCTCAAAACACAACCCTCAGTTTTACTTCCACCCCTCCATTCCCACCACACCCGACCCCCACTGACCTCCCCTCCCCGTTTCCTAACAACAAAACACCTTTTGGGGGGGTAAACTTCCCAGCACCTCCTCTCCCTGGGTACCCCTCACAGTTGTGTTGCTAAGTCCAGGCGGTCAGGGTAGAGATCCAGACTGCCTGCCTGATGAAGGCGGATGTATGTGGGGTCTGTGTGAAGAGGGAGTGGAGGTGCTGCGAGCCTGTGCGCAGGGCTGAGCTGGGAGGAAAGGGTGCTGGGTAGGGTGTGCTTACCCCTCCCACTACCCCCACCCCCAATCTCAGAGTTCTCAGAGGATCTGTGAGGAGCTTCATTGCCCCCAAGTGAACCTGTATGTAGGGACTTGGGGGGGGGGGGGCTTAAGAGTTTGGGAGTCCCAAGAAGAGGGTCAGTGTCATAAAGAGGGGCCATTCAGAATCTGGGACAGCAGGAACAAAGGGGCGAAGTCGCCTCGGGAGCCTGCACTTCGTGCACACTGTCCTGTGATGAGCAGGCCCCTGAACAGTCAGGTGCAGGGGCGGGGTCTCCAACCCACACCACCCCCAGACAGACAGCTGTCATCTAAAGCAGAGCACAGCCAGAGCCAGGCCCCTCTGACAGGCCTGGACTGAAAGGGGGTCGATGAGAAAGTACAGCGAGGGACTGGACTGGCAGATGGGCATGATTTGGGGATAGTGGTGAGGGCACTACTTTCAGACATGGTCCAAATGAGAGTCACACCAGGCACATAAGCTTCCATTGTAAGTATCTATTTCATTCCAGTCGGAAGTCTAGACTTCAACCTGAGAGTCAGAGAGAGAGGCCAGAGATGGGGAGGGCGTACAGTATACTCCCCAGAGGGTTTAAGAAGCCCCCACAGTGTGGAGGGCTTGGTCGGCTGTGTAAATGTAGAGCTATGTAAGAAAATACGGGCTCTGCTCCCTCCCGTCACCACTCCCACCATTTGTACCCACCAGCATCAGAGCCAGCAGGGACAGACACACACACAATCGCATGCTCTCCTCGTCACCTTTTCCTTCTTTCTCCCTTCTCTTCCCCCAAAAGAAGCTGTCATAGCAGCCCTGGGGAGAAAGGACCTGCTCTCCGTGGACCAGCTGTAGTAGTGGCCACCAGGGGGCCAGAAGTGATCAGAGTCAAGCCCTGGCATGAAGAGACCTGGGCTTGCAGGAACGTGGCAGCAGGCTTGCACATAAGTACCCCGCTCATCGAGTGCCTTTCTCCCTTCCCACTCCCGCTATCACGGAATGGAGCAACTCGTGAGGATTCCCAAATGAGCACGGGAAGCCAGGTTCGCAAATCCTGGTGAATGTGTAATGCATCCGGACTGGGGAATCGCAGGAGGCTGGATATGCAAGGGACAGCAGCCCCTCCGGTGGCCTCTCCTATCCTGTGCAGGGCCCTCCACCCTCTGCCCAATAGGCCACTGTCAAGGACTGAACCATGCTTGGGGCTCCCCAAATAAGGAGCTGGGAAGTGGGCTGGGCAAATAGCCCCTCAGGGCTCCCCTAGATGGCCAGGATCGTGGTCACGAAGGCTGTAGTTTATGTCTTCCCACAGGTCGTCGAGACGGGTCTGCAGCTTGCTCCGGGCCTTGCCGCTGTCCGCTGGGAGGAACTCCGGGGCGAAGGCGCTGTGGCTAGGTGGGGGCGGCGCCAGCTGCTGCTGGACCTCTTCCGTCTCCTGGTCAATGGCGCGCGTGAAGGCGGCGATCTGCAGAAAGGTGTCGTGGCGAAAAGCCTGGAGTCGCTGGCGCACCTCCTGGGACAGCACCTGGGGGTCCGGGTCGGCCCCTTCCTCCGTGCCGGCCGCGCGGGAGCGGGCAAAGGCGCTGAGCTCTTCGCGCAGGTGGTCCAAGTTCTGTTGGATGCCCGCGTGCAGGACCTGGGCCTTGAGCGTGAGCTTGTGCGAAAGCATCTGCACGCAGCGGCTGAGGCGCGCGGGGCTGGCGACGGCGTGCGGCGCCACGCTGCGGTGCAGCTCCTGCACGTGGTGCCCGATGCCCGTCACCAGGCGCTCCGCGTACGGGTGGAACAGCGCCTTGACGCGGCCGGTGTGGTGCGCTATGCGGTCCTGCAGTTCCTGCAGCAGGCTCCGCGCCTCGTCCACGCCCCCCAGCAGCTGCGCCTTCGTGTCCTCTCCGACCACGCGCAGCTGCTCCTGCAGGTCCTGCACGTGCAGCAGCACCTGCTCCATCAGGTCGGTGGTGTAGGGCTTGAGCTGCCGCCGCAGCCCCTCCAGGTTCCAGCCCACGCGCTCGTGCGCCTCCGCCATGTAGGGCTCCAGGCGCGCCCTCACCTCCTCCAGCTCCTCCTGCAGCTGCTGCCGCAGCCCCTCCGAGTCGGGTGGGGGCCTGGGAGGCTCCCTCCCCTGCCCACTCAGAGGGCCCAGCTTTTCTAGGAACTTGTCCATATTGTTGAGGTTTTGCTCGAGGCTGTCTTTCAGGCTCCTGGAGAAGAGGTCAGACACCCAGGCCATCAGACTGCTGGCCCCCAGCGTCTGCTTTGCCCCACAGACATCAATCACTGATATGCTGAGGAAGCCGAGGGCGCAGGGCAGTGGGCCCAGAGCTGGGGTTCTATCTAGTCCTAGCCTCGGGCCCATCGGACCTCCTCACACAGGAAGTACAAAACCTGGCACATGCAAATCCAGACCAACACCGCCCTAGGGAGCGCAGATCGCCTGGCTTTACACCATCCCTTTCCTCCGGGGGCGCAGTGGGGGGCTCTCCGCTGCTCCCAGGTCCCACGCCTCAGCGGGCACGCTGAGGTCAAAGCAGGGGTGGGGGACTGCTGCCAGCAGAGGGAGCCGAACAGCCCAGGAAGGCCCGGATAGCGGGCAGAACTGGCACCGCTTGGTCCCTCCGTCCCAGTGCAGACCGCGGAGGTTGAGGTATGGGAGGCAGCGCGTCATCTCACGGCCTGCTCCCCGCCCCCGCACCCCTTGCCCCGGCCACTCACGTGGACTCCCGTGCCAGCTTCTGCTGCTGGGTCTGCTCCACCCTGCCTTTGTCCCTACTGCTCTGGCTGAAGTTGTCCCAGAAGCCTTTCCGTGCCTGGGCAGTTGAAAATGCTGTGGAAAGCGATGGGGTGGTTAGGGCCCGGGTTCTTCCCTGGGGTGGTCGGCCCCTCAGCCCAGCCTCCACCCTCACCGCCACCTTGCAGCCAGGGTTGGAGACCCACCTGAGAGGAGCGCCAGAGCCCAGGTCAGAACTGCGGCCATGCTGGCCATCACCTACTCTGAGAAGGAGAGCGGATGGAGGCCTGGTTAAGGTGAAGAAGCAAAGAAAGGGCCATCTCTCAGGGACATCTCCAGGGACCACCTGCCCAAACCCTGTGAACACTTCCCTGGGGTGTAGGGAGCACAGAGCTGCTGGGGCTCCTGAGGGCGGACCTAGGTGCGTGTGGCTGGGGAGAAAAGGGTGCCTTCCTGTGGGAGGGGGCTCCTTGTTCCCCTCAATCCCATAACATGGAGTGTGGAACTCAAACTGCTTTGTAATGGTTCCCCACCACCACCATCCTCCCAGACCCCAGGAGAGCTCCCGAGGCCACTTTGACACACTCCCTCATCCCCCTATCTTCCTGCCTCCCATTCCACGGCTGGG
The DNA here is from genome assembly GCA_030848825.1 of Tadarida brasiliensis. NCBI lineage: Eukaryota > Metazoa > Chordata > Mammalia > Chiroptera > Molossidae > Tadarida > Tadarida brasiliensis. The sequence continues at coordinate 89,023,044 of CM061268.1, forward strand.
GAAACAGAGGCATCCCAAGGGGGAAGAAGGAGCTCTCTGTCAAAGTGCTCCATGAGGATGTTCTTCGTTCCCAACCAGCTCTCTGCTGAGACCCCTGCAATCCCCTCCCTTAGGGCTCTGGCCCAAATCCCTCTGCCCCAGCGGCTCACCTGCTCAGTTCTGGGCACAGAGAGCAGACATTCGGCTTTATATTCCAGGGCCTGGGCCCCTGGCAACGATTCCTTTGAGTAAATACCACGTGGAGGTTCAAAGAAGGATGACCTCAGCGGCCTCCCAGCGCTCACCTCCTGCCCTTTCCAGGCACCCACAGGGTTAATGAGTGCCCTCGTATCAGGGGGCTGTCCCAGTAGAAAAGGATTCCTGGAAAGTTTTACAAGGAGTGGGGCTGAATTCTTCACCCAGTTCACCCCAAACCCCATGACCTTCAACCTTCCCACTCACCTGCTAGCTGGCCTAGCAATGGATACAGACCTGTTTGTCTGCTGAGGGCCCACTCTTACTCAACTGCCCAGAGGCACTGTGCCCAACCAGACAGGGACAGTCGAGCTGCCAGCCTGACCCTGCAGCTCCTGACAGCTCCATGACAGGCCACTCAGGCGGATGGGAGAGTCAGCATTTGCAGGGTTAAAGACCCTTCCACCTCCCTTTCAGGGTATAGTCCTGGAATAAGCAGGAAGTCAGATGGGGTGAAGAGGAGATGTCTAGAGGCAGAATCTGGACCAGGGACTCTGGGCCCAAAGAATTGGGGCAAGAGGAGGATTCTCCTCGTGGGGAAAGGCTGAATGTCACCAGACGTTTCTCTGATGACATGCCCACTCCATATTTAAACACACACATGTATAAACTCCTGATTTTTGCTCCTAAATGAATCTTGAATAGATCCCCTCTCCCAGTTTCCACCACCAGCCACATCACAGCCCCACTTGTCTCTCAGCTGGATCATGGTCTCCAACAGGTGTGTCTGCTGCAGTCCTGCCTATTCAGGCTCATCCCACCCACTTCCAGTCTCATCTCCTGCCACACAAAACCCTTGACATTCCCTGAGCATACTGCCTCTCTCAGAACTCTGAGCCTTTGCACATGCTGTTCCTCTGTGAAATAGTCTATTCCTTGGTGAACTTATATTCATTTTTTTTCAGACTTAGTTTGTATTAGAAGTAGGCTCAACTACAAGTAACAAGAAAGGGAGGTGGGTGGGAAAGAGCAGCCTAAACAAAATGGAATTTTACTTCGCATGTAAACATAAGCTAACCAGGGCTCCTTCTGTCTTGTCACACTGTTGTCCTTAACAAGAGGCTCATGTCCCAGGTTCAGCTGCCCCAGCTCCAGCCATCACGTCTACCTGCCAGCCAGTAGGAAGAAGGCAAAGAAGGGCATGTTGACTCCCTTTATTTTTGTTTTTTTGTTAATCCTCACCCAAAGATATTTTTTCCATTGCTTTTAGAGTAGAAGGGAGGAGGGGGAGAGAGAGAAAAACATTGAAGTGAGAGAGACACATCAATTGGTTGCCTCCCGCACACACCCCAACCAGAGCCAGGATGGAACCTGCAACCCAGGTACGTGCCCTTGAATGGGAATCGAGCCCGTGACCCTTTGGTCCAAGGCCGATGCTCCAACTGCTGAGCCACATCGGCCAGGACATGTTCACTCCCTTTCAAGGCCCATCCCAGAAATTTTTCTCACCACTTTTAATGACATCCCATTGGCCAGAACATAGTCTTATGGCCACACTTAGCTGGAAAGGGGGCTGGAAAATGTAGTCTTTATTCTGGATGACTATAGTCCTAGCTTGGGAAGAGCTGTGTTACTCAGGAAGACTGGATGCGCGGGGACAACAGTGTGCTGTGCTGCGCAGCTCGGGTATCCCCCGAGCGCCCTCTGCTGCTTTCACGCGCTCTGCTTGGCACAGACAGGTTCCACAGTAGTCAGTTCTTTCCAGTTCGTCGGGGCCACATGGCTACGATCATTCTGCGACAGCTCATTTGTAGCCACTTACAGGTGAGCTTTTGAGAATCGCTCTTCCAAGGACAAGCTGAGCTGTTAGTCCTCCAGCTCTTCCCCTGTTAGGAACCTTCAATCTTCTGCATCAGAGCCTTGCACACTTGAAATACAGAGTGGCTTCTGTTTCTCTCACTGAACCTAGACTAATACAATAGGTAAATGCAGCACACACTCATGCTTCCCAGCGGATGACATCTTCTAGGTTTATTTTTTGTTGTTTTTACATCACTTTTTATTTTTTCAACTACAGTTGACATATAATATTATATTAGTTTTAAGGGAAGACTGAGAAAGTGTATCCTTCATAGATCCTCAATAGGGTCTGAAAAGGACACAGCACCCCAGTGTAGTGGGATACAAATAGACTGGGAAGCAACACACAATAAAATCAGTAAGTGTTTAGGTAAACTGAAAATGCATTCGTAATTTTACATGCATCTATAAATATGTGTATATACATATTTAAATATACATTCACAGATTCGCTTTGTTATAACTAAAACTTGGTCCAATGTTGGCAATTTCGCATAGTTCGACCTAATAAAATGATTTTATGTGTAGTTCAGTCCGTCTTATTGACTGCTGTATTTCCAGGGCTTCCAGCGTGCTTGTCACATGGTGGGGCCTCCATAAATGCATATGGATGGAAGTGTTCTGAACTGCTTTGTAGGAAGTGCTACAAACAGGGAGGAACTAAGATATTGGACCAAAGTAGCATGGACAATGGGAACGAAAAGGCGAAAGGTAAAGTATTCTGCAGAATCTGCATTATTCAGGAAGAAGATAGGACTATTGATTATCTTTAGACTTTGTTAAGCCAAGCAAGAATATTAAAGTTGTAAGGATAACCCATTAAAAGAACACAAAGAACGGATAACTTTCAAACTGGTACGTAGGGAAAACAGACTAAAGAGCATCATTGACTTGTAGTAGAGGATGGTGGATCGATTGCATGCATTAGCCCCCGCTCCTCCTGAAGTCCCAATAAGATGACATTGAAGTGCGGTTTATTAAGAAAACACAACCCCACAAAGAGAACAGAGGAGGAGACAAATGGCATTCTGGAAGCGGGAAGGCTTCCCTGTAGTAGTAACTGGACACACCCGAGGAGATGAGTTTTGAAGCAGCAATGGAGAAAGCCCAGAAGCCCCCTGATTTGTACTGTTGAACTCCCCAAAGCTCAGCCACTAGCAGCCCAGACTCTTCTGGAAGTGTGGGTGACAGAAGCTAACAATGTGTCAACTGTGTGAGCGTCCATTTGCGAAGCCGATTCCCCTCCCACCCCACTCGGGGATTACTGTCCTTCCCCACAACAGCAGAAAACCAGAAGTTTCTTCTCTGGACAGGATACAAAAATGGGTCTCTGGCCTGGAGTAATCAAGGCATTGCCGAGGGCCACAGTTCTTGTACTCAGAACAGGAGGATTTAAGTAAAACTTTATATATTAAATTATAAGACACGTCCCTCCACACACCATCTTTCCCTTTGGCCACCACGTTGACCAGTTAGACTTCACCATCCAGGACGGTGGCTGGAGCGTTCTCCCTGAGAAAAATCTGACCCAAGAAAGTAGACCTAAACAAACACTTTTAGCCCGGCCGGTGTGGCTCAGTGGTTGAGCGTCGACCCATGCACCAAGAGGTCACCGGTTCGATTCCCGGCCAGGGCACATGCCCAGGTTGTAGGCCTCATCCCCAGTGGGGGGCATGCAGGAGGCGGCCAATCGATGTTCTCTCTCATCGATGTTTCTCTCTGTCTCCCTCTCCCTTCCTCTCTCTCTAAAATCAATAAAGAAAAAATATTTTTAAAAAATTAATAAGAAACACTTTTAGGGGTTCTTTGTGGTCGAGACGGTCCATCCTAAGTGACCCATGGACTCAAGGCTTCACATCAGCTTCTTTCTTCTAATTTTCTACAAAAACTTCCAAACATACAGAAAAGTTGAAAGACCAGTACAATGATCACCCTTGTACTCACCATCTTGGTCAAGTAATTGTTAATACTTTGCTGTTGTTTTTTTTTAATCCTCACCAGAGGACATGCTTATTGATTTTAGAGAGAGGAAGGGGCAGAGAGAGAGAGAAACATCGATCGGTTGCCTCCCATGCACACCTGGACCAGGGATCGAACCCACAACCTGGATATGTGCCCTGACCGGGAATCAAACCCGCGACCTTTGGGTGTACGTGACGATGCTCCAACCAGCTGAGCCACCAGCCAGGGCTCGTTTGCCATGCTTGCTCCCTCTCTCTGTGTATGTTTATAAGTTTGGAAGTTGCAGATAGCATGCACTTTTCCTCTAAATACTTGTTTCATATCCTAAAAAATGAGGACAGTCTTCTACAAAACCACAACAGTCTCCTCATACCTAGGAAATCAACCACAATTCCGTAACATCGGTGAAGATGCAGTCCGCGCTCAGATTTCTCCCTTTATCCTCCCAAAAGCTTCATTATTGTTTCATTCTTTTCTTCTATCAAGATCCAGGAAAGGTTTGTGCATTGCCCTGGTTCAGTACTCATTCAGCTCTACTAAAATGTTCCTACTTATTTTTAAACAACGTTAACTTTTTATTTATTTCTTTTAATCCTCACCTGAGGATATTTTTCCATTTATCTTCAGACAGAGTGCGAGGGAGAGAGAGGGAGAGAGAGGGAGAGAGAGAGAGAGAGAGAGAGAGAGAGAGAGAGAGAGAGAGACATCGACGTGAGAGGGGCACATCGACTGGTTGCTCAAGTCAATACTCAAGGTAGGGTTGTTATCCTCATTTTACTTACAGAGAAACTGAGGCTCAGAGAGATTTGGTAACTTGCTCAGGGTCTTGCCCTGGGCCAGTCCTGAGTCTGATAGAAGAACCCTGGTCCTGGGACCAGAACCAGAACAGAGCCTCTATGCCCCTCACTGGGAGAAGCCAGGGACCCACAGTGCTCAGTAAAGCCAGGTCCTAGTCCCCTCACCCCAAGGGGTTTACGATTTTGGAGAAAGGGCTGTTGACATGCAGGGAAGCCAGGGTCCATCTGGGCACAGAAACGGTAGCTCAGGGCCAGCCAGGGAAAGGACAGCCAAACCCAGGGACAACTGCCAAGTCATCATGGGGAATGGAGTCTACCTGTCCCTCCTTGTCTCATCCCACCCTTACATGTGACTCCCTCAGTGCTCCTCCTCTCCTGTCCCCTACAGAGAACCCACTCAAGCTATGGACGGAACACCAGGTCCTTAGGTCTTTCGCCTTGTCACTATGGCTTGACCCTCCTCAGACCATGATCTGTCATGTCTGAGAAATGCCCACAGTTAGATGTTTGTGCCAGAAACACCTGCTGGTGGTGCAACAGCTCGGTGGGACCAGTGACGTGGACCAAATACCACGAAGTGGACTGAGCACATTGTAAGTCAACAGGGTGATGTTGTGCCAGCAAAGATAAGGATTTTAATTGTTTGTTTGTTTGGGTTTTGTTTACATATGCCGTTCTTCATCGCCAAAGATTTGAAGCTATGTCAGTGAAAACTGAAATGATGATGACGATGACGATGATAAGAGAGGGAGAGAGGAGACTCTCGGGACCAGCGAAAATAAAAAGAATAGCAGAAAATCGTGACCTGACAAAGCACAAGACCCGAAGGACACAAGCAGAGAGGCAGTAAGGGAAGTGAAGTTGTGATGACTGACTTTCACACTGGCTAAGCCCACCAAGAGGGAAATTCAGTTACGTAACGGTCGTGATCAGAAACAGAAAGCACACCAGACTCACAGGGAAGATAAAGCTTTTCCAAACAGTGAATTGCAAAACAAAATCTCGATGAGACTTTATTTGCAGGGACCTTGAATTGTATTGGAAGTCACTGAAGGATGGCAATTTTGCGTAAGATCAAGGTGAGGTAGCCCAAATATCTAAGCTTCTGGTGACCTGAGAAGATCTATGGGTAGAATTAAGTGTCTGATATTTTTGAGTAGGAAGTCCTGTCTATTAAAATATTAACAAACATTAATAAATAGCTTTTTATTTTGTTAATATTTAAAAGGGTACAATGCACAAAAAGTATAAAGTACAGATAAGCAAAAAAAAAAAAAAGATTATATATTTTCCACCATTAGCATTTGTATATTTTTCCACATTTTTTAAAATCTAGGAATATATTTACATATTTTTACATATTTTTTTTACAAATATATTTCTATGTGATCAAGCTGTTTGTTTAGTAACCTGATTTATCACTTGAAGTATTTGTATATCATATATATGCATCTAGGTCAATAAATGGCATTCACTATAGGATTTTTAATGGAGATTAATATGGACGTACCATAATTTAACAATATCCTCTTGTTGTACATTGTACTTTTTTGTTTGCTTGTTTGTTTATTGATTTGAGAGAGAGCAGAAGGGAGAGGGGAGAGAGAGACAGAGAAAGAGAGAGAAACATCACTTTCTTGTTCCACTTATTTACACATCCATTGGTTGATTCTTGTATGGGCCCTGACCTGGGGATTGAATCCACAACCTTGGTGTATCAGGACGACTCTCGAACCAACTGAGCTACTCGGCCAGGGCACATTGGTTTGTTTTTAATTTTAAAAGTTATAAACAGGCCCTGGCCGGTTTGGCTCAGCGGTTAGAGCGTCGGCCTGTGGTCCAGAGAGACCCGGGTTTGGTTCCTGCTAAGGGCATGTACCTCGGTTGCGGTTTGTCCCCAGCCCTGGTTGGTCGTGCGGGTGGCAGCCACTTGATGTGTCCCTTTCACGTCGATGTTTCTCTCTCTCTCTCTCTCTTCCTCTCTCTCCCTCCCACTCTATCTGAACAACAACAAAAAAAATAATAAAGAGAAGAACATAAAAAAAAATAATAATAAAAAAATAAAAGTTATAAACAGTACTGCAATGAACATCTTTACAGCTAAATGCATGCATTCCACGGTTATTTAGTTAACATGAATTTTAAAATGAAAGAATATTTTCTAGACGGGTTCATTGCTATTCACAAAACTCTTATAAGAACACTGAGGCCTGCTGGTGGTCTTCCCCTCGAGGAAAGGATGCACCACGGAGGCTTCCGTCTGTGCTACTTTCGTGGACGTCCAGGTACAGGTGACAAACTGAGAGCGTGTATCTCATTTCACTTCTTTCTGAAACCGCTCTGAAACAATCGTGGAAAGACCTTTCTAGAACAGATGTAGACATTAGGGACAAGAAGAATGGAAGAAAGACCACAGCAAAATTTTGAGCCGACAGACCAGTGGCAATGAACTCAGCAGGCCTGAGAAAGCTGATCATAAGCTGGCGGTGGGCAAAGACGAGCTGCAATCTGACTTAGCGCACTGAACTTGCAAAAGGCTAAGGAAGGACAGTCAGTCTGGTGCTAGCGCCTGTCACACCCGTGTGTGAACCAGAAACAGCCTCCCCTTTCTCCAAACACTCCGCGGAAACCTGTTGTAAATGATGTGCACTTCCATAAGGCCTACGGTGTGAGACAGGGACCCTTGGTGCGCAGGGCCCGCCGGGCAGCCCTACGGAACAGCCCTGAACTGGAAGCGCCCGGGGCCCACCGAGAGCAGAGGTGAGCGAGGGAGCTGTTTAGAACATGAAAGACTGGTTGAAACTATCTGAAAAGCAGGTAGAGCTTCAGCTCCTCGTTCTCACCTTGGCAGAAGACGAGAGGGTTATTCTGTGAATGGGGGAAGACCAAAGATCTGTGGGAGAAGAATGCGAGGCAAGTTGGGGACAGAGGTGCTGTGCTGGAGGCAGGGGAAGGACGTCAGAGTGTGCCCTCTGAGCGCCGACTCCCACCCTGCTTCTTCCACTTGGCCCCAAGAACACTGCTATCAGGCCTTAACCCTCCAGGCAGGAGGGTGGGAGAAACTGCCTAGGGAAACATGACCAGCTGAAGAGGAAAGACCTAAATGTTTTTACACTGGGTGCCCCCCAGTTCGCTCCAGTGGATCACCCAACAGCGAAGCTCATAGTCAACGGGCACTACTCATGTACTCGGAACTTCAGATGGGCTGCAAAGCCTCTCTTACATTTCAGCACACACCAAAGATCACCAGTCATCTGAGAACAGATCCTAACATGAAAGACAGAGACCAGCCCGGCCGGCGTGGCTCAGTGGGTGAGCGTTGGCCCATGCACCAAGAGGTCGCCGGTTCGATTCCCGGTCAGGGCACATGCCCAGGTTGTGGGCCCGATTCCCAGTGGGGGGCATGCAGGAGGCAGCCAGTCGATGTTCTCTCTCATCAATGTTTCTCTCTCTCCCTCTCCCTTCTTCTCGCTCTAAAAATCAAGAAAGAAAAATAAATACATACATTCTGGTCTGTCACTTCATTAGTTAAAAGAAAGAAAGAAAGAGATGAAAACAAGCAAACACATTTTATTTAATTTATTTTTAATCCTCACCCGAGGATATTTTTGCATTCATCTTCAGATAGAGCGAGAGGGAGAGAGGGAGGAAGAGAGACAGAAAAACATCGATGTGAGAGAGACACATTGAGTGGTTGCCACCCACAGGACCCCAACCGGGGCCAGGGGAACAAACTGCAACCAAGAGAGTCCTGGGAACCGAACCCAGGACTCTCTGGTCCGCGGGCTGATGCTCTAACCGCTGAGCCAAACCGGCCAGGGCAGCAAACACATTTTAAAAGAAACTTGAAGAAAACTGAGACTATACAGGAAGAACACTTACAAATGCCATTAATATCATCGGAGAGGTAAAGGAATGCATAACACTGATGAAACAAGAACAGGATACCACTGTAAAAGAACATCCACAGGATTTTTAAAAAAACTCTTGCAAATGAAAAATATGTTTTCAAAAGTAAATAGCTGAATAGAGGGTGAAGATATCTTCCAGAAAGAAGAGCATGCAGAGATGGGAGAAATGAGAGAAAAAATAAGAAAATTAGAAAACCTATCCAGGAAGGTCCTACTATTGAAAGAGATAAAGTGGTGGGATCACCGTGGGAAACAATTCAGCATTGCCTGGTAAAGATGAGCATGCATATTCTACCCAACTGAGCAGGAACAAAGATGTCAAATTCATTCATTTTTTTTAAACAAATATTTATTGAGCACCTGCTAAATTCTGGTCATTGTGCTAGGCACTGAGTATACAAGAATAACAAATTACACAAGACCTGATTCTACATCCCAGGCAGCTGTGAAATATGGCCCCTCCTGGGCTCAGTTTTTTGCGTAAGGTTTGGGGTTCCATGCAAGGAGTCTCTGGGTAGGTTTCCTCCAAGCAGAAAATATATATAAGGAGTTATAACTATTCTGTGGTTCAGAAGAGTAGTAAAAATAAGCCCAAAGCTGTATTGAGAATGAACCAGTTAAATTAAAAAACCTTTTTTTTTTTTTTTTTTATCCTCACCCGAGGACATTTTTTCATTTTTTTGTCCAGATAGAGTGGGAGGGAGAGAGAGGAAGAGAGAGAGAGAGAAACATCGACGTGAAAGGGACACATCGAGTGGCTGCCACCCACACGACCAACCAGGGCCGGGGACAAACTGCAACCGAAGTACATGCCCTTAGCAGGAACCGAACCCAGGTCTCTCTGGACCGCAGGCCGACGCTCTAAGCGCTGAGCCAAACCGGCCAGGGCAATTTTAATAATCTTTAACATAATTGTCCGAAGATAGAATCAGTTATGTGGAGAGATGGTGAGTTGTCTGTCAGTGGAAGTGTTCATTCACTCACCAGCTGAGTGATGACCAGGCACTGTTAGAGGCTGTGCATTAGTTAGCTACTGCCGCATGACAAACCACCCCAACACTTCGTGTCATGTGATCTCTCACAATTTCTGTGGGTCAGGGGCCTGGCCGTGTGTTTTGGGTCCCAGTCTGTCATGAGGTTGCAGACAGGATGTTGACTGGGTCACAGTCATCTGAAAACGGCCAAAGCTGGAGAATGTGTTTCTAAGGTGGCTCACTGCCATGGCTGGCAAGTTGGCGTGTCTGTTGAGGGGGGACTGCAGTTCCTCCCTATGTGACCTCCACAGGGCTCCTTGAGCGTCCTCCCGACATGGTGCTTGTCTTTCCTCAGCATCAACGACCCAAGAGAAAGCAAGGCGGCGGCCACAGTGCCCTTTATGAGCCATCCTTGGAAGTCACACAGCATGACTTACTTCCACAATAGCCTATTGACGGCACAGGTCAGCCCTCTTCGATTCGAGACGGACCACACAAGGGGGTGAACACGAAAGATGAGGATCAGAGCCACACTCCGTAAATACACTGACGACTGGACAGATGGGATCCTGGCCTCAGGAGGCAACTGTCAGTGCAGTTATGATCGTTTATTGGCAGTGACGGCAAAATAATTGGACTGAGAGACAAGACGGTGCTCTCCAATCCCAATGTGCTGTGATTCTGTGTTTCTAGGCCCTAGCTCTTTAGTCCCAGTATCACCAAGCTACATGTAAGAACCAGCAGCTCAAAGCCTCATTCCCCTGAGATGGGTAACTCTGGGGTCTCTGACTGTGCTCCTCCCTAATTAGCTGCTTATCATCACACAGTGAGATAACCATGGCCCCTGTCTTCTGCTCTCAGATACAGAAGTACTTAGATAACCCCACCCTTGTTGTTTTTCTCTCCAGAGCATTCCACTGGGAACACAGGTTGTCCTATGATAACATCAGGAGGACACAGTGTCCCAATGCAGGAGCTGCTTTTGACCCAGCTGGGACCAACCCTCAACAGCAGCAAGGCGGGCCCCAGACCCCGCCTTCTGCCCTGTCGTGCTCTCTCCTCTCCCTAATCAGGGCCATTCCATGCACCACAGACGTCAGAGGTAACGGCCTTGAGCCTTGGGGATGGTTGCAGGGGTGTGGTTAGCGTTTCAGCCTGGCCCACACTGGTGCTGGCTGAGACTCTCTTTGGGACACTAACCCATGCCCAGGGCAGAGTTCATTATCTCCAGGTCACCTGAGGAGCCAGAGGTCGCCAGAGGAACTTCGGGCTTGAAATTGTGCTGAGCTCTGGGGAACCGTTGGGAGATATGATGTGGGCTGTTCTGCAGTCCAGAACACGCCCTTCCCTGGCACTTGGCGAGGACTCGAAGCATGAGGGTCTCCTGGATGCCAGCACGTCAGTCCTGCCAGGTGGTAATGACTGGATCTTGGACAAACACTGGTGAATTTTTATTATTTTATTCATTCCTTTGTCATTATAGAGAAAGACAAGTGCCAAATGATTTCACTCATATGCGGAATTTAATAAACAAACTGAACTACCAAGCAGAATAGAGACAGACTCATAGACAGAGAGCAGGTAGACAGCTTGGTGGGGGTGGAGGGTGGAGGGTGGAGGGTGGAGGGATTGAGCAAAAAAGAAAAAATAAAAGAGAGAGAACTCATGGACACAACCAACAGTGTGGTGATTGTGGGGAGTGGAGGGTGGGTGGAGGTGGAAGTGGGCATGGAGGGAATAAATGTGATGAAAAAGTTAAATTACATTGAAAAATTAAGTAATACTATTAGAATGGCTATTTTAAAAATACAGAAAATAACAAGTGTTGGAGCGGTTGGGGAGAAATTAACCCTTGCGTGTGGCTGGTGGGAACATAAAATGGTGCAGCTACTGTAAAAAGCAATATTCTGGCTTCCCCCCAAATTAAACAGAATTACCATGCAATCCAGCAATTCCATTTCTGGGTATATGCACAGAAGAATGGAAAGCAGGGACCTGAAGAGATATTTCTACACCAATTTCATAGCAGCATTATTCACAATAGCCAAAAGGTGGAAGTGACCCAGATGTCCGTGGACAGATGGATGGATAAGCCAGTGTGGTATGTGTATGCAATGGAATATTATTCAGCCAAACAAAGAAAGGAAATTCTGATACATGTTGCAACGTGAATAAACCTTATAAACAAGCTAAGTCAAAGGAGCCAGGCACAAGAAGACAAATATGGTATGATTCCACTTAGCTGAATTGTCTGGAAGAGGCAGACTCAAGAGACAGAAAGCAGATTAGAGATTCACAGGGGCTGGAGTCGGGGAGTGGTAATGGGGAATCGCTTCCTGGATACATAGTTTCCGTTTGGAGTGAAGACATTTTGGAGATAGTGATAATGGTTGTACAACATGGTGAATACAATTAATGTCACTGAATTATACATTTAAAAACTGTTAAAATGGCAAATTTTGTGTCATGTGTATTTTCCCACAATATAAAGTAATATTGAAACATTCTCTTGCCCTGGCGATGTGGCTCAGTTGGTTGAGCGTTGTCCCATGCACCGAGAGGTTGCCAGTTTGATTCCCGGTCAGGGCACATGCCTGGGTTTCGGGCTCAGTCCCTGGTAGGGAGTGTGCAGGAGGCAGCCGATCGATGTTACACTTTTGCATAGATGTTTCTTTCTCTCTCCCTTTCCCCTCTCTCTAAAAATCAATAAAAATTATAACATATTTTTAAAAGATGATCTTAAAGGCTGTATCTATGTAAGCAAGATATTGGGATTCAGATGTGACTGGGCAGAGCCCAGCTGCCCTTCTGTGGTGGAGTCCTCATTCTTTGAGGGGTTTTGTAGGCTTCCACTGGTCCTCACTGGCCAGCTCCGCAGAGGCGGGCACCACGGCCGGGTCCCACATCAGTCCCCCGCCTGGTAGCCAGTGCACCTCACCATCCTGACCCTTTCCCCTTCCTGCATCTGTGATGTCCCCGTGTGTTGTGAGGGTTCCCCGAGAGGATGTGGAACCCATACGTCGTTTGTAAACACACTTAGCACAAAGTGTCAGCTTTATTGCCTGCCCTGCATTTAAAATTTCTGCCACTAGACATCTGTCATTGTTCATCATTGGGGGTGGGGGCATTGAGCCTCCTCTTCTACTTCTTGTTTTCTCTTTTGTGACCTTCCCTCCTTTCCCACACCTCGGGAGCACTCGGGGAAACCCAGAGCTTGGAAACATCTCTGTCGCTGGGCCTCCTTCCGGCCAGCCCCTCAGGGCCTCCGCCAGCAGCCGGCATGACTGCCAGGCGCTTCCCTCTGCGTGCAGGCGAGATCTAGCTGTCGAATTAACCGACCTTTCACCCCCGTCCACGTTCACACACAAATATGCATGTGTCTCAATGGGGCTGTATAAAGCACAATATTCAGGATCTTACTTTTGTTTGCTTAAAATATCTTGAACATCTCAAAATAAACAGATTCCCCAAACCAAACCAGAGCATTTTTCTTGACTCGGGTTCTCAGGGGAGGCCTGAGCGCCGTTGTGTGCACCCCTCTGAGAAGGGCGGGTAGGGCTGCTGACAGCCGAGCACGACGTGGCCTTTCCTGACCTCAGCTGCCACTGTCCTTAGGTGCTAGAGATGGCCAGGGGTTGACTGAGACACGGGAGACACAGGCCAAAGACCAGCTTAGAGGGAAACACAAGCCTGACTTCCTCGAGGGATGGAAGCAGCCCTAAGGAAGACTAACAAGAACACCTCAGACAGATCAACAGGACCGGCTGGGACAGCTCGGGGTTGGGGCACAGCTCCCAAGGGCCACGGCAGGGGAGACCACCGCAGGAGAGAAGGGGCATGCCAAGGTTCTGAACTGCTAGCCACAGAAACCTGTTCTGGAAGATACAGGCAGCAAAATTAGCTTATTCAAATCTTTCTGGAAGTTTCAAGAAAAGCTGGAGTACTTGGTTTGAAAACCAGACAAGAATAAGGGAAGCTAAGGGAGAAACGCAGCCATGATCACTCCGCAAAGTAGACCTGTGGGGACAAGACGGCTGCCACCACAGAGCCAGGTGAGCCCAGCACGCCTGGCAGCCCGGCCTGGACGGGCCTCTCGCCTGCTGCACACTGGCGGCAGCTGCCCGCTGCCCTGCCCACCCGGACAGAACCCCACTCTCTCTGTCTTTACACCCGCTCCTTACCCACGCCCAGGCATCCGTGTGATGGGCTGAGCTCAGGCCCCGTACCACACGAGGAAGGAGGCTGAAAGGCAAGAGGTCGGCAGTTTTAGTGCCTCTCGTAGGAGGCTGACTTCGACACCCATCAAGACTCTTAAGTGAGAAATTCCCCAAATAAACCAAGGGAGGTTGAGAGGCTGGGCAGCCAGCAGACCTCTGCCAGGTCAGAACCCGGGAGACCGGAGATCGGGCAAGAGACCTTGGCGCAGGAAAGAGAAGGCTCAGGGTGCCGGGGGAGCCATCCCTCGGGCTAAGGACCAGGCTCTGGGAGACACTGAGGCCAGTGATCCTGGAAGCAGGGCTCAACCCGGTGGCCCTCAGGTGAGGCCTGAGAACATCTCTGAAGCGTCCAGACCCGCTCAGAAACCTGCCCACTCTCTGCCCCACTTCCTTTTTTTATTTTTCATTCCCCATCCAAGGATACTTTTCTATTTATCATCAGGTAGAGTGGGAGGGAGGGAGAGAGATACAGAGAGAAACATCAACATCGACTGGCTGCCTCCCGCACGACCCCACCAGGGCCGGGGACGAGCCGCAACCGAGGTACATGCCCTTGGCTGGAATTGAACCCGAGACTCTCTGGTCTGCGGGCTGATGCTCTAACCACTGAGCCAAACCGGCCAGGGCCCTCTTTTTTTTTTCTTTTTAATCCTCACCTGAGGATATGTTTTTATTGATTTTTAGAGTGAGAGGAAGGGAGAGAGAGAAACATCAACGTGAGAAAGAAACATCAATTGGTTGCCTCCCGTACGTGCCCCGACCAGGGATTGAACCCACAGCCTAGGTATGTGCCCTGACCAGGAATCGAACCTGCAACCTTTTGTTGTACGGGACGGCACTCCAACCAACGGAGCCCCCCAGCCGGGACTGTCCTGCTTCCTTTAGTGCCTCGCTCTGATTGGCCCTTTCCCGAAGCCAGCCAGCAGACCTCCAGGTGCCCCGTGGTTTCCTGCCTTCCTGGGGGGCCAGGTGAGCAGGGGGCAGCAACGACCTTACTGACCCAAAGTGTGTGAGTGACAGCAGCCGGGGCTAGGAGGGCCCAGCGGTCTGCCCTTGGCCAGCTCTGGTGGCCTCTGTTACAGAACATGGCCTGGCGCCGGGGGAAGGAGTGAGCAGGGAGGGGAAAGCACGGTTACCGGGCCCTGCTGTGCTACCGCAGCAGCGGCATCAACAGGGACCCGGCCCGGTCCTCTGCCCGGAGCTGTGCTAAGTGCACGACATACACACCCCATCAGCCCTCACAGCAACTCGGGGAGCGGGCACGCTCACTCCCGTCTTCCCCACGTGGCCAAATAGTCTGCCGCAAATCACCCAGGAGGCAGCAGAAAAGGAGGACTCAAAGGCAGGTTTGCCCGATTCCCACGTGGAATGCTTCCCAGTCGGCAGAAGCTCCGGCTGGCACAGGCCGGAGCACGATGGGCCTGGTCAGACCATGCCTGTGGGGCCTCCGTCCTGAGAGCAACTTGGAGGGGGAGGGCAGGATGGAGAGAGGGGACCCCAGAACACTTTCCCCGGGGCGTGTTCTGGGTGTCTTTGAGGAAAGCCCCGAAAGGCCTGTACCCCACTCTGGGAGGAAAAGGTGTCAGGCTGGACTTGCAGACGTGGGGTCAGAGGTAACAGTCAGGATATAAGTCATTTGGGACAGAGGCTTGGACTGGCTGTTCCCTGAGCGCTGAGGGTGGAGGGAAAGTCCACTCCGGAGGCTGTCTGGGGCCCAACCCCGCTTGCCCTGTCCACCCCAGGGCCTGGCAACCCCTGGCCCAGGTAGGCAGGCCCCTTGCAGGAGGCACCTGGCCAGGCACCCACCTTCCAGGACCCATCCATGTTTCTAGGAGACCATGGGCTTATCAGTCAGAGCTTTCTGAAGTAAGCAGGAATGTGTTTTACAAGGGAGTAGGGTTGGGGTGGGCTGCACCATAATTCACATCAATAAGTCAAGTTAAAGGCACAGAAGAACGAATGTAAGGAGGGACCGTCTTCCCCGCCGTGCTGTGAGCTCCCCAAAGCTAGGGACTATGTCCCACTTACCTCCACGGACCCCTCGAGGGAAGCAGTGTGGGACTCGTACTCCACAAAAGGTGTCTTTCTCCTTGTCAGACGCCTAGAACAGTGACTGGCACATTAGGGCCCTGCATGAATATTTGTTGGCTAAGTGAATATAAGTGGATAGGCTATTTCATCTTTAGATAATGTGTGACATCTTTTTCCACTTTCCCCTCAGGGTATTCCCCACACCCATCTCAGCACACCCTGCCCTCACCCTTCCACAGTCTCATCTCCCCAGCCCTGGTGTCCCCCAAAGTATTCCCCTCCCGCCCCCTTCTGAGCTTTGCCAAGCAGCGGTCTCTTCCCCACCCGGGGCCCAGCAACACCAAGAAGTCACGCCGCAACCAGACTGGGCTAGTTTCTTAGCACTTTTATTGAGTAGCGAGAGGTAGTATCACTTTCCACAGGACATGTGTCCTCAGGGTCGTACCAAAATCGCTTTGGGACAGACAGACAGACAGGCAGGGCTGGGCAGGTGTCGGCCCTAGGACGTGAGCACCAGGGGCAGCTCAGCTCTCCAGGGGGGCCTGCGCCTGCTCCTGCGGGGGGAGGGCCAGGAGCACGTCCTGGTTCTCTTGCTCCTTGAGGGTGCTGAAGAAGGAGTTGACCTTGTCCCTCATGTCCTTCTCCAGAAAGCTCAAGTGGCCTTCCAAGTCCCCCGAATGGGGGCCCAGCTTCTGCTTGAGTTCCTCCACTTGGCGCACCACGGCTCTGTTGAAGGTCTCCCCGTAGGGCTCCACGTTGCGGCGGAACTCCTCCACCCGCTGGTCCAGCTGGCTGCTCAGCTGCGCCAGCGACTTCTGCAGCTCCTCGGTGTTGCCCCTCAGCTTGCCCCGCACGTCCTGGGCCACGGGCGCCAGCCTCTGGCGCAGCTCCTCGGTGTTGGCGGAGATTTTTGCCTTCAGCTCCTCGGCGCTCTTCTTCATCTGGAAGGCCAGGCCCTCCAGCTGGTGGTTGAGCTTCTCCTGGACGTCCTGCGCGTAGGGAGTCAGGCTGCGCCGCAGCTCCTCCACGTTCTGGTCGATCTTGGCCTGGAGCTCGTCGGCGTAGGGCGTGAGGCGGCCCCGGAGCTCCTCCACGCTCTGGTCGATCTTGGCCTGGAGCTCGTCGGCGTAGGGCGCCAGCGAGGCCTGCAGGCTGTCCGCGTTGTCGCGCAGCGCGCTCTGCATGCGCTGGGCGTAGGGCGTCAGCTGGCTGCGCAGCTGCTCCGTCTGGGCGCCGACCTGGGTGCGCAGCTCATCCGCGTAGGGCCCCAGGCGCTGCTGCAGCTGCCGGACGTTGTCCCCGATCTTCTGGCTCACCTCGTTGGCGTGGGGCTCCAGCCGGGCCCGCAGGTCCTCCAGCTCCTTGCGGATCTCCTCCTTCAGCTTCACGGAGTCCTTGGTCAGGCGCTCATGCAGCTCCGTGGCGAAGGGCACCAGCTTCTTCTGCAGGTCCCCAGCGTAGGTATTCACTTCCCCGAGTTTGTCCTGGAAGAGGGAGCTGTCGGGGAAGAGCACAAGGGGCCACGGTTACATTTGGCATTACAGCCAGGACCTTGTTCCTGATACGGCGCTCACCTTATACAGCCCTGCCTAGGGGTACCGACTTCACCCCCTTTCCCTGCGGTGGATCATGATCTGAGAGAAGGGTTAGACCCTCTGAATCTCCCCGAGTCTGAGCCACAGAATCACGTGACTTTGAGCAGGCTGCTTTCCTCGGCCTGTCTGAAGAGTGGACTTGGAGGTCCTTCCAACTCGGGTGCGCTGGGACATAGATCACATTTTCTCATAGAATGTCATGTTCTGGATTTCTTCCAGTGACTTCTAGTGACACAGGTGCTGCTGTCCTTGTAGGTGCCCACCCTTAGAGCTTCCCGGATATCCCCACCTCCCTTCCTGTGACTTCACAGGGACCTGAGCTTTCGGAATGTACCTATTAGAACCCAGCGCACACGCCATTTCCCTTCCTGCCTTTCTTCCTGAACCTCAGTGCTGAGATGTGGCCATCTGTCACGCTCGGAAAGTTCAAGCAGGAAGACACCTCAGGGCTTCCTCGGTCCAGCCCTCCTGTTTGCCTGTGTGGATTCCAGCTGTGGAGACCCGGGGACGGGTGCGGGGCGGTGGGCGCGCTCAGCCCCCCAACGCACCGCGTGGCCTTGAAGTAGAGGCCGCCCCAAAGCTGCGCCCTCTTACTTGATCTGCTGGGTGAGCTCAGACTTCTGGAGTTGTTCCACAGCCTCCTTGGCATCGCTGCTCAGCTTGCTGAAGTAGTCCCACACCACAGTGGCCACCTGGTCGGCATTGACCTCGGCCCGAGTACCTGTGCGGGAAACAGCAGTTCCTGAGGCCCAGACTCGTTCCGTGTCCCTCGCCTTAGCCTGCGCTGCAGACTGGGTGATGGTGGGCGTGTGAAATCGGGAGAGCGCTCATGCCCCTGGGCCCGCAGCTGTGAGTGGGCCAGCTCTCCCGTGAGCCAGGTGGCAACCGGGCAGCCCTGTGTCCCGCTAGAGGCCAACAGGCACTCGGAACTGTCCTCCTGCCCTGGCCTCACTCTTCACCCTGCTCCGCTCAGTACAGTAAAAGGGTCCTGCCCGAAAGTCCCATCCAAAGGCAGCTCCTACTCACCGGTGACAGCCACCAGGGCCAGGGTCAGGACCACAGCCTTCAGGGACATCCTGGGCTGGAGAAGACTGGCACCGCACTGGACCCGCCTGGAATCGGAGCTGGTACAGAGGTTCCCAGGTAGCTCACCTGTGCTGCTCTCCGAACTGACTGAAGGTCGGGCCAGCTAGACATTTAAACCGCCACGAGCCGCCCTCCCTACGTCCCCTCCCAGTGTGACTCCACGCTGGAAGGTGACACATTCCCAGGAGGCCTCTTGGACTTTTGTAACCCTAAGACGACGTGGAAGCTGACTGGGGCTTGAGCAACAGTCGGAACAGCTGTTCTCGCCTTGCCCCACCCAGCACGGAGAAGTGAGGCCCGGGGCCTGCTGAGCTCAGGACTGATGCCCCTGGGGCCCGGCTGGCAGCTCTGGGTCTGTGCCAGGCTTGGGGGACAAAGTTCCACCTCCTCTGTCTACCCCAGGGGAGAGAGCACCCCAAGCCCCCCAGTTCTGACTCCATCTCAGAGCACCAGACACTGGACTGGGACACCGATTGGGGCAGTGAGCTAAGATCCAGGGTTCTAGTCAAGTGCGCCCAGGAGGAAGGGCCCTGAGAGCCCTTGGCAGGACCCTGTACTTGTGTTTGCCTCATGCCCCGTGCTGCCAGGCTGTGCCACCTTGTCTAGGATTCAACCCGGCCCAGCTCTGAGCCTGTTTCTCCTTGGAAACATGGGTTGTTGGGTGGATTGAATGAGGTGTTTCTTCTGAACTGAGCAGTACAGTGCCTGGCACAGAGTAAGACTAAAACGTTGTTGTTGCTGTTAAAAACACTTTTTCCTGATTTGGACCAAAGAACGCTCACCTCCAGTGAGTGTGACGGTGTTCGACTCAGCCCGCTGCAGGATGCCGGGTGATGGACGGGGCAGCCGAGGCCTGGCTCCTGTCCACCTCCCCGCCACGCGCCCTGCACAGGGGTGCTCAGCTCATGGTGACTCTCGGGACCTGAGGCTTTCAGGGGGCCTCTCACCGGGGGGACAGGGTGGTGGGGGTGCCCAGGAGGTCTTCTCCTTGGACTTCTAACATTGTCTCCAAATTAGGTCACACACACAGTCACAAAAGGACATCTATGCTGGACCATGAGACGACCCTGTGGTATTGCACTGTGGGCTCCCCGGAGACAGTGCCCGGCATGTAGGCGGCTGCTGGTTAGCTGCCATTAGAACAGGCCACACTGTGTTCGCCCTGACGACCATATCTCCCTTCCCGTATGCCAGAGGCGGCTCGATGTCTCACGGGATGGAAACTCCTGAAGGTGTTCTGCTGCTTACACCCCTTCTGCAGGTCCCTCGCGGTCACCCACATGTCAGGGAGCTCCTTGTGCTGTCTCGCAGCAGTTAGGGTTTATATTCTGGAGTCAGATGCCCTGGTTATACTGCTTCTCACTTACTGTCTGTGTGACCTTGGACAAGTCTTTTAACCTCTCTGAGCCTCAGCTGCCTCCTTGCTGTGAGGATCCCATGAGACAGTCCCACGATGCTGGGAACAGTGCCTGGTGCATAATCAGTGTCCATCAAGCACTCGCTGCGTGTTCCCCTGCAAGGCTGACTCCCTGCAGCACTGACCCATAGCCCTGGTCCTGCTCCTGGGTCAGGCACAGTGCAGCTGGGAGTGGGCACAAAGACTGGTGCTCAGTGCCCCCATCCGCTCCCCTTACCTCCGCCAGGGCCAGAGCTGAGGAGGGCAGTGAGTCATGAGGACACCTCAGCTGCAGTCTGACCTCCTGGATTTACATTCCAAGCAGCAGGTGCCACCAGCATGTGACAGGTCTGGAGTTTGTCCGTCTCCTCACCTGGTGTACACACCCTGAGTGTCTGCGCCTGTGAGCAGTCTGAGAGTGGCTGCCAGGACGTGTACGGGTTCACACAAGTGTGCAGACACATTAGCTGTCTGTGGGCACACAGCTCAGGCCTCGGGGAGGGGCACCCGCAGACATGGGGAGGCTGTGCCGCCTGCTGACTGCGGTGGGCACGCCATTGACGATGCCTGCGCTGCCCAGTGTGTGGGCATGTTTCCTGGGCCTGTGAATGGGTTGGTGCCAGGGCGGGCGCAGTGCTAGCTCCGTGCAGGTTTGGAAGGTGCAAGTGCTAGTGGACCGGGCAGAGTCTGCCTCGGCCAGGCCTCTGCTTCTCTTTGGGCCTGGCCCTGTGAGTCAGGTGACGGCCACCTCGTGGGCACAACGGACCTGTGTCGTGTTGGCGAGGCTCATTCCTCTCCGAGCTTCAGCCTCCTGTCCGTACAACAGACAGACCTGCAGGCTGGTGAGGTGAGCAGGCCGACAGCCCAGCATTGCCTGCCCACCCCTGTGGCCAGGCCAGGGGTCAGCCAGGAGTCAGAAGGGGGCGTCTCAGGCTCAGGCACAGACAGGCCCAGGCAGGAGCAGGCAAGTCACATGGACATGTGTCCCCACAGAGGCTCCACATTGGCCCTTGACTCAGGGAAGAACCCAAAGGGGTTACCTGTGTTGGAATAGGAAGGATCTGGGTAAGATACTTGGAGGAACTTCCAGCGTGCAGAGGCATGGTGAACCAGGGCCTCTGGCTGGCACGTTGAGTCAGATCTGCCCAGTCCAGCCAGGGCCAGGGCAGTGACCAGAGGCTCACGGACTCCAGTGGAAGCAGAGAGTCAGCCCACCCCTCCTCCCAGCCCCGCCACGCTCTCACACAGATTCTCCTAGAGCTGGTCTGCAGGCTGAGCACAAAGTAGTCTCCTCATTCCGGGGGAGCCAGGGAGGAGAGAAGGAGAGGGAAGAGGAGAGAGAGGCAGCATAGGCTGGTCACTGGAAGGGCCCGACCCGGAGAGCCCGACCCAGAGAGCCCCTACCCTGCAGAGAGCCCGGCTGAGCTGCTAGGAGGGGCGCGGGCACTCAGATACCAAGCCATCTGAAAGAGACAGGTCCCAGGTTTCAGGGCACGCCGTGACCAGCCGCGTGGGCCCACACACCTGGCTTCTGTACCCAGCTTAGCGTCACCCTGCTGGGTCTCTGTCCCTGTCTTCCCACCTGCCCTCGCTCGGCAGCCCACGGCCATGCAGGAGAGAACAGACCCTGCAGACCACACACACACGGGCGGGGAGTTGGGGGTCAGCGCTAAGGGACCCAGCTATCCCGTCCATTCTAGCGCACCAGGGGTGAGGATTTTGTGCCTCAGCCCCGTCTAGACTCTGGGTGTCCACTGCAGCCCTCACCTCCTGAGATGAGGAAGAGGCCAGAACAGAAGCGGGAAGTGGGCAAAGTTGCCCCCAACCCTCCCCAGTGCCCAGGTCCTTCAGTGACCTTCTAACCACCTTTCTCCCCTACGCCAGCACCAAGAGTGTGCTCAGAAAGAGATGGTCACTCGTACTCTGAGCTACGAGTGGCTGATGAACCTCAAGGATCTCATCTCTCCAGGCTGTTTGGTGCCAGCGTGGGTGTTTGAAGACCTGGGTCTGCTCCCAGCTCCACCCCTGATGAGTTCTGTGCCCTTGGGTCCATTTCTACCCCTTTGAGCCTTACGTTTCTAACCTATACTATGGGGTTAATGACGTCTTCTTCACGGGAATCTGAACAATTAAGTTGTAACAGAAAACAAGGTCTAAGTCCAAGGAGTGAGTCTCTAGTAGGGGACTTTCCAGCCTCAGCATGGGTAAGGAGCTCTGAGGGTAGGCCAGGCCGTTCCCTGGGCCTCTGACTGCACGCCCCCAGGGCCGCTGCCTCCGAAAGCCCAGGTTCTACCTTGGAAGCACCTGCCTCTAATCCGCGTTCTCCACCTTCCTAACGCCGCGACCCTCCTAACAGCTCCTCACGTTGTGGTGACCCCAACCACACTATTTTCGTTGCTACTTCATAACTGTAATTTTGCTACTGTAACGTCTTAGGCGACCCCTGTGAAAGGGTCGTTCGACCCCCAAAGGGGTCGCGACCCACAGTTTGAAACTGTGCTGTGAGGGGAAGGCAAGGTGTGTGGGAGAGAGGGAGATTTACTCGGCCCCTTCATGGATCAGCCACTTTGTACATATCTCCTGTGCTTGTCACTGTAGCGCTGACCCAGCGGAATTCTACCTCCGTTTTCCAGAGGATATTTGGAAAACCGCCACAGAGTGAAGCCGCGAACGTCGGAGCGCGAGGTGGCGAGGGACGACTGTGTGTATGGTTGACCACGATAAACCAGGGCTGGCTGTACGTGTCGATCCATTTACATCCAGGATGTCTCGGCTCTGAAGTCATAGCATCCAGAGCTCAGTCCTCTGATCGGGCGACCCAGGCCATGGCTCTCGGTGTGCGCCCAGGGGACACTCCCTCGGGCCAGGGCCTGAGGTCTCCCAGGACAGCCAGCTGCCCTGCAGGGCCTCTCGGTGCCCTCTCCCCACCAGGCTGGGCTCTCCACGGCCTTGCTTTCTTCCAGTTGCCCACCCAGCCAGCGCTGCTGTTCCCAAGCCAAGGCAGCTGTGCTGAGAGGTTCTCAGCGCTGGGAATCGACCCCCAGCTGCCACAGTTTGGGGAGGGCCCAGCCACGAGCCCAGCTCCTGTCCCGGGAATGTTATCAGTGGGTCTAGAGGGCAAGGTGAGGGGAGGGGAGGAGGGGCGGGGCAAAGGCCTTGGGCTCCGAGTGGCCTTGGCCCCACTCCCAACACCCCCTGCCCTGGGCCAGCTCAGGGAGGCTTCTGGGTAAGCAGCACTGGGATCAAAGCCAGGCCTGAAGATGTGGGGAGGGGGGCTGTGTAAACTCAAAGGTGGCACCCTCCCTGCACAGGCCTCTGCCCACAGCGGTGATCATAGGTGGTGATCTCCTCCAGACACCATCCCAATGCCTTGACCTGTTCCCAAGTTTAAAGAAAAGAAGCCCATCACCCTGTCACCCCGCCCCACAGCCCAGCCAGGCTGTTTCCAGGGCTTGGGGTGGGGAAGGGAAGGACCAAGGGGGAAGGGCAAAGGTGGACCCAGAGGCCCCTGGCTTGCCCCTAAGCCCCACTCCCAGCTCACCAACTTCCTCCAGGGGGGCCAGGCTGCTGGGAAGAAATGCGACCTTTCCAGGCTCCATGTACCCCCAGTTCCTGAACCCATCTGGGCTGTAGGGGTAACAGGAGAGTGGCACGAACACCCACAGCCTTCTAGAGATTTCCCAACTCTCCCAGCAGGCCCGGCTGCATCTGGCCGCCCTGCCTTAGGCCCTGGTCGACGCTGATCAGCAGGTGACCTTTGCCCAGCTCACCGGATCCTCAGGGCCCACTGCCCTGGGGACAATATAAAACAGGACAGAACCCTCTTGTCTGCCTACTCAATTCTTGCCAAGAAGCAGCCGCTCCAGGTACTGTCCCTGCGGGTGGGGGTGGGGGAGTGGACAGGCGAGCAAGATGGAGCAGAGAAGGGGAGGGTCCCTGCCCGCCCGGCCAGCAAAGCCTGGAGCCTACTGGAGCCCAGGAAGACTCGGGGCTTGACGAGTGGCCCCCACCCCGCTTGCACACTGGGGGGAACTGAAGCCCGTGGAGGGGGGCACTTGCCCAGAGCTGCAGAGGGTGTGGGGGCAGAGCTGGGACTGGACCTGGCTGCACACTGTCCCTCGACTGCATGTTTAGGACTAGAAGGAGCCTAGTCACCCAGTCCTGTCCCAGACAGAAGACTGAGGCCTGGAGAGGGGCAGAAATTCACCCAGGGTCACACAGCGTGTTAGTGGCAGGGACCAGACCAGAACCCAGGTGTCCTGATTCCTGGTCCGGCGGGTTTTCCGCTCCACCCCACACCTCCCTCCCTCCGGGCCGTGTCTGCCCGAATGCCATGTCTGGAAGCCCCTCGTGTCCTCACATTGGCGTGGGAGCGGCCCTCTCTGCCCGCTTTGCCCAGCACGGGTTCCCCTTAGCCACACCACTTTCCCGGGGACTGGAGTCCACCTCACAGGACACCTCCTTGCAGGGACAAAGGTGCCATGCAGCCCCGGGCCCTCCTTGTTGCTGCCGTCCTGGCGCTCCTGGCCTCTGCTCGTAAGCTGCTGTGGGATGGGCTGGGGACGGGTGGGGGCAGCTTTCTGCCCAGAGGACCCTGGGGAGGTGGCTTGGTGATCCGGGTGGCTGGGCAGGAGCCGAGGGATCCTCGAAGGCCGACCCACCCTCCTCGGCCCTGCTGTCCTCACAGGAGCTGCGGAGACCGAGGAAGACTCCCTCCTGGGCCTCATGCACGTCTACGTGCAGCAGGCCAGCAAGACAGCCCAGGACGCCCTGAGCAGCGTGCAGGAGCTGCAGATGGCCCAGCAGGCCAGGTACACCGTCCTCGGCACCGGCTCCCTCGGTCCCACCTGCCCCTGACTTGGCAACAGACCTGCACTCTGAGCCTCGGTGCCCTCACACCACGGGGTCGCTCACAGGGCTTTCCCAGGCCGCCATGGAGATGGCAGAGGCATCGATCTCCTGGCCCTTCTCCCTTTGCTGTCCCTCTCTCCTCACTCAGGCGGCCTGCGTGGCTCTAAGGACGGCCACTTAGCCCTCACCTCCGTTTTCCTTTTCTGACAGCCTGGCCAGAGGTTTGGCTGGGGCACCCCACCCGACCTAATTCAGCCCGGGGGGGTGCGTGTTTCTACCTTGTTCGAGCCCAGGGTCTGTCCTGAGCAGAAGTCCATCCTTCTTCTACCACCGGCCCTGCCCGCCAGTGGCCTCCTCCCACTTCCGTGGCAGAGGCACTCACAAACCTGTTCTCAGTGCTCGCTAGGCAGTAGGTCTTATTTTCTCCATTTTGCAGATGAGAAAATCGAGGCTCAGAGAGGTTAAGTGCCTGCCCCAGATCACGTAGCTGATAAATCCTATGATGATTTTCCCAATGAGAGGTCATTTGCCCCTGCCCCCTCCCACTCAGACCCCCCAGGCTATATGGTTCCAGGGGCGGCATTGCCTGGAACAGAAGGACAGACCCGGCCGTACACATCTTCCCACCAGGCACGCGTCCCTTGCCTCAGAGCAGTGTGGCCTGGACAAAGAGCACTGGACTTGACTAGGGTCCCATCACCACCTTCGGCAGCTCTCCTGCCTGGGCGGGGCCGGAGGGGACTCTGCCTGGGGTCTCAGGGGTGGCAGCGGGTGAGGTGGGGAGAGGCAGTGGGGAGACGGGGCCCCATGGTGGCCAGGCCTGCGGATGAGCTCTCCTCCTCACTGTCACCCCCCCGTGCTCCCCCAGGGGCTGGATGACAGATGGCTTCAGCTCCCTGAAGGACTACTGGAGCTCCTTTACGGGCAAGATCTCCGGGTTCTGGGATTCGGCCCCGGAGGCCACACCAGCTCCGGACATTTAGGCCACCTGAGACCTCGACAGCCCAAGTGTGCCCGCCCGTCCATGCTGCCGGCTCCTTGGACCCTGCAGCCTCCAGGGCTGCCCCTCAAGTTCGCTTGAAAGGGACAGCATTCCATTGACCTCCCATCCCACCCCCGGACCTGTCCCACCCCCAGGCATGCTGTCCTCCCAATAAAGCTGGACGAGAAGCTGCTGTGAGTGGGACGTCCCACACGTGCCATGTATGTTTGGGCGGGGCATGGGCAGGCCGTTCTGTAGGCGGGCGCTGGACGGAGCAGGCCCAGGGCCGGTGCCCTCCCATCTCTTAGTGTCTGGGCTGCTTTTCTTCATCTGTAAGTTAGGAAAAACCCTTACTTACCCTGCCAGCCTCGATGGGTTTGCGAGGAGGAGCAAACAGGACGACAGGTTTAACAATACTTTGATAAACTGTCAAATGCTGTACAACGTGACTTGAGTGTGTACTCTGTGCCAGGCACCGTGCTGAGCCTTTATGTCATCGTCAGAGTTGAGACTGTGTGTGTTCGCCAAAGTTACAGAGCTGACCTGCATTGCCTGGCCACCTGGCCCTCTCAGCCACACGTGAGGACAGGAAGCTGCTGGGGTTGTGGTTGAAGTATCATTTGACTCGGCTCGAATCTCAGCTCCGTCAAGTTCTATCAGCCTCAGTTTCTTATCTGTAAAGTGGGCACAAAAATACTCCCTCCATTGTAGGTTTGTTGAATGAATGAATGATGAATGAATGAATGAATGAATGCAATGAGGTTGTGCATAGCACGGGGCACGTCAAAGGTTCCTGGTAAATGGTTGTCATTGTTGCTATAGTTTGAGCTAATTGTCCCGTTGGGACCAGGATTGGATGGGAGGGCCAGTGTCCTGGGAACTAAAAAGGAACCCAAGGTCCACCCACAGAGGGTGCTTTGCTTGTGTCCCTATTACCCGAAAGATGTTCTCATCAGAGAGTTCCAGAACCACATTCTACTTGAGCGGTCTCCACACTCTTCCGCTGAAAAGACAGAGGCTAAGAAAAGTGAAGGCATTTGCCCAACGTCACAGAGCCAGCAAATGCCAGAGCCGGACCTCAAGTCCAGGTCAGCTGCCCATGTTCTGCTCAGCTGACACGGAAAACCCTTAGCGACGCCTGTGCCAGGGGCCAGGCAAATCCTGGTGGTGTCTGCACACCCAGCCCCACCTGGAGACATCCGCTGTCTCTGAAAACCTACCTGGGCCAGCGACCCCGGCACCCACACCTGGGAAATATCCTCACCCGAATCTGAGCTTCATACCTATTGTTGTAGGTGGTTAGACCCCAAGGTGGTTAGGAACTCAAATGCCTGCTCCTTTATCCAAGAGCTGGTGAGATACACTGGAGATGGAGAGGGGGCCATTATCCAGGGGTCTGTACATACGAGGGGCGAAAGAGCCCTGAGGGGAGAAAGTGGGGAAGGCACTGCCCACGCCTTGAAGATCTGTGAACCCATGTGCATGCGCAGAGGGTATACGTGCCTGACTGTGAAGAAGGGCCGGCTGTGGACAGGGCTGGACACAGACTGTGGGTATATGTGTGCACATCTGGACGAACTTGAGTGCCTGGCCATACGCTTGTTTTGTTAAATAACGTGGATGCCCAGGGGCAAGTGGGGCTGAGAAGGGAAACCTCTCCACCCTGTGCTTCAACCTTGGAGAGTGGCTTCCCAGCTCCAAGCTTCAGTTCCCTCCTCCCGACCAGGGATTTAACGGCTGTCCACCCAGAATTTGGAGAAGGATGCAGTGAGATGATGGATAGGAAAGCATCTTGAAAATAAAAATATGCTAACTCTGCAGGAGGTGGTCATTCTTTTCCTGACTCAGGCCAGAGCTGGCAGAAAGAGGGCTGGCAGGGCTGGGAGCCGCACTGGTGGCTGGTGGCTGGCAAGTTTGTGCCTGCGGACACAGAAGCTGTTTGCAGATGGGGTGGGAGTGAGACACGGAGGCTGTGCTTGTGAAAAAAAGAAAAGGGAAGCGTTTATTTAAATGCTGTTTAATTAATCAAGGAGGAAGGAGCAAGGGCCAAGCTCTTCCTTTGAACCTGCCCAAACCTTTCAAGTGCTCCTGAGGTCCACCCTCCCCCTCCCAGAGCCAGAGGGCTGTGAGGCTCCTGTCCTCTGCCCAAGGGTACACCTCTGGGGACAGGAACCCACTTCTCCCAGCAAAACCAGCTCTGCCTCCCTTCCCTCCTCACACGGCTGCAGTCTTGTCTGGGGCTCTTTCAGGGCACTGGGCACTGGGGTACCTGCCACTGTGCCCCGTCCCTTACTTCCTCTCTGCTGGACCCCCCTTAGAGAAGGGACCCACACGACCTCAGCCCAGCAGCGGGCGCCTAGCGGCTCCTCCAACATGAGGTCCCGAGAGGCTGGGCTCCAGAGCTGATGGGCTCCGACTGCCCCGGGCCAAGGGCCCTGCCAGGGCTCCGCACACGTCCCTTCCAGTGGCCCGCACCCCCTCCCCATTCTCCCCAGACAGAATTTGGGGGAGGGAACGTTTTACTGTTTAAAAATCATCACGGAAGCTTCAGAAAGCACAAAAGCCAACACCTGCGTCCGCTTTGTAAACGTTTATTCTAAGAAACCGAGCGACGGAAGGGAGCCCGCGGAGGGCCCGAGTCCCAGCAGCCGCCGGCTCACTGGGCGGTGAGCTTCTTGGTGACCTCGTCCAAGGCGGCCAGGACGCTGAGCTTGAAGCTCTCCCAGACGGGCAGCAGGTCCTGGCCCACGCCCTCCAGCGTGGGCTTCGCCGTCTCCACCATCTTGCGGAGCTCTTGCAGCTGCGTGCTGAGCTTGCCGTGGATGGAGGACAGCACCGTGCGGCCCTCCTTGAGGTCCTGCAGCCGCGCGGCCAGGCGCTCGCGCAGCTCCTCGCTGTAGGGCTCCAGCTGCTGGCGCAGCGCGTTCACGTGCACGCGCGCGCGGTCACGCAGCTGCTCGCCCAGCGGCACCAGCTTCGCGTGCAGATCCTGCGCCTGCTGCCTCGCGTTGTCGCGGAGCTCCTGGCCCAGCGGCACCACCTTCGAGTGGTACAGCTCCACCTCCTCCTGCCACTTCTTCTGGAAGTCATCCAGGTAGGGCTGCACCTTCTTCTTCACGAACTCCAGGTCCTTGTTCATCTCCTTGACCAGCACCTCGGACTCCTTTTCCAGGTTTTCCCAGAACTGCTGGGTGGCCGGGCCGAGAGTTTCGCGCAGCTTGGTGAATGAGGAGGCCAAGGTGTCCCAGTTTTCCGAGAGTTTCAGGCTGGAGGTGGGGTGAGAAGGTCTCAGGGGGGGCGGCCCAGGCACCCTGGACACCCTCAGACCTGCAGGCCCAGCGCCCCAGCCCCTCAGCCTACCCGCGGGGACACCTGCCCTGAACACAGGGTCGCTATGGGTCAGACCCGGCGGGGCTTTTCCCAGGTGGTGTCTCACCCTAGGCACTCCCCCACCCCCGCCCCCAGCCATATTCCATAGACCAAAGAGCTAGCGGGGAGACAGAGCTGGGTGTTGTTCAGGCTTGTCTGTGCCCAGAGCTGGGCCATGTAAGGGCCTCATCTCTACCCTTCTAGACCGTTCTCCTCTCTGAACACAGCCGTGGGGCTGCCAGGCTGGAGCAGAGAGGGACTCCAGAATGGCAGAGAGCTGGCTGCAGGCGGAACGCGACGCTGCAGTCGCTGACCAGGCACAGTGGTCTGTCCCTTGCGGGGGGCTGTGGCCCTGCCTGGAGATCCCATTCCTGTTTCTCCATCCAGGCATGGGGACCATCGGACAGCAGGTGGGGATTCCGCCAGTCTGGCCAGATCGTCCCACAGGCCTAGCATCTGCCCCTCGGGACCAGCAGGCTCTGCCCCAGCCCAGACCGGGCCCTTACTTCAGCTGCTTCCCCAGGGCGGACTCTTCCACCTGGGTCACGTATTCCTTGCCGCCATCTTTGATTGAGTCCACGTACACGGAGACCAAGTCCTTCACTCGATCCCATTGTGACTGGGGGTCGTCTTGTGCCCAGACAGGCCAAGCCTGGCTTCCTGGAGGGGGAGGGGAGACTCGCTCAGTTCGGGCCGCTCTGGCCAGGATCCGAGCTGAAAGGCCAGCGTGGGGGCAGGAGAGGGCCTGGTGAGCACGGCTGCTCCCTGTGCCCAGGAGGGCAGGCCACGGGGGTTTAGGGAGACAGGCCCTCCTGATGGTTGGCTTTCTGGGTCGGGGGGCACTTACCCGTGAGGAAGAGCACGGCCAAGGTCAGCACCACTGTCTTCATCCTGGGTGACCTGGAGGAGAAGAGGGCCTGGCTGAGTGGGCGGGCCTGTGGCTAGAGGAGCTCTGTGTTCTCCCAACTCATTCCAGGCCAGGGAAGAGAAGGAGGGTCAGGAGAGGCAGAAAGCCCCAGCGAGGGGCAGAGCCTGGAGCCAAGGCCCCAGAGCCAGAGCTCCGAGCTGGGGGCCCAGAGGAAGCCGGAGGAGCGGCAGCACTCACCTGGAATGAGCACTTCAGAGGTCTCTGGGCAGCAGCTTGCCCTGGGCCTATTTATGTGTCCAGCAGGGGTGGCCGGGAGGCTGATAAGCCCAGCTCGGGCCTTGCCAGTGCTCACGGGTCGCAGCAATGTGGAACCTGGGGTTCAAGGATCAGCTCTGTCCCTGGGACTGGGCAAACAGAACGGGCAAACAGGAAGCTGGGGGGGGCTGCAGGCCAGGGATCAAGGGTTCAGAAGGGGGTAGGAGGGTGGCGGCAGGCTTGCAGGGCCCCAGGGTCGGTCATCTGTTTCCCACCATTGTCCATTGTGCCAGCAGGGGACGGGGAGGAAGAGCCCACGGCCGGCCGGGCAGCGACAGCAGGCCGTCTCCTTGAATTCCAGGGCGATGACTTCAGACCCACCGGCCTCTCCCGCACAAGGGCAGCACAGGCCTCCACCCGCATCACATCCCAACAGGCTCCGCACCTCTCAGGCCCCCGCAGACTCCCGAACGAAGGCCCGTGGTCCCAGGGAGCTGCTGGCTGTGTGGGAAGTGTGCCTTGGCTCCGGACTTTGAGATCTTAGAGACCACTGATATTTCCAAACAGACTCTAGAGACCAACAATAGAGTTGCCAACTTTTAACTTTGTTATGTAAACATCCTACCTGCTGCCCCCCGACACCCTACCATCTACCATGACCAACACTTCAAAAAAGAAAAGATTCCGCCCTGGCCAGTTTGGCTCAGCGGTTGGAGCGTTGGCCTGCGGACCAGAGAGTCCTGGGTTCGGTTCCCGCTAGGGGCACATACCAAAAAAAAAAAAAAAAAAAAAAGAAAGAAAAGATTCCTAACACCGGAGCAGGGCATAATCTCAGAACACAGGAGTCACTGAAATGGAAAAAATGCATCTCTGCACAGTTCATGTGTATATTTGATCACACATCGGTGAGAATGGATGCCAGCTCTCTGGGACCACTGGGGGGGGGGGGTGGCAGCAGAACTGCTCCAGCGCCAGGTCCTGGAGGAGCACGGTGAATCTGTCCTCTCCCTGAGCCTCGGTCTCCTGTCAGCAAAATGGAGATGAGAGTGGTTGGGCTGTGGAGGCCCCCACGGATCCTGAAGATGTCAAGTGCTGTGTTCATTGATGCCGTTCGGTAAGGGTTCTCTCTGAGTGGCCAAGCTGAAAGGGACTTCGAGATCAACGCCGCCAGCCTCCCCGACCGGCCACCACCTCACGGATGAGGAGTGTGAGGCGGTGAACGGGATTTGCCCAGCGAGCTGGAGGAAGGTGTCCAGGCTTGGAACCCTAGGCAGAAAGGTGCACCATCTGCCCGAGAAAGTCCCTCCTACCCTAAATACCAGCCCGGTGCGCCTATCTGCCGGACCCTGGAGAGGTGGGCTCCGGGCCTTCGTCACTAGCGTCTCAAGCCTTTCGCCTCAGAGAAGAAAGCTCTGGAGCCGGGCAACCTTAGGTTTGAATCCCAGCTCTGCCACTTACCATCGGTGTGAGCCTGGGCACGTTACAGAACCTTCCCGTGGATCAGTTTCTTGGGAAGGGTGACAGGTCTGGCAGGCAGAATAACGGTCCCCCAAAGAGGCCCATGTCCCGCTCCTGAGAACCTGTGACTGTTCCCTAACACGACAAAAGGGACTTCGCAGAGGTGACTATAAGGACCTTGAGATGGCGAGGTTATCCCGGATTATCCAGGGGGGCCCATGTCATCACAAGCACCTTTAAGTACGCGGAGGGAGGCGGGAGAGGTGGGGTCAGAGGAGACCAGACCAGAGCAGAGTCAGACTGACGTGGCTGCGGGTGCCTCTGGGACCTGGAAGAGGCGATGAAACAGTGACCCCCTAGAGCTTCCAGAAGGAACCGTTCTGCTGACACCATGACCTCAGCCTCGTGCGATCCATTTCGCACTGCTGAGAACTGTACTGGAAGAGAATACCTTTGCTGTCTTGAGCACTAACACTGAACATGTATGAACATGGCTGACCGAGTACCTGGCGCTTAAACAGGACTCCTCTGCCCCAGATGCAGCTTCTGACCTCTGCTCCCACTGACCACACATGGTCAGACCAGTGCTAAGACCTTGGCTTCAGGCAGCAGAAGGGGGGAAGACAGGGGACCTCATTTCCTCTGCACGATCTTGACTTGCAGATGCTGAGAAGTGGGGTCTCTGTTCCAGGACTGACCCAGCCCCAGAGGCCTGTGGGAGCACAGCCTCAGGGAACAGCCCCGCTTCCTGCCTGTTTGGAGAGTGGGAGGAGGACAGTCCCCTGCTGGGTTCCAGCCAGTGCATGGGGCTCTCAGAAGCTCCCAGGTTGGGCTCCAAGCCACTCGTCACTGTTTCTCCCTCCTCTCTGGTTACTGAAATGACCTCTATGGCCAAACCCAACTCTGGCATTTGCATAATTCTTCAGTGGCCAAAGCGCTTTCATGATGACTGAGTGCGGCCCTGACAGGCTGCAGGCCAGACGTGCTCCTCGCTCGTTCGTCTACGAGGAGACTGCAGCCCGCAGCCGCTAGCGTTGGGGCTGGCAGGACTGGGAATCGGGCCATGGGCCACTGGCCACCAGCTGCCGCTAGCATTGGGGCTGGCAGGACTGGGGATCGGGCCACTGGCCACCAGCTGCCGCTAGCGTTGGGGCTGGCAGGACTGGGGATCGGGCCACTGGCCACCAGCTACCGCTAGCGTTGGGGCTGGCAGGACTGGGGATCGGGCCACTGGCCACCAGCTGCCGCTAGCGTTGGGGCTGGCAGGACTGGGAATCGGGCCACTGGCCACCAGCAGCAGGGCCCCAGACCACCACCGCCCCCGTGCCCTGCTCAGCACCTCACCTTTCCGGCTTGGGGGTTTTAAGGCACCGGGCTGGAGAGGGCTGCTGACAAACGTACTCACTTGGGGGTCTGCTCCATTTCACTGTAAGGGATTTGGCTTAAACTAGTCCCAGCCCCTCATTACTGGTATTTCAGGGGGAAAGGAGTCTTTCTGGGTAGAGGCCAATGGGAAACACCACTACCAACAAACGGGGTGCATCTCAGATCCAGACTTGGGGGCCAGCCGGTCCTGTTAGAGACATGGTGTGGATTGGACTGTGGGTGCGTGCAGGGCCCCGTGTAGGCCCTCTGTACGACTACGCTCTTGTCCCGACCTTGGGAGTCTCCAGTGACTGTTTCTGAAGTGGGTCACCCAGGGGCTAGCTCTGGGTCCCCCGACACCTGTGGGGGTGCTGCCAGTGGACGACAGGAGTGGATTTTGCTCTTCATTTCACAACTTATGTCCCAGTGTCACACAGCTGCTCACCCTCCACGGGAGGACTCTGTCCCCTGCTAGCCTGGCACACAACAGACACTCAGCAAATATTTGTTCATGGAATGGCATTGGCACACTAAAGGAAGGGTCACCAGGATGACAAAGGGTCACTGGAAGGAACAGGCCTTGGGAGGAAACTCGGGAAATCCTGGAGCATTCCGCCCTGCCTCACCGACCCTGCTGGGAACACTTCCCCTGAGCGCCTGGGGAGGAGCGGGCCTTGGGAAGGTTCGGACAGAGCAGGGAAGAGCGCCCTGCCCACATTTCCTACTTGGCAATTTTGTTGCAGCTTTTGGTGACAGAGCCCCAGGTTAGGCCCTGGGGCAGGGCATTGTAACCAATGGCGGTTCTTTCAGGCCCTGCCACTTAGGGGATCAGGTGAAGACAGAATTCATCTGGGACAGCACGAGTGGAGGGCTGGCTCCCGGGGAGGCACACCAGCCTTCCCAATGCTTGGTCTCTGCGGTGGGAGTGGGGCGGGGCCACCGCAGTCAGAAAGAGCGGGAAGGATTTGTCAGCATGGCTTCCGTTCTCCAGAGCTCAGACCTCCAGGTCTGCGCCCAGGAGGCAGCGGCCGGCCCGTTTTAGAGGGCTGTGACCAGCCCTGGCTGGTGGCTCCGCTGGCTGGAGTGTCGTCCGTGCACCGGAAGGTTGCAGGTTTGACTCCGGGTCAGGAACACACTTGGGTTGTGGGTTTGATCCCCAGTCGAGGCGCGTAAGGCAACTGATTGATGTTTCTCTCACATCAATGTTTCTCTCTCTCCCCCTCTAAAATCAATAATAATAATAATAACAATAATAATACTAAACGACATGTCCTTGGGTGAGGATTTAAAAACAAAACAGATTGTGACAGTTGTTGGAGGGCATCTGGGTAAATCCCTGGTCTCAGACACTTGCCCAGCTTTCCACGGGAGGGTGGACAGACCAAGAGATTTCTGGAGGGCCCCGCTTGAGAAGGCTCTTTTCTGTTGCAAACAGCCCCACTGCGACTTCTTAGTCCACGAGGGACTCGAAAGCTTTGGTAAGTCCCCCCGTCACTGCTTTCTGTAAACTCGGCCAGTACTTCCAGCCCCAGTCATCTTTCTTCACGGAAGACGTCAGTTAGCCATGCTGGGCCCTTGCTGGAACTGCTGTCCTGCTCTTGGGAGTCCAGGTGCTAAAAGGCAAGCCCTGGCCGGTGTGGCTCAGCGGTCAGAGCGTCGGCCCGCGGTCCGGAGAGTCCCGGGTTCGGTTCCCGCTAAGGGCACGTACCTCGGTTGCAGTTTGTCCCTGGCCCCAAATGGGGTCATGTGGGTGGCAACCAGTCGATGTGTCTCTCTCACATCGATGTTTCTCTCTCTCTCTTCCTCCCTCTCTCCCTCCAGCTCTATCTGAAGATAAATGCAAAGATGTCCTCAGGTGAAGATAAAAAAATAAAAGGCAAAAAGGACAGCCCTGGCTGGTTTGGCTCAGTGGTGAGAGCGTCGGCCTGCGGACCAATGAGTCGCGGGTTCGATTCCAGTCAAGGGCACGGACCTCGGTTGCAGTTCGTCCCCAGCCCTGGTCGGGTCGTGTGGGAGGCAACCAGTCAACGCGGCTCTATCACATTGATGTTTCTCTCTCCCTCCCCCTTTCACTCTATCGGGTGAGGAATAAAAAAAAGCAAAAAGGACAGGAAAAGTCCCCTCACTACCTAACCCTGGCTTCCAAAGGACCCTCTCAGGGAATCTGTTTTCCACCCGATTCAGCAAACTCAGGTGCTCCCCCCGAAAGGGCAGAGTCCAAGCGGGTGCAGGGCCCGTGCGGAGCCAGCAGGCTCCCAGAGAGCGCTGGTTTGCAGGCAGGGAGATAAAGCATGCTCAAGGCCCCGCCCTGCTCCTGTGGACTTCTTCCGTCTCCACCGCCCGATGCTTCTCCCAACAGACTCAACCACAAGGCAAACAATGTATCAACGTAAGATGGTAATCAACTTTTTATTTTCACAATCCCCTACTGTCCAATTAAGTTACTAAGTTGTAAGTGCCCACAAAAAAGGGGCTAAAGGTCTTACCGCAACTTGGTCTGGAGATTTTTTAAATCCTTTTTTAGTTCAACATAAATGAAAAAGAAAAAAAATACTTCTGACATTTTCAAAGAACAGAGTTAAGAAAGTGTATGAATGCACATTCGACAGGACTGCACTACGGTCACTACCAGACAGAGCGATGACTTTACAAGTGTAGTTTGCAAGGTGGCACGGTGTGCGCCCGCTGCTGCCATCGGGACAGCACTGGAGGGTGGCAGTCTGCTCCCCCCGTCAGCCCAGTTCCCTGTGGACAGAGCAGGCGGGCTGGGGGTGGCAGTCGGGGAACCGGAGTTGAAGGAGCCCAGAGAAGTCAGACAGCAGCTGTTCGGGCCTCACGGTAGCTGCCTTCTGGCGAGTAGCTGGTGCCCCACCAAGGGGAGGGTGACTGGGACCATGGAGCACGGGACACCCCGAGAAAGGCTTGCACTGCGGAGACCGTCGAGGGGCAGTGGGTCCAGGAGCTGAGCTGCAGTACGGCGAGAACTCCGGATGGCCGTGCTGGGTGCCCACGCTCTTCTGTGCAAATTCAGGGTGAGAGACTAGCAGGGGGCTGGGGATCATTTACTCTCCTTCCCCAGGAAAACGGGATCACAAGTCAGAATATTTAACATCTCTTTTGTTTTGAAGATCAAAGGAGACAGCCCAGATCCTCTGTCCGCCCAGCCAGCATACAGACTTTGGTTTCTAACAGTGAAGAAAATAAAGATGACACGAACACCACCGCATACGCACGCTTCAAATGGGACGTCTGTCACTGCACGAGGAGGAACTGGTCACAACTACAACGTCTAAATAAAATACTTTGAACAAAAGGTGCAAGTCACAATTCAAATAGAACAGAATCTGGTTAAACATTTCTCTTTTAAACAAAAATTCCTTGTCTTTATTTATTAATAATAACAATAATAATAATAATATCAACATTTACGAAAACAATTCCTACATGATCAAGAATTAAAATAGGGAATGCGGATGCTCGGAGGAGGAGGAGGTTAGGAGACGCAGGGCCCGCGTCTCCTCGCCTGTGACAGAGGCTGAAGGGACAGTGTGTGGAAGGTGCGGAGGAACGACCCTTTTCATAGCACAATGCCAAAGAGAATGGAGCCGGCACAAAGCACAGGTGCCCGAGCGTGTCCAGTCCGCGGGCAGAGCCAGCAGGATGGAAAGGCAACCAACTTTCCAGGTCACAAGCGGGGAGCGGAGTTCACACCGAAGCAAAGGCTCACATGGGGACACTTGAACCGCACGCCCTCCACACCCGGCCCGCCCAGCCTCAGGCTCACGCTCCGATATGACCTGGGCTGGACCAGACCTCTTCTCAGCGGATCCCAGCAATCGAGACCTCCCAGGCTCTGGGCTTGGGCTTTCTCCTTGTGCTCGCCAAGTGCCAAAGGCCATCCCCCCCCCCCAGCCACTAAGCCCCCAGCAGCTGTACCCTTGGTTTTGCTCCTGGAGGAGCAATGCAGAGCACTGGAGGGTACCCTCAGGGTGGGGCAGGGAGCCGCTCTGGGTCCCCTGGCCTCTGTACTTTGCTCTGCTCTTCGTTCTCAAAAGAGAAAAAAAGAAAGAGAAGCAAAGTAAAAAAAAAAAAAAAAGACAATCACCTCCAAAAGAAAACACCAAAAACCCCAAACCAAACCAAACCAAACCACCAACCGAAATACACCAAATACACTTTCACAACAGGTGGCGACCGTGACTCCTGTTTATTTCCTTGGTGACGTGGTCGTACAAGCAGACGGGGCTCTGTCCCCTGGAGCCCCAGGGACAGCACGCAGGAAAGCAAACGTGGGGGGGCCGGCATCTGGGGACACAGGGATCTGGGCGATGCTGCTGGATGCTGTGGGTTTGATGTCAGCTCTTCATCCCGAGCCGTGCACGAGCCTGCAACAGAGCGGACACACAGCAGTCAGTGCGGACAGAGGGACGCAAACGTTCCACTGAGACTCTGCAACAGAGCGGACACACAGCAGTCAGTGCAGACAGAGGGACGCAAACGTTCCACTGAGACTCTGCAACAGAGCCGACACACAGCAGTCAGTGCGGACAGAGGGACGCAAACGTTCCACTGAGACTCTGCAACAGAGCGGACACACAGCAGTCAGTGCGGACAGAGGGACGCAAACGTTCCACTGAGACTCTGCAACAGAGGGGACACACAGCAGTCAGTGCGGACAGAGGGACGCAAACGTTCCACTGAGACTCTTCAAACAATGCAGCCGTGCAGTGTAAGCGGCAAGCCCCTGGCTCCGCTCCGCCTGCCTGCCGAGGCATCTCCGCAAAGACCACCTTGGAGGGGCGTTCTGGCAGCCAGGCCCCTCCCCCACCAGCCTCCTGTTTTAGAGATCTTGATTTCACAGGAACTGACCACTTGGGCTCCTTGTCTGTCTTCTCTCCCCGGCTTTGAGTTCCCGCTCTTGTACGTTTTAAGTTTACCGTTGAGCCTGCAAAGCCCCAGGACCACCCTGGGCCCAGGGAAAGCAGAGTGCCAGGCCCGTTTCCTCTCTCTTCCCCCGACTCCCCACGACCTCCTGGGGTGGCCCAGGTGGCCCTGTAGTTTCCAGGTCTTGTAAGGAATAAACCTCATCTTTCCAAAGTTTCCTGACGGTCACTGCTGAAGGCATCTTGCAATCACAGTGAGAAGCACAGAGACGGTCCAGCCACAACACCGGTAATGAAGAGGCTGAGACCAGCGAAAGCAAGCGGGCTCCCTTCTCCTCGGGTTTCTGAGAGGTCTGCATGTTGAGGCTCTGATATGGGTTTGCCAGATGGCTTAACTCTCACTGAGTCTTTTCAAAGGAGCAGCACGGCCTACTCTGACACGTTGGGTGGGCAGCACCCAGCTGGCCCGCTCAGCCCTGCCAGGTGGGTGCCTGCTCCCCTGTGCGTGCGAGAGCACTCTGCACTTGCAGCGCGGCCGTGAAAATGACGGCTGGATGCGTTTCCCTGCGGGGCCTCAGCCTTCAGGGCTGTGTCCGAGGACCACCCCCAGGACTCAGGCCGCAGGCGCCGCCCTCCCAGGCTGCAGTGCGGATCGGCCTCCGGGAAGGCGGCTCACAGCTACAGTGACAGCTGGTGTCTGACCTGACACAAAGCCTGGCCAGTACTCCTGCCGGACGCACCACCTAGCGCCCACAGCGGCCAGCACGGTGCCCAGCGGCAGAGCAGGAAGATGGGGACTGCAGGGACCAGGAGCTGCACTGAGCCCAGGGCGGGTCTGCCCTGCCCTGGTGGCACTCACTGTGGCTCGTCACACGCCGGCCTGCTCCACGCTGAAGGACACCTCAGGGTGCTTGTAGCTGAGCAGGATGTCTGTGATACACGCGGACGGGTAGCAAGACGAGCCCAAATGCTGGCTGCCATCGGTCAGGTCCAGGTGCTCGTGGCCTGCTAGACTCTCCCCGAATTCTGAAGACCAGAAAGAACATGTGAGAATTGCAGGGAGCCGGGGGTGGGGGTAGGTGGACAAAAGGGAGAGAGAGAAGAGAAGGCTGGGCACCCGTGCCTGACCCCCGCCCTGAGTCCCAGCTCCCCGCAGTGTGCTCAGTGGCCGTGGTGGCAGCCGGGCTCTCCTCCGCTGTCCCCACTGTCAAGCTCTAGCAACAACTGTGGGAGGAGACAGAATGCTGCTCCTTCAGGGAGACTTTGCTCTGGAAGGCAGCAGACGCTGGCTGCCGGGAGCTGAGCTGGGGGGGGATCCAAGCACTCTGAACGCCCCAGAGCAGCGGATGCTCACAGCACAGCCTCGGGCACAGGCTCCAGTGCTCTGCCACCTGGCAGAGGAGGGCAGGGGCTCGGAAAGGCCAGGTGCCCTGCCCATGCGGCCCGCAAAGGCCAGAGGCAGGGTGACTGCAGACTGTCCGGCCAAGGCCGTGCCTTACACCTGCTATGACGCCCTCCCTTTGCTGGTCCTAAGGGGAGGCAGACACATTCCATTTGGACATAGTGACCTCTAATCAGAACCGGAAACACAGCTATTAAAGGAGCACCTGAGCACAACATTGTAAACGGAGATGTGACGTCCTGCCCTCGACCAGAGGGAGGTCCTCCACACACCCACGCTCGCTGACCCGGGTGGGGAAGGGTTCTGTGTCCAGCCCCTGTGGGACACTGTGGCGCCCGTGGGGTCTGTGCAGAGGAGGGGAGCAGTCAAGGTGAGGGTGGAGGGGGAGCTCTGGAAACTTCTCTGGCACCCTGTGCGAGGTTGCGTACCCTCCTCTTCTCCATCCCGAAACTGCTGGCTGCCCACGAGTGAGGTCTGGCTGAGGACGGCGTCTGACATGCGGGCAGAACTCAATGCTTTCCCCGCCACCAGGCTCATTCCGGGCAAGTCGTCCAGCTGCACCTGCAGGGCGATCAGAGCAGTAAGGACCCCAGACACGTGCCCCCCCCGACCCTCGGGGCAGCCGCTCCCAAGCAGTGCTCCCAGACCCCCCTCCGCAACCGGGGCGGAGAGGGGCCATGTGGTGGCTCCCAGGTTCCTGACCTGTCCCCAACCCCAGGAGTCTGACTCAGGACCACACTGTCCAACAGCACCCTCTGAGAGGACGGAATGTCCCGATGACCTGTCCCACATGGAGTCACCAGCCACGTGGCTACTGAGCACTTGAATATGACCAGAGTGACTGAGGAACTAAATTTTAAATTTCATAATTACATTTAAATTTGAATGGCTGCTCGGCCGGCTGCTGCTGTGTTGGACGGCGCTGTCCGCCGCCTGCCCTAGGAGACAGAGCCTCGCTGAGCACGGTGGCTCCGTCACCCGGACAGTGCGCGTGGTGGCCGGGAAGCCAGCCGTGCGCTGGGCTTGCGTTAGACTGTCGAGGGGGAGCTCAACGACTAAGACTAGAGGGAAGGGGACAGAGGGCAGCGACTCGACCCCTCAGTCAACAGTGCGGAGCACAGACCCTCCTGAGGTTGTCCTGGAGTCGGGCTGGGCTGTGAGGGTGCCTGGTTGGGAGACTGGACGGAACTGCCACCCACACGACTGAGCTCTGCTTTCAAGGTTGGGACTGGCAGGATCCCATTTCTGAGAAGCGAGAGGGACCAACATACGTAAGCATCGTCGCTGTTCTGGATGGTGTGATGTCTCTGGAGCGCCCGGGGCCGGTGGTGCTCACTGACCGGGGGGCGTGCCGGGTAGCCCAGGCCATTACGCTCCAGCGGCTCCGCTGCTTGTCCCGGAGAACTCCGATCCATGCAGTTCCCTACGACAGATTCTGAGCACACACAGCAAAGCAGGGTCAGCAGACCTCAAGTTTCTCCCAGCACGCTCAATGCCTATCAGAAAGTGTCTTGCAAGGGGCAATGGACAGTGGCGAGGACCACACGTACACCACCTACTCCTCAGCTGGCGGTGACGGCGCTCAGAGGAGCCCGGACCAGGCTTGCACCCGAAGTCCTGCAACAACCTGTGCCTCTTTATGGAGGGACCGGACCCCTGGGAGAAAAGCCCCACGCGCTGAAGGCTGACCACACTGAGTCTTTTCTTTTTCCTTCATTTCTGTCGACTTGACAGAGCTGTGTTCTCAAACCTAGATGCACACGGAAGGCGTTCTCAGAGCTGCCAGGACCTCTAGCCTGGGAGGGTGGCCTCCATTCTGCGGTGCCCTCTCTCCCGTCCTGACTTCCGTCTCAGGGCGCCACCCAGCCCTCTGCCCTGCCCATCCAACTCCTGTTCCCAACTCCTGCAGCGCCTCACGCTTTACCTTTCTGTCCTTGACCTCGCCTTCCCCACGCTTACTGCGGCCAACACCATCTATTTCCATGGCTTCCACTAGACTGCCTCCATATAAAGAACAACTGAGATGCTCTTTTAAGCTCCGGACCCACAGCTCCAACTATTCACTAGATACCTTTATCTGGATATCTAATGAACATCTAACACTTAATGTGTCTAATTCCGAACTCATCAACTCCCCCACGACCAGCTCGTCTTCCAGAGGTCCTTGTTTGCGGTGCCTGTTTTCCTAACCTGGGTGTGAGCTCACAGGGCATCTTATTCCTGGTTCCACAGCAACTTAAGGGTGAAGAATCCACCTCCGCAACGCTGGCCACTCGGCTCTCTTTCCGATCTCATCGCTTCCACTGAAGCCGACAGCCTCTTGCCTGGATTACTACCACAGCCTCCTAACATCCCTCGACCACTGCCCCCAGAGACTGACCTTTCCATAGGGCAGCCTGATCACCTCATTTTCACAATGCTTTCCCAGCCTATCTTCCAACGAGTACATCGTACTCCTCTCCCTTACAGTCTAAGCTCTAGTCCAACGGGACCACGTAACTCTTCCCCACCCACTCATGACTGTATTTGCTCCTGCTGTTTCCTCTCCCTGAAAACGCTTGGTTCTCCCACTTCCACTCCTGCCCATACAAATCAACTCACCCTTCTAGGGCTGTCTCAAATGTTAACATCTTTATGAAACTTTCCCTTTCAAACAGAAATAGATCTTTTCTCCCTTTGTCAGGGGCTTGATTGAACTCTGATCAGCCTAACGCTGTTTGGGCACCGGGTTCAACTGTGCACTTGTCTGAATCAATCAGATCGGCTGTAAGTTCTCTGTAAGTTCTCTCGTATTTTACGCATGTCTGCGAGCCTTCTGTGTCCCAGAACACTGTCCGGTACCCAGTAAGTATTTGATAATTATCTCCTTAGCTGATATTAATAAATGTTCTCTTAATACGGATTAGTACCCGTCAGAGTCCATGCAAGGCTACGGACTGGGTTTTGGAAAGGGCTTCAGGAGCAATGAGCATCCCCTCTTGACCAGGGTGGTCAAAGAGAACACCAGGGCCATGCCGAAGCGGACGGACCCCCTGGATGCACGTCTGGCTCCAGCCCTTAAGAGCCTGGCACCTGAACATGTTCTGTTTGTTTGGCTGTTTTCCTTGGTTGAAGCTCCTGGGCAAATATCGGGCCTATCTCCTGATGAGGCGCCTTGGCGAGACCAGGTGCTTCAAGGAAACAGCCCTGACGCTGACGGAGCCATCCCAACAGCTCCTGAGCAATGCCAGCAGGACGCACCGCCTAGCTCCCTCCTGGGATGGTCTCCTCAACAAGCAGGCGAGGCCGGGCTGGGGGCTGAGGTAGAATGCAAAGGGAGGGGACTCACTGGCGTGCACACTGCTCGTAATGCAAACCCTCCTGGGGGAGAACGAGAGGAGGGGAACTTATCAACGACCACAGAGACCGGGCTGGGGGCTGAGGTAGAATGCAAAGGGAGGGGACTCACTGGCGTGCTCGTTCTGCAAACCCTCCTGGGGGAAAATGAGAGGAGGGGGAACTTCTCAACGACCACAGAGGAAAGCAAGGGGGACATCTTCTGGAAGCTCTAAGAGCAGAGAGAGGGAGAGAAGAAAGCTGGCACCAGGACTGCTCTGTGGCGTTAGCTCACCATTCCCCACTCCGCCCGGTGGGCACAGTCTCATGCTGGCCCTAGGGCCAAACAGAAACCACTGGCAGGAAGTGGTGTGGCGATGGTTTTGAGGAGCCAGGAACCAGCTACCTGGTCTGTGCTGCTTCTCGCCTTCCCAGAGCATTTCCTAACGCCCACATCCTCTCCCCTGGCAGCAGCAGGGACCCGGTCTCGTCCTGGGCTACAGACTGGACGCAGACCTCACCAGCGCACCTCCTGGCCGAGCCCCCGACTGCGGAGCGCTCCGTTCAGTTTCAAAGGGCCCTTGTCAGACACCAGGAACTGGCAAAGCCAGCCAA
This sequence comes from Tadarida brasiliensis, assembly GCA_030848825.1. Classification (NCBI taxonomy): domain Eukaryota; kingdom Metazoa; phylum Chordata; class Mammalia; order Chiroptera; family Molossidae; genus Tadarida; species Tadarida brasiliensis. The sequence continues at coordinate 89,066,410 of CM061268.1, forward strand.
GCGCGTGAGCCCCGCTCCCTGACACTCGGTTCCCGCCCCTCCTCGAGAGGCCTGTGTGTGCGTCTGATGTGTATTCTAAGTCGCCTCTCTCTCCTTCCTTTTTTTTTGAATTTATTTTTATTTCTGAAAATGGTTTCTCCAAACCCTTCTGCCCTTCCTTTGGGAAGGTCCCATGGACCCTGTCCTCCTCTTCTGCTGTCTCCCTAGCCTTCCGGTCTGGTGGCAACATATCTGAGAGTGCCACCAGGACAGACCACTGCTTGAGAGTGGCCTGGAGCTCGTGAGCACACGCTCTGTGCTCAGAAGACCCGAGCCTGGATCCTGGCTTCACTAGGGTCCCCGAGGTGTGGGCGCGTCACCTGACTTCATGGGTGTCAGCTCCCTGTCCGGGAAGCAGGACTTGCCCGACAGGTGCGCACAGTGGGTGCTGGAGCTCCGTGCCCCGGGGGAGCTCAGTGCAGACTGCCGGTACCCACACCTCAGGCACGTTCGTTCTCAGGGGTAAGGGCTTACTGAGCCAGACGACAGAGACAGAAACTAATTTCATCACAGAACCCTACTTCTGCAGTTATGGAAACAGTTCCCACACCGAAGCGCACAGATGAGTCCATGAAACGTTACTTTCCAGAGAAGCAGCCTCTGGTTCAGGAGGACACGTCTCAGTTAAACACCAGTCGGGGCAGGAGTTGGGCACACACCCGCCGCCTGGCAGACCGCTCGGAGTGCAGGGCGGGGGGCGCGGAGGAGAGAATGTAGGCGAAGGATCAGGACACGTGGAGTCGGAACGAGCTCCACGCCCACGGGACGTGCGAGATGGGTGAGCCGTCAGTCTCTCTCAATCTCAGTTTCTCTCTCTCAGAAATGACAGTTGTTTGGCGGTCAAGAGAGAACACACGTGAAAGGTCGGTAACAAAGTGTAAAGGACGCACAAGGAAAGTATGATGTTTAGTAAGAACGTGGTGTCCAGAGTCTGGAAGTCCTTTGTGACATTCTGACAGGAGACCTACTGACCAGTTAGGGGTGGGTCAAGGGGTCACAGGGTGCCCCACTGACCAAGAGAAATAGAACGTCGGCCATCCTCATGCCAGTCCAGCAGGCCAGCAGGGAGAGGAACTGGCAGGCTCCCGGAGGTAGAGAAGTGGGGGGGGGGGGGGGTCCGAGGGCAGCCTCCTGGGGCGTTGGCCAAGCGCGGCCGAGGGCTAGAGCGCGGCATGGACACGGATTACGCAAGGACAGAACACAAAGGGACACGGCCCACACTGGGTCAGGGAACTCGGGGGCGGCTTGCACAACCTTCTGTTGAATCTGTCAATGTTGACTTGCCCTTCCTCACTCACTGGGTTGTAAGAAGAAAATGAGAGAAATGACATGTGTGCATGTTCTTCTTAGAGGTTCTGTGGGGGAGCCCTCCCAGCCTGTCATTTCCCCCGAGGCCCGAGCCCACGGACACTGCTGAGGCCGACTGGGCTCAGAGCAGAGGATGTAGTTTTCTTTGCGAGTTCGAGTGAGTGACCTCACTGTGTGAACTGGTCATGCCACTTATCTGCAAAGTAAAGAAAAAATCCCGTACAGAAGATAACTCCTGATCCCACCTCTCAAGCGGCAGCTGGTAGCAGGCAGCAGGGGGCACGCCCAGCCGGAGCCGCCTGCACACTGCGGACAAGCCTTTTGCGCTGCCTGCTCGCACCTGGCGGGCCTGCCTCACGTGACTGCAGCGAACAGCCGGGGAGGAACCAGCTGACCACACGCCGCTGTGATGGCATCTGATGTTCCCTGACTGACACAGGGATCCGTTCGCCTACACTTGGGACATTTAGAAAGATCACACTGGATCTGCTTTGTATGACCAGTCACGCACTGCTCCACAACGGGAATGCACGATGACAAACTTGTCAGGCGATTCTGTCGTGTGTGCATCACAGAGGCACTTACACAACCAGACGGTCGAGCCGGGTCACCCAGGCTGTGGTCGAGCCTGGCTCCGAGGCTGCACACCTGCACAGCGTGGGCCTGGACCAAATCCTGCACACCTGCACAGCGTGGGCCTGACTCCGAGGCTGCACACCCGCACAGCGTGGGACCGGACCGAACCCTGCACACCCGCACAGCGTGGGCCTGGACCGAACCCTGCACACCCGCACAGCGTGGGCCTGGACTGAACCCTGCACACCCGCACAGCGTGGGCCTGGACCGAACCCTGCACACCCGCACAGCGTGGGCCTGGCTCCGAGGCTGCACACCCACACAGCGTGGGCCTGGACCGAATCCTGCACACCCGCACAGCGTGGGACCGGACCGAACCCTGCAGGCAGCTGTAGTGCAGGGGACTGGACCTCACGACAGATGTGGCGTGACTAGGCAATAGGAATTTTTCAGCTCCATTATAATCTTATGGGACTGTAGTCCATCACTGACCGAAACGTCGTTAAGGGGCACACAACTGACTCTACTACTACTTTTTTCTTTTTTTAATTTTTTTTTCTTTATTGATTTTTAGAGAGAGAGAAGGGAGAGGGAGAGAGAGAGAGAACATGGATTGGCCGCCTCCTGCATGCCCCCCACTGGGGATCGGGCCCACAACCTGGGCATGTGCCCTGACCGGGAATCGAACTCGGACCTCTTGGTGCATGGGTCGACGCTCAACCACTGAGCCACACCAGCTGGATCTGACTCTACTTCTTACAGCACTTGGCAGGTGGCACTGCATGTCAGGCTGTTCACGAGCCTGTCTCCTCCCCTCAGCAGGCCTGAGCCCCTGCGGGCTGCACTTAGCTCTCCCTCCCTGCGTTCCACACGCACCTGCCACAGGCCGCGGCCCAGCCGCTCCGCAGATCTTGTTGAACTTGCTCGCCCATGGAAACAAGAGGCAGTGTTGGGGACCAGCATGTCACTACACAGAGAAGTGCCACGAAGGCAACAGCCAGCACCCTGCCGTCCCGAGACAGAGGCAGGTCAGGGTGAGCTGCCCTGCTGCCTGCAGGTGGCGGAGGGGGAGTCACAGCCCTCTCTTGACAAAGGACAGCAGATTCTGGTCATGTGAAGCCGTGAACTCTCAAGCTTTTACAACAACAGAAAGAATCATGTCAGGTGGAAGCAGGGAGATCGTGGAGTCTCGGTTCCCACTGTAAAAGGGGTCATGCCATCCCAGGGTGGTCATGAAAGAAATGGGTTAAAAAGCACCACACCTGGAGCAGAGCAGCCACAGACAGCAATTCCTTTCTCCTTCTCCCAGGGGCATTTAGCTTGCCATCCCTACGTCACAGAGGGAGAGGGGGAGAGGGTCCCCGCAGGCCACGGGCCGCAGAGTGACTGCTCAGGGAGAGAACGGGGGGAGCCCAGGATACGAGATCATTGCAGACACAGATGCGCCGCTCCAGAGGGAGAGGGGGAGAGGGTCCCCGCAGGCCACGGGCCGCAGAGTGACTGCTCAGGGAGAGAACGGGGGGAGCCCAGGATACGAGATCATTGCAGACACAGATGCGCCGCTCCAGAGGGAGAGGGGGAGAGGGTCCCCGCAGGCCACGGGCCGCAGAGTGACTGCTCAGGGAGAGAACAGGGGGGAGCCCAGGATACGAGGTCATTGCAGACACAGATGCGCCGCTCCAGAGGGATTTTAACTCTTGAGCAGCATCGGGTTTCCTGAGACCACTAGTTTCTCTATTGCATTATTTTACTACACTGGATTCTAAACACAGTAATAATCAGCGGCGGCTTTAGTTGTTAAAGATAAATGTGTGTGGTTCCAAGAGTCACAAACTGGGAGATGTTAGAAAAAGGTGAAGAGTATTCAAGCAAAAAGAGGCACAGTCTGTAGCGAAGCAAAAGAGCAAGTTTAGAGTAACCGGGTAGAAAGGAGGAAGAATGCTCTCTGGAAGACACTGGCAGGAGCTAAGACCACAGCTTCTAGAAAAGCCCATACCACCGAAGACCAGGAAAAAACACGTACCACAAAGAGGACCTTGGGGAAAAGACACCTGCGAAGCGGATGACAAGCAACGAGGACAGGGGAGTTGAGCTGAAACCTTCAGGAATACGTTTGTGGGGTGAGGGCAGAGATGGTGGTGGTGCGAGAAGGTGGGGGAGGGAGGAGGGAGGCAATGACAGCAACTCCGCCCGGGGAGGAAGGAGGAGAGGCCCGTGAAAGAATCACACCAGGAAGTTCAGGCCTTGGACGGAAGAGGGGCTGGGGACGGACGGAGCGGGTGGACGGGTACTGATGCAGGCTGGCAGCAGAGCTGAGTGAACGCGCTCCCCGGCACGCTGCAGCCGAGTCTCGTCCTCCTCTGGGGCTCAGAGAGCCTCTGCCCGAGCTTCTGCGAACTCCTCCTGTGCACGGCACTTCGGAACAGCCGCGCCTGCCTGTCCTTCCCCCGACACCCGAGACTTACCCACTGGTCTTTCCCCACGCTTCTCCCGCAGTCCCCACGGCAACACCGCCTCCATCCAGCACCCCGATTCGAATGCCACTTACTGCTGGGGAACACCAGCTCCTCTGGGAGAGAACTACCCCCGGAACTCCCACAGGTGCAGACAGACCAGCAAGCCCACTGAGCGGTCTCCTGACAGTGATGGGACACAGGGGAACTCAAGCCCTCCAGCTGTCTGCACGGAGGGCTCAGACCAGGGAAACGTGAACAGAACTCAGAGAGAACAGTTTTGAACAGAAACATCTCGAAAGGTGTTTCCGTGCGTGGCCCCTGGGGTGGGGGTGGGGGTGGAGGTGCACGGCCTGCCCAGCGGTGCTCTCCCCGTGGGGCCGCGCACACCAAGGACATGCTCAGTAAGCACCTGCCACAGTGGACTCGATGACCCCTGGGTTCAGACGCCACTTACTGGCTGCTGACCTTGAGGCAAATTACTTAATCTGTGCCTCAGCTCTCTCACTGATAAAATGAGGATAATTAGGGTTACTAGCATATTGGGTTGCTGGGAGGATTAAATAAGTTTATATATAAATAGCACTTGGTGCCTGGCACACGGAAACCCCTGGAATGAAAGCGTTCACCCACACAGGGAGCTTCCGCACGGCACCCCTACCACCAGCCCGCCTCCACCAGCTGACATCTGTCACATCTCTTCCGATCTTGGTTCTGCCCCATAATATGAACCCAGAAAAATCAAATCCCTTCTTCCACCTGAGAAGCAGAGTAATTCTCCTCAGTTTATTTCCCGAGAGTAAACATCCCCAGGAGGTCAGCCATCCCACCTCTGAGTTGTTCTGAAACCTCCACCATCCTACAGACACAGCCGCACAAGGGAACACGCACACCCACGGGCACACCCACCATCCTACAGACACAGCCGCACAGGGAACACGCACACCCACTGCACACACCCACCATCCTACAGATACAGCCGCCACAGGGCACACGCACACCCACGGCGCACACCCACCATCCTACAGACACAGCCACCACAGGGAACACGCACACCCACGGTGCATACCCACCATCCTACAGATACAGCCGCACAGGGAACACGCACACCCACCATCCTACAGACACAGCCGCACAGGGAACACGCACACCCACCATCCTACAGACACAGCCGCACAGGGAACACGCACACCCACTGCACACACCCACCATCCTACAGATACAGCCGCCACAGGGCACACGCACACCCACGGCGCACACCCACCATCCTACAGACACAGCCGCACAGGGAACACGCACACCCACGGCGCATACCCACCATCCTAAAGATACAGCCGCCACAGGGAACACGCACACCCACGGCGCACACCCACCATCCTACAGACACAGCCACCACAGGGAACACGCACACCCACGGCGCACACCCACCATCCTACAGACACAGCCGCCACAGGGCACACGCACACCCACGGCGCACACCCACCATCCTACAGACAGCCACCACAGGGAACACGCACACCCACGGTGCACACCCACCATCCTACAGACACAGCCACCACAGGGAACACGCACACCCACGGCGCACACCCAAGCGGACGGCACCACTGCTCGAAGGCCAGGACCTGACCCGGTGTTCACAGCCACAGGACGCCCTCCCGCAGGGGGCACGGCGGAAGGGACCAGGCCGCCCCGCCCTGGGTGGGACCCAGCTCCCCACGGAGTTGAACTGTGTGCTGACGTTGAAAGACAGAGCAGGAGATGCAGGTAGCTCCAAGGAGGGAAGGATTAAGAACTGCCCGGCCTCAGGGTGGTCTAGTTTGTGGACAAACTCACTGCTCACGATCTACGACGCGGATGGACACCAGTCCAGATTTCGCGGAGGATGACATCGTGATGCAAATGGAATACCACTTTCTGAGCAAGACCTCCTGATGGCAGCACCACTCTCCCTCGGAACACAGGGATCACTCACTCATCGTAAAGAGCAGCGACAGGACAGGACGCCCTGTGCTGCAGACGTCTGCACCCAGACTCCTAACGGAGTGCTCGGAACACTTCACAGTCACACCACACGTTCGGGTCGCACCTCTCTCTCGCGAGTGCACACACACGATGTCTATGTAATACACACACACACACGCACGTTTTAATCTTCCCAAATGCCCCACACAGCACCACTACCCCTCCTGTCTCTTCTGCACAGGCGAGGAGAGCACTCCTTGGGGGTGACCAGCCATCGCGTCCGCCACACAGGCCCATCCAGAAACGATGCTGACTTCAGTGTGATGCTCTTTATACTAAATCGTTATTTCCTTACTCGCTGACTTTTTCTATTGTAGAAGTTAAAGTTGGCTAGTTTCAAGAAAGTCAAGAAATTCTGGAAGCTAAAAAACAAGGTATGAATATGCGAAATAGAATATCTTACTGACTGTACTATCTGTTAATTTTCACTTTAAAAAAAAAATCCTCACCTGAGAATATTTTTCTATTTATTTTCAGACAGAGTGGGAGGGAGAGAGAGAGAAACATCAATGTGAGAGGGACACATCGACTGGCTGCCTCCTGCACAACCCTGACCAGGGCCGGGGACGGACCGCAACCAAGGTACGTGCCCTTGACCGGAATCGAACCCACGACTCACTGGTCCCTGGGCCGACGCTCTACCTCTGAGTCAAACTGGCCAGGGCTCTAATTGTTAATTTTCTGTCACTATCTTTTAATTTTGAAAATAGACCCCTTACCCACCAATACCCACTTCCTACATGCTTCTCCCTCAAAAGGTCCTGGAGGTCTTCTCAGGAACTCTTTTTATTTATTTTTTTTAAATCTTCACCCGAGGACATTTTTGCATTTATCTTCAGATAGAGCAGGAGGGAGAGAGGTGGGAAGAGAGAGAGAGAGAGAAACATCGACGTGAGGGAGACACAACGAGTGGTTGTCACCTACATGGCCCCGGGCCGGGGACAAACTGCAACCGAGGTACATGCCCTTAGCGGAAACCGAACCCGGGTCTCTCTGGACCGCAGGCCGAAGCTCTAACCGCTGAGCCAAACCGGCCAGGGCGAGGAGCTCTTTGTCTCAGGAACACAGAGCATAGCTGAGAAGAGAGAACATTGCTAAGCTGACTGACTCGGGGCAAAGTGGCCCAGGACTTTGACTCTGAAGGGATGCTTACCTCGGCTGGACACCTTATTTCTACTGAACGCAGCAGCTGGCTGATGTCGGTAGGGATGCACCCCCAACTCCTGTGCGTGGCTCACAGTTCCCAGCAAAGATTCGGGGTCCCCAGGTCCGCCAGTGCTCAAGAGCAGGGGGCTGTCCGGGCAGCCTTTGGCCAGCGCACCGCAGCCCTTCCTGTCCGGAAAGCCACCCTTGGCCCCCTCGCACGCACACTCCTCCTCCATGCTCTCCGGGGGCACGAGTGCCGGCGGCGCAGCGTAACCGTGGGTCGGGCTGGGCGAGGAGACCTGTGAGATACATTCTTGCGCTCTGATCTGCAGAAGATGCTGGGGGCTGGTGTGGTGGTGATGATACGAGTCAGCATTCTGGTACGGTAAAGCCTGGTGCTCCGTCATACTCTGTCCCCCAAGACCGGGAGCCAGACTCCCAGCATCCCCCTGGTTCATGTGCCTGAACAATTCTTGGTACTCTTGCTGCTGCTGCTGTCGCTGCTGCTGCTGCCTCTTAATGAGCTGTGCAAACTCTGCTGGGGGCAGCCGCATGTCCGAGTGGCCGGTGAGTGAGTGCCGGGGAGACAGCAGTCCTTGGAGGATGTGGGGCACCTGCTGGTGTCTCGTGTAGTCTGGCGGCGTGGGGGACAGCAGGGCCTGCTGCAGGGCTGACGTGGTGTAGGGAGGTGGCTGCTGATGTGTGCTGGGAGGGAAGGTGGGGAACTGGTCAAGTGGAGGGACTTTCAGGGCTTGGGTTGGAGGGAACCCAACTCCTGGTGAAGGGCTGTAGCTGCTGGGGGAACCCCGGGACTGGTCCGAAAACAGATGGGGGTGTAAATGCGCCTGGTCGTAGTTAGCAGGGGAGAACCGATTCACGTTCAAGCTGCAGACACAAAAGGGAGTGAGTGCCAGGCATCCACGGAGAAGTGCACTACGCGCCCCTGGGGACAGCTAGCTGCCAGAGCCGCAGCGACAGGGAAGACGGGGGCATGGCCTCGCTCACCCTGCACCCCCACCCAGTACCGTCCCGGGGACTCAGGGCCCTGTGTCACAGCCCCAGTTCCAGGATGAAGGTAGCAACTATCTGACAACGTCACTGGAACTACTAGGAAGCACCAGCGTCTCAGAACGTGAGTGACAGAGAGGGAAGAAGCCCTCAGAACAGACAAGGGAAACTGGTGCTTTACCAGCGTCTCTAACAGGCCACCTTCTTCTTTGCAGACAAACAGTAAGACAGCTTTGTCCTCCCCTCCCTTGGCTCATTAGCATTTGATCCCTTCAAGCTCACCCCAAACCCACCCTGATTAGAAAGGGCGAAAAGAGCACAGCCCAGTCAGACCCGTTCTTCTTCCCTCCTCCCCTCTTGCCCTGCTAAGGGGCTTCCTCCCTCCTGGCTGGCTGGCTGGGGGACTGTAGGTAGCCGTACCTGTGGGCCTCTGCACTGTCAGCACTCAGCTGCTTGGACAAGGGCCGGTGCCCGTAGCTGAAGGTGGCCATCAGGTTGGCACGGTGCTGCATCTGAATCTGACTGGCACTGGGGCTGATGGAGATGCCCCGCCCCACGGAGCCAGCAGCTGTCCCTGGCATGGTGCTAAGCATGTCAACGGGCTCCTGTACTTGGATGGTCACCTGCTGTGACTGGGTCGGCTGCTGGATGCCCAAGCAGGTGAGGGCCACGCTGGGAGGAGGAGAGCAGTTCTCAGGCTGCTGCTGGAAGATGGCACTGCGGGAGGGTAGGCCCTGGAACTGAGACGGAGTCGCAGCACCTGGAGAGAAGGAATCTCAGGGTGACCACCATCCAGGTGGCTGCCAGCTGCAAGTAATGGGTGCCACTGAGGACACCACACCGCGCGCCACCCAGAGCTGCGCCCTCTCGCTCCGGAGTGCGTGAGGCTCACGTGGAGGACTGGCCCACACAAACTCTCTGGCCCCGCCCTGGCATCTGACTCAGCAGGTAGGGAGGGCCGTGGATTTGTCTCCAGTAAGGTGTCCTGACAGGGGGACCGTGGATCACTCTATGGCAGCTCTGATTTGGAGCAGCATGTCTCATGCTCTGACGTGCATACCGAGGGCTGGGGTCTCGCTTAAATGCAGACTCTGATTTAGCAGGTCTGGGATGGGACCCGAGAGTGTCTTCCACGCTGGTGTTGCTGGTCAGGGAACCCCAGTCAAGGAGGAAGACTAGAGAGCAATCGGACTCTTCAGGGGATGCAGGCTGTGTGGCATTACTCAGGAGATGACCAACCTTTGGAACACTCAATCCTCATAGTGCTGGTCTCCAAAGACCCATCTCGCTGGGGCGTGCTCATCTTCACCCCCACCCAACTCCGACGAGGGGGTGCACGCATGATGGAGACCCAGAGGCACAGCAATGAGGCTCTGCAGCAGCTTTTTATTTGGTACAGTTGGAGGGTGTTTTATTAAAAACATTAACAGGGCCCGGCCGGTGTGGCTCAGTGGTTGAGCGTCGACCCATGTACCAAGAGGTCGCCGGTTCGATTCCCGGTCAGGGCGCATGCCCAGGTTGTGGGCCCGATCCCCAGTGGGGGGCATGCAGGAGGTGGCCAATCGATGTCTCTCTCATCAATGTTTCTATCTCTCTCCCTCTCGCTCCCTCTGTCTCTCTAATATATCAATAAAGAAAAAAAAAATTAAAAAAACAACAACAAACCAAAACAAAAGAAAACATCAATAGGTGACCTTTACTGAGAACTGGTCAGAGACTTGCCGTGCGTCTGTTTATTCACTGTATCTCTCATGATCCCTGTTTTACACGGAGAAAGCTGAGGCCAACTGGAACGGAGTGACCTCTCTGAGGCTTCACAGCTGGGGAGTTGGTAGAAACGGGATTCGAACCAGTCAGTCTGGCTCGAGCCCACACCCTTAACCACGTGCCGTTCTGCCACTCAGACCCACGGCTGCGGCTCGCACTGCGATGCTGCGCCCGCACCGCGCGGGGCTCTGCTCGCTCACCGTGAGGCTGGACCATGGCGCCGCTCATCGGGGGCGGGCTGCTGCTGGGCTGTCTGAAGAGATGGTTGTTCGGGTGGTTGGGCGGTGGGCTTGAAGGCTGAATCCTTAACCTGAAAAAACAACAAAACCAGACAAATACACTTCCTGAGGTGACACTATAACCTGGAAGTTAGCTTCAGCCACATGAGACACATAAGCAGAAACTTTTTTGGGGGGGGTATTAATCCTCACCTGAGGATATTTTTTCCATTGATTTTTTTAGCGAGAGTAGAAGGGAGAGGAGGAGGGAGGGAGAGAGAGAGAAAAACATAGATGTGAGAGAGACACATCGATTGGTTGCCTCCTACACACACCCGACTGGGGCTGGGGATTGAACCTGCAACCCAGGTGCATACCCTTGACTGGGAATCAAACCCATGACCCTTCAGTGCACGGGCCAACGCTCTAACCACTGAGCCACAAGAGCCAGGGCTATTTTTTCAGTTTTGATAAGTCTCCAGGCTACAAAAACATACATAAACCACCCACCACATATTATTTAAAACCTATCCACATATGATTTTCCCAGACTTCCCAAAGAGGAGAGGTCACTGTGGGCCTGGGCCTGGGCCTGGCTCCTGTATTAGACGTGTCATCGCTCTGCTCACGCGCTAAGGAAACGAGGGGCACGGGGCCAGGGTTCCGAGGAGGCAGCCGAAATTCCCATCAGTCCCTCTGCTCTCCAACAGCTTCTCCCGAGGCGGAAGCTGGAGTCGGTCAGAACCTCCCACGAGTCGGGCCGAGGACACCAAGCCACAGAGACACGGCTCAAGCACGAAACACAGTGATTCGTTACCTCTGGAGCTGGTGGGTGAGCAGGGCGGGCTGATTCTCACATGCAGCCTGCAGAGGTGGGGAAGGCTGAGGAGGACAGACGGAATCCTGCAACACACGGGAAATCCCTGTGAGCCCGGAGTTCAACGTGAGCGGTCTCAGGAAGGGGACAGAGAGAACGTCTGTAACTGAGGTTTATGCTTTTGCTGTCCATCGAAAACTCTGACTACCTGTACCCACACATGCCAACCACCACCGTGACTCAGGTGCACCTCGCCCCGCGATCGCTCGCACCCGCAGGCGTCCCCCGGGGCCGGGCCGGCGGCTGACCTGCATCTGCTGCAGGACCTGCTGGTGCTGCTCCTGCTGGTACAGCAGGTGCTGCTGCTGCGTCTGCTCCAGGGCCCGCTCGTCCATCTGCGCCCCGTACAGCTTCTGCAGCTGCTCGCACTCCTGAAGGGAAAGCAGGTCACACAGGTGGGATGCAGCACCCCCCAGGGATGCCGGCAGGGTGGGTCTGCCCCAAGGCCTCATGGGTAGAAAGTGCCGCAAGAGAACAGTGTCCTTGCTGAGACCCACCCACGGACACAGGTGTCCGTGTGCTGATCTGGTCGCACCGCTCTGCATGGGCTAACGGAAAGCATGGGCGGGCTGTGTGCCAGCGCGGGGTCCAGTGTGGCGTCTGCGCAGAACACGCACCTGCAGCCTGGCCGGCAGGGAGGCAGGAAGGAGCTGCCCGTTCAGAGCCGGGCGCACACTCCCTCCCCCGGGAGCAGCGCTCCCTGCCAACCGCAGCGATGCCAGGCGGCGACTGTGCAGAGCAAGCGCCCACAAGACCCGGTGCCCACTCCAGGAGGAGTGCCAGGGCCGCTCACAATGCCCTCCCTGGAGCTTCCCACTGAACTCCAGGCCAGAGATGCCTCTCTCGTGAGCTGCAGACAGGAGGAGCACAGGCCCGCACTGGCACGCGGGTCTGACCCGGGAAGCGCACACACGAGGGAAGAGCCCCGCAGCGCTGGCGGGCACTGAGCCCCGGGAGCCGCGGGAGCCGCAGCAGGGAGAAGGGGTCCCGCCCTGCTCCTCCAGAGATGCCCACCACCTCGGCCATTACCTGCTGCAACTGCTTGATGCTGCTGTTGTTGCCCAGTTTTTCCAGGTGAGCTTTGAAGGCCTGGATGCTCGCAGCCCCATCTGAGAACCGGCGCACGGGGGAGAAGCGCTCGGTAGGGAGGTGCAGGGTGTTGGAGTCCTTGTAGGTAGAGCTGAACACATGGGAAGAGAAGGTCAGGGCTAGGACTTGGGGTCTGGACAAACACCTGGGACCGCAGTTCCAGACGAGCACGCGGACGGCTGCTGCCCTCGGCCTCCGCAGAGGCTGGCATCGCCCCAGCCTGCCTTCCTCTCAGAGGGCTCCAGGTGCACGCCTTCCACGTCCTCTTACCTTGGCTGGGCTTCATTTCCAAGCCCAGTGAGGTCCTGCCCTGGGATCAACTACACCCAGTCCTCACAAATGCCCTAGCAGGAGGGAAGAGCTTCTAGGGAGCCCTCAGGCCAAGCTGCAGAAGAACTCTCATCACCACACCTGTCTACTGCCTCGAGAAACCCGCCTCACTGTCCCGCAGTCCCCTGGGCAGTGAGCTCTGCCGACCGGAAGGAGACTGCAGCTATGGCATCGGTCTGGCCTGGAGCTCACAGGTTCTGTGCTAGAAAATGGAAGGCAGTGGAGACTTCTGATCCCCAGATGGAGACAGCACATTGTTTTTTCAAATTTATTTTAGAGAGATAGGAAGTGAGAGGGAGAGAGAGAGAAACATCGATGAGAGAACATTGACTGGCCGCCTCCTGCATGCCCCACACTGGGGATCGGGCCCACAACCTGGGCATGTGCCCTGACCGGAAATCGAACCGGAGACCTCTTGGTGCATGGGTCGACGCTCACACCACTGAGCCACCGGCCAGGCAAGACAGCACATTCTTAAGGAACGTGGGCCGCAAGACCCTGCACACACCTGGCCAACGCAATGAGGTTGGCTACCGTGACATGCACTTCTCAGAGCAGCACCCGCTTCAGCCTCCTGAGGAAGAGTAACCAAGTGGGTTACCTTAGAAACCCCACGGGGCAACCAGAACGCAGCCAGTCTCTTACAGAAAGAAAGAAGAACCTATTGATAAGGATGCCTGAGACGGCATCAGGGCCATAAGCGAACACCTATACTTGTCACCTAACCAGAAAGAGGTGTTTATGGGCTGAGCAGGTAACAGGCTGCAAAGCTGCAGGGTGGCAGCTGAAGAAAGGGTTAGGGCTGATGCTATCACAGTGAACTACGGGCGAGAGGATGCACCCCCTTGCCAGGCACTTCTTCTGGACTGAAGCCGAACCAAGGCCAAGGAAGCAGGCTGACAAGTGAGTTCAGATACAACGCTGGGGAGAGTCTGATGACCGCGCAGAGAGGCCAAGTCCTGGCGCAGATGGAAGCCCTCCCCTCCGACCAACGACTCCCGCTTCAGGCCCAGCGACGCCTGCACAGCAGTGAGTCAATGACATGGGCACGAGCATGCATCTGTTTCAGTAACACACAACACAAAGGGTTTTGGCAGACACACTCCAGAAACAGCAATCATGAAGGCCGCTCTCAGGGCACTTCCTCAATACTTCCGAGTTGTTTTTACTTCAGGTGTTTGGAGTCAAAGCAAGCAAATACTACTTTCTCCTAAGTTTGATTCTTACGCTTTCAGTATTTTCTGATAATACACACATTGCTGACTCGCTCAGAAAGCTGTGTTCTGTGGGCAGTTACCACCGTCTGTCTGCACGATGCCCTTCTTCCCTCCCATCAGAGCCACTCACGGGTCCAGGGAGTTCATGGCTTTTCCAGAAGCTCAGCCTGTGAACAGACTGCACCCAGGTCAGCCCAGCACAGTCACTTTAGGGGAACAGTTCTGATGTCGTTGCTCATTTCGGAAGCACGGACAGTATCAACTGTTTTATTTTCATTAGCAATCACGTTCGAACTCCGGCCAGCTTGATGCCAGGCTGACATTGCCGCTACACTTCCCAAGAGGGGTCAGTTCCCCACCTGGGCAATGTCCACCTGTGCGGGGTCTGGAAGCAGGAGACTCCAAACAGTTTAGATCACACACTCCCGAGCTTAGAAAGGCTGGTCAGACTCCTCCTTTGTCTCAATGTTGGTTTCCACCTATCACCCCCGGAAGAAAACATACACATGCTGTTCTTGAGTCATTTCCTCCAGGAAAACATACGAAATCAGGACTCTATCTAGGCCACCCACTGAAGTGTTTCACAGCCTTGGAAAGCGTCCATTTTCTCCTAAAGACAATTTCGGTCTCTGTGTCGCCCTATTTTCACAGGAACCCCATCAAGACATATTTACGCAATCTGCCACTCATAAAGCATTTCTTTCCGGTCAAACTGGCTCGACCAGAGGAAACCAGACAGCAGACAAGAGTCCAGCAGGCAAGGCCCTGACAATGACCGCAGGCAGGGGAAACCACAAACACCACGTACGGGCCAGGGCGGTCTTTCCGTAACAAACGTCACCAGGACGGGAGTCTGTGCTGAAGGCCAGCCGTGGAGACGTGCCAATCCTAATGCCTCTCCGATCACAATTCCTCCCGAGGAACACTGCGATTCAACAAGGAGGCCCCAGGACTGCAGCTGAACAGCAGACCTGACGAGGGCCGAAGCGTCCGTGCCAGGCTGTGGAGGAGGGGAAGACAGAGACGAGGAGACAGTGTGGAGGGTCAGCAGGTAAGTGTGGAGCTCAGAGCCGTCAGGAAGTCACAGACATGTATGCGGTGGCAAGGCCGCTCTCCGACAATCGCTCAACGTGCCCTCTGAAGCAGTGCCCTGACAGGGCAGGGCCTGAGAGACTGTCCTGAGAGAAATACTGTCTTTCTGGGCCACCAGAATTTATCTGAGAATCATCATTCCCGCTACTCCGAACAGACCACTTTTCAGGAAGTTATGCACAGTCACTCGTGAAAGCTTATCTTCCTTCGCCCACAGTTCCAACATGGCACTAGTTATGTCTCGTCCGCTCAGAGCTCACCTGTCTCTGCTGGTCACATCGATGCCCCATCGGTAACTAGTCACAATAAAAACACTGTCGAGCTTGCCAGTGTGAACTGGTTGCAAGATTTAATAACAGCAGTTATAAACTTAATTTCCTTGATATCTGACTGCTTTTCAACCTTCTCAAGTAAGAATGCTTTTCACTGTCCTCTCAAAAAGATTAAAATAAAATTAGCTCTAGCAATTCGGGGTGGCTTTGGCAGCGTGACGCGTGAGCCTGGGGACGTTCCAGTGAGATCTTCAGTCATCAAGGTGTCCACAGGAGAGCCCTCTTCCTCTAGCCAAGTGCCACTCCTCTGTGCTCCAGGCTCACTTGGATTCAATTGTGAAGTTATCCTGGCCAGGTATGGTTAAATTTCTTATTTCTTCAAGAAAATCAGTTATAAGTGTGACAGAGCCCTAGTAAAATAACTTGCCGTCAGAATGTTACAGCATTCAAGAGGACGCGTCTCTGCGCTGCCCCACAGAGCGATGTGTCTTCGTCCGCGCTCACTGCTCAGTGGCAGCATAAGAAATGCTCCTTCTCTTCAGGGTGATGGGCTATGAAAGGTCAAGTCCATCAATATGGCCACAAACCCTCTTATTTCCAGTTGGCCCTCTGAGCGCTTCACCACCTTGCAGGTTCAAGTTCAAGTTCATCTACGAGTCAACTTCTAGACTCAGGAGAACCCACTGAGACAATGAGCCCGCCTACGAGGTAACAGGGAAGAAGAACCCCACTGGCTCTGCACTGCTCGGCGCAGGGAGCGAAGACGTGAGTGCAGGACGCTCCTGGAAGCCTCGCTGTGCGGCACCGTCACTGTGCAGCCTAGCAGAAGGGTGCTGTCGACGAGCCTCAAGGAGCTGACAGAGCTCAAGTGGCTACTCACCGATGCTGATCAGGTACCAGGTGAGGGGGCCAGACCCGGGAACGGAAAGGCTGCTGTCCCAGCTGCCGCTGTAGGTCCGGCGGGATCTCGGCTGCAGGGCTGGTCATGGCCAGTGTGTGTCTTTTGGACCTATTTGCCAAGTACCTGCAACAAGCAGGAGCACATTTCACAGTGAAAAAGACAGCCAGGACTATTCCTCAGCAAGAAGCATTAGAAGTTAACCTGAAGCACTCAGAATGAAACAGTGCCAGAGCTCCAAAAGGGCTCCGTGGCAAACAGATCCCTGACTGGATGTGAGTGAGACACGTCCGACCAGCCAACAGAAGCTGGCTCCCCACTAAAGTGGCGGCACTGGGGGCCTGTGAGCAGCCAATGCAGAGAAGAGAGAAAGCAGCAATAGTTCACGAGAACGATTTCCTCATTTCATTCCAGTCAACAGAAGAATTAATGCCCTACTTATTAATTTTATTCTTCCTTTCCCCTCTGAATTTCAAATAATGTAAGAGAAAAGGAGCCCTAAGGATGAGCCGGGGAGATATTAGAAGGGTTCCACTTGTGCCTCTGATCCCACTTCCCAGGTTCTGAGACTGTCCTCACTCACTGCAAGTCTCAGAAACATCTCCCCTTCAGAGACGGTGAATTCGAACTCTCCCGCTGCCCAAGCCCTCACTGCAGCTGAGTCATCAGAGAAGACATTCTCTAGAGGATAAAGAAATGAAACCACAGGAAAAGTTTAGAATAATTTTTTGGGGAAAAAGGCAAGGCAAGAAAACAGAAGTGTCAAGAGCTGACGAGCCGACGAGCTGATGTCTCTCCCCTGAAGTCTTTCAGACCGACCCCTGGGCAGTGCCACGGGTACGACCTGGTCCCCTGCATCTGGGTAAGTGTTATTCCTTCCCATTGCCTCGGAACGAATGGGCATTTTACCCTTTAAATGTTGGTCCCAAGAAGAAAAGAGGTGGGGCTCGAGAAAGCCCAGTCCAAGACCAAGAAGATAAAATAAGATTGCTGTCTAAGTAAAGCAGGGAGGCAGTTGTTTCCTAATTTCTCTTCGTGACACCAGCAGGACCCATCTGCAACTTTATATACTGTTATCAGCAAACTACAGAAACAACAGCATCAAGAGAAAATAGTTACCACAACGTTTCCTCTCATGGCTAAGCTGTGGAGAGCCGCCCCGCCGAAGGCATGGCTCCCCACTCCGCGCGGGGGGCTCCGCGGGGGGCTCTGTGGGCAGCTCCCAGAGCTGCTGGGCGCCGGCAGAGGACGGGCCAGACACCATCAGGCTCCCTCAAAGTGCTCGTGTCATTCGTAACTACTTTGCACACTTTAGCTAAAACACTTAACAGACTATAGAGTAATTAATGGCATGTAAACTTGGAAAAGAGTAAGTCATTAGTGGTTTAAGATCTATTTGATAAAGACACCCAAAGTTTCCCCAGGAGTCCAGGAAAACCATTTTATTTCAACTTCTCTCAAGGGAAAAACATATAATCTTGAAGAACACTTGTATTTCTGGGAAAACACATGCTGGATTCTGGTCAAAGCCCCCTCCCCAGAACAAAGAATGCCAGCTCCCACCAGGGGCAGGCATGAAGCCGAGGACTGTGGCTGACGGAACCCAGGGAAAACGCACAGCACAGCGTGCCCGAGGGCCTCTGCCGCTCTGTGAATCGGGCACTGCTCAGCAAGGTTCTGCACACCAGACACCTGCACCTGCCCCTGGCCCGGCCCCCACAGTCCTTCCACTCCCCTTTGCTGGCACTGGGGATGAACCAGCACCCAGCAAACGGTACAAGAGCATTCGTTCTCCTGGGAAGGAAGAGTCCATGCCGGAGGGCCACGGCAAGACCAGCAGGATCCCTGTCACCCCAGATCTCTAAGTCCTTTCCAGTAAGCAGCTCCTGGCAGGTAGATACAGGCTTGGTGCCTTGTGCATACTATCAGAGCTGCAACATGAAGGCAGGGGACAAGAAGGTGGGAGGGAGCAGGGGAAAGTTCTTATAGTTACTGCTGTCACTTGGGGGACTTTCAATGGCGCTTATGGGAATGAAACTGTCTGGGTAGTCTGTGACTTCCACAGGGAGGAAGACGCCATCTGGCTCGAGCAGAGACCACACACACGTGGAAGCTGCCCTGCACAGCTCCCGGGGCAGAGGCGGCCTTCCGCGGGTTGCGGGGCAGCTGCCCGGGCGTTCTGCAAGCACGGCCAGATGCCACATTACCTCTGCACAGCTTCCTGATCGGGCTCCCCATCCGAGCTCTCCTCGTCCACAGGGGTGACTGCTGGCACTGCCTGGCAGAGACAGAAAGGACAGGCTCAAGCCGCTGCTCCTGCAATAGCTCGGGTTCTAGAAGCTGCACTCGGGCAGGGCTTGCGGGTCAGTTTCTCATTCACAACACTTCTTAGGTCTCTGGGCGACACAGACTTTCATACACCTTTCCATTTTTCCACCTTTACCTTGTTCAGGTGATTTTAATTTGGATTGCTTCCTTTGATTTATCTTCATTCATTCATTTACTTATCCAACACATTGCTGAGTACCTACTATGTTCCAGGAGTAAATGTGAATTGACAGATACAGTCCTGGTCCTCACTTTATAGTCTAGTGCAGGACAGAAACAAGTAAACAGACAATTTCAAAACAGTGGGACCAAGTCCTCCATGGTGCACCTGGGGATCGAGGAAGGCATCTCGGAGGAGGTGACACCTCACCCGAGATCTGGACGATGAACAGGAGCTAGCCAAGCAAAGAGGGAAAGGGGCCACAGCCTCTGAGGTTTCCAGGTGGAGGGAAAGAGCAGGCCTGCAGGCGCCTGAGAACGGGGACACGCCGCAGCGGCTCGTGTGCTGGCCTGCTGCGCGCCGATGCATCTCCAGAGCTCTGGCATCTGCAGCTCGTGTGCCTGGCCTGCTGTGCGCCGATGCATCTGCAGAGCTCTGGCATCTGCAGCTCGTGTGCCTGGCCTGCTATGCGCCGGTGCATCTGCAGAGCTCTGGCATCTGCAGCTCGTGTGCTGGCCTGCTGCGCACCGATGCATCTGCAGAGCTCTGGCATCTGCAGCTCGTGTGCCTGGCCTGCTGCGTGCCGATGCATCTGCAGGGCTCCGGCATCTGCAGCTCCAGAGAGGCAGGGTGGTTTCCTTAAAGCGCACTGCAGTACAGGACACATCACTGTGCAGTTACAATCCAATGCCTTTGTTCTTTCCAAATCCTCACCTGAGGGTATGTTTGATTTTAGAGAAGGGGGGGGGGACATGGATTGACTGGTTGCCTCCTGTACACGCCCAGACCGGGGACCACACCCGCCACCTAGGTATGTGCCCTGACTGGGAATCGAACCTGAAACCTTTTAGTGTACAGGATGATGCTCCAACCAACCAAGCTCCTCGGCCAAGGCCTCAAGTCAATGCTTTAAAGTAGCTGTGCCGCCCTGGCCGGTGTGGCTCAGCGGTTAGAGCGTTGGCCCGCAGACCAGAGAGATCCAGGTTCGGTTCCCGCTAAGGGCACATACCTCAGTTCTGGTTTGCCCCCGGCCCCGGTTGGGGTGGTGTGGGTGGCAACCAGTCTGTGTGTCTCTCTCACATCGATGTTTCTCTCTCTCTCTTCCTCCCTTTCTCCCTCCTGCTCTATCTGAAGATAAATGCAAAAATGTCCTCGGGTGAGGATTAAAAAAAAAAAAATTAAAGTAGCTGTGCCCACCAAAAGTGGCCGTGGAAGGAGAACCACCACAGTGCGTGCACCGCTGTGACCCCCACAGCTGTGGGCCGGACGCCACGCATCCTCCACAGCTACTCACACGGCCTCAAAATCACCTGGCCTCAGGCACTGGAGCAGAAGTCATACTTCAATTATTACCAAAGAACATTTCATTAAATAGATGATGATTATAAAACGCAATTTTGGAATAATTCCATTGTTTAAGTGTTTCTAGGGTTTCCAGAGCCCTTACTGCGATTCTGCGAGGCCTGGAGTAAACAGGACTAGGCAGCGGCTACGGATGTCGCAGGAGAACGTGGCCAGCTCCTAACGCCTTGCAGACCACGCTAACAACTTTATTCTGAGGAAGGGGCAGTGGTAAACCACTGAAGGATTTCAAGCAGGGACACGATGTTACAAGATTTATATTTTAGAAAGCTAGTTTACTCAAGCTGCAGAGTGACATGCTGGCGGTAAGCCAGGGAGAAGGCCACCGTATTAACTCAGGCAAAGGATGACAGGGGCTCAAGGAAGGGCAGTGAAGAGGACAGCAGCAGATACTCACTTCATAGGCATTGGATAAATAATTTGATATGGGAAATAAGGGAGAGGGAAGAGCCAAAGATAAAATCCACATTCCCAGCTTGCACAACCAGGACAATGACAGCGTTAGTCACTGTCACTTGGAAGAGAAAAAGGTTTCACAGTCAGGCCAAATTCGTTTGGGGACATGCTGAATTAAAAGTGTGAGTGCTTGCAGGATAACCAGCTAAGTATGTGCAGTAGGCAGGTATATGTATATGTATGTATGTGGGTGTGTGCGCGTGCGTGTGTGCGTGAGAGCATGCTGGGCTGCAGAATCACCCAGTAACTAAAATTATGGGAGTGGACAAGGTCATCTAGAGTATGTAAAAAGAGATGGAAATAAGGCCTAAGATAAAACTTTAAGGAAAAGCAGAAAGGGAGCCTGAAAAGAATGAAAGAAAATACTTCAAAGAGAAAATGGTCAACAGTGACTCATACAGTTGGGAGGTCCGAAAAGACAAAAGTTAAAAATGTCGACTGGCTTATGAACAGAAGCATGTACTGATCTTGGCAGAAACAGGTGCAGTGGGCAGAGCAGGTGGCTCACTCCCCCAAAGCTGTGCCTGGTCCTTCACAGCCTGCACTCACCTCGCTCCTTCCCGAAGGCTCCTGCCACCGCTAGTCCGTGGTCCCCACTGTGGCCCTTGATCACACACGGTCCTTTACTATTATTCCAACACTTCACACACTGTAAGTTCAGTGAGGCCAAGAACTATAAATATAATTCTTTCCGTTTGCTGACAGCAGTGTTACTGAAGGTATGACCCGCAGACCGGTGCCAACCCACAAACTGTTGTTACTAATCCATGATACGGTGAGTACAGAAATAGTGAGATTTTAAAAATCTTAAAAAATAGATTTTAAAGAGTTACGGATGTCACTAGTACCCAATCATACGGTACTATGAGACTGAATAAACAAATGAATAAATGAATGACTTTACCTATGACGGGAAAACTACCGGCAATAGACCGAACCCAGGGCGAGGGGCAGGAGTAAGCATCTTCGAATGTAACCACCATATAAAAAAGACGGCATTGAGAGACCAGAATGTGGCAGTGTTAATCAGAGGAGAAACGGTGGACAGAAGGCAATTTTGGAAGCCAATGTAAAAAGCAGTTTATCACGGAGAAAACTGCTGGACGGCACCGCCTGCAGCGGGGAAAAGCCACCCTCGAGAAGGCTGAGCTGGCAGGGGCAGACGGGCGTGACAGGGTGTGGGGCCTGCTGAGGGTGAGGCTCTCTGGGGGCAGGTCTCAGTTGGCACTATTTGGTTAAGAAAAGAAGTGAGCCAGAATTAAGACTGGAAACTTCTATTAGCCTGAGAAAAATGGGAATACACTGAGCACCATAAGTTAAGAGAAAGAAGAAATTCGGACATTTAGGCTGGAGATCCTGTTTTCCCAGTCCTGTGCCCACAGCCTCGTTATCAGAAGCCTCTGAGAGAGTACGCAGGGCTCCGTGTTGCTACTCACGGGTGTCATGGTGACAAGCGGGGAGGGGCCCCTCGGGCGCTTCAGCAGCTGCTGGGCGTGTAACTGGATGTTGGCTCCTCCATCCGACGCCCTCCGGCCGAGGGGACCCATTCCATTTAGCAGCTGAAGGGGCGGCGGCTGCAGCAGGGACTGTTCCTGTGAGGAGTGGAGTGGGAAGAACAGACTGATGGGGGGGGGAAGGAGGAAATTATACAGTGGTACTCTGATCTACTGACATTCAGGGACCCTTTGGTTGTGATAGAGACTAGGAAAATCTCTCAGGCCCTCTCAAAGGAGCTGAAATGGTTCCTCTGGGCAAGCCCTCTCCACTCCAGGTACCTTGTACTCCAGCTGCCCGGCTGGCTGCAGATTCTGCATGGGCAACAGGTTGTGCATGAAGTTCAAGTTCGGGGCCACCTGGGGGAACGGAGCCTGCGGGCTGACTCCAGGGAAGCCAGGGAGGAGCTTATGCAGGTCATCCGTGACTTCCACGCTGCAAGAAACAGGGCGACACCGAGGTTTGGTTAATACTCTTTTTTTTTTTTTTATCCTCACCTGAGGACATTTTTTTCATTTTTTGTTCAGATAGAGTGGGAGGGAGAGAGAGGAAGAGAGAGAGAGAGAGAGAGAGAGAGAGAGAGAGAGAGAGAGAGAGAAACATCGACGTGAAAGGGACACATCGAGTGGCTGCCACCCGCACGACCAACCAGGGCCGGGGACAAACTGCAACCAAGGTACATGCCCCCAGCGGGAACCGAACCCAGGTCTCTCTGTACCGCAGGCCGACACTCTAACCGCTGAGCCAAACCGGCCAGGGCTGGTTAATACTCTTACTCAAAAGTGCTATAACCCAGAACTGACAAGGTCAGTACAATTTGTTTTATTATATATTTTTAACTTTTTCCCTAAAGTTGTATTTCTCTCTCGATCCTAGTGTGTGGAAGCTGGCTCTCTGCCACTTTACAATCTGGAACTGGGGACTGCTCTCCTTTATTGACCACTCGTGTCCAACCCATAGCGCGAAGCCAGGAGGAAGTCCCGCACCAGCCCGGCTCGGGCCTGTGAAGTCTGGAGGGGGCCACCCACTCCAGCCATGGCTGCCCGAGGTAGCAAGCAATTCACCAGAGGAAGGACACAATTCTTCCTTCAGTGCCGACAGGACAGAGACGTGGGGTCGGCAGGGCTGTGATGCTCCCGCAGGGCTTACAGGACAGAGATGTGGGGACGGCAGGGCTGTGACGCTCCCGCAGGGCTTACAGGACAGAGATGTGGGGACGGCAGGGCTGTGACGCTCCCGCAGGGCTTACAGGACACTTTAAAGGAAGAGGTCTTCCCACTAGCAGAGCAGCACTGCAAACACAGTCTTTGGAGCCAGAATGTTCCCCTATTGCCTGTTTGAATGTAGGCCAAGAATGAGAAATATAAAGCAAGCAAATAAGCAAGCCTGGGGATGTTTTTCTGGAAATCACTTAGAGAAAAGAGGTATTTATTTAAAAACTAGCTTTGCCCCTAGTTGAACTCTCAAGAGAACTCTTGACACAATCTTCTCTTCTCTACTCAGGAAAAGAAATATCCAGAAAAGAAGTAAGGGTATTTTTAATGTTGAGAGTCTTAAAATGTAGAACAAAAAAGGAGAGAGCAGGCCTTTTAGGAATATATTCTAAGAATCCCGAAACACCAATTAGAAAGAATATATGCACCCCTATGTTCATAGCAGTGCTATTTACAATAACTAAGCTCTGGAAACAGCTCAAGTGTCCATCAGTAGATGAGTGGATAAAAAAGCTGTGGCACATATATACAATGGAATACTATACAACTGTAAAAAAGGATCTATTACTCTTTGAGACAGCATGGAGGGCCCTGGAGAGTATTATGCTAAGTGAAATAAGCCAGTCAGAGAAAGACAAGTATCACATGATCTCACTTAAATGTGAAATCTAATGAACAAAATAATCTGATGAATAAAAGGCATGGAAGAGACTGATGAATCTCAGAGGGAAAGAGGGAGGTGGGGCAGGAAGGGATTAACCAAAGAGTTTACATGCATATATGCATTACCCGTGGATAGGATGGGAACCAGGTAGAGGGGGGCAATGGGAAAAAAAGGGAGAGGAAACATCTGTAATACTCTCTAAATAAAGACAAAATAAATACAATTAAAAAAGAAAGGAGAGCGCCGCCCTTCAGGCCAGCTCCCCAGTGTGAGGGCATCAGGAACATACTGAAGGACTATTTTGGGAATCTGGTACTTATTCAGTGTGCCTTTCAATTCTTGTTTACTTAATTTAATTTGTCACACACACAAATCACATCGTCTGCTTTGTCCTCACTTCCTAGAAGAGTCTCGTAGTAGGACAGGCAGCAAACACCTTGAGAAGCTGTCAGCGTCAGTGGATGTTAAGGGTACTTTCATGAGCCTTAGATCAGAAGACTCAGTCTTTGTGGGCAAACAGACTATCATCCTCTTCACCAAACCACTGTGATTAATCACCATGGTGGCGGTTACTGGCCACCACCCACGAGGGGCAGCTCTTTAATACTTTCAGCAAAGCAAATCTGGTCTATCCGGGACCCTGAACTGGGTTAAGAACATGACTTGGCCACTGGATTAGATTTCATCTGGGAGATACAATGAAGTAGGAAAAATGCACCAAGGTAGGAACTCAGCAGGTGGGAATGCTTTGCCCTGGTGTTAATTCCCTGCCATCAGCCAGGCACTCACCGTGGGTCAGCCACGCCCACTGTGTGCCTCCTCATGGACAAGTAGCGAACCAGTGCTTCAGGGGAAGGCTCTTCACCCTCGTCACTGTCCAAGTTCACTGTCCCATCCGGCTGAAGTGAAGAAAAACACAACTTAATTAGAAATCAGAAGTAAAGAAAGGAAGGAAGACCACGGGAAAGAAAGAGATTTCCGCTGACAGCTGTCAGGGGTCGCTACTTGCCTCCACAATTTGGTTCTCTGGGTTAATCAGCTGCACCTGTGGAACGCTGATGTTCATCGCGGTGCCGGCCTGCTCCGCCTGGAAAGCACACACACACACCTTAAACACTACAGGCAAGTGGTAGTCTTTCAAAGTCGTCTTTTAATCCTCACCTGAGGATATGCTTTTATTGATTTTAGAGAGAAAGGAAGGGAGCAAGAGAGAGAGAGTGAGGAAGGAAGAAAGGGAGGGAGGGAGGGAGGGAGGGAGGGGGAGAGGGGGGGGAGAGAGAGAGAGTGAGAGAGAGAGAGAGAGAGAGAGAGAGACATCAATCAGTTGCCTCCCATACACTCTCCTGACCAGGAATCGAACCCTGTTAGTGTAGGGGATGATGCTCCAACCAACTGAGCCACCCAGCCAGGGCTCAAAGCATTCTTGATTGCTAAAGTCTGTTTCTACCTCTGGGTCTTTGGTTCCTCTGCCCACAGAAGCTGCATTAAGAAAGCATTTTTTGTTTTAGAGACAATAGTCTCAATGATTTGCTGCTTCTTTAAAAAACAACAAAACTGCAACCATTGCTATCCATCTTGAGTACTCGAATACCTTTCCATCCTCTCTAAGAAAGGTTCAGATCTTTGCTTGATCTCTGACAAAAGGAGAGATGATAGATGGATGAGACAGAGTTAAGAGCAGGTAACTCTCTTGACTTAGGAGTTTCTGAGCAGCCCGGCCGGTGTGGCTCAGTGGAATGAGCACTGTCCCATGGACTGAGAGGTCCCAGTTCGATTCCCAGTCAAGGCATATGCCCGGGGTTGTGGGCTCCATCCCCAGTAGGGGGCGTGCAGGAGGCAGCTCATTGATGTTTCTCTCTCACATGGATGTTTCTATCTCTCTCTCCCTTCCTCTCTCTCTAAAAAAAAAATAAAAACATATATATAAACAGTTCCTGAGAAGTGGCTAAGCACCCTCCACCCCTCCCCACATGTTACCGGTCCTGAACCAGGTCATGGGAGTTACTGCCCACCTGGATATTGACTGGTGCTTGAAAGGCCATGGCTCGGGGCATGCTGGGAGGTACTCCGACACGCAGGGTTTTGTGTCTCTTGTGTCGATCGCACAGCAGACTGTAGATCGCACTATAGTGGTCGTAGGCATCTGACCGTAACGACTACCAGGGAGAGAGGAACAGAGCAGAACCTGGTGAAAGGGCATGTCGGCGGCCACTCTGTCCAGTGACTTTACGAGACCAAAGTACCTTCTTTCCAAGGTCTAGAGAAGGGCATAAGAAATGGAGGAAAACAGAAAGACCCAATCCTGATGGTCGCCAGATGGGAAAGGAGGGAGGAGGAGAATGAAAAAGGAGATGAGATTAAGAAGTACAAATTGGTGGCTATAAAATAGTCATGGGGCCCAGCTGGTGTGGCTCAGTGGTTGAGTGTCGACCCATGCACCAAGAGGTAGCTAGTTTGATTCCTGGTCAGGACACATGCCCAGGTTGTGGGCCTGATCCCCAGTGGGGGGCATGCAGGAGGCAGCCAATCGATGTTCTCTCTCATCGATGTCTCTATCTCTCCCTCTACCTTCCTCTCTCTCTAAAATCAATAAAGAAAATTTTTTAAAAAAATAGTCTGGGGATGTAAAGTACAGCATAGGGAATATCGTCAATAATACTATAATAACTATGTATGGTGTCAGATGAGTAGTAGAGTTATTGGGGTAAACACTTTGTTAGTTACATAAATATCTAATCTCTGTGTTGTACATCTGTAACTAATATAATAGTGTGTCAACTTATAATTGAAAACATTTTTTAATTATTTAAATAAAAAAGATCCAAGATCCCAGGAAGATGAAAAAGGCAGGACAGAGGGAGTCCAGCTACATCTACTGTCTCTCCATTCCTTCCGAGATACCTGCAGTGTCCGCTCTTTGTCCAGTCCCATGTCCTCCATGGCCAAGAGGACATCCTCATTCAAAGGGTCTACCTGTCTTTCTTCTTTCAGTTGTCGGCACTCAGCTATTAACTGTAACATGAAAAGGTAAGCTGTCAAACCCCGTCAGCCATGCTGAGATGACACATCACACATACATGCCGTCACACATCAAGCTGTTGTTCCATGTCCCTAGCTTGGGATATTTTTGGCCTCAAACAAAGCCCAAGCAACAAAGCCCTGGGTACTCAGCTCTGAGCAGATGAGATCCCCATTTTCCTGAGCGACCTTGGGGTACCTGGGACGGCCATAATGGTTGAAGTAAAGGTATGCCATAGGAGCCACTGAACTATGCACACTGTGACAAGAAGAAGGAGACATCCCCCTGGTGGGTAATCTGTGGAACTGTGGGCTGTACTGTCTCAAAAGCCAAGAGGGGACTGTGATTTGGGGACAAGTAGTACGGAACTGGTAACACTATTCTCCAACAACTCTGCTGGTTTAAAATTCCTACTTTCACTCCTTGCTTGAGTCTTACACAACCATTTGTTCCCAGTGCTGCCTTTTCTGGTCCTGGCCTGATTACAATCTCATGCAAAAGAGATCCCAGCAGCTCTGAGAAGAGTCCCCCAAGGCCAGTGGCGCACTCACCCTGTCGAAGTTGGGGTCCGCTTCCCCCAGCTTCATCCACTTGTGCTTGCAGATCTGCTCCATGGACAGGCGCCTGCTGGGGTCCAGCACCAGCATGTGGCGGATCAGGTGCTCACACTCTGCAACAGAGAGTCTGCGCTGAGTCTCCTGAGGCAGGCGCCAGGGACGCCTTCCGTGAGGCAAGTGAGCAGGGAGACAGACAGTCCAGCTCCTTGCTTTTCATTTGTCTCTCTGGCTCCTTGCTCCTCACCTATGTCACTGCTCACTTCAGAAGGGACGGGGCAAGGTGGAAAGAGGTAGGGAGAAGGGAAAGTCAAATCTGGTTAACACCTTCACTAAAAGTCCAATTAGAAAAACTCTGGAGCCCTGGCCGGTTTCTCAGTGGTTAGAGCGTTGGCCTGCGGACCAAAGGGTCTTGGGTTTCATTCCTGGTCAAGGGCCCGTATCTGGGTTGCAGGTTTGAACACCGGCTCCGGTTGGAGTCGTGCAGGAGGCAACCAGTTGATGTCTCTTTCACATCGATGTTTCTCTCTCTCTCTTTCCCTCCCTTCCACTTTATCTCTATCTGAAAATCAATGAAAAAATATCCTTGGATGAGGATTAACAACAAAATAAAAATAAAAAATGAATAAAAAAGAAAGAAAAAGTCTGGGGATAATCCATTTATATTACGTATGGCCCCATTTAACACAATTGATGAAGAGTTGAATGTCCTCAAACGAGATTCTGTATCGTATGAGGTCCTCAAAGTAGTGCCTTCTTTCCTCCTATATGTATTACTGTGTGCACACAATGCTTGTGGCTTTAGGTGACCAAAAGCTCTCTTAAAAACTCAGGGCATTACACTGCCCAGGGTGCAGGGCCAGGGGAGGGACAGGCACAGATGTCTCCCTCCATGCACCAGGACGCTCACAGCCGCAGGAGTGGCCGTCTCAGTGCTGCTACGTGCTCACCGCTGCACGCAGCTGGGCCGAGCTCATTCAGATCAACAGGCGTTTCTCTCTGGGAGCTCATACTACAGAAAACACTGCTGAACAAACAATGGATTCAAAATCAAGAAGTTTGTATTTTGATTTTTAAAACCACCCTCTAAGTTTTCTCATCTGTAAACTAATGGCACTGAGGATGATGGGGGGTCGTGTTTATGACGAAGGCGGTGATGATGGTGAGGATACACACGGCGTCAACACTCTTCCGAGCACTGTACAATTAGGACCATCTCATCTACTCCTGAGAGCAATCCTAGGAGGAAGGGACTGCCGTCATTACTATTTCAGAGATGGTAAAATTCAGGCACAGAGAAGTTAAGAAACGTGTCCAAGGTCACAGGTGCAGTCAGATTGCAAACCACATGCCTCTGTAGCACACTGGGCTGTGGCGGGACCTACCTCCTGAACCGCTCTCTCAACATCTTCATCCAAGAAACTGCCATCTCTCACTTCGACTATAAAAAGGTCTCCCACAAGGTTCTCCTGCTTCCACTCTTGCTCCATAGATGAGCAAAGGGCCTATTTCTAAAACATAAATCTGAGCGCATCGCTACCTTGCCTGCGATTCTCCAAACTCTTCCATAACCCGCAGAATAAACTCAAGTCTGGCCTACAGGCTCGAGCCTCGGTCTGTGAGCGCCCCCCCCACCCCCCCGCACTGAGCTCAGCCCAGCGGCACCGGCCTTCCTCCTGGCCTGTGCACATGCTTCACACCCCCCCGCTGACGGCCTCTGCACTTGCTGTCTCCTTGAGCTGCAATGGCTGCTCCTCCGACCTTCACATGGTTGGCTCCCTGTCATCTGGGTGAGAGCTAAATGTCACTTCTGCAGAAAGCTCTTCCCTGGCCACCTAAACAAGGCCTCCAGTCACTCAGCATTACATCACACTAGTGTTCTTCACACTAATGACTTCTTTGTGAAACCATCTTATTTATTCATTTACTCGTCTGGTGTCTAACTCCCCACCCCACCCCCACCACAGTGGCAGGTCCATGTCTTCCCTACTGCTGTCCCCAGTACCAAACCTCTAACATCAAGGTGCTTATCACACCTGCAGGAGCTCCATACACAGCTACTGAATATATGAACAAATAAATATTTACTGACTTCACTGTAACCAAACAAGATGGTATTTGTGAGAATGCTTTTTAAAACTATAAACTTCTATAAGTTATAGGTCTAAAATTTTCTGTTTCTATTTCATTACAGCTGTTCTGAAAACAAAACCAGCCAGTGACACTATCAAAAATAAAGTATTGCTAATTTCACAAGGCTCTTTATATACAAGGCACTGGGATTACCAACTTTATTTCATTTAATCCCCACAACTTTAAATTAGATACTATTATCAGCACCATTTACAGAAGAAGAAGAAACGAGTTAATGAACTCCACACTGCAGTGACGGCGCAGTGGGCCTGGAGGGCTGCCCCGGCCTGTCACCCTCTTCACGCGGACGCAGACTCTGCTCCCCAGTTCTCCCGAGCGAATTCGACTCCGCAGCCCCCTAATCCCCACAGTATTGGGCAGACACGACTGACTCTATAGCACGATCTTGAAAGAAACACTAAGAGTAATTAAGGTAAAATACACCTAATTAGTGCTATCTATAATATTAAGCTTCTATTAAAATTATGTTCCCAGAGTAGCAAGGAGAGAATCCATAAATGTAGCATCTGAATAGGTTATAAATATCATCGACACACACCTTTATGGTCTGCAATTACTTGAGGGAAAGAATGTTCTTAATTTAGAAAGTTACTAAAGCTAAAGACCCCTACGTAGGGAGGCCTGGGCAATTCCCAAACGTGAAGTTGTTGTGAGGCCCGCTAGATGGCACTCTTCTGTCTTCCTTTGGTCTCCACGCAGCACTCAGTGCACATAAGGTCACCACCTTGGTCCTGATTCAGCCACCAAGGCAAGGCTCAGAATCACATTCAGTTATAAGCTTGGTTTAAAACAGAGACTTTTAAAGACAATTTCCTTAGATACAAAATAAATCAACACCACCATGATATATCCTGATTAGAAGACATACGTAATTCAATCGCAGGATCTTGACATTTCTATCCAGTCATCTGTAACCATTTTTGGGGTCTCAGATACCTTGAAAAGCCTCCAGAAAAATGCAAATAAGAATTTATACACAGCCCTGGCCAGTTTGGCTCCGTGGTTAGAGCATCGGCCCGTGGACCAGAGAGACCCGGGTTCGGTTCCCGCTAAGGGCACGTACCTCGGTTGTAGTTTGTCCCCGCCCCGGCTGGGGTCGTGTGGGTGGCAACCACTCGATGTGTCTCTCTCACATCGATGTTTCTCTCTCTCTCTTCCTCCCTTTCTCCCTCCTGCCCTATCTGAAGATAAATGCAAAACTGTCCTCTGGTGAGGATTAAAAAAAAAAAAAAAAAAAAGAATTTATACACAGCCACAGCAATCAAACAAGAAAAAAAATAAAAGGCATCCAAATTGAAAAGGAGGAAGTAAAACTGTCATTATTCACAGATGATATGATATTGTACACAGAAAACCCTAAAGACTCCACCAAAAAACTAGATTTAGTAAATGAATTTGGTAAAGTAACAGGATACAAAATTATCATCCAGAAATCGACGGCATTCTTATACACCAGTAATGAACTCACAGAAAGAGAAACTAAAAGAACAATCCCATTTACCACTGAGGCAAAAATAATTAAGATACCTAGGAATAAACTTAACTAAGGAGGCAAAAGACCTGCACTCAGAAAACTACAGGACATTGAAAAAGAAATAGAGGAAGATATAAACAAGTGGAAGCATATACCGTATTCATGGATTGGAAGAATTAACATCATTAAAATGTCCATACTATCCAAAACAATCCATAGGTTCAATGCAATCCCCATTAAAATACCAACAAAATATTTCATAGATCTAGAACAAATACTCCAAAAATTTATAAGGAACCAAAAAAGACCCCAAATAGCCACAGCAATCATGAGAAAGAAGAACAAAGTAGGAGGGATCACAATACTGGATATCAGTTTATACTATAAAGCTACTGTAATCAAAACAGCCTGGTACTAGCACAAGAATAGGCATATAGATCAAAGACCATCTCTTCAATAAATGGTGCTAAGAAAATTGGACAGGTACATGCAAAACAATGAAATGAGACCACCAACTTACACTATACACAAGAATAAACTCAAAATGGATAAAAGACTTAAATGTAAGTCATGAAACCATAAAAATCCTAGAAGAAACCAAAAGCAGCAAAATCTCAGACATCTCAAGTAGCAGAATTTCCACTGACACAAATCCTAGGGCAAGAGAACAAAGGAAAAAAAATAAACAAATGGGACTACATCAAACTAAAAAGTTTCTCACAGCAACAGAAACCATCAACAAAATGAAAAGGGATCCCACTCTCTGGGAGAACATATGTGCCAACAATACATAGGACAAGGGGTTAATTTCCAAAATATATAGAGTACTCACACAACTCAACAAAAGGAAGAAAAACAATCCAATTTAAAAATGAGCAGAGGACCTGAATAGACACCTCTCCAAACAGGACATACAAATGGCCAAGGGACATATGAAGAAATGCTCAAAGCCACTAACCATCAGAGAGATGTAAGTTAAAACGACTATGAGGCATCACCTCACACCTGCCAGAATGTCTGCCATCAACAAATCATCAAACAACAAGTGCTGGCGAGGGTGTGGAGAAAAGGGGACTCTAGTACACTGCTGGTGGGAATGCAGACTGGTGCAGCCACTCTGGAAAACACTATGGAGTTTCCTCAAATATGGAACTGACATTTGACCCAGTGATCCCACTTCTAGGAATAATATATCCTAAGAAGCCTGAAACACCAATCAGAAAGAATATATGCGCCCCTATGTTCATAGCAGCACTATTTACAATAGCTAAGATCTGGAAACAACACAAATGTCCATCAGTAGATGAGTGAATAAAAAAGCTGTGGTACATTTACACAATGGAATACTATGCAGCTGTAAAGAAAAGAAGGATCTATTACCTTTTGAGACAGCATGGAGGGACCTGGAGAGTATTATGCTAAGCAAAATAAGCCAGTCAGAGAAAGATAAGTATCACATGATCTCACTTATATGTGGAATATAATGAACAAAATCAACTGATGAACAAAATAGATCCAGAGACATGGAAGCATGGAACAGACTTAGGAATCTCAGAGGAAAGGGGGGAGGGAAGAGATTAACCAAACAACTTATATGCATATATGCATCACCCATGGACACAGATGCTAGTGCAGTGAAGGGAGAGGAGTGGGAGAGGTCAATGGGGGAAAAGGAGATCATCTGTAATACTCTCAACAATAAATTAAAATAAAAGAATTTATACACAAAAATGTGTATATGATTTTTAGGCTGTTCAAGCCCAAAAAGCATGCCATAGATTCCCTAGGTGTCTCGGGTCCCAGGTTAAGAATTCCTGGTTGCAGTGGCAATACCTAAAGACAGCAACTTTCAGCTTGTCTGCCCTACATAATATACTGCATGCAAAGAACAGAAAGCTAACCCTGTCGTATGCTGCACAGATGGCAAAATACGACAAAATGCAGAAAGCCAGAGTATTTATTATCATCAACTCTTACTTCCTAAGTGTCATATATAGCTCATGAAATCAAATTCAGACTAGATCTGAATGTGCCAGTCTACATCAAGTATGGAAAGAGAGTGAAAACAAAAGGAATAAAATGCGCTCATACCTAACACAACCAATAGTCAATTAAAATGAGTGGAAAGAAGATGGGGCTTCAGATCAACTTTTCCAGAAGTCAAGAACTACTCTATTTTAATGTCAAAAATGGCTCTATCGCTTATTCCCGCCCGAAAGGCAGCGCCTCGGATAAAGAAAGAAACTGAAGCACTCTGGGCGCTCACAGACAAGCCCTCTGCTGGTGCGTGCCGCCGGGGTCTCTGCAGTGAACATCGCCCTGGGCCCTGCCGCGTCTCCAGCAGCAGCGCTGACCTAGAGGATGCACAGCCCCCGCCCTGCCCCGCCCTGCCCCGTGGTGCAGACATCGGGATGACTGTGGAGGGGGCTGCTGTGCAGGCAGGGTCCTAAAATGGTAATTAAGAAGGTCAGGTCTTGCCCTGGCCGGTCTGGCTCAGCGGTTGGAGTGTCGGCCTGTGGACCAGAGAGTCCTGGGTTTGGTTCCTGCTACAGGCACGTACCAAAACAAACAAACAAACAAACAAACAAACAAACAAAAAAAGAAGGCCAGGTCTTTAACATCTGTTTTTCTCTTTTGACCTTGATAATAAACAACTTTCTCGAAGAGATTGAAAGTATTTGGACGGAGGGGTGAAAAATAAAGGATGGGGACAGGGAATTAAACACCAACTTTAGCCCAGCTGGGGTGGCTCAGTGGTTGAGCATCGACCCATGCACCAAGAAGTTGCTGGTTCGATTCCTGGTCGGGGCACATGCCCAGGTTGTGGGCCAAATCCCCAGTGGGGGGCATGCAGGAGGCGGCCAATCAATGTTCTCTCTCATCCATGTTTCTCTCTCTCCTTCTCCCTTCCTCTCTCTCTAAAATCAATAAAGAAACAACAACAACAAAAAAAAACCTTTAAGTTCTCCGATGATAGAAGTTCTGTCTCCAGTTTCCAGGCTAGAAGAAGTAGAATAACTTTAGAAAGAATTCCCTCACTAAAACCTTAAAAACATGCCCCCTGAAGAAAGTTTAAAGGCAGTGAGGCTGATTTAGCTCGGAGAAGAGAAGGTGCAGGCAGGAAGGAGCACACGGGTCACTTTAAGTATCTGGAGGAGTTCTATAAAAGAAGACAAAGTGGATTTAGACTGTGCTGCTGCTCCAGGGGCCTGAACTTGGAATAATTAGAAGTAACAAATTCAATTTTAGAAAAATCTTTCTAATTATTAGAGTTGATTCGAATCACTAGGCCAGGGTCCTAAGGGTCTGAGTGGGGCCTCTTAAAAAGGAGAGGGGTGGTCCAGCGGGCAGGGCCACAGCCGGAACACAGCTGATTTTACCCATTTCATAGATGAGGGTTCTGAGCAAGATTCACACGAAGAACTGAGTCCAGAAACAACTGGATAGGACGACCTTCTTGGTCCCCTCCAACTCCATGAACCACATGAAAGGGAATGATTTGTCCTGTGAAATAGTGCACTTATTATCCCTAGAAATGTTTCATCAGAGGCTGGCATCTGTCACTAGATGGACTTCCAGCATCAGGTGTGAGGAGAACGGGAGTTCTTCAGGGACGGAGCCTGTTGCACTGAGCTGTACCGCCCATGCCGACCAGGACACCTGGTAGGTAACAGGCCCTCAGTAATGCCAGCTGAGAGTACCGGGCTAGCTGACCGCTTCGGCTCCTTCAAACAACTCGAATAGTCGGGTTCTAGGAATCCGCCATTGAACAAGCATGCTCCATGCTTCAAGCTAGCAAAGCCAGACAACTATCATTTTACAGAAGACTGAGATGTGAAACTGCTTTGGGACAAAAGTCTGGGTCAGTGATTTCCAAGGTTTTAGAATTCTTTGTCTCACATGGGGTATTTCCTTACTGATCTTCTCTGAGTCTCTACAGAATAATCTGTAATAATCTCAGGTGTATAGATTACCACCTGAGGACATATCTGTATGTGGGCTTAGCAACAGCATCAAGGTTATGACATAACAAACCAAGACTTCTGGCAGGTAAGTATTCTCCATAAATCCTGTGGCTTTAACTGAAAGTGTTAATAATATATCTTTAGTGTGTTAAGAGAGTAAGAGTGAAAGACACACAGAAAAGACTAAAAAGCAACATAGGGAAGGAAGGAATGAAAGATTAAAAGAACAATTCTTGAAATATATGATTTAATAATAATGACTAATATTTACTGAGCACTTATATGGTAGACAGAGGGCTAAGCTTTTGATTTTAAGGTTTTTAAATTGATTTTTTTTTGGGGGGGGGGAGAACACTGATGTGGGAGCCAAACATTGATCTGATCGAGCCCACAACCTGGACATGTGTCCTGACCACTGGGAATCGAACTGGCAACCTTTCGGTGCATGGGACAATGCCCAACCAACTGAGCCACACCGGCCAGGGCAGAGTGCTAAACTTTTTAAGTTCATTTAATTTAAGTATTTAATTGATACACCAACTTCTATAATTTATTATATTAATGTTATAGAAAAAGAAATTAAAAATCAGAGAAGTGAAGAAACCTGACCAGGATATAAATTCTGGTCAGTCTTACTCCAAAGCCAGAGTTCTTACTCCATATAGTACCTAAAATAAATTAATTATTGATATTTTAAGTAGTAGCCAGCACATCTTAATAAAAAAAAAAAATCAAATCAATCTTATTCCTCTTCTGACAGATTAAATGCCATGCAATCTCCACAGGTTTCATCATGGTAAAGTCACCTACAAGCCAAATTTAAAAAATGGGCTGTGCAAATTCACAGCCAGAAGACTGCACAAGCTGGAAAGTGACGTTGAGGGAGGGCAGAAGCTGGACTAGTGGACGGAGAGGACAGGACACAGCGCTGAGGACTCAGTGCACCCCAGAGGAGAGGACCTGGTTTCTCCTGGACCTGTTGCACGGCGGGGATGAGTGATGGAGGCTGGAGGCACAGGCTGCCCAGTCCAGGAGTCACAGACAAGGAGAAGGGACAGCGAAATCAGGGAGCGGGACCAGCAGGATCTTCAGGCTGACCCTACACCGGAGGGAACGCCAACTGTCCCTTCAACCCTTCCTGTGATGCCCAGCATGGGACGTGGCAGAGCAGTCATTCCCAGCTCTGTGGGCAGCGCCGTGGTCTGAGAGCAGTTGAGTCATGGATTCTTTCTGACCACATACAACTGCTGGGAAACAGAAGACATCTATGGCCAGACGACAGAGAAGGAGGCAAGGAAGAAGCACTACCCAGGAAACGCATGCCTCTCACAGGCACTTGGCGGAAGGGCGTGGTCTGGTTTCTCGTGTCCTCAGTCACATAAATACCAGGTGTTCAAAGGTAATTCCAAAGCACTTAGCCCAAGAGCTGTTTATTTTCAAGAATTTTAACCAACTTCTTAATAATGTTTAATTCTCCAGAGTAATTCAAATTTCAAAGAGGGCTCTATTTTTCTCAAATCTCAAAATCCAAACAGGAAACAATAATCAATTGGCTATTAAACCTCTAAAACATGTTTCCCTTGAAAATGAATAATTTTTTAAAAAGTTATATGGCACTGAAGTCTTAGGCTTCACAAAACAAGGACACTGCACGACACACTGCCTGAGGCTGTCATCCTCCCTCTGTGCACAGGGCCAGTCTGGGAGAGGCAACAGCACCGCAGACACACTGCCTGAGGCTGTCATCCTCCCTCTGTGCACAGGGCCAGTCTGGGAGAGCCAACAGCACCGCGGATACACTGCCTGAGGCTGTCATCCTCCCTCTGTGCACGGGGCCAGTCTGGGAGAGCCAACAGCACCGCGGACACAGAACAAGCTGACACTGCTCTGCACACATGTCTCGGGCGGAGCAGCACGGCCTTGGGAAGGGTCTCTGCCTTACTTCACACGCCTGGACTCCCACGTGTTTGTGACCCAGAGTTCCTCCTTAAGGCTGTCTGCCTTCTCCAAAGGGAGAAGTCATGCACAAAACATGCCTTTTCTTAATGAGAAGAAAATAAAGTCTGCCGTGATGGTCTGATCCCGACACTACATGGTTAATACAGTGTGACTATCTTGAATACAGTGTGACTATCTTGCCATGTCATGATCCCTATATAAATAATTAAAAAGTACATCAGTAAGTTGCCTGGACAGTGTGGCTCAGTGGTTGAGCGTCGACCCATGCGCCAAGAGGTCACCAGTTTGATTCCCAGTCAGGGCACATGCCCAGGTTGTGGGCTCAATTCCCAGTGGGGGGCATGCAGGAGGCAGCCAATCGATGTTCTCCCTCATCTATGTTTCTATCTCTCTCTCCCTCTTCCTTCTCTCTCTCTAAAAATCAATAAAGAAAAAAAAATTTTATTAAAAAAAAAAGTAAATCAGTAAGAAATCATAGGTGTTTCTGCCAGGAAGTAGCTGGTCAGAGTTAGAATCCTCACTCTGCTTGTGGACTAAGCCCTTGAAATGACACTTCAATATGCCCAGGGAAACCCTGTCACTGTCACTGTCAGCTGAGGTCGAACCTCTTTGACAGAGTGACTATTTTAAAATCTAAACAGCGCAAGCATATGGCCTTGAAATAAGACATTTCCATGTATAAATAACATACACCGAATGTGCTATCCTGTAGGTGAATTTGGAGATTGCATATATACAAAAATACACACAATAACAGTGTGTTTTTTTCAAAGTTGCAATGAAATTTTGTTATATTGGATATTGTTAGAACGATGGTGATGTAGGGATTGGAAGATTTTTACTCTATAAATTAAATTTTGATACATTACTGTCACAATAGAACTATATAAGCAGTTCTAACTTGCAAGGTAAGGGACTTTACGTGCAGTAATAGTCAATACTACAGCTTCACCCAAACAAAGAAAATATGTAATCTTGGAATTAACTGTAATGGAGCTTAGTCTATAATAGGGCTGATTATAGTAAGATTTGACTCATATAAAACAAACACTGAGATCAGTTCCTCTAAACACAATGGCACTGAGGAATAAAAATGCCTTATTTTGAAACCATTTGCTTTCAGTCCTGTTGGGGAAAGAAGAATGGGAGTCCCAGGACTTGAAGTACTCAGTAAAATTCCTAAAAGGACAATCACACAGCAAGAGATCAGACAAGAAAGTGGAGAGTTCCTGATTTATATACAAATCTGGACACCACTGTTTCCTGCAAATTATTATCAGAACATTCTCAAACAGAAATAAAGTGCCTTATAACTGTATCTGTGAGGCACCTTCTGTGGCTGAACACAGAGGCCAAAGGGAGACGGCCTGCCACAACTGAGCAAACACAGATGGCGCTGGTAAGAACAGTTTCCATTAGGAATCAACAAACAGGCGGAGAGCCCTTCTCTCTGGCTTTACGTTTATCAACCCGAGGAAAAAACAAGTGTTTGACTCATGTACCTCAAATTATTAGAAAATAACACCTATTTCTTGAACTTCCCTTATTTTCAGTAGTTTTCTAGGTGGCTGTGGCGCTGTCAGAATTAAGATTCAGAATTAGGAGATGCTGCTTAAATGCTGGTGATGTCAACACTTACCTCTAGCCCAAGCTACACTGTTATACTAGATGCTGTCCAATTTGCAGTTCACATTTTTTAAATAAAAGTTTGTTGCTTATGATATTGTATCATTATTCAAATATATTTTTAAGTCCTAATATCAATCATTATAGAACAAAATTCTGGCTCAGTTTTACTTGAAACTAACTCTTTTTTCAATAAATAATCCAGCGGTAGATGGACAAAATATCTATTGCAGGACTCTCCTGATACTTGGAATAATTTGGCAGATATGTATTTATTAAGAATTAAATCGTAACCAAAGACAGAGTTTTTCTGAAGCCAGATTGCCAGGATTCAAATATCAGCTCTACCACTTACTAGCTGTGAGATTCTGGGTATACTATTTAACCTTACCATGCCTCAATTTTCTTGTCTATCAAGTGACAACAGTAACCTACCTCACAGGGTTGTTTTAGATACTGAATAATTTAATGCAACAGTGTCTGGCGTGTACAAAGTGTTCAATGAATGGGAGCTACTGTCCCAATCTCTGGAGTCCTTCCACTTAGAACTTCTTCCTTTTGTTTTCCTCTATAAACTAGGGAACAGTTTGCTTAAAAAGGGTAATAATAAACAGGGCAGTAGCAGCATTAGCCCACTGGTTTTGTTATCCAGGGTAAAGTCTGGAGACGGTCAGGGAGGCCTGCTTCACTCGGAACTGTGCAGACCTAGCCTGTCTGCGGGCACCGTTGGTGATTTCTGCACTCAGGAACACGGAAGCACGACACAGATGTCCTCCCTGGTGGTACAGTATGCTTCAGAAAGGTAGGACAGAAACGCTGTGAGGACTCTGAGCTCGTCAGCACATGGATTCCCTCCAAACAGCATGCTTCGGCCAGGCGAGATGCCGAGCTTGCGGAGAGCACGCCACCGGGCAGAGCCGCGGGCCCACGCGGGGCTCCCTGGCAGGAGCTGCCGTCTCCATCGGCAGCATCGGGGAAGTCTGCCTTCCATTCCCCGTGATGGAATGCTTATGCGGTATTACAACGAATTAAGTCATAATGAAGTCTAATCAATAAGGACTCAAAAACATTGTCCCATGAGAGCTCTCTCTGAACTTGCTGTCCTTGCAGTTTTTTCACTGTAAATTAATTTTCCTCAGTTAAATAAATGACCGATCTTCTACATTTGCTAGCAGTTAGTATGACTGGTAAGACAAACTAGGCATTAAGAAATAGACCTCTGATTGTTTAAAAGATTCTATTAGTAGTGAGTGAGTCTGATGCTCAAAAAATTTAAGTTGTACCCAGCCGGTGTGGCTCAGTGGACTGAGCGTCGCCCCATGGACTGAGAGGTCCCGGTTCAATTCCCGGTCAGGGCACATGCCCAGGTTGTGGGCTCGATCCCCAGTAGGGGGCATGCAGGAGGCAGCTGATCGATATTTCACTCTCACATCAATGTTTCTCTCTATCTCTTCCTCTCTAAAAAAATCAATAAAAACATATTAAAAAACATTAAGCTGTTGGCACCCCTCGGTGGGAGGGGAGTCAGAGAAAGCACCTGCTGGCCCATGTGGCCAGGCCAGCTCTCAGCTTCTGCAACAGCTCAAAACACAGCCAGTTTCAACTTTTAACCCTCGCAGAATTTAGGCTTAGGGTTTCACCTAACTGCTCTCTGAGATGCTCTGAGAAATTTAATCCAAAAATACTGGTCTAGACCAAACTTATTACTTGACACACAGAAAGTCAAAGTCAACTTAACTTTCTATGTCTCAATTAAAATAAGTTTACAGTAGACCAAAAAGAAAGTCTACAATAGATCAAAACCTTTTTAAAACTAGAAGTCACTTGACCTTACATAACCACCTACACAATAAATGTACATAAAACCAATGAATAATTGAGATAGTCAGTGAGCTACCTAACTCTTTAATAATAATAAAACACTAGAGTCTGATGTGAAAGTCTATAAAAGAAAAATAAGTCAGGGCACATGCAAGAATCAACCAATGAGTTCATAAATAAATGTAACAACAAATCTCTCTCTCTCTCTCTCTCCTCCTCCCTCCCTCCTTTCCTTTCTCTCTCAAATCAATAAACATTTTTTAAAAAGGCTTTTCTTTAAAAAAAAAAAGTCTACAGGTAACTGATGATAACACGGTTTGTCATTAGAAGCATTTGCTGGATGTTTAGACCATGCCAAGCGCCGTTAGGTTTTGTGGAGGATGACACGGCAAACCCAGCTCTGACATGAAGGAGTTACATTCCAGGGCAGAAAGGAGGAGACGTACACAATGTAAGACTGGGCGGTACAAAGCCAGTTCAGCCTCGAGTAAACCCTCCTTTAAATGGATACCACTGCTCTTCCAACTTGAAAGCATGTCTTCAGCATGTCAGGATGCCCACGAAGGGAGCTCGTCGCAAACAAACAAGAACCAGGCGCAGAAATGCCACTGCGTGTGAGGACACTTCTTCCACACATCAGCGACAATAAAGAGACGCTTGGAATTCCTGAACTAACTGGATCCATGCGCACGGCCTCTGCACAGCTGCAGCTACTCTGGAATTCAACTAGGCGAGAAGAAGCTGGCCTGTGGGCCTTCCCCACTCTGCCTCCCAAGTGCTCATTTAGAAAGCGATACCAGCTCTGCTAGAGTTTCTAGATCCTTCTGGCAGAAAAATAGATAAACTCAGATCAAGTCTACGACAACAGCCTGAGAAAGAAAAGGATCTTGTTTTTCAGAACTTTCTTCAACCGCATTACCTTCTGTAGTGGGTGACAGCGGACCCACAGGCTGGACAGCAGCTGGCCCCGGCCTCCGCAGAAAGCATTTCCTCTAGGTCCAGTGCGGTGCCACCGTGCCCAGAAACGAGGCGAGTGCAGAAAAGGGCTCTGAGGACAGGCTCCAGGTGTCCTTCACGTGAACTTGAAACTGTATGTGTACGATGTCTAACCTAAGAAAAGACTAAACAGCCTACCGAATCCATTTTCTCCGACACCTTATCCTGACAGCATCCTCCGAAAGCCTTGGGGTCCAGGCCTACGATGCCAGGCGACGCCGAGCACATGTACACCTTCGAGGCAGGAGAGGTCCTACTGGCAACGTAGCAGCATCTACTCACTTCCTAGACTGGGGTGTTTCTCATTCTCTGTACTTAAGTTTATAAAAATTTTTATTCCTACTTAAGGAATTACTTGTCTGGGATTAAAAAATGACCACATTTAGGATAATTATGTTGGTGTTCTCTGAGTTTTTGAAACTTACATGTTAACTTAGATCTATCACAAAGA
This sequence comes from Tadarida brasiliensis, assembly GCA_030848825.1. NCBI lineage: Eukaryota > Metazoa > Chordata > Mammalia > Chiroptera > Molossidae > Tadarida > Tadarida brasiliensis. Next base: position 89,108,419 of record CM061268.1, read on the forward strand.
GAAGTTTTTTCTAAGTGGTTAAATGCTGCAGAGCTTACTTCTAAGCACTAAGAGCCAGTGTGGCTGACAGCATGGCTAGCTATCTGGCCCAAGCGACAGTCTCTGCCATGACGCGCAGGGTGGGGCGGAGGGCCGAGGGGACACTGGACCCTGGAAGCAGGGACGTGGGCTGCGCACCTGCCCTTCCCACTGCGGTGGGCAGCACAGCAAACACCGAGATGAGTTCCCACGTGGTCATTTACTCCCTGTGTGGCGGCTTCAGGCAAATCAACTAATTTCTTTAAACCTCAGCTTCTTAAATTTCATTGGCAAATGATAAAGCAATAGGTGTAGATACCAATTCCACAGTACAGTCATGCAGTTCAAATCAGATCAAGTATGGGAAATAGTGTGTAAACTCCAAAGCCATGAAGAATGTCACTAGTGCTATTGTCTGAACGCGCGTGCACGCTGGAGGGGCCTGTGCAGGCGCGTGCTCACTCAGACACCTTGTCCTCCGCCCCGGGTGCAGCACTGAACAAACTATCATACAAGCGTATTACAGTCAGGAGACAGAGGAGATGCGGTGCAGGACACAATAAACACATAATGAGCCATCCCCTCACACCTGCCAGGATGGCCGCCATCAATAAATCAACAAACAACAAGTGCTGGCGAGGGTAGAGAAAAGGGAACCCTAGGGCACTGCTGGTGGGAATGCAGACTGGTGCAGCCACTATGGAAATCAGTATGGAGTTTCCTCAAAAAATTAAAAATGGAACTGCCGTTTGACCCAGCAATTCCACTTCCGGGAATATATCCAAAGAAACCCAAAACACCAATTCAAAAGAATATGTGCACTCCTATGTTCATAGCAGCACTATTTATAATCGCTTAGATCTGGAAACAGCCCAAGTGCCCATCAGTAGATGAGTGGATAAAAAAGCTGTGGTACATGTACACAATGGAATACCATGTAGGCATAAAGAAGGAAATCTTACCTTTTGAGACAGCATGGATGGACCTGGAGAGCATTATGCTAAGTGAAATAAGCCAGTCAGAAAAGACAAATACTATATGATATCAGTCACATGTAGAATCCAATGGACAAAAGTAAAGACAGACTCATGGATACAGAGAACAGACTGACAGCTGCCAGAGGGGAGGAGTTTGGGGGCTGGGTGAGATTGGTGAAGGGATTAAGCAAAGAAAAAAGAAAAGAAAGACTCACAGACACAGAGAACAGTATGGTGACTGCCAGAGGGAAAGGGGGCACGGGGAGGTAGAAGAGGCAAAGGGGGGATAAATGGTGACGGAAAGAGACTGGACTTGGGATGGTGAACACACAATACAGAGCTGATGTGGCACAGAACTGTACACCTGGAACCTAAACAGTTCCATTAACCAGTGCCCCCCAGTACACCCAACACCAAGGCGCGCCGAGGAGCACAGGCGAGCGGCAGCAAGCGCAGCAGCGCGATGGGGCACGAAGCCAGCTGTGCCCTGGCATCTCTCACCACATCGCAGTGGGCCCCGGGAAACGGAACAGTACCCTGAGGAGGGCGGGAGAGGGACCGAAGGACAGGGTGAAACAGGAATATTTACTGCCTCACAACTGTGTGAGGTGCCTACTGACTAGTTAATTTAGTCCTCATAGTAAGAATCCTCACAACACTGTCAGCTGTTCACAAAGAAGAAACGAAGACTCAGAAGACTGGAACTCGTCACCTGCCACACAACACCAGTGGCTATGTGCAGAGCCCGGAGCCAAAGCAGACAGGCTCAGCAGGGCCAGCTGAGGCCAGGCTGCACACTGTCCCCAAGAGCCCGGCCTCCCAAGGCACCAATGCAGCAAGCTGGAGCCAAGAGAGGTGGTACGTGGGCCGTCCACGCGCATCACGCAGCTCCTGGGATGACTGAGCACGCTGCCTCGCCCCGGACCCGCCCCAGCTGTGTGCCAGCAGCCTTACCTGTGGACATGAAGAACGGGATGCGAAACTTGCCACTCAGCACCCGGGCGCGCAGGTTCTGCAGCGTGCTCCCGTCGAACGGCAGGGCGCCACACACCAGCACGTACAGCACGACGCCAAGGCTCTGCACCCCGAACAGAACAGAGACGCACCGTCACTCACAGGAAGCAGAGGCCATTCCAGTACTTGTCTGAAGATGCTGTGAGTCGTGCACAAGATAATGGAACAAACTTTTCTTCCTTTTTTTTTTTTTATGAGAAATAATACAGGGCATTGTCAAAGCCAATCACCTTTAGAATACTTAACATTCTTCTTTGCTTCCAGACATTAATTCTGGGTAATATACCTAGAATTCTCTTAGTATTCATGCTCCAGGAAGAAGGCAAGTGGCACAACAGAAAGGATCTCTGTCCTTTACAAGGCCTCCCACCCAAAGCCCTTGGTCTTTCCGTGTGCCGTGCAGAGGGGGTAAGACGGCACAGAGCACAGGGACGCGGAGAGCAGGTGAGCGAGTCGCACTTCACACGCAGCACTCTGTGCAGTCCAGGAGGAGGACAGCTGCCATCAGTCAGGGTGACTCATGTACGGGGCACCAGAGCAGGCAGTCACATACCCAGATGTCTACTTTGGGCCCGTCATACTCCTTTCCTTCAAAGAGTTCAGGGGCAGCATAGGGAGGGCTGCCACACCAGGTCTTCAGCAGCTGCCCAGGAGTGAAAAGGTTACTGAAGCCAAAATCTAGAAAGGCAAATGGACACAACTCATGTTATCTTAACCTAGCAAATACTGGTGTCTAGGCACTAGAATACAGGTTCTGAGTCATTAAGTGTGACTATCCAATGTAAAAGAGAACACTTGGAAATTATATAACCAGCCATTTAACCCTAAAATAACAGTGAAAGAGAGACACAGAGGAGCTGGAATGCAAGAGGTAGCTGGTCAACTAAAAGTAAGTATGGTTGGTTTATGTCAGCAACAGAAGCACCGCTCCCTTCCAAACCCAGGCTGAGTGAGGCACGTGGTACCTGTTCCTCGAAGAACAAAAATGACAGTGGATAACGACCGATGTTCAGACCACAGCAGAATCGTAAGTACATGTAAGCCTACTCCACTGGACTCAACATTTCCTACTACTTTTACTTCTTAGGGCAAACATTTATGACACTGACTTAAAAAAAATCAAAGTAGCATTATTATTATTATTATTAAAGTTGATTATTCAAAGTAAAGAATATGCAACTTATTTACATTCCCTCCTGCCCCAGACCCACCCCATTCCCTGTGGTCACAGCACCTGAAAATGCTCAGCACCTCCCCTCTCTGAAATTCTTCCTCCCTTTCCTAGTTGGACTCTCATTAACAACCGTCTCCTCTCGCCACTCGCTTGTCTTCTCTGCTGCCTGCGGGCTGTGTTCTCGTAGCTATGTGCTATCTTCACCATGTCCTCGCGCTCAGCATCTTTTCTCAGGGAAACCTCTTCTGGTACCACAGTTCCCACTGTTATCTGTTTGCTAACAATTCTCCATCTTTATATCTCTGACACTAGTTCCAACTCTTAAGTTCTTAACATGAACTTCTAACATTTGCCTGGAAAGAAACCCCTCAAACTTACCATGTTCCAAAATCCAATCTGCTCTTCCAGTGATGCTCCCAGGGTCACTGACGGTCATTAACGGCATCACCACCTCAGTTACAGGAACACTAGAGTCACCTTTCCTTCCTTCCTCACTTTCCACCTTGAACTGGTAAAACGTGACTGCTTGTACCCTGTGCGTGTGCCCTGGATCCATCTCCTCCCTTCTCTTCACATTCCTCCCATCTCCGTTCACAGTGCTGTGTCTCTGACACAGATCGATGCTACTGCTCATTACCGTGCCTACGACTTCGCTCTCAGCCACCCATTCACTGCACAGTGAATGTTACACAAAGGACACTGTTACTTCCTCGCTCAGAAACATCTGGTGGCCTGTCCTGCTTACAGAACAGTCTCAGCCTCTGAGCCTTGTCATTTCAGGCCCTTCAGCATCCAGCCCCACCCCACCTTACAACGCATCCCTGCTCATTCTAGCGTTAACAGCCTGCTCACACCCTGTATTTACGTGCTCACTGATGCTATTTCCCCCCTGGGCCGTGCCTTTTCCTTTCCTTTCCACATTTGAAATAGCCCTGTTTCAAGGCCCAGTCAAGTATTACTTCCTGTAGGAAGCCCTGAACCGATGTCACCACAAACACCACGTCACTGGTGTCCTCCTCTGTGCTTCCACAGTCCTTTGTCTATCTCTCTATACCCCAATCACAGCTCTGCTTTATATTAGACTCAGTCAGACCATATGTTTATTCCCTTTAATAGTCACTCAATGGGAGGGATATCATTTTATTTATCCAAATCTCCACAGTCTTTCCATACATAGCAGGGACTCAAGGAAGGGTCGCTAAATTAAGCTGTAATGAAATCACTGGGCCAGTCCTCTCATCACCTCCTGTCTACTGGAGCCTTCTCATACTGACAATGGCAGCTGGCCAGCTACTGCAGCCTCTACCTCCTAGCCATCCCTCCGAAGGTTCTAAAATTAACTTAATGACTACAAGGGGCTTAGAGGTCAGGGCCATCATTAGAACCTCTTTCTAGTTACTTCTTTGAGAAATTGAATGCTCTCATTCCTCAATGGAAAATAAATGTCTCTTCTGTCAAGAAGCCAAGCAATGAATTAAAACCAGTTGACTTTCAATTTTCCTAATAAGCAACTTAAAATACATAGGAAATTTTTCGTTTGAATCATAAATGCTCTCTATGTAGATAACAACCTTTCTCCAGTTTCACTCTGCGAGGGAGGGGAAGGCACAAAGTGAGTGGCATGAACTTGTTTACTGTAGCTACCAAACAGGAAACCTTTGCAAAGGAAACAGTATCAAAGGGACTAACTACCTTTAGCTATGGCTACAGGCGTAGATTGTCACTAGGTGTTCATATGTGAAATGAGTGTGCAAGAATGAATGATATGATCAGGGCCCAGCAACCAGAGAGGCCACATCCAGGGAAGCACCTGCTTCCACAGCATGTCACAACCCAACAGCTGGCTTCCACAGCTGGACCCCACGACCAACAGCAAGATTTCAGTGAGATTCAACAACGAAACCCCACTCCTTGCTCTTGTCTCCTCTTGCACACCAAGCAAACCCCTAGTCCTGTGAGCCTGCACAGGGGTCTCCCATAATTAGTCCAAGTACTGTTCTTACTCCTGACTAGAAAGGTACTGCACAGATAAGAAAAACTTGCTTCTCCCTGCCTGCTATGACACTTTTCTCCCCATTCATGTTTCCAATGAATGATCCTGGGATATCCCAATTAAGTCTTTAATATACCAAACCTAAAGGATCTGACCCACCCTCCGGCTTCAATATACATATTACTATAAATTGACAGTTTTACTGAAAGCATGTGCTTATCTTCCCGACTAGTGCCTCTTCACAAGTATTTCACATTCATCTTCAATAATGCAGTGCAGCTTGGGAAGTTAAAATTCTGGCCGGATCACTGTCGATTCAGCTATAACATAACTTATTTCCCCAAAATTTAAATTACGGATGTGGGCAAAACCTCAAATTATTAACATATACTAAATCTGGAACTCATTTTGAAAGTTCAGTTCCTTCTAATTAACACTTCAGGGACTGAAGTAATTGGGATGGGAAGAACACTCCTTTTTATTCTCTCAACTGCTTGCATTTGGGGGCATTTGGCTACACATTTCAAGACTGGGAGGAAAAATAAAAGCAGCTGCAAGTCAAATCAGTACAGTTTGGGTCTTGTTGGTAGTTCAGGGAAGTACTCAGGGAGTGCTTCTCGGGTATGCGGTAGGAGTGGAAGGTGGGATGGGGTAGGTGGAGAACAGATGGACATGGAACAGAATTACTACGATTTTCCTTGGTTTTTAGTTATCTACTCATATAGACAAATGAAAAAACCGCAAGATGACCCAACTTGGAAGAGAAAATCATCACAACAAAATTCAAAGCAATGAGTAAAATGAATGAGGCAGAACCCTTGCTGGCGTGGGGCAGAAAGCCAAAGCAGCAAGGAAACACAGCTTCTAGAACTGGTTTGCTCAGCTACCTTGAACCCAGAAACCACATTTCCATTCATCTTACTCTGGCTCTGGGGCTGTTCTTATCCATGATGTCTTCCATTATTTACTAAAGCATCTTATTCTTTTTTTTTTTAATCCTCACCCGAGGATACCTTTCCCTTGATTTTTTAGATAAGAGTGGAAGGGAGGAAGGTGGAGAGGGACAGGGGAGGGAGAGGGGGAGAGAGAGAGACAGAGAGAGAGAGATGACAATGTGAAAGAGACACATGGATTGATTGCCTCCCATATGACCCCAACCGGGCTGAGCCAAACCAGCCAGGGCAAGGTTCTTATTCTTTTTTTTTTTTTTTTATCCTCACCCGAGGGCATTTTTGCATTTATCTTCAGATACAGGGGGAGGGAGAGAGGGAGGAAGAGAGAGAGAGAAACATCCACGTGAGAGAGACACATTGACTGGCTGCCACCCACATGACCCCAACCGGGGCTGAGGACAAACTGCAACCGAGGTATGTGCCCTTAGCGGGAACCGAACCCGGAACTCTCTGGTCCGCAGGCCGACGCTCTAACTGCTGAGCCAAACCGGCCAGGGCAAGCTCTTATTCTTAATGTCTCTTTCATAATCTCTAAACAGGTCCCACCTTCTCCTTCACTCATATATGTGGAAGCTGCCTTCCAGTGGGTATAGCAATGTGTTGTTTCCTACGACAGAATCAAAGGCAGAAAAGATATGTTCCTATGGAAGGACTTCGAGAGGAAGTGGAACTTAGTTTACCACTTGGAACTAGTTCGAGCAACAATAAAGAGACTGCCTGCCCTGGGTATGGTGTAGGGTTTGCAGAAGTATATGTGAGGCAAGAAATAAGATTACACAGTAGCATGAGGCCAGACAAAATATAGCTTTAAGTGACAGAACAAGAACCCTAGGGTTCATCTTGTGGACCTGTGCTTTTCTTTCTTTCAAAAAGTTAAAAAATTTTATTAGACTTCAGATACAAAAGATGATTATGAATTATCGTCCTTGGTTCATGACAGTTTCACTTGCTCCACGCATGGCCTGCTTTTATATAGGTTTTTTTCTACAGCCTTATTGAGATACATTGCACATCCCATAAAATCCACCCATTTAAAGTACACGGTTCAGTGGCTGGCAGTACAGCCAGAGTTCTACAGCCATTACCTCAGTCAGTTTCAGAACATTTTCACCACCCCAAAAAGAAACCCCAAACCGATTGGCAGTCACCCTCCCTCTCCCCTTCTCGACTCTTCTGCAGATGCCCAGCCCTAGGCCATCACGAGTCAGCTTTCTGCCTCTACGGATTTCTCTATTCTCATTTTGAACAGAAGGAACCACACGATGTGTGACCTCTCGTGACGGGCTCCCTCCACTCAGCGCGTTCCCACCACGCCGCAGCACGTGTGGGGCTCCTTTCCTCCCGCGGAGGGACATTCATGGTTGGGACACAGCACAGTTCACTCACCTATCCGTCAGCTGACGGACACTGAGACCGTTTCCACTTCTTGGTACTATGAACAGTGCTGCTCTGGACACCCGTGTACGTTTTTCTGTGGACGCATGTTTTAATCTCTCAGGCATATACTCGGGAGTGGAACTGCTGGGTCACGTGGCATGCTAACTCCACGTTTAACCTTTTGAGAAACTGCCCAACTGTTAGTCAAAGTGTGTGCACCACTTTGCACTCCCATCAACAATGTGCAAAGGTTCCAGTTTCTCCACATCTTTATTGTTGTTGTTTTTAATGACAGTCAGCTTAATAGGGCAATATGGTATCTTTCTATGGATTTGATTTGCATTTCCTTGATTTCTAATGATGTGGATGATCATTTAATGTGCTTATTGGCCATTTGTATATCTTCTTTGGATAAATGTCTATTCAAATATTTTGCCCATTTCTAAGTCGGGTTGTCTTATTATTGAATTTGAAGAGTTCTTTATATATTCTGGATACAAGTCTATCGATATAATCTGCAAATATCCCCCCTACCCCCCATGGATTATCTTTTCACTGTCTTGATGATGTCCCCTATGATGCCCAAACGCTTTATTTATATATATATATTTCCTTATTAATTTTAGAGAGAGAGGAAGGGAGAGGGAGAGAGAGATAGAAATATCGATGAGAGAGAACATCGACTGGCTGCCTCCTACATGCCCCCCACTGGGGATTGGGCCCACAACCTGGGCATGTGCCCTGACCGGGAATGGAACCAGCGACCCTTTGGTGCATGGGTTGACGCTCTACCACTGAGCCACACCAGCCGGGCCCAAACGCTTTTAATGTTGATGAAGTTCCATTTATCTGGACTTTCTGTTGTCACTTATGCTTTTGGTGTCATAGCTAAGAAACCACTGCCTAAACCAAGGTCACAAAGATTCACCTTTTTGTTTTCTTCCAGTAGTTATTTTTAGTAATGCAATAAGCATTCCTGAACCTACCACCTAAATAAAAAAATAACTACTATCCTGATAACTACTTACACCTAATCTTAAGCACCACCCATCCCATCCCGTCCTCTCCAACCATGGATTTCAACCCTGTCTGTACTTCAGAGTCACCAGTGTCGTTTGAAAAGTGAAGTCAGAATGACCCGCAGTGAGGAGTTGCCAGAACTCTCGGAGCAGGCAGGCAAATGGAGTAAAATTTACCTGAAAGCAGGACAAGATCAGGTGTGCAGTTAAGCTGAAGGCCTATTACAGAGGAGGGATAATTCAAATGAGAGAGACAATGTTCAAAACATTTTGAAGACAGACTGAACAGTGCCCGAGGACAGACTGAACACATGGGGTGAAATCGTTGGGAAAAGTAGAGAGTACGACCATGCATGTCTGTGTAGATGACTCAGGAAGGAAGAAGTTGGTTTGGGAAGGAAAATAATTTTCGTTATTGTTACGCCTGAGTTTAAGAAGGTAAGAAGAAATTCCAGTGATGATGTTCTGTGGAATTGAATAATGAATGAGTAGAAACGTTTCTGAAAAAGTAGAGAAGAAGGAATGGCTGGAAATTAAGGCTTAGGAAACACCCAAAGGTACTTCTTATCCCAAAGGCGCAGAAACAGAAAGAGACACCGCAAAAAGGAAGAAGACAGGGTGATTTTCTCCTTAAAGAAAGAAAATCAGAAAAATGTCATTATAACAAGGAAGCTGAGAGAAACGCATTTCAGAGAAGGAAAAGATGGTCTGCAGGAGCCACAGAAGTCATCCAAGTAGCATGTAACTGGGTCTGTTACTCCTTACCCAAAGGTATTTTCCCATTGATTTTTAAAGAGTGGAAGGGAGGAAGGAAGGTGGGGAGAGGGAGGGAGGGAGGGAGGAAGAGGGGGAGAGGAGAGAGAGAGAGAGGGAGAAAGAGAGAGAGAGAAAGAGAGAGAGAGAGAGAGAAACATCGATGTGAGAGAGACTCATCAATTGGTTGACCCCTGGAAGCGCCCCCCACCGGGCTGGAGAGCAAATCTGCAACCCAGGTACATGTTCTTGACTGGGAAGCGAACCCAAGACCCTTCAGTGTGGGGGCTGATGCTCTAACCACTGAACAACACCGGCCAGGGCAAGTATACAACTTTCATCTGGGGTAAAACTATAATGACATAATTTCTCTGGATGAGAAATGGTATAATGTCCCTCAGAACTTTGTTAGTCCCTTATAAAGGCAGGCTAAGTCATAGGGAATGGTATAATGTCCCTCAGAACTCTGTTAGTCTCTTATAAAGACAGGCTAAGTCATAGGGAATGGACTATGAGCATCATCCAGATTCAATCTGAATCGTCCAGAATGTAACAATGTGAATATAAAATAAGGCCTTTGTATCATGTTTGATGACAACCAAGAAATAATAATTCTGATGTATCAGTAAACTCACTGGGGTCCTCAGAAATGCACAACAGGGCCCTGCAGCTGAGTGGCCAAGCCCTGGCGGGAGCCAGGTGTCCTGGGAGGACCAGAACTGGGCCATCTCGATCGTCTCTCCGTGCAGCAGTTCTCCTGACTTTGCAGCACTTTGAATTATGTGGAATAAAGGAAATACTTATTTTTTAAAAGACACTTTGTCATCCAGCTGGTGTGGCTCAGTGGTTGAGCATCGACCCTGCACCAAGAGGTCACCGGTTCGATTCCCGGTCAGGGCACATGCCCAGGTTGCGGGGCCGGTCCCCAGTGGGGGGCGTGCAGGAGGCGGCCCATCGATGTTCTCTCTCATCGATGTTTGCATCTCTCCCCCTTTCTCTTCCCCTCTCTCTAAAAATCAATAAAGAAAAAAAATTTCAAAGACACTTTGTGAAGTGCTGTTACTGCACCGTGCATGTATTACCTCAGACACGACCATTGCTTTTGTTTATGTATGGGGAAGTGAAGTTCGTTAAGTAATACGCCTACATTTATAGTTTTTAAAAAATTACTAAGAACAAGGCCCAGACTATAATGCCAGCCCGATGCCCTGCAAGCCCACACCCAGACTGAGGTTTCAGCATCATGTATATATTTATAATGAGGTCAATGTACATCCCACAGCTAATTTTATACAACTTCCAAATTCCTTAATTATTACAGTCTACTGTTTTCATTTTGTTCTTACTGTCAACCCTCTGTTCTGCTTATGTAATTCCCAGAGGCATATAGTGTTTGAGGAATACTATGTGTTTACAAGTTTCTCTAAAAACAGTGCATGGCACAGAACGGCAGGCACTGCACATCAGTGGGAAAAGAATGTCTTTCTGCTCTGGTCAGTGTGGCTGCACCGGCTGAGCGTCATTCCGCACGTGACACAGCAGCGGGCTGGACTCCCGGTCAGGGCACACACCTGGGCTGCGGGTTCTATCCCCAGTTGGGGTGTGTGCGGAAGGCAACCGATAGATGTTTCTCTCTCTTCCTCTCTTCCTAAACACACACACACACACACACACACACACACACACACGTTGTTGTTGTAATCCTCACCTGAGGATATTTTTCCATTGATTTTTTTAGATAGAGGGGAAGGGAAGGAGGGAGGGAGAGAGAGAGAAAGATCAATGTGAGAGAGACACATTGATTGGCTGCCTCCTGTATAACCCCAACTGGGGCCAGGGACTGAACCTGTAGCCCAGGTATGTGCCCTTGACCGGGAATCAAACCCTCGACTCTTTGGTCCACAGGCCAACACTAACCACTGAGTCAAACCAGCCAGTGCTAAACACATATTAATATTTTTAAAAAAGAATAAAATTTTCAGTAAATGGCATAGAAACAACTGATTTTCTACATGGAAAAAATTAAATAGGACACCTTCCTCACACTAAATCCTAAAATCAGTTCCAGGTAGATCACAGACTTAATGTAAAAGGTAAAACTATAAAGTTTTCATAAAATAGTAAAGGAGAATATAGCCTCAGGGGATGGAAGGAGTTCCTTAAACAAGAAATGCAAAGCACTAACCATACAGAAAAAGTGGTAATTTTGGTTACATTAAAATTATATTAAAATGTCTATTCATTTACAGGCATTTTATTTATTAAATATTTTTTAATTGATTTTTTAGAGAGAGAGAGAGAAACATTGATGTGAGGGAGAAACATCGATTCGCTGCCTCCTACATGCCCCCACTGGGGATCGAGCTGGCAACCCGGGCATGTGCCCTGACCGGGAATCGAACCAGCAACCTCTTGGTACATGGGAGGATGTTCAACCAACTGAGCCACACTGGCTGGGCTTAAAGATATTTATTTAAAAAAGAGTGAAATGAGAAACCACAAATGAGAGAAAATATTCACATAAGACAAAAGACTCATATCCTTACTATTGAAACAAAACTCCTATAAATCAATAAAACATACAACCCGTACAAAAATGAACAGAAGACTTATAAAAAGGCCAGCAGACATGAAAAGGAGCTCAACCTCACTGTTAAAAAGAAAAGCTAAACCACACTGAGATAACCATTACAAACTCCCCAGACTGACGGACATCACAAAGGACAGTGACACGCAGCGCTGGCGAGAGGCTGGAGACAGGAACTCCATGGACACGCCCACAGGCCTGGCATTCCCAAGTGGAAGCTGGCAACAGGCATGCTGTGTGACCCGCAAACTCACTCCTAGGTTTATACTCTGACATGTTTAAGAATCAACATTAATGCTCAAGAGTGTAACAGGATAAATGTTTAAGAATAGCCCTGGCCGGTTCAGCTCACCAGTTAGAGTGTCGGCCAGTGGACCAAAGAATCACGGGTTCGATTCTGGTCAAGGGCACGTACCTCAGTTGCGGTTCGTCCCCGGCCTGGTCAGGTCATGTGGGAGGCAACCAGTCCATGTCTCTCTCTCACATTGATGTTTCTCTCTCTCCCTCTCTCCCACTCCATCTGAAGATAAATAGAAAAATATCCTCAGGTGAGGATTTAAAAAAAAAGAATGTTTTACAGTGGTAAGAGCTCCAAACTAAAAGCAATCCAAACAGCCATCCATAGACACATGGAAAAACAACTTGTAGTATATTCATATCGTGGAATTAATGATAAATCACACAAACATAGAGCTGTGTGAAATGACACAAAATAACATATTCAGTATGATTCCATTCATATATAGTTCAAAAACAAGCAAACTATATTAAATACGGGCCATTGCACATTATACTTAACATAATTGGCAACCCTTGGAGCAAAACTCCTGAGGGACCATTAGACAGGTGGTAAAACTACTTTTTAAAAACCCTCTTAAATAAAGCAAGTAAGTAATTAACACAAAAACTAAGACAGTAATTACCTCTTGGGGGAAGGATGAAGGTGTGAAGGGGGCCGTGGTCTGGGCTGACGTTACCATATTATTTCCTGATGTGAGTGGTAACTCACAGGTGTTTGCTTTACGGCGATTCATTAACGTGTACATATATGGCTAAGGCACATTTCTGTGTATATACATAGTATAGTATCTCATCATAAGCTACGGAAAAAGGAGAAAAGAGTAAGTTCCTTTTTCTCCCCGCCACTTCTATTTCTTGTTGTTTAGGGTGATTTCACTGAGATCGAAACTTCATTATCACGGGCTGGGGAGGGCAAGGATCAGGCTGTTTCTCTCATCGCTGACTTCCTAGTGCCTAGCGCTTTGTAAAAAAGAAGGCATGCAATAAATATCTTACAAATGATTCACTGATTAACTAGAAATAGAGAGGGAGGAAGAAAAAGAAGAAAAGAGAGGTAAGTATAAAACGGGAATCAGTGTACGAGAACTCGGAGCAGCTCTCAGTGCGCGGTCCCGAGGGCAGGAACCGGGAGCTTCCGCTCAACAGGGATCCAGCCCACTGAATGCGGCTGAAAGCAGCAAGCACCCTGCATGAAGGACAGCCAGCTACGGACTCCACACACAGTGAGAAAGTCTACAGTTGTAATTAAATCCAATTAAAACGGAGAAGTAAATATTTTAGTCCTATGTATAATTACTATCATCATATAACAGCAATTAAATATAAATGATAAATAGTTCACATCATTAAAAATATTAGTATTAATCTTATAATAAAATAACTACTTCTCAATAACTCCCATTAAGGACAAAGATAGCATACATTATGTTACAGTCTGAATATCTGTGTCCCCCCAAATCAAATGTTGAAATCCTAATGCCCAATATGGTGGTATTAGAAGGTGGGACCTTTGGGAAGTGCTTAGGTCATGAGAGCGGTGTCCTCACCAATGGGATTAGCGCCCTTATAGAAGAGGCTCCAGAGAAATCTCGAGCCATTTCCACCGGACGGGGACACAGCAAGAAGGTGCTGGCTAGGGACCAGGCAGAGGGCCCTCACCAGAAGGCAACTATGCCGGAGTCATGCGCTCGCATTTCCCAGCCTCCAGAACTGTGAGCAATACATTTCTGTGTTTATAAGCTCCCCAGTCGGTGGTATTTTGTTATAGCAACCTGAATATTAAGACACATTATTTTAAATAATTTAAAAATTTGTTTTGGTCTATAATGTCACTGTCTCCCCTAACTGAACAAGAGCTGCTAACAAAGATCTGAATTTCCCTTCTTCTTCTTTAATATGTCCAACTTAAGGCAAACAGGCTTGATAAACCAGCAGATCAAAAAACATGGATGGCCAGAAGAAAAAGGAAGAAAAGTACACAGATACTGGATAGTAAACAAACAAACAAAAACGGGGGAACTAGCAGTTGACATAATTTTGGAAAATCTTTCAGATAAATGAATCTTAACTCTCCCCTTTTTATAGAACATATTTTTATTATATCTTTTAATTATTCAAATCCAATAGGTGACAAGCCAGTGAATGAACAAAGCCTAATCCTTCCTTTAAGACCTTCCACACTCTGTATTCAATAACTACCATTTCTAGCTTTCCAGAACTAACACCATCCTACGGAACTGGAGTGCTGTATTATGTCAGCCTGGTATCACTCTAACTAGGGAACGTAAGTAAAATAAACTACTCTACCAAGGCTCAAGTTTAGTTCACGTGGTCAGGATGAAGAGCACGATTAGGCTAAACACCGGTGCAATATAAAAACAGAACAGTGATGCCCTGGCTGGTTTGGCTCAGCGGTTAGAGCGTTGGCCCGCGGACCAGAGAGTCCTGGGTTCGGTTCCCGCTAAGGGCACGTACCTCGGTTGCAGTTTGTCCCCGGCCCCAGTTGGGGTCGTGTGGGTGGCAACCAGTTGATGTGTCTCTCACGTCGATGTTTCTCTCTCTCTTCCTCCCTCTCTTCTCCTGCTCTGTCTGAAGATAAATGCAAAACTGTCCTCGGATGAGGATAAAAAAAAAAAAACAGAACAGTGACAACTTCAGTATAAAGAACAAGAACAAAAATAACCAGAAACTTAAGGCAAAGAACAGATTCAGTGTATGTTCAAAAGATTAAGTAAATACACTTTGTCGTTCTGAAGTGTCTAATAAACGTCAAAGAAAGGAGGAGAGGGTGTTAGCACCAAAGCCCTATAAAGAATTTCTGTGCTCTTATAATATTATGGTACATCTGATAAGGGGTTAATATCCAAAAATGTATAAAGAACTCATACAACTCAACACCAAAAATCCCCCAAACAATCCAGTTAAAAAATGGGCAAAGGATCTGAATAGACGCTTCTTCTAAGATGGCAAATAGACATATGAAAAGATGCTCAACATCACTAACATCAGAGAGATGCAGGTTAAAGCCACAATGAGATATCACCTCACACCTGTCGGAATGACTGTCATCAAGAAATCAACAAACAACAAGTGCTGGTGAGCATGTGGAGAAAAGGGGACCCTTGTGCACTGTTGGTGGGAATGCAGACTGGTGCAGCCACTGTAGAAAGCAGTGTGGATGGAGTTTCCTCAAAAAATTAAAAATGGAACCGCCTTATGACCCAGTGATTCCACTTCTGGATATTTATCTGAATAAAGGACTAATTTGAAAGAATATATGTGCCCTTTTTTCATTGCAGTGTTATTTATGATAGTGAAGATATAGAAGCAACCCAAGTGTCCATCAGTAGATGAGTGGATAAAAAGGTCGTGGTACATTTACACAATGGATACTGCTCAACTGTAAAAAGAAGTCAATCTTACCATTTGTGACGGTATGAATGAAGTGAAATAAGTCAGTCAGAGAAAGACAAATACCATATGATTTCACTTAGATGTGACATCTAAAGAACAAAATAAATGAACAAACAAAACAGAAACAGACTCATAGATATAGAAAACAGACTGACGGTTGCCAGACCAGAGGGGTTTAGGGGCTGTGTGGAAAAGGTGAAGGGATTGAGAAGTACAGATTGGCAGCTGCAAAACAGTCATTAGGGATATAAAATACAGCACAGGGAATACAGTCAGTAATACTGTAATAACTATGCATGGTGCCAGGTGGGTACTGGAAATATTGAGGGGAATCACCTTGTGAAATATATGATTGTTTAACCACTATGCTGTACACCTGACATCAATACAAAATAATACTGCATGTAAAATGTGAATGAAAAATAAAATGAAATACCCTGGCTGGGTAGCTCAGGTTGTGGGTTCGATCCCTGATCAAGGCACATATAAGAATCAACCAATGGCTCTGGCCAGTTTGGCTCAGTGGTTAGAGCATCGGACCGCAGACCAAAGAGTTGCGGGTTCGATTCCAGTCAAGGGCATGTACCTCAGTTGCGGTTCAGTCCCCAGCCCTGGTTGGGGTCGTGTAGGAAGCAGCCAGTCAATGTGTCTCTCTCACCAATGTTTCTCTCTCTCCCTCCCTCCCATTCTATCTGAAAAAATTTTTAAAAAAGAGTCAATCAATGAATGTATAAATGGGTGGAAGGGCAGATCGAGGTTTGTTTCTCCCCGCCCCCCCCCATTCTCTTTCTCCCTCCCCTTCTCTCTCTAAAATCAGTAAGTAAAAATTTGAAAAAGAAATAGTCACAAGGATGTAAGGTACAGGATAGGGAAAATGGTCAATAATATTGCAATAAATATATATGGTATCAGATGGGTACTAGACTTACGGGGGTGATGACTTCAAAGAAGGTATATCAATTAATTACTATGTTTCACATCTGAAACTAATGTAATATTACATATCAACTATAAATGAAAAACAAATTTTAAAACAATATGGGATAGAATATGTCAATTATGGCATATCTACTTGACATTCAATCATTAAAAATTACTATATTGAACAGCATGGAAAAAATATTTGATATACTATAAAGGATAAAAACTGCCATAAAATTATATATGCACTGACTATAATCATGGAAAAGTACATAGTTAAAGAACAAAAGAAATGTACTCAAAATAATAAGTTTTGGATGTGGGATTCCAGTTTGAATATTTTAAAATCTTTTGTTGTGTAAATTTCCTATAGTATGCTTATATTATTCTATAATTAAAATTTTTATTTAAAGACTTTAAAATATCATCTTAAATAAAAAGAAATAAAATACTGAACAGTTAGTTTCAGAAAATTCTCAGGTAGAAAGATGCCTGAAAAGATACTTTATATCCCTTACTATTTACTTACTGGCAACAGGAAAGATTTATAACCTACAGATTCAACATTAAAATGATGACTGTTCTAAAGTTACAGGAGAAGAGGGAGAAACCACAGAAGAAACCGGTTAAGATGGATATTCACACCCACACAACAGAAGCCATATGGGTGGAGTCGTTCTCTTCTTGTGGCCCATGGTCATTTATTTCTCCATTTATACATGGCTCCTAGCATAATTTGTTAAGTCTCTTTTCCAACCCCCAACACCCTGGTTGGCTGGTTAGCATTTGTCTGCAGGCTGAAATGGTATCTTATATCTCTTTCCCTTAATACAGAACAGCAGACTCTAATTTGAACCACATGTCTTTCTTCTAGGGATGGTTTAAATACCAGAGCTTTACTATCAATTTTGAGACTTGAAATTCTTTGTTCTAGGCAGGATCAGAAGCCCCGGGCTACACAGGGTAGTGATATTGTATCCCTGAAAGTAACTATATCATCCACTGGGTATGTGTATGTGGTCAGGGGAAAGAGGGAAGAACGGGTGGCACTAATTTAAAAATCAGGACAACTGCAGTAGGAAATTTTCTTATTTGGCCCACCACTTCAGAGGGATACCCCTGACTTCTTTGGCTGACCAAGGGGCAATCCAAAACAGATGGAAACAGACCGGGCCGGCTGCAGCCAGTTCCAATGCCCCGCCTCTGTCAAGGTAACACAGTCTGGTGCAACCCCAGCCAATCCCCCAAGACTAAGCTGTGCTTCACCTCACTGTTGTGACAAGTACACAGCTTGTGAGTAGGGGACACAGGAAAAACGTGAAGTGGGAAAATATCTATTTATCCTAAAACCTCACCAAGAAACACTGTGATAAGATCCTTCATATTTTAAAATCTGAAAACTTCTGAGGACTCATAACCCCAAAACTGCACTTACAATGAAAGACAAAGACCAACCACAGAAATGGTTCGGCCCTGATCGACTTCTCCATGGACCGAGGGTGGGGACAAACTGTCGGTGTTCTTGCGCGAATGACTCAAAGAACCAGAGATCGACACCCATGTAAGAACACTATATGAAAGGAGTGAAGCTGTCATCTGTGGGGACTGTCAGAATGGAACATGGCGCAAAAGGAACTAATCTTCCTTTTCCTATACAATATTCCTAGTCTAGAAATCACGCGACCCAAAAGCTTTATTCGGAGTTGAACAAAACAAGAGTCCACTGCGTGGATCTCAGATTGATACTTGTGACGAAGGGTGAGTCTCAAAGGCCCCAGGAGTCACTGTGTTAGTTCACTCTTAAGCACGGGTCTTGGGGAGTCCTCAGTGTTCAGCATCACTCCAACCCCTGGCTGAACTCCCCGACTAGGAGCTAACTGAGAAGTAACGCCAACAACTACTGACTCACAGCCTGAGCATTTACACACAGAGGATTCCTTCACGGGGAAAAGGTCAAGTGATCAGCATCTTGCGGGGGGAGGGGGGGTAGTTTAAGAAACCAGGGAGGTCACACTGGCGGAGGGGAGAGGGCCGGTTCCGGAGACTGAAAGAACACCCGCCTTCGGAAGGGGTGTGGGGACGAACGACAGCACTGTTCAGTTCCAGTGGCTGCTTTCACACCATCTCAGGCCGCTCCACACCGTCACTTCCTATTAGCGATCCCCTGACCCTCCCCAACCCCCAAGCACTATATATCTACATAGTCCGGTCACGCTCTTTGCAGAAAATAAAAGTTTAAAAACAAAAATGCTGGCCTGGCATTACAATGGCGTTTTTAACACGACGTTTCTCCCGAAACTGTAAAATACTCGAACAGTGAGGATCACGGAGCTCAGCCCTTTGTAAAGGAGGTGACAGACCAATCCCTCCCACTCCGTTACGGATAGCACTCTCCAACCCTTCTCATGGACACAAGCTCTCCCTACTGAGCAGAGGTCAGGGGAGGGCTGCAGTGACACACTTTCTGTACACCTGTAAACAAGTCACTGCAACTATTAAGACATCAACACAGACATTACAGTCATGACTCCAAATCATGCCAGTCAGAACAATATAAACCCAATCATTTAATCACATACATTTCTAACACTGATAGGTGACAATGCCATACAAAATGTTTAAGTGCCTTTTTAGACCATGATAAATCAAAGCCCCCCTAAATTCTCAATAGAAACTGAAGATAACAAATGGAAATATAGTACATAGGTATAATAACAATAGTTTCCAAATTAAAATGAAAACTTACGGTCTTAAGACATGGTCTGCTTACCAAAAAGTAAGCAGAAGCCCCTTTTTGGATCAAAGAAGGTATGATTATCATATATGAAGTTCTAAGGTATCATCCAGAAATTAAAAGCAGGTAAGAAAACACCCTCTTAGGTTAAAGCTAACAGAATAAAGATAACCCAGATAAGGGCAAACACTGAAAGGTAACCCTCCTAAAACACGACACGTAAATGTCACAGGAGCAGGCACTTCCCGAGTTTCTGAGGGGCCACTAATGCACTCTTGGCACGAGGTGAAACAGACACAGGGTCCCTGTCCCCCTGGAGCAGATCAGTCCCGTGGGGGAGGCACACGTCATAAGATCACACCTCTAACTGTATAATTATAAGCATCGAGTGAGTTTTAGGGAAGTTCAGGGGCCATGGGTATGTAATAAAGAAGGACTTTCCTGAAGAAAAGTCTACCAAGGTTATATTTGGACTAGAATGTAAAGAAACTGTAACCTATTTAATTGTGAACGTACCCAGTGTTTTCCAACTGGTTTAACTCACAACCTTCTTTCAGAGGAATATTTTATCTTAACCTCCTAAAAAAGAAATTTTAAAAATAATTTTATTTATGCATGATTTGTGATAAAGAATTAACTTTAAGATTTTATTTTACATTAGTATCTTATTAAAGATTGATTTAAACATTTTTATAAATATTATTTAAGAAAAATTCATTTTCCCCCTACTTTACAAGTGAATCACTAATTTATTTAAATCATGTAAGAAAAAGTATTCATTTAAAATTGATATCTCACATTTAGTTTGGAAGCCACATATATATTAAGATTATAATGTCCAAAATAGCCAAACGCTTTTCATGACCTGGTATTTGGAATGCTCACATTTTTTAATCTAAAAAACAAACTTGTTTATATAAATTATTTTCATGTTTTGTTTTTAAATGATGTATGGATAAGCAAGTTTAGCACTTTGCAAATAGACTTTATTCCCAATAAAGCAAACTTAATTTTATATATATGTATGTGTGAACAAAATTTTGGTTTTTGAAGAAACATCTTGATGTGATCAAATGAAGACAATTCATGAATTTGGTCAAGTTTGTTTTGAGGCATAGTAGAATTATCCTTTTTATCTTCATTAACTTGAATTGTAACATCAGTTTTCCTTATGCTTTATGTTGCCCAATGGTCCACTGTGATGTCAATTTAACAGAATATGATGGAAAACTGCACATTGGTTGATCCCATCAAGCTCCCCACACGCGCTCCCTGCTCTCCTGATCACACCCGACGCTCTCCAACTATTCCATTTAAGGAGGGCAGGGAGACCAAATTCATTACTTTGTTTACTGACTTCTAAAAATTACAAAAGGCAAGCAAAGCCATTATTACTTTTTATGACATCAGTCTCCTAGAACACAGAGAACCGCTTAGGAGTCAGAAATCACTGGCAGGGAAAAGCCACCCTGAACCATCTGAGGTGTTAAGAGTGGTCTGTGAGTAGCCTGAGCAAGGAGAAGTCAAAGGCCGCACATACAGGATGTTCTTTAAAAACGACACGAGCCCTGACCGGTGTGGCTCAGCAGTTAGAGCGCTGGCCTCGCACCCAAGGGCTGGGGGTTCGACGTCCAGTCCAGAGCATGTCCCTGGGTTGCAGGCTTCTCTCTCCATTCCTCCCTTCCACTCTCTCTAAAAATCGATGGAAAAAATCCTCAGGTTTTTAACAACAACCAAAACACCTGGATGAACTACTCCTCAGGCTCTTGCAACTCCTTTTGTTTTGAATCTTTGCCTACCACTAGGTAACTGAATTTTTCTCTTATGACTTTAAGAGAACTGATCAAATAAGTCTCAGGACTTATAAAAATGAGAACTAAATTCTGGACTAATAGGGACTCTTACTAACATTCTGTCACCTAGAGAAGGCCTACATAAGAAATCAGCCCCTACTGTGGTGATCACTTTGCAATATATACAAATATCAAATCATTATGCTATATGCCTGAAACGAACATAATGTTATATGTCAACTGTATCTCGAAATTCAAAAGTTTTGGATACATTCAAAAAGAAATCAGTCTCGCCCGGCTGGCGAGGCTCAGCTGGTTGGGTGTCATCCGGTGCACGGAAAGGTCGCTGGTTCAATTCCCAGTCAGGGCACAGGCCGGTTTGTGGGCTCGATCTCCCATGGGGGGTGTGCAGGAGGCAGCCGATCGATGTTTGGCTCTCACATCAATGTTATTCTCTCTCTCTCCCTCTCCCTTCTTCTTTTTCTAATAATCAATAAAAAAAAATCTTAAAAAAAAAAAAAAAAGAAATCAGTCTCACTGTTTTTGACATCTCCTTCACTTGAACAGTTTCTATTCCACTTCGCACAACACAGTCTGAGTGAAAAGGACTCTGGATGATCTGTCAGCCCCTCCCCAACGTCAGCTGCAGCTGAGCAGCGTTAAGACCCTGTATAAAACCAGAGTTGGGGAAATGCGGTCTCAGGTACACTCGCAAAAGTCCTTACGGTTTTTATATATCCATTAATAAAATTCAAACACTTTAAGTAGAATATCTATGTCCTTTAAAAACACCTGA
The DNA here is from genome assembly GCA_030848825.1 of Tadarida brasiliensis. Lineage (NCBI taxonomy): Eukaryota > Metazoa > Chordata > Mammalia > Chiroptera > Molossidae > Tadarida > Tadarida brasiliensis. The sequence goes on from CM061268.1 coordinate 89,130,242, forward strand.
CAATAGAAACCACAGGTAGGTCTGCACCTAGTGTCCCTCAGCGTTCTCTCACTTGCTAGAGATCTCTGGATACACTCATTGTCATTTTGTAGCTTCAATAAGATGCTGGTCAATTAATTTTGCTTTGTTCCAGATATTATGTAGATTAAGATGTGGCTTTTGCTTTTAATCAATACATTTACATTTTATCAAATGTTGTGCCCAACGTGGGCCCAAACACAAAGAGCAATTTGAAATTCTGGGACGCTCTGGCAGGTCCCAGTGCGGCCACCCAGCCCTCTTCCACTCAGCCAGCCCCCTTCCCCCCACAGCAGGAGGAGGGGTTTTCGGGGCTCAGGTTTCCTTCCCCAGCTTCCCCTCTTCTCCCTGAGACCTCAAAACAAAAGCTTCCATCCTTTTCTGCCTCCTGCTTCCTTTTTTCCTACTGTCAACCTCCAAAGTCTTCTCCTCCCTGATTATCCCCCAGATACACGATCACAGTTACTAGAGAGCGGCATGGACCTCTGAGGTCGAGGAGGAGTCACAGGGCGACAACGTGCACACAGAATCCATGTGGTCTCGCTAACTGGTATGTTCACATGTCCTCCGGCACAACACTGCAGTGTGCCAAGGGTCATGGGAACCACAGGCGAAATAAAATACACCTTCCTGGAATTTCCATTTTTTCTATGGTAGTTGAATAATTTCAATATTAAAACAAATATAGATGAGATTGAGAACATAAAATGTGCACGGATTTAAAAGACAAAGCATGTGATTAAAAATGTGCTCCAAGTGAGCCCATTCAGACTACGTGATCACTCCCCCAGCAGCACCCATGACGCCTAGGCTCTACTCTGATGATCTGAGTTCAGGAAAGTCACATGGCCTCTATGGGTCTCAATTTATCGACCTGTCAACCAGGGAGGTGTATTTAGTGATTACCTAAATGAAAGGTGTTAAGATTATGACATAAAATTTGGGACTGATATGATGAATACTGTATAACTACTTTCTGTGACCAGTCAGGGACATTCTCAATAACCACACTGTGGAAGGGTTCTCAGAAATCCAAGTTTTCAACCTTTTTTTCCTATATGATTGTATCTCAGTATGTTCATACTGGAGGTCAATGGACTTACGAACTTTTTAGTTTCTCACTTTGAGAAAATGAAATAGTCTAGACCTCCCTACATCAAGGTCAAAAATTTCCACAGTACCTTAAATATATGCACTCTGGGAATTCTTCCCAAACACTGGCTTCGCTGCAGTTGCACTTCAGATTTTTGCTGTACACTGCCTGCCAACTAAAACAATGACACAGGACTGGACGCTACCTCATGGAGACCTACTGGGAGTCGACATTTAAAGAGAGAAGTTTCCCAACTTCCTTGGGTTGAAAAAAAGTTTTCACAATTTTCAAAACATTCTCAAAACATCTAAGTATTTCAAGTAATTTTGCTTCAGGGAGTAAGCCAGTACATTTAAGTTTTTCTTTAGCAATCTTTTTTTAAATATAGGAATTTCTCTACTTAATCTTTGGGGATAAGAATTAAAATTACTTTTTAATTAGCAGTGCATCAACAATTAAAAATAAGACACCACCATTTTTCTTTGATAGCTTAACATTGCAGCAATAAGAAAATCTGATCTCTCTATTTCCAAACACATCTTTAACTAAAAGTCTCAGTCTCTCTCTCTCTCTCTCCTCCCCCCCTTGCCATTTTCATGTCTTCTACCACACCCTTATGTAGGATTTACCATTTCACAGCTTTTTAACTGATCTTCCTATTGCCTTCCTGTCCCTTCTCCTTATTCCCATCATTTTTTCTTATCCATCTTGTATCTGATTTACTAACCCTGGTATTCAAATAATTCCACAATCTAGTGTCAGTGCATACCTCCCCGCCTTCGCAGGCTGGACTCCCCTCCCCAGGCCTCCCCCAGCCAGCTGCTTCACCTTACCTGCAAACACGCCAAATGCATCTAGCACTGCTCATGCTTCTCCAACTGAGCTTCCCACTGGACGAAACAAAATCCCGAATACTCACCATGTGCACAAGGACCCACACGAACTGGCCCTGGCCGGATCCCTCACCCCATCTCCCTCCACGACTCCCCCTTATTTATTATCTCCAGCCACATAACCTTTCTCCAACCACCTCAAATATGTGAAATTCCTCTCGGTCAGGCCTTTACATCGCTCTTCCTTCGGAAGGCTCGGATCACCCCGGTTAAAAGTAACACCTCTCCCACAAGTCATTCTATCACTTCACCGATGTTTTCGTGTTTGTTTGTTTGTGTGTTTACTATCCCCCCATCAGAACATTAGTTCCAAGGGACTATTTTATCTGCAGCTGTATCCATTCCTAGATCAGAGTTTGCACATAGCAGGTGCTTTTTTAACATTTGCTGACTGACTGACCCTAATCCTACTGGAATTCTCTACACCGACACCTTAAAGAATCCTACTCATCCTTTAAAAGTCACCTCCAATGTTACGTCCTCAGTAGGGTGTTTATGTCCTCATCACCACTATCTAAGGTTCAGATCAATTAAGTTACTGAGCACCTACTACAGAAGGGTACCTGCTGGGCAGTGGTGGTGAACCAGCACCCAATCAACAGGACACGGTTACAGTCCCTGTGGCATTTACAACCTAATGGAATTTTCTAAACGCAAACGGTCTCTTCATGCTCCGACTCCTGTGGTAATCAGACTGGACACTGACTGTGATAATGAACCATGAGGTGCCTTACAGCATTTCTTCTACTGAATCAAACCACACTTCGGCAGCTGCTGAACTGCTGTCGCCCAGGAATGCAGACTCTGTGCTGAGAGGGCCACGCTGTGCCTCCCTGCCCTTCAGCTGCTCCTCTGTGGATCCCCACATAGCTGAGGCATGAAAAGTAAAAGGTTAGAGGCCAAGAATCCTACTCTTTTCCCAGAGTTGGACTCCACATGAAAGACATTTACATGAGTGTTCTTTCTAAGAAATTTCAAAGTTTTGGAATGTTAAAGGTGTGCGTTTTGATAACTCTAACTGATACCGTTACAATAACCCAGTTATTATTTAACAGGAAAGGAACAAATACAGGCATGCCATTTATACAACTTTGCCAGAAAGCTACAGTTAACACTCTCCAGATCTAATCCGGGCAGATCACTGGGGGAAGGGACTAGACAATAGATGCATGCCCAGTAAGGTCTGGGTGATGTGGGAAGATGCTGACCTGTCAGTCACACCTAGACACAGGTAATTGGCCAGAACAGGTGTGGCTACTGCAAGGGTGTGAAATCTGAGATATTTAAACTCCTGAACAAGGGAGCTCTCTCTTGCCTCTGCTGTGTGCCCCAGCTCCTGGCTCTCCTGTTGCAGAGGGTGTGCTCCCCTCACTCACCCGCATGGCTCATGGCCATGGGGACCCCACACAATGGACTAATGGACTGTGATTAGCCTGATGCTCTGCCGGACTCAACTCTACCATGGAACAGAAACTCTGGACACTGGCCCTGCTTCTAGCTCTACTGAACCCACTGCTGCATATTTTCCAGGACTGCTTTAAGGAAACTGGGGCTTTGCAAACCGAGGGATGTAACTCTAAGCAAATAAAAATCACTCCTTCTCCCATGTGAGTCTTAGAAAATTCATTTTCTCAAAGTATCACAAGAACCCCACTCCCACTAGTGATGGAGAAATTCAACCCACTCCATCCTCTGGCAACATGATGTTTTCTGGAAAAGCTATATTTACATGTCAAATATGATGAAATTAAATAATATATGTGAAAATGCTTTGCAAAGTTCTTTATATGTGTAAAACATAAATTTGTGTTACTTAACTTTTCAGAGGTCTAAACATTTGCTGCCTAAACAGACTGTAAATTTTGAGGTTAGGAGCCACTTTACAGTTCCTTTTTCTCTCCTTGACACCTGAGTGAAGAACCTTTAACAACAGCTAAGATTTCAGATAGCCACTGCAAAGTCTTAGTTTTAGACTTCCTAACTTTGCCTTTCAGAAATAAAAATTTTTATTCTGAAAACAATCAATGCTCATTCTGGATTACTACTGCTAGAAACATCTTCTAAACAATTCTACTGAAGACAGGTCTGCTACTGCCATTAAGAAGCGTTTTGCATTTATCTATTTATTTACTTACTTACCTTACTTACTTACTTACTTACTTACTTAATTAATTCTAAAGCCAGAAAGAAAATCAAGTTATTTACCTGGGTTTTATTCTCTCCAGAAATAGCACAGATGAGAATTTAAGCACAAGGACTCTTTTTTTTTTTTTTTTTTTTATCCTCACCCGAGGACATTTTTGCATTTATCTTCAGATAGAGCGGGAGGGGGAGAGGGAGAAAGAGAGAGAGAGAGAGAGAGAGAGAAACATCGATGTGAGAGAGACACATCAACTGGTTGCCACCCACATGACTCCAACCGGGGCCGGGGACAAACTGCAACCGAGGTACGTGCCCTTAGCGAGAACCGAACCCGGGGCTCTCTGGTCCGCAGGCGACACTCTAACCGCTGAGCCAAACCGGCCAGGGCAGCACAAAGACTCTTAAACCACAGAATGATGCTGGATCTTTTAATACATGTAACCAGTTTACTTTTCATGTCCTCCAGAAAACACATACTCTCTTGAAGAGGGCTTTTACAATAGCCACACTGTTTTACAGTGTCAGGTATTAAACATAAATTATAACATTAATTCATATGAAAAGTTAATTAATATAAACACAAGCATCCCCAGAACAACTTATCCATCTTCTACATTTGAAAAGGATGCATAATCTTTTCACCAAAATCACTTAGGTAAACGCTGGCATAAGGAGAACATCCATTACTTAAATTTCCTTATCTGAATTTTTATTAATTTCTCATTAATTGGCCACTGTAACATATATTAATAATGATTTTTTAAATGAGGTGCTTAAGACTAATAATATATATATATTCTTTTTAATCCTCTCTCGAGGATATTTTTTCCTTTCATCCTCAGATAGACTGGGGGGTGGGGGGAGAGGGAGAGAGAGAAACATCAATGTGAGAGGGACACTTCGAGTGGCTGCCTCCTGCACAACCCTGACCAAGGCCAGGACCAAACCGCAACCGAGGTCCGTGCCCTTGAACAGAATCGAACCTGCAACTCCCTGGTCCGCGGGCCAACACTCTAACCGCTGAGCCAAACCAGCCAGGGCAAGACTAATAATATTTTAAATAAAACAAAAAATGTTTTTCTCTCAAATGTTTCTTTCATAGGTAGTAGTTCCTTCTTACTGACATTTATAATAATTCATCAGTAAGCTCACTGAAAAGATCAGGGATCTGGAAGTTACTTTCAGCTTTTAGAACAAAAAGTTGATTTCATCACTTATCTGACCGTACCCTGTCGGCACCATCCGACCTAGCTCTCCAGAATTAGTCGTGCTACAGTCAGCCTCAATCAGAAGTGTTTCTCCCACTGGTCCATTGAGTTCAAAGCAGACTTGGCAGATGACAATGGGAATGCTGTCTAATTTTTGTGTAAGACACGAAGTTCAGGCAATAATTAAGAAACTGAATAATGGTGACATGTAGGAAAGAATGCATAAGCAAAGACAACATTAGATATTATATTTAGCAGAGCACAAAACTAGAGGTATTCATTTATTTTTTGCTTTTCTCTAAAAACAAATAATGAAAATACAGACTTTGGATTAATGGATTTAAAAACCTTGCCAAAGTACACGTGTTACCACGGAGCGCCCGCGGCTGGCCGCCAGCACCAGGAGCCTGCACGCACACGCCAGCAGGCAGAGACGCATGGTACTACCTGGGTTTGCTTCCACTGTTAACAAGGGAGAGCATTTACGTCTCCTTATCCAAACATTTGTCAGCAGAGTTCCTGAGGACAGTGATCACTGACCAGTGCTTTTACACTTGCTTTCTCAATGCAAAAACCAAAAGCTATACTAATTCCCTAACTAAATCGAAATGGTTCTAAATTCAAAATCAAGAACCAAGGAAGCATTCAAAAATTTAACCTTTGGTCATTGTAAGTAGAATAAAACTGTAGAAGAAATAGAGAGCCTTCTTTTAACTCACTACCCTAATCAGGAATCCAAAGACTCCCATAATAACATCTATGGTAGGCTAAATAATAGCCCCCCGCAAAAGACATCCATGTCTTCATCCACAGAACTTGTGAATGAATGTGTTACCTAAGTAGTAAAAGGGACTTCTGCAGACACGATTAGGTTAAGGATCTTGAAATAGGGAGAGAGCCTGGATTATTCCGGAGGGCCCAATGTAATCACTAAAGAGAAAAACAGGACGGTCGATCAGGAGGGGGGCTGTGACACTGGAAGCAGGGGGGATAAATGTGTGCGAGGGCTCAAGCCAAGGAGTGCAGAGGCCTCTGAGCTGCAGAGCGAGACGACACGTCTCCAGAGTCCCCGGAAGGAACGGTCTACCAGCACCTTGATTTTAGCCTCATAAGACTCATTTCAGATTCCTGACCTCCAGAACTGTAAGATAATAATTTTGTGTTTTTTAAGCCATTACATTTGTAGCAATTTGTTATAGCAACAGTAGGAAATGACAATGAATAATTACAACAACAACAACAAAGTCTGAAATTGCCAGGCCTTTCCACGCGGTCCACCTCTGGGAACTGCCAGCATCTAGAGAATTTTGGAGGATACAAAACAGACACAGGGCAAAGGAAAAACATAATTTTATGTAAGATAAAGAAAGCACCAATTCCTACCTACTATACACTGAGCAAGTGCAGGTCTCAGAGCTTAGAACTGTGTGGGAGTGCTAAGCAGAACCGCACCCGTCAGCCTGACTTCGAGAAATAAAAAGCAAAGACGACGCTCCAAGCCTGTTCAAGCAGAGCCTGGAAAGGGAACAGACTTATTTACACAACAGAAACTGTCAGAAGAATACCAACCTGCAAGGGTCTCATAGGTACTTTGACCTATAATAGAGTATAAATCTGAACTCTGACTTCCTGCCCTGTTAAGGAGAGAAATCTTCAGAACTGCTTTTCAAGGCAACTGTATTCCAGCTACACTTCGGTTCTACACGAGACTCCCTCCCTTCTGGTGTGGGAGATGGGGGACACACCATGCAATACTAAACACTGCCAGAAAGCAAACATGGTTCATCTCCTATTGATGGTTTCGACGTATCACTCGCAGGCACGTCCTTCTGTCTATAGGTGGGGGGCTTGTGTTGGTCAGGCAAGTGCTGCCGGCTTGCTCAAGACGAAGCGGGCGCAGACTGAGGCAGTGTAAGTGCTTTCTAAGCTGTCAGAGGAGCAGATGAGTGACATCTGGGAAACAGAGATGGACTACCTTTAAACTACTGAAAGACCTATTCTTCCTAAGTTATCCTAAGCTGCAGTCTTTAGAATAAGCATGCTCTATATTAGAAGTGACAAAAATCAGCCTTCTCACGTGAAGCTGAGAGGGCAAACAATGTCAGTAGTTTTTCTTACTACTTCTTCTATTTTATTCCTTGCTATTTAAAAGGGAGCTGTCAACCAAAACAATAAAATTTTGAATACCACCCTTTTCCTTCTTTCCTACCAGCGAGCAACATAAATGTATCTTGAAAATGTATCACTTTTCAAGCCACACACACAAACCTTTATTTTCACAACACCTCTCTGAATAGATGGAACAGACAATTCCTTGCTTCGAGAACCTTGAAGGAAAAGCTCTTTATTCCTGTTTCACATCCTCCACCCGCCTCTCACCTGCTATTTTGATATTCAGATTGGCGTCCAGAAGCAAATTCTCAGCTTTTAGATCACGATGAACAATGTTCCGACAGTGACAAAAAAAGACAGCGGCGACGATCTGCTTGAACTTGCGCCGGGCCTCCTTCTCCGCCATCCTCCCGTGGGCCACCAGGTGGTCTGGGGAGAAGAACACAGTTCTCATGTGCACACTGCTATACTTTCAAAAGCAGATGTAAGGACGGATGCAACAGAGTGGGGCACCACATGAATGAGCTCAAAGAAGTGAGATAAGCCCTGGCCGGTTTGGCTCAGCGGTTAGAGAGTCGGCCTACAGACCAGAGAGTCCCGGGTTCGATTCCAGCCAACGGCACGTACTTCGGTTGCGGTTCGTCCCCGGCCCTGATTGGGGTCGTGTGGTGGCAACCAATTGATGTGTCTCTCTCACATCGATGTCTCTCTCTCTCTCTCTCTCTCTCTCTCTCTCTCTCTCTCCCCCTCCCTCCCTCCCTCCCTCCCACTCTATCTGAAGATAAATGGAAAAATATTCTTGGGTGAGGACTAAAAAAAAGTGAAATAAAAAAAAAAATAGAGTACAATGCATTTACAGCCCTGGTGTATAGCTATAAAAATTCATTAGTAATCAGTACCCAAACTATTTTAAGTAGAAATCCTCTTATACATAAGTATGCCTAGGAATATACTTGCCCTACAACAAGAAAAAAACAGAGTTCTGAGGGACATAATGGACCATGACACTTAACACCTTCCTTTTCTTATCTCCACTGCAAACGTTTACATACACAGCAAACACACACTTGAAGATAAGAATCAGCAATATTTCCTGTGTTAAAGGGTGAGTCAAAAAGCAGAGTCACGACAGACTCTAGGCTAACATCTCTTCTGCTTTCTCAAAGTTTTATCATTTGACCAAACGTTATTTATTTGGTAACTATTTTCTGTAATGCATAACAACATGCCTGCATCTTCACATCTGCACTGACTGTGCTTATCAAATATTTTTTAAACTATATTATTAATTTTTACAGATAACATCAATAGAAAACCAGGTGAATTTTCTACCACTTTAAATGAAATAATTTCATTGGCTATGTTGCTAAGATATAGAAAGAATTTATATGTCGTAAACTTTATAAATCTATAAATCAGGCTATCTTCTATATTTAAAAATGAAATGGCTGAATCAATACCATACATTCTTTCAGTTCCTTTTCCAGTAGTGGCAGTAGGTTTACACCCAGCTATGAATACACATCCTTAGCCTAGTTCTTCATATGACAGCTGATGGGATTAGAAATGTTAGCAATGATACAATTTGCTCTGTTTTAAATTTCTAATAGTTTCATCAGCACCATCCCTAAACCAGCTGATCTAGCTGGGAAAAGGACACATTTGACATCATAAGCATCTTGAGATAGTGGAAAAGTGAGAAGGTGAACACTATAAACAAATTTACTACTGTTTATGAATGGCTGCTCTAGCAACACTACCCAATTGTGTTGATGCCACTGCAATCACCGAAAGCAGCAGTCAGTCAGGTGCACCTTTACTTCATCACCAGGAGGAAGCCGGGAACAAAACACACAGCACTGGCAGTAACTGCCAAGACTAAGAGCTTGGGACGAGAAACTGGAGGGAAGAAGAGCTAAATGACAATTTAGATAGCAGATTTTCAAATAATGTAAATTCTGACCACAAAGATCATAAAATTTTGGAGATCAAAAATATAGTAATTTTAATAACAATGTCTTAGAGATCATTTAAATTATTAAGAAAAACCCTTCAAAGGAATTGTTGTAATTGTTACGGTTATGAATGACCCACACACAAGATCTCCTTGAAGCATTTCCCTCAAAAACGACGACTACTGTGGCCAAGATGACCCACTGAGCGAGAAAGGAGAACGTCAGGAGTCCTCGGCTCCGCAGTCCAGAGGGCTAGAACTCTGCTATCTATGAGAGGCAGGGGTGGCGACCAATGGCTCACACTCGGATGTGTTTAGGCTTCTGGTGAGACCTGTCACGTGAATTTTAAACAACACCAAGTCCCTAACGAGGGACAGTGACTTGACATGAGCTGTTCAAGGCCTGGACACCCCCATCAGGTGGACAGCACCACTTTATTTCCGAAGGCCATTCTCCAGCAGTGCCTGCTCCATTGACAACCCCCATTTCTCTTAACCCAAGGCCTAATTATTCTAATAATACGTTTTAGCTGCTAAACTTTGTCTAATTAAAGAGCTTTGAAGAGACAGCTATTCTTGAGAAACATAAAAATAAACCCTTATGAAGGTTTACCATCAGAAGCTCATTTGGGCAAGCCAACCATTAATTAAAATGCCCAAGAGACATTCGTCTGGCAGTAAATACTAATTACCAGACACATCAAAGAGCTTCTTAAATACAACAGAATGATTAATTTAGTAATTTCCAAAATATGTGATTTTCTTTTATTTTAAAAAACTCTTTATATTTTCTAAATACTCTGTTTTCTTAAAATGATTGGAAAGTCCTCAAAACTGTACATGGGCCAGGAGCTGGTGGCATGTAGCCTAGTTCTGCTTCATCTCTACAATGACACTTTGGCTGTCCCTGGACGAATCATTTATACTGCCAATATCCCCACCTCTTGATCTGCCTAAGAGAAATACATTCTGTTACATGCTAGGGCAAAAGAAAGGATAGTGTATTTGGGCATAAACGTGTATTGTGAGTAAGAGTTATCACATATAACTTAACTTTAACTTTAAAGACATTTAAAAAGCTATTTTTAAAGGTCTACTCAAGACTATACAGAGAATATTTAAGAATTTGGTTAAGATCACAAGGTTCGCCCTGGCTGGTTTGGCTCAGCGGTTAGAGCATTGGCCCGCGGTCTGGAGAGACCCGGGTTCGGTTCCTGCTAAGGGCATGTACCTTGGTTGCGGTTTGTCCCCGGCCCTGGTTGGTCGTGCGGGTGGCAGCCACTCGATGTGGCCCTTTCACGTGGATAGTTCTCTCTCTCTCTCTCTCCTACTCTATCTGAACAAAAAATGAAAAAATGTCCTCGGGTGAGAATTAAAAAAAAAAAAAAAAAAAAAAAGATCACAAGGTTCTCCGGGATTCTGCAGTGCTTTAAGGTGATTACTAGATACATCACTTGTCACTGTTACACGGTTCTGGTGAAGGTATTTATAACAGCACCGTGTGTAAAACAGCTTAAACTATAGAGTACTTTTCCTAAAGGTATCTACAGAATCGCTACAGTTATAAACGTAAAGAAAATGTACCCATCACTTCTTAAACAGTGCTGGCCTTACAAACATCAGGTGTTCTCTCCCCGCCATGGGTTTGATGTTCAAGTGTCTCTTCTTCGGAGCCCGTGCTCTTCTCCAAATGCTGGGCCCTCCTCCAGGCTCAGTGCCACGCAGACTTCAGCCTCCGCGTCTGTTCTCGCCCACCTTGTTGCCACCCCACCCCACCTCCTACCCACGGGGTCCGTGGGTGTGCCAGGAAGCAGCGCCGGCCGCGGCTGGCAGGCCCTGGACGGCCTTTCAGCTGTCTGGGGACGGGGACAAGTGGCTGCTTTATGCGCATGTGGGCTCCGCAGGCAGTGAGCAAAACTTCTTCAAGCTCAAATGCGATGTTTTACGTTCGGCGAAGAAACGCAGAGCAATGGCCCAGAGTGGACTTTGCCATCACAGCATCTGAATAAATACTGGAGTAATTTAAGAAAGGCAAATGAAACAAAATGGCTCCTGAACCATGCAATATTTCAAGTACAATATATGCCGACTCTTGTCAGGATAAAGCAAATTGCTCTGCTTCTTCTGGCAGTTTAGTGAGCTAGCTCTCCTGCACGGGGCGAGGAGCCGCCCACATCCCCGGTCCCGACACCCACACGGCCCTGGCTTCCTGGACCCCCGTCCAGATGGCCTTCAGCCACATCCTGTCGCATACACATCCTCACAGTTCAGTTCTTCTTCACTATCAATTAACTACTTATCTGTTTCGTTGCCACTAAATGTCTCTGGCAAACATGAAGTTTTTCTCTCTCACAACTTCTCTGCGACCATTTCACCCCCGACAAGGACGAGGTCACTCGGCTGAGAGGACGAAAGGGACCTGTCTGAGCTCCTATCAAGAGTGAGGGTTCACGTTCTCCTTCCCACGTTCTGGTCGCCACAACCAGGTGGCACCAGCGCTGGAACCTTTCTTCAAACTCCTCTTCCTCACAAAATAACAAGAAGTAATGACACAGGGACGTCTGTATCTCGTGAGGAATATTATTAGACGTGGAGGGAATGACTTCTAAGCTTCAGAAGTATTAGAGCATCAGCATGTATAAAGTTTGCTTCAGAGTTCACTGTCACTTTGTCCCAATCTGACTCAGGAAGAAATATCTTGTGGCACATTTAGATTCTAACCTTTCAAGAGCAAAAACACACACCAGGCACCGTGAGTCCCACGCAGCCGCCCTGGGCTGTCAGGGGCACCGCCGATGGAGCCGGGTGGGGGCCAGCACGCTGTCAGGGCACCGCCGATGGAGCAGGGTGGGGGCCAGCACGCTGTCAGGGGCACCGCCGATGGAGCAGGGTGGGGGCCAGCACGCTGTCAGGGGCACCGCCGACGGAGCAGGGTGGGGGCCAGCACGCTGTCAGGGGCACCGCCGATGGAGCAGGGTGGGGGCCAGCACGCTGTCAGGGCACTGCCGATGGAGCAGGGTGGGGGCCAGCACGCTGTCAGGGGCACCGCCGATGGAGCAGGGTGGGGGCCAGCACGCTGTCGGGGCACTGCCGATGGAGCAGGGTGGGGGCCAGCACGCTGTCGGGGCACTGCCGATGGAGCAGGGTGGGGGCCAGCACGCTGTCGGGGCACTGCCGATGGAGCAGGGTGGGGGCCAGCACGCTGTCGGGGCACTGCCGATGGAGCAGGGTGGGGGCCAGCACGCTGTCAGGGGCACCGCCGACGGAGCAGGGTGGGGGCCAGCACGCTGTCGGGGCACTGCCGATGGAGCAGGGTGGGGTCCAGCACGCTGTCGGGGCACTGCCGATGGAGCAGGGTGGGGTCCAGCACGCTGTCAGGGGCACCGCCGATGGAGCAGGGTGGGGGCCAGCACGCTGTCGGGGCACCGCCGACGGAGCAGGGTGGGAGCCAGCACGCTGTCGGGGCACCGCCGACGGAGCAGGGTGGGGGCCAGCACGCTGTCGGGGCACCGCCGACGGAGCAGGGTGGGGGCCAGCACGCTGTCGGGGCACTGCCGATGGAGCAGGGTGGGGTCCAGCACGCTGTCAGGGGCACCGCCGATGGAGCAGGGTGGGGGCCAGCACGCTGTGAGTCACTTCCCACCATAGACAGACAGTGTCTCCGTCTGCCTGCTCAGTCTACAACGCACAACTGATCCAAAACACCAGCTTCAATGAAAACACGCTGACAGGAGGTCAAGCAGCAGGGCAGAAGCTTGTCACGTTCACGACGAAGCAGCAGCCTCGTCCAGATCAGAGAACGGCGACGTGTGCTCAGCTTCGGGGGCGACCTGGAGAACGTCCGCCAGGCCAGGCTAGCCACAGCCGGTCGCTCTTCGCCTTACCACTATTCTATCATTTCTTCTGTCTACACCCACGGAGACATTCTTAGTTATCAAACAAATGCTCTTCCCAAACGAGCCAGGGCAAGGCCCAGACACCCAGCTGCCTGGGAGCAGCGTGAAAGGAGTGCACTCACTTTATTAGCACACTGTCCCTAACTCCTGTAGGCCCCAAGCTGCCTGGGAGCAGGGTGAAAGGAGTGCACTCACTTTATTAGCACACTGTCCCTAACTCCTGTAGGCCCCAAGCTGCCTGGGAGCAGGGTGAAAGGAGTGCACTCACTTTATTAGCACACTGTCCCTAACTCCTGTAGGCCCCAAGCTGCCTGGGAGCAGGGTGAAAGGAGTGCACTCACTTTATTAGCACACTGTCCCTAACTCCTGTAGGCCCCAAGCTGCCTGGGAGCAGGGTGAAAGGAGTGCACTCACTTTATTAGCACACTGTCCCTAACTCCTGTAGGCCCCAAGCTGCCTGGGAGCAGGGAGAAAGGAGTGCACTCACTTTATTAGCACACTGTCCCTAACTCCTGTAGGCCCCAAGCCGCCTGACCACAGGAAGAGGGCTTGCTATTTGGTTTTCCTTGCCAAGAATCCAATTATCCCGTACCAGGCTTCTACTTGTTGCTGCTTCTTGTTACTATTTTCTTCATTCTTCCAGCTGTCCAGGTCAAAAACCTTGGTGTCCTCATTCTCTTTCTCCCACAGCACACATCTAATCCCTCAGCAAATTTTATTAACTCTACCTTCAAAACAGATCCAGATTTCAACTATTCCTCACCCCCATCCCCACCCCACTACAGTGCCCCCAAGTCTACTTCAAGAGCTATTACCTTCCTCCTGGATTATTGTAATAGCCTCCTAATATTAACAACAAGTATCCCTGTTTCTGCCCTTGGCCCCCTGCAATCTATTCTCAAAACAACAGCCAGAACCCAGGTGGTCAGGTTCAGCTGGTTGGAGCGTCATCTCGAGCACTAAAAGGTTGCCAGTTTGATTCCCAGTGAGGACATGTACCTGGGTTGCAGGTTCAATCCCTGATCGGGGCATGTATGGAGGTCAACTGATCGATCCTTCTTCTCTCTCTCTCTCCCCCTCCCTTCTCTCCCTCCATACCACGCTCTCTAATCTCGGGATAGGATTAACAAAACAAAACAAAATGAGGACAGTTAAAGGGACCATGGGACAACATGAAGTGTAATAAGACCTGCATTATAGGGGTACCAGAAGGAGAAGAGAGATAGCAAGGGATCGAGAACCTATCTGAAGAAATAATGACCAAAAACTTCCCGAACCTGGTGAAGAAAAGGACACACAAATCCAGGAAGCGCAAAGTCCCAAGCAAGATGGACTCAAAAAGGCCCACACCAAGACACATCATAATTAAAATGGCAAAGGTTAAAGACAGAGAGAAAATCTTAAAAGCTGCAAGAGAAAGGTAGTTAGTTACCAACAAGGGAGCTCCCATAAGACTGCCAGTTGATTTCTCAATAGAAACATTTCAGGCCAGAAGAGACAGGCATGAAATATTCAAAGCGATGAAAAGCAAGGACCTACAACCAAAGCTACTTTACACAGAAATACTATCATTTAAAATTGAAGGAGAAACAAAAAGCTTCCCAGGCAAGAAAAAGCTAAAGGAATATGTTACCACCAAAATATTATTACAAGAAATATTAAAGGGCTTGCTTTAAGTAGAAGAATACAAAAACAAACTAACAGAGGAACATAGTTTTTTTTAAAAAAGGCAATAAAAGATTCAATGCAATCCCCATTAAAATACCAATAACATATTTCACAGAACTAGAACAAATACTCCAAAGTTTATATGGAACCAAAAACAGACCCTGAATAGCTACAGCAATCCTGAAAAAGAAGAACAAAGTAGGAGGGATCAGAATACTGGATATCAGGTTATACTACAAAGCCACAGTGATCAAAACAGACTGGTACTGGCACAAGAACAATGGAACAGAATAGAGAACCCAGAAATTGACCCAAGTCATTATGCTCAATTACTATTTGCCAGATAAAGACACCACAAAGAAAGAAAATTATAGGCCAATATTCCTGATGAACATAGATGCTAAAATCCTCAACAAAATATAAGCAAACCGGATACAGCAATACATTAAAAAGATGATACACCACGATCAAGTGAGATTTATTCCAGGGATGCAAGGTTAGTACACTACCTGCAAATCAATGAGTATGATACACCATATAAACACAATGAAGTACAAAAACCACATGATCACGTCAATAGATGCAGAAAAAAATATTTGTTAAAATCCAGCACCCATTTATGATAAAAACTTTCAGCAAAGTGGGAACAGAGAGAACATACCTCAACATAATAAAGGCCATATATGACAAACCCACAGCCAACAACATACTCAATGGGCAAAAACACAAGAAATAAAAGGCATCCAAATTGGAAAGAAGTAAAACTGTCATTATTTGCAAATGACATGATACTGTATATGGAGAACCCTAAAGATTCCACCATAAAACTACTAGAACTGACAAATTAATTCAGTAAAGTAGCAGGGTACAAAATAAATACCTGGAAATCAGTTCCATTTTTATACACCAATAATGAACTATCAGAAAAGGAAACTAAGAAAATAATCACATTCACAATTGTTTCCAAAAGAATAAAATACCTAGGGATAAATTTAGTCAAGAATATAAAAGACCTATACTCAGAAAATTATAAGACACTGAAGAAATTGAAGAAGATATAAATAAGTGGAAGCATATACCGTGTTCATGGACAGGAATAATGAACATCATTAAAATGTCCATACTACCCAAAGCAATCTACAGATTCAACACAATTCCCATCAAGATACCAATGGCATATTTCACAGAACTAGAAAAAATATTCCAAAAATTTACATGGAACCACAAAAGACCCTGAATAGCAAAAGCAATCTTGAGAAAGAAGAACAAAGTTAGAAGAATCACACTACCTAATAGCAAACTATACTACAAGTCATAGTAATCAAAATAGCATGGTACTGGCATACAAACAGACATATAGATCAATTGAACAAAACAGAGAGTCCAGAAATAAACCTATGCCTTTATAGACCATATACGACAAAGGAGGCAAAAACATACAATGGGCTAAAAGATTGTCTATTCAATAAGCGGAGCTGGGAAAATTGGACAGATACATGTAAAATAATGAAACTAGACCACCTTCTTACACTATACAGAAGAATAAACTCAAAATGGATTAAAGACTTAAAGGTCAGACTAGAAACCATACAAATCCTAGAAGAAAACATAGGCAGTAAAATTTCGGACATTTCCCATAGCAATATTTTTTCTGACGTATCTCCTTGAGCAAGGGAAACAAAAGAAAAAATAAACAAATGGGACTACATCCAACTAAAAAGTTTGTGCACAACAAAGGAAACCATCAACAAAATGTAAAGATAAGCCACTGAACAGGAGAACATATTCTCCAATACAGCTGATAAGGAGTTAATATCCAAAATTTATAAAGAACTTATTCAACACAACACCAAAAACACAAACAATCCAATTAAAAATGGGCAAAAAATCTGAATAGACACTTCTCCATAGAAGACATACAGATGGCCAACAGACATATGAACGGATGCTCAATGTCACTAATCATCAAAGAAATGCAAATTTAAAAACCACAATGAGCTATCTCCAGAATGGCTATCATCAGTAAATAAACAAACACGCATACTGGTGAGGATGTGGAGAAGGGGGAACTCTCATGCACTGTTGGTGGGAATACAGACTGGTGCAGCCACTGTGGGAAGCAGTATGGAGTTACCTCAAAAAATTAAAAATGGAACTACTGTTTGACCCAGCAATTTCACTTTTGGGAATATATCCAAAGAAACCTGAAACACTATTTTGAAAGAATATATGCACCCCTATGTTCACTGCAGCGTTATTTACAATAGCCAAGATTTGGAAATAGCCTAAGTGCCCATCAGTAGATGAGTGGGAAAAAAACAGCTATGGTACTTTCACACAATGGAATACTATGCAGCTGTAAAAAATAAGGAAATCTTACCCTTTGTGGCAGCATGGATGGATCTGGAGAGCATTATGCTAAGTGAAATAAGCCAGCCAGAGAAAGACAAGTACCATAGGATTTCACTCATGTGGAATCTAATGAACAAAATGAATGAACAAGCAAAACAGAGACAGACTCATAGGGAGCAGGCTGACAGCTCTCAAGAAGCTGAGGGAGTTAGGGGGTACGGAGGGATTGTGCAAAAAGGAAAAAAAAAAAGAAAGAACTCATGGACATAAACAACATTGTGGTGATTGTGGGGGGAGGTGGAAGAGGGTGGAGGTTGGGATAAATGATGATGGAAAGAAAAAAACAACAAAAAAACTACATTTGCTTTTAGACACCAAGTGATATGCTATCTATTCTGAAAAAGTGTGTTTATATAGATATACAAAGTAAAAATTTAAAAATTACTTAGGAATAAATCTGACATAATCTAATACAACCTCAATCAAAATATCTGCAGGCTTTTGAGGGGTATAAACTGACAAAATGATTCTCAAGGCTATATGCAATGGAAATAGAAAGAACGTATAATAGCCAAAACAACTTTGAAAAGGCAGAACTAAGTTAGAGGATTAATGCTACCTGACTTCAAGATATTTCAAAACTACAATAAACAAGACAGTGTGGTATTCAGGTGGCTCTATGTCTCTTCTCTTTAGATTTGTTGGGTGTTCCTGTATTCTTGTACTGTCTATATCTATGTCTGTGTCTATATCTATCTCTGTATCTATATGTGCCTAATGTAAAACATATTTTGAGATTACATTAAATTACAAAACTACTTTAAGGATAATTTACATTTCTATAATATTCAATACTTTTCCCATGAAAACCTGAGGTTTTGTGGCTTTTAGTCATAGTAGATACTTTGTCTTTTGGGTGCTATTTTATTTTAATTTTATTTTTATCCTCACCCAAGGACATTTTTTGCATTTATCTTCAGATTGAGCGCGAGGGAGAGAGGGAGGAAGAGAGAGAGAGAAACATCAATGCGAGAGAGACACATCGACTGACTGCTACCCACACAACCCCAACCAGGGCAGGGGACAAACTGCAACCAAGGTACGTGCCCTTAGTGGGAACCAAATCCGGGACTCTCTGATCTACGGGGCTGATGCTCTAACCACTGAGCAAAACTGGCCAGGGCTTTTTTGGTGTTATTTTAAATGAGATTCTTTCTTATATTTCTCCAAGATTATTGTTTGCATATGAAGGCTTTTTTATATTTGGACTAAACCATGTTAAAGAAGTCTCACAATGTTGCAATAGTTTTTCAATTGATTCCCTTGAGTTTTCCAGATCAGAAACAAAATCATCTGTGAATTATAATCATTTACGTAAAATGATCTTCCCCCTAAAAACAAGCCCTGGCTGGTTTGGCTCAGTGGCTGAACTATGGGCCCTCAGACAAAAGAGTCTCGGGTTCGATTCCAGTCAAGGGCACGTACCTCGGTCGTGGTTCGATCCCCAACCCTGGATGGGGTCACATAGGAGGCAACCAATTGATGTGTCTCTCTCACATGGATGTTTCTCTCTTTCTCTCTCCCTCCCTCCCACTCTATCTGAAAATCAATGGATAAATATCCTCGAATGAGAATTACAACAGCAGCCAGAGTAATAATCCTTTTTTAAAACACCTTTTATTTAGAAATAATTAGAGATTCATAGGAAATTGCAAAGGTAGAGAGATACCATGTACCCTTCACGCAGTTTCTCTCAATGGTTAAATCTTACATAATTACTGAACAATTATCAAAACCCAGAATTTCACAGGGGTAAAATGTGTGGATACTTACATGTCATTTTATCACATGTATGTCTGTGGAACTACCATTGCAATCAAGATACAGAATTACTGGGAGTACTCATTACTGAGTATTCCTGCAGGTATGTGTGTGTATATATAGTGCACTATACTTCCCTGTCTATTCCAAGAAAATTAAAATTTTTCCTTAAATGTTTGGAAAAATACAATTTCTTTGTAAAATACTTATTGTCACAAAATATGATTTGGCTCTGACTTTTCTGATGTAGTGCAAATGTTTCTCATGCTCTGCCAACATACTAATAGCAAAGGTAGGTTGGCTAATTTGGTAACAGAGGCTCTTTCCTGATTCCTAGCATAATCTACAGGCTCCAATCAAGCTCGTTCTTTAAAATCCAGCTCAAAGGTCATTTCTCTGAAACTTCCCTGATCTACTCACTTAGCCTAGAAGAACCGCTTCATAATTTGTCTAATGGCCTTTAGTCTGTATACCCTACATCATCCGGGAACGACTGTATCACAATGACTTCTCAACACATGAGCCTTTGCTTCTAGACCAGGGATCTTGGTCCATGGACAGGTTTCTGCCCGTGAACTTCTCCCAGCAAGATGCAGGAACGTGTGCTGAGTGCGCTTCTGTTCGTGTGGGAAAGAAGAGAAAATACATATATGCATGTCTACGTGTATTTATTTTTATTTTCCAAAAGGAATACCATTACGTGAAAAACTTTTTAAAATGGTTATTTAGGAACAGAAAAGGGTTAGAAGCTAGACTTTTCTGAATGTACCCTGTTTTATAGCTTTCATCTTGAAAACATGTAATGTCTTAAATAACTCAAACAATTAAAAACTGAATCAAACAAGAAAAAGTAATTTCTAAAATGGAAAGCAAACTGGAAAAAAAAAAAAAAAGGAACCTAACTGTAAGTTAAGTTATGACATAACCAATGAGAACAGTTTTTTGTTTGTTTTCTTTTCCTTAAATGAACTTATTGGGGTGACACTGGTTAATAAAATTACATAGGTTGGGAATAATTTTTTAAGTAACAATAAAACACAGTATTTTTCCTATGCACCCTTAATGGATATATCCTAAGGACAAAAAGAAGCAGTAGTTTCCTAAATATCTGTAATAATATTAGTACTGCAGTGGACCAACCCTGCCTGACTCACTCACATCAAGTATGTACCTATGTTAACGTCATTTGGAAGCACAATTTTCAGCTAGAGGAAAAGATATAAATACAGAGTTGGGGGATAGTAGGTTCACAGTTGTGAGTTTATTCTTGTATCATTACTTAGTAATTATTATATTACTTTTCACACAAATAACTCTAAACCTACGTTTGTCCCACTCTGTTCCTAATATTTGAGAAGGTAAGTAAAAGCGCTGGAATCTCAAATTGCAACTGGAATGTTGTACAAACTCATCTTTTCCTTTCCTCTATATAACAACATACATCTTCTCACCTCTGTGCCCGGAAAAGGCCTCGAAGCAACAGCAATGCAGTAGCTACAATGTCAGGCTCCTGAATGCTGCTTGACACTCGAAGGAAACAGAGCCCCTCGGAGATGTCTATCCTAGGTGTGGGGCAGGGAATGTTCAAGACAAGCCTGGGACATCCTACCTGAAAGCAAGGAAGCTACCCAAGGCCTGGGACCGTGTGGAAAGGACACAGGACTCAACTTGAAAAGGATCGCACTAGCTAAGTGGAATAATTTGAGCATCAAAAGAATAATGACTCAGTAAACTGAAACACATCAAATGTATTAAGAGTCATAAGTTCATAATGATATTACAAAATTAACAAAATCAACTTCAGTGGTCACCACTGGAGATCAATAGGTGGCAAACTATTATTCTGAAATTTAATAAATGAAGGATAATAAGCATTTATTTTGCCTTTACTATAGTGTCTAATTAGTTTATAGGCAAAGTTCTTTACAGAAATATTATATTTTTCCTTTCTTTTTTTTAATCCTCACCTGAGGACACTTTTGCATCTATCTTCAGATAGAGCGAGAGGGAGAGAGGGAGGAAGAGAGAGAGAGAGAAATATCAACATGAGAGAGACACATCGAGTGGTTGCCACCCACACGGCCCCAGCTGGGGCCGGGGACAAACTGCAACAGAGGTACATGCCCTTAGTGGGAACCGAACCCGGGACTCTCCGGTCCGCGGGCCGATGCTCTAACCGCTGAGCCAAACCAGCCAGGGCTCTTTACAGAAATATTATAGCTAATAAGTGTGGAAAAATGAGAGAATTAGAAAATCACCATTTTGCAACTTCTAATGAAATAATGTATCTAGGCAACTAAATAATAAGAGTAGCTAACATCTTAGGTCAAAGGTTGATAGGAAACTTCCTAAGAACTTCATAAAAATTTACAAATCACTCAAAGTGGAGAAATCAGACATCATATAACTCCTGGAATCATGTAATACAAAGACTGTGAAGTCCTCCTGCCCTGGCCTGCCCCAGCTGACCTGCATTTAACCCAACCACTTTACAAAGAAATAGTGAGCTAGAGAAACGTGTTAAATGACACAATAAGGATCTAAATCTAGAATGTGAGAAATTGTAAGACAATCCAGTTTCTTCAACAGATAAATGGCATAGAAAAAAGTGTGTTTGCAGAAGAAAGGGGTCGTTGCAAATTGTAAAACAGTTAAGCCACTTGTCAACTCAATGGAAGAGTACACACTTTGCCGCATCATGATTTAAACAAACTGAAAAGATGTTTTTAGACAACTGGAGAAAGCTAAACATATCCTGTCTTTTAGTAAAAAGAAATACTATTAATTTTGTGGGGTGTAAGGATGGTACTGTAGACTTTAATTTTAATTATAAAATAGCATTTTACACTGGATTTACTCTCCCACTTTAGCCAACTATAAAAGTTGAACTGTTTGCAGACACTGGGCAATAACCAACAAAAGGCTCTAATTCTTCAGAGAAAGACAGCGTAAGAGGTGAGCCCCAACCACAACCTAGGGAAACAGAGCCCTAGCAAAGAGAAGAGAAGTAGGTCAGGGTGGAGGAGACAGATCAGAGTTAGGGGTTACAAAAGAAGCTACACTGAGGGTGGCAAGACGGCAGAGAAAGAGAGAGAAGAAGAGAAGGAACATCAAAAATTAGTACAGAAATTCCACTCAGGTCCTTGGCCAACTCCCACATGGAACATGTACACAGCAAGACTATGGGAGGCTTAGCAGAAAAGATTTCTGGGAGGATGAAAGCTAAAACAATTTTAGAGGTTACTCAGTGCTCATGAGATGCTAAAGTTCAGATTCAGCTTATAAAGACCTTGGTGAATATTCTAGGCACTCAGTTGAGACCCCAGAAGATAAGATACTGGAGTGAGGCTATGCCATTAGAATGAGTGCAAAACTAAAATAGAACCACCCTAACAAAGCCTAAATCACACCTCAATATAATCAACTCAATCCAGAACAATCTCAACACTACAGAAGACAGCATACTGCAGAGTCCCTACATGTCACCCTTAATATCCAGGATACAATGAAAAATTCTTAGGCATGGAAAGAAGCAGGGAAAGTGACTAATAATCTAGAGATTAAAGTCAACAGAAGCAGAACCAGAGATGACCAGATATTAAGAGTCTGTAAGCATGGACTTCCAAATGACTGTGATTAATATGTTAAAGAAAACACAGTAAAAGATGTACAAAAAGGATGAAAAAGTAGACTATGTCAAAGGAAAATCTGAATCTCTAAAATAGATGTGATCTATAAATGTATATTCTAAAATGACAAAGCACCTGAAATTGAGAATTTATTGGCTAGGTTTAGAAGCTGCCAAAGCAATAGACAAGACTAATGACCTTGAGACAGGTATTATGGTTAAGTTTTTAAAAATCCTTATATATAAGAGAAAATTTTAAGTATGTATATAAGTGAAATTATATGATTTCTTGAATTTGCTTTATTTTTTATTGAATTTATTGGGGTGACTTTGGTTAATAAAATTGTATAGTTGAATTTGCTTTAAAATACTTTTAAAAAAGGAAAGTTGGGGAAAGGATAAAACAAAAACAGCAAAATGTTGATACTTGTTAAAACTGGGTGAATACCATCAGAATTCATTATGCTATTCTCTTTCCTCTTATATATATTTGAAAATACCTATAATAAATGTTTTTTAAAATGTTATCTGTCATTTGTACACCTACATTCCCAGCAGCATTATGTGCACTAGCCAAAATGTGGAACAACCCATGTGTCCATCTACAGCTGAGCAGACAAACAAAATGTGGTATATACATGAAATGAAACGTTATTCAGCCTGAAATGGGAATGCAATGAAGTAGCACATGGTATGTTTCCACGCACGAAGCACGGGGGCTTCCTTACACCTCTTGAGCAGCCTGCAAATATAAATGCTCAAGTTACGTGTGACGTTAAGAAAATAAAACAAAAGAATGAAGAATAACGAATGGGGAATTACTAACTGGGGCAGGAGATGGAAGTTAATTGTTTTGATTCTGAGTCACTAAAGTTCAGTGATACAGTTATTTGTTTCTGTCAGTAAAGTCTTAGAAAACACCTAGTTTTTAGAGCCAAAGGGAGTAAATAATTTGGTGGGAAAATAGTATTTTAGTTGTAAAGGTACACAGGAAGTTGAGAGGATTAAATAAGAAAAACATGTCATTAAAAATATATATATATCAGTACATAGTAGCGTGTTCAAATAAACAAATGTGACAGTATTCTCAGACATCGAGGTGGGTGCAAGATGATCACTGTATGCAGCACTTACACAGAATCCGGCACAGAAGGGTCATGCAAGCTGGTCTTTCCCACCCTCTGCCTTATTAGTCAGTCATGAGTAACCCGTAACACAAACACATGACTGTGAGAAGTTCTGGGTTCCATATATGTTGGCACCATTAGGGAATAAAATTCTTCAGGTACTGAGAATGTCCATAATAAATCACACACAATTCAAAAAACTAGTTTTAACTCAGTAACTTATTTTAAATGCCTATCAGTTCTGCCTGGGATTCAGGAAACTTTTCTTGATAAAGTGCTGCATTTATGACTTGATGGTCTCAATTAGAAAAGTTGGGGATATATATCTAAATAAATCATACTGCGGATGTTTTAAATTTTGAGTGTAGTGGTTTACAATACTAACCAGTTTCTCAATTCTGTTTATAAAATTAAACAGGCCTATATTGTCATGGCCGCCCCTTTATGATATAGTGCTGAATAGTATGCAGTAATCATCTCAATAAATCAATTAAGTGAGCAATAAGTGCTCATTCATAATCTTCAATATGTCTTACTTTGAAGTTACCCAGAAAACAAATAGGTGCCCCTACACACACATCAAAAACTCATTTGACTAAAATGTTATGGAATAACATGAAAATTCCATGCCTGACTTGGTTAATTTTACTGTGATACATTGAAATAAATTTACTCAATGCCTACTATATATTAGACAACTACATTAAACAATGAAGACACAGATGAGTGAGATTCAAATGCCACAATCTGTAATCTAGTGACATTCTTTCTTTCACTTAGTCTTTCATTCAACTGATCAATGTATATTTACCGAGCATGCATTCACTATGAGTACTATTCTAAGTACTAGACATTTAGCAAAGCTCAAAAATTACCAAGTCCTTACTTTCCTGATGGTGACATTTTAGTGACATGAGACAACAGCAGTTGAACAATTGTGATAAGAACCAGGAAGAGTGGTGGAAAAGTAGGAAGAGTGAGATTTTGGATAGCCTGGCTAGCAAAGACCTCCCGAATAAGGTAACACTGATAAGAGACCTGAATGAAATGGAAAAGACAGCCACATGGATATCTGAAAAAAAGAGTATTTCAGGAAGAAGAAATGGAATATTTAAAGTGGGAACACATTGGAGACTTAAATAAACAAGAAAGAGATGCCAATGTAAAAGTGGGGAGAGAACTAGGAACTGAGGTCAGAGCAGTAGCTGAAGACCAGAATACACAGAGTTTTATAGATCACACAAAGGACTATACATTCATTTCAAACAGAAGGGAAAGTCAATACAAGTACTGAGTGGTAAGAGTCTACCTTCATCTGAAAAAAAGCAAATCACTCTACCTTCAACGGGAGAATGAGGGCAGTTTCAAAAAGACTGGTCAAAGGCTACTTCAGTAATCCTAGCATAAGATGACTGTGACTGAGACCAGGCTGGTACTGGTGGTGGTGCTGACAAGTGACTGAACCCAGCATATATTTGAAGACTGAGTTACCAAGAGTAAAAGAAAAAGTAAGTATGACTCTACAGAAGTTCTTGGTGTGAGCAACTGTATCAATGAAGTTGCCACAATTGAGACAGGGAAGACAGTGAAGAAAGCTGGTAAATGGAAATGAAGACTTCAGTTTGTCTAAGTTAAGACTGAGATGTCTGCTGGGCACCCAAATGGAGATGTCAAGTAAACAGCTGGAAATATAAATTGAGAGTTCAGATGACAGGTGGGACTTGAGATTTAAAATTTGGGAGCCAAGAGCTTAATACATAATATATAATCACCTAGGGAGCAGATGTGGACAGCAAAGAAAAGAGGTTCCAAGGAATGAACTGAGGAGCAGTCCAAAATTCAGATGTCAGGAGGATGAGGAGGGTCTGTCAAAAGAATCACCAAAAGAAAGGCGACAGGTCAACAGACTAAATTATCTAGTTAGTATCAATAAAGGACAAAGAAGTACAAAAAAGAAAAAGAAAATACTACAATAGTGCTATAGTAAAGGCATGCTCACAGGGAGAAGGAAAGGGGCAGCTGACTCTGGCAGAAGCAAGCATAACATTTAAGAAAGGTCATGCAAGTCAAGACGCAACTAATGAGGCAAAGGAGGGTAACAGGGCTTTTGTATCCTGTGTCCTGGTATCTACTGATAATCATCCTTCCAATCAAGTCCTCTGACACTAACAATTCCTTTTTAAGCCTCTTCAAGAATAACAGGACATGCCCCGGCCGGTTTGGTTCAGCGGTTAGAGCATCATTCTATGGACCGAAGAGTCACGGGTTCGATTCTGGTCAAGGGCACGTACCTCGGTTGCAGTTAGGTCCCCAGCCCCTAGTTGGAGTGGTGCAGGAAGCAACCTATTGATGTTTCTCTTTCTCTCTCCCTCTCACTCCATCTGAAGATAAATGGGAAAAATGTCCTCGAGTGAGGATTTAAAAAAGAAAGAATAACAGGACAGTATTCCATGAGGGATGAGGAAGTGATGTAAACTCTTCGAAGTCCCCGCTGGCTTCACAGCACAGTACACGTTAGGGAGTCTGGTAACCCTTCCTGCCCTTCGTGCTCCACATCTGTCAAAGACACTGACGTGCAGCCCACAGTCCACTGCTCCCGCCAGACTCTGCCAGTCACTTAGGCAGTATCAGCATCCAGAGGGATGACCACCTATTTGACAATTCAACCTCATGACTCCTTGAATCTCCTTTATCTCCACTTAGTGACCTATAACTCCATGAAAGTTCAGCAACTATTCCTATGGCTACATCTTGGACTTATCTTTGCTTGGTATTTGTCTGCCTTTGAAATTCTAAACTCTAATAGTATACCCCCATCTCTCTTAACATAATCTTCTAGATCAGCAATGTTGAATAGAAATAAGATGCAAGCCATTTATATAATTTAATATTTTCTAGTAGTCACATTAAAAAAAAAATCCCTCAGATATACAGAGAACATTTTGACGATTGCCAGATGGGAGGAAGGTTGGGGGAATCGGTAAAAAAAAAAAGGGGGGGGGGGAAGGAATTAAAAAGTACAAACTGGCAGTTATAAAAACAGTTGTGGGGATGTAAAGGACAGCATAGGGAATACAGTCAATAATACTGTAATAACTATGCATGGTGTCAGATGGGCACTAGGCTGATCAGGGCGATCACTCTGTAAGTCATATAAATGGCTAATCACAGTTTATTCCAGAAAGTAATAGAATATTGTATGTCAACTATAACTGAAAAATAAAGAAAATTAAAATAAGTAAGTAAGTAAGTAAATAAATAAATAAATAAATAAATAGAAAAGCCCTTGGGGGAAGTAAAAAAAAAAAAAATCACTCATTTTGAAATAAATTTTATTATTTTTTTGATGAGAAAAAAATGTTTTATTATTGTGAGTAGACTACAAATTATAATTATTATCATTTATTGAAGTTACATAAATGCAGGCTGATCATTTTTAAAGTCTGAAAAAAACAAACATAAATAAAGCACAAAAAATAAATTCAATGAAAAAAAGTACTGACATAATTCTTCCACAAGTTACGTGAAATCCTAGAAGAATCACTGCAATTATCCAAAGTAATATCAAATGTAATAGAGATGTTTGGTCTTAAATGTAATTTAAATGTATAGTGTCTACAATAATAGAGCACAACAAGAGTATATTTGCAATTTCTAACAGAAAATATAAGTTAGTTTGCAAATATTCTGTACTCTTCAGTGAAATAAGAAAGCAGATGAATGACAGAATGTTGGAGAGTCTCATCAAGCAGGCGACCTGCTGAAGATGAGCTTCCAGGGTAGCAATGACAGAGCTCTGCACACGTGACTGCCCTGTTACACTGGAGCCAGTGCAGCCGACCCCGAACGAGCGGGGGCTGGGGTGCCGACCCCCTGAGCAGTCGGAATCCACACGTAACTTCAGTCAGCCCTCGCATTCTCAGAGTCTCAATCTCTGAAATTAAGTTTATTAATATATTTTACTTAATCCAATACATCAAAAATATAATCGATAAAACACGTAATCAACATAAATATGAGCAATGAGATATTTTCTTTTTTTATACTAAGTCTTCAAACTCCATAGTGTATTTTATACTTACAGCTTATCACATTTCAGACACACAATTGTCTGTAGTCAAGGTAAAATGTAATTTTACCAAAGTAAGTGTTGTGTTTAATGGAAAACTATTTTACACTGCATGAGTAAAGAATCTGGTCCTGCCCGAAGTACAAGTCTGGCCCTTTCCCTGGCTTGTGGGAGATAACCTCTGGCCCCATAGAATACTATGCCTGATGCGAGTTGTTTGCCTGAGAGCTTTGGGTCACGCCTAATAATCTCATAATGTGATTTCACACAGGACTGGCCATCCCCAGACAGTCTTAGGATAAAGTCTGGCCACACTAGAAAGACCAACGACGTGACAAGGGTGAGAGCTTTGGTTCATGCAGTAGCAGCTGACCTGGAGATAGAGATCAGCCACGTAGGCAATCAATCAATCAATCAATCAATCAATCAAGCCTATGTAAAACTCTGAACACAGAATCTCAGCGGAGGTTCCCTATTGTCACACATCCACACCAGGAGAGTAACACATCCTGACTCCACAGGGAGAGGACAATGAAAACCCTGTTTGGTACTTCTCACACTCTGCACCCCTTCCCTTGGCTAATTCAGGCTGCACCCTTTCCCTGTCATACAGTGTAACTGGGAGCATTATCGCTTTCAGAGAATTCTGGGAGTTCTTCTTAGCGACTGTCAAAGGTGGGGTGACTCTGAGAACGTCTCTAACTTACAGTGGTGTCAGAGGGAGGATGTTCGTGAAGAACTTGCAGTTGTCTAAATCTCTCAGTTGGCCTAAACCTCCTGCACACTGCCTCAGTTTTAAAATTTAAATATAAACTAAATTCAAAATTCAGTTCCTCGGTTGTACTACCTACATTTCCAATGCATAACAGCAACGCGTGAGAGTGCCGACTCTGCTGGGCCCCGCCCTCTCACCGCCCTAACCCTCCTACGCCCAGCACACTTGCTTTCCACCTTCATCTAGACGTCCAGCTTTCTACCTTCTTCCTACTGAGCATCACTCAGCCTGCTCAGTCGCCCTTCCCCCTTTCTGCCTAGTCCAATGACCCACACATTAATTACTTTACTGTCAATGGTCTCAATTCCTTTGCCACCTGCCTGTCTTGTGTCTGCACATGTCCCATAAACCCCAAACACTGGATCAGCCCAACTGGTTTTCTCACCACATCTACTTCCAGATAGCTGAATATTGCTGTATAATGAAATAATAACATCTCTTGGGACTTTAATCAACTATTTTAGCTGTTTTTGATCACTCCCTCTCATTCCCCAAGCAGCTCACTTCACTTTCTCCCCCCTCAACCATGTCCCTATCCTCTCACCCACACACTCCCAGGTTATGAGCTAGTCTCCTCCTACAAACAGGAAATTAGACAAGCATGAAGTCTCTTACTCCACATTCTTCTACCTAAAAAATTACCTACAGCCACTACATCCTTTACCTTCTCCTATCCTTCTCGTGCAAGGACAATTTCTAGCAACTGTATGCTCACACTCAGTCACCTCTTCCCACGGATCTGGCTGTACAAGTTAACTTTTCAATAACAATTAGTCAATTCGTCTTGCTTACTACTATAGTCTCAACCTCAGCCTAGAGTCAAGCCTCCGAGATTTTACCCCACTTGCAAGCTAACAATTTAATGTAACAGCCGCATGAAGATGAGTGCCCAGGTCAGACAGAGGACTCGGTGCTCAGGGTGGAACAAGCAGCAGGAGCATCAATATCTGCTTCGGCCCCACATCCTACCTCCCAAGGGTGATGTGACAGGGCCTGGTGACATCTGCACATGACCGCAGGTGTATTTAGGAGAGAAACCTGAGCTCGGGGAATCCAAATCTTTTATGATAGGAAATACTTTGATTTACCCTTTCGTTCCAGAGGAAGGAGTTACCCCTGTCTTCCTAGGTTGTTCCTACACAAAATCCTTGAAGAGACAGTATGGAACAAAGGCAGTCAGTGCCTTGTCAGCAAGACATGAAGAAATGAGGCAACTATAAAGAATGCTCTCCCAACTCCCTGTCTCCTGCCCCAGCTACTGTCTTGCTCAGTATGTCTCCAGTTCTTTAACAGACTGTAATCTGGCTTCCATCTCATTCATTCCATTGATATTTCCCGTGGCAAAGTCATAAATGATGTCCTAGTTGCCTTTTTTTTTTAATCCTCACACAAGGATATTTTTCCATTTATTTTCAGATGGGGAGTGGGGGACATCGGCGTGAAAGAAACACATCGATTGGCTGCCTCCAGCACGGCCCTGACCAGGGCCAGGGACGAGCTGCAACCAAGGTACGTGCCCTTGGCCGGAATCGAACCTGTGACTCTTTGGTCCATGGGCCAATGCTCTAACGGCTGAGCCAAACCGGCCAGGGCTCCTAGTTACCTTTTTGAAGCATCTAACCTCTTGATCATTTCCTTCCAAAACTCTCTCCTTTGGCTTCTACAAAGTGCTCTACTTTTTATTTTTTTATTCCTTACCAGAGGACACTTTTCTATTTATCATCAGATAGAGTGGGAAGGAGGGAGAGAAAGAAAGAGATAGAGAGAAACATCGATGTGATAGAGCCACATCGACTGGTTGCCTCCCGCACGACCCGACCAGGGTCGGGGACGAACCACAACTAAGGTACGTGCCCTTGACCAGAATCGAACCCGCGACTCATTGGTCCATGGGCCAACGCTCCAACCACTGAGCCAAACTGGCCAGAGCCCAGGGCCTACTTTTGAGTCTCTTTCCTACTGTGTTCACTGCTCCTCCTTAGCATCTTTTGCTGGGCCTCCTTTCTCTGACCACTCTTTTAACACTGATTTTTCTCTCACCCCTTTTCTCTATACTTAATTTGAACAATACCTACTCCTCTGTTCTTATTTTTTAATTTTATTTTATTTTTGTTAATCCTAACTGAAGATATTTTTCCATTGATTTTTAGATAGAGTGGGGGGGGGTGGGGGACATCGATGTGAGAGAGACACATGGATCGGCTGCCTCCTGCACGCCCCCTGCTGGGGATCGAGCCACAACCCGGCATGTGCCCTGACAGGGAATCGAACCGGGACCTCTCAGTCCATGGGACGACACTCAATCCACTGAGCCACACCGGCTGAGTCCCAAAGTTTTATGTTCAGCCAAAATTAGCCGAACGCCAATATTTCTTATATATCTCTAGCCAGATATCCTACAGACTTAAAATCAAAATGCCTTATGCCATTCTTATTCCCCACTCACACTCCCACCCAAATAATTCACATTCCCTCTTTAAGACTGTTGTTCAACCTGTAATTTCCTATCTCTACTGGCAGCGTTAGGACCAATCCAATTAAGCAAGTCACAAAATTGAGAGTTGCCCTAGATCGAGCATGGGCAAACCACGGCCATGGGCCCTATCCAGCCTACTGCCCGATGGTTTTTTAATCCTTACCAGGGGATATGTTTATTGATTTCACAGACAGGAAGGGGGTGATTTTATATATATATATATATATATATATATATGAGAGAGAGAGAGAGAGAGAGAGAGAGAGAGACGCATTGATGTGAGAGAGAAACATCGATCTGCTGCCTCCCACATGTGCCCCGACCGGGCACTGAACTTGCAACCTAGGTATGTGCCCTGACCGGGAACTGAACCCACAACATTTTGTTGTGCGGGACAACACTCCAACAACCGAGCCACTTGTCCAGGGCTTTTTAATAGCACCTTCATTTAGGTATAATTCCCATGCCACCAAGCCCTCCGTTTTAAAAGGTAGCACCCGTGGTTTCAGTGTGTCCAGTGTCGCCTGTCTCCATAAAGCTCCACGGGACACAGCCACGCCAGCGGTCTGCACGCTGTCTGTGGTGCTTTCTGTGCGGCACGAAAGCAGAGCTGAGTGGCTTTGCACAGAGACCACATGGCCTGCAAGGCCTCAAATACTTACTGTCTTGGCTTTTAGGGAAAGACATGTTTGCCAGCCTCTACCCTGGACGGCTTGATCTCTCTCGGCTCCCATATTCAGTCCATTACTAAATCCTACAGTATATACTTCCCAAATTATAGCGAGAGCTTCTATACACTGTCTAAATACTTCCTAAATAACAGTGAGAGCTTATTATAGCTACTGTAAACACTTTTATTTTTAAAAAGACTTTTTATCTATTTTTAAAAACATAAATACTTTTTTAAAAATTGAGACGTAACGAACACGGCATAAAATTAACTATTTTCAAGTGTACACTTCAGTGGTTTCAATATATTCACCATGCTGTGTGCAGTCACCACCACTATCAAGGTCTAAAATGTTTCCAAAAAGAAACTCTGGACCAATAAGCCGTCAGTCCTTGTTCTCCCGGCCTCCATTCCCTGGTACCCACAAATCTACTTTCTGTCTCTATAGATTTTATCTTTTCTGGATATTTCATGTACATGGAATCACAGTATGTGGCCTTTTCTGTCTGACTTATTTCACATCACGTTTTCCACGTTCATCCATGCTGTGGCATGTATCATACATCATCCCCTTTCACCACAGAATAAGACTCCACTCTGTGGACATACCCCACTTGTTCATCCGTTCACCTGCTGATGGGCACTGGGCGGTTCCCACTGTCTCGCTGTCGTGAATCTGCTGCTGCTGAGCACGCTGCCAGGACTCTGCATGGGCTGGGCACTGGGCAGACACACAATCCCACCACAACCTTCTGAGGAACTGCCATCATCACCATTATCACTATTACTATCTGCATTTTAAACGAGAACACTAAGGCAGTGAGGTTTAAAAACTCTCCCAGGTCACAAAGGCAGGAAGCTGGGATTTGAATCACAGAAGTCTGACTCTATCCATATGCTTAACTACTCACCATGCTGCCTTGTGGAACTCTACCTACGCTCCTCCGCTCTGTCCCCACTGCAGCTGCCCGTCAGACCTCCTCCGCTGTCCCCACTGCAGCTGCCCGTCAGACCTCCTCCGCTGTCCCCACTGCAGCTGCCCGTCAGACCTCCTCCGCTCTCACTGGTGTCATGGCAGTGGTCTTCCAACTGCTCTCCCCCAGACTCTAGTCTCATCTCCCTCAAACTATCCTCAAACTGCCACCAAAGTTCACTTTTAAGACCCTAAGTCAGACTGTCCTGGCCTCTGTAAGAGCACGCTATGGCTCACGATACCCTAACCGTGGATCAAACTTCTATTGGCCACAAGTTCATTCACTGAAAAGAAATCCCACGTGGAAACCCAATGGCATATTCGATGTGAAGCGCAGCTGCTCCTGTGGAACAGCAGGGAGAGTGGGGTTGATCGGATGCATGTGTAAGGAAAACAGTCTTTTAGCCTTGCCTCAGACACCTACCTCCTTATAAAAGGCATTTCAGACATTTCCAAAGGACCTGAGAACATTTAAAATAATCTGAGAAACCAAGAGCCCATCACTTAGTCCTCTAAGAAACTAGTTCTAGTTCCCTGAATACACCAAGTTATTTCAATATTTCATAGAGTCTTCACATATGTTTCCTTCTGGAAAACTCACTTCCACGTGGCAAACTTATCATACTTGAAAACTCTGTTCAAACTTTCTTCCTTTATAAAGTCTCCTTTAACCCACTCCTTATTCCAACAATTGCAAATACTGGCCCACCGTCTTATCTCACATTCCGATGGCTGACGTCCTCTGTGAAATCCAGTATTCAGACTGAAGGTAACACTCCAGGCCTGGTGTGCCTGCCACAAGGGCACGGCTGCACCGACTCTCTCAGCAAATCTGAAACGAGCTTGGAATCAAGCAGCCAACTAGTACCCAAGCATTCTGTGTCTTAATCTGCCAACAGTAGGATCAAGTTCCCAGCTAGTCACATTTACACCTGGAGCAGAAACTTCTAAGCACCATAATTCATCATTTCAACTAACCTTGCAAAACTCTGGATCAAACCTACCATCTAAGTTCTTCACTCCTATAACTACCAAGTACTACGAACAAACAACCCATAAACCAGCGGTTCTCAACCTGTGGGTCGCGACCCCTTGGGGGTCGAACGACCCTTTCACAGGGGTTGCCTAAGACCATCGGAAAACATATATTTCCAATGGGGATTCATGACAGTAGCAAAATTACAGTTACGAAGTAGTAACGAAAATAATTTTATGGTTGGGGGTCACCACAACATGAGGACCTGTATTAAAGGGTCATGGCATTAGGAAGGTTGAGAACCACTGTTTTAGCTGCTATTGCAAGATCTCATCTCAGCATACAAACTGTTTTACTACTTCTCAAAACTTAGTATTAGGTAGTCAGACTCTTAACTTTAACGTGCCATTAAATCTCATTCCCTCCCGCAGTCCACATTTAATCTGTACTACTGGTTCTTTTCCCTCAACATAAACTATAGGCTTAAGTCAAATACATAATAAAAAGACAACACACATTCAACTAATGCCCCTTCTCGTTATTCCTTCCCCTCACTGTCAAGTTTCCCAAGAGTCATTTATACCACTGGCCTTCAAAATAGGGTGCTAATTTTTATCTTAGTGGTTGCTCTAGGGATACAATATGCATCTTAATTTATCACAATATACTTTAAATTAATACTTACTTGTTTCTGGTAAAATATAGCAACGTTAGCCCGACCGGTGTGGCTCAGTGGTGGAGAGTCGACCAAGAGGTCGCCAGTTCAATTCCCGGTCAGGGCACATGCCCAGGTTGTGGGCACGATCCCCAGTGGGGGGCATGCAGGAGGCGGCCAATCAATGTTCTCTCTCATCGATCTCTCTCTCTCTCTCCCCCTCTCCCTTCTTCTCTCTCTAAAAATCAATAAAGAAAAAAATATATAGCAACTGTATTCCAACATAACTCCATTTCCTCAACCTTCCTTTATGTACTTACATCAATATATGTTAGAAATCCCGAAATAAAGTGCTATACTTCTTTTTTATTTTTTTAATCCTCACCCGAAGATATTTTTCCATTTATCTTCAGAAGAGTGGGAGGGAGAGAGAGAGAGAAACACTGACATAAGAGAGAGACATCGATTGGTTGCCTTCCACAGGACCCCGACCAGGGCCAGGGACCGAACTGCAACCAAAGTATGTGTCCTTAACTAGAATCAAACCCACAACTCTTTGGTCCACAGGCCGATGCTCTAACCGCTGAGCCAAACTGGCCAGGGCCTATACTTACTTCTTTAAACCATTTTATGTCTTTTAAAGAAATTAGAAGAAAAGCAAAAACACAGATACTTATATAGTCTTTTATTTCCTACATATTCATCTTTTCTTCATTTCCTCCTGTGGATATGAGTTACCATTTGGTGTCATTTCTGTTCAGTCTGAGCACTTCCTTTAGAATGTCATGTATATAGCAGGTCTGGTTATAAGAAATTCTCTGTCTACGGTCATTTTGGAATGTCTTTATTTTGCCTTCATTTTGAATAACAGTTATGCTTGATATAGAAATTTATGGTTCCCAGTTATTTTTATTACAGTGTCGATCCACTATCTTCTGGCCTCCATTTTTTTTCTGATAAAAATTCAGCTATAAATAATATCACTACCCTGTATTAATGAGTGATTTTTCTCTTGCTAGTTTCAAAATTCTCTCGTTTTCTTTGTCTTTCAGCAAACTGACAATGATGTGTCCAGATGGGAAACTCATTGGGCTTATCCTACTTTAGTTTTGTTGACCTTCCTGAAAATCTAAATTAATGTTTCATGATATATTTTGGAAGTTCTTGGTCATTATTCCTTCACGTTTCTTGTCCCTTTTTCTTTCTCCCCTCCTTCTGAAATTCCCATTACAAATACATGAGTATACTTGTTATTGTCCTACAGGTTTCTGAGGTTCTGACTTTTCCCCCCAATTATTTTATCTCTGTTCTTCACAGTGGATCATTTTTATTGATATCTCTTCAAGTTTGCTGGTTCTATCTTCTGCCACCCCAAATTTGCTATTGAATTCATCCAGTGATTTTTTTTTTTCATTTCAGTTGTTCTACTTTTCAACTTTAGAATTTCCATTTTGTTTTTTCTTATAGTTTCTATTTCCTTACTGAAATTCCCAATTTTCTTCTTTTTTTCATCCTCACCCAAGGACACTTTTCCATCTTTTTCAGATAGAGTAGGAGGGAGAGAAAGGAAGAGAGAGAGAGAAACATCGATGTGAAAGGGACACATCGAGTGGCTGCCTCCTGCACGACCCCAAACACGGCTGGGAACAAATTGCAACCGAGGTACGTGCCCTTGACTAGAATCGAACCTGAAACTCACTGGTCCACAGGCCAACGCTCTAACCGCTAAGACAAACCGGCCAGGGCTACTGAAATTCCCAATTTAAGTCACTGTCATCATATTTTCTGTTATTTAGACAGGATTTCTTTCATTTAAACAAATTTATAATAATTGCCATGAAGTTTCTGCTAAAAAATAACATCTAGACCCACTCAGAGAAAGTTTCTACTGATTACTTTTCTCCCTGAGCATGGATCACATGTTCTGGATTTTTTCTTTAACATCCTGTAGTGTTCTTTTTATAACACTGTGTATTACAGATGATATATTAACCCAATTCTAGATTATGATTTACCCTCCTGAGGACTGCTGTTGTTGCTGTTCTTCTTTGTTTTGTTCTGTTTCTTAGTAACCCTCTTGGAAATAATTTGAGAATCTGCCTCCCTATGGTATGCAGCCATTGATTTCTCTGCTCAATATTTTAAAAAATTCTTATTTTTATGTTTTAGCCTGGCTTCCTTGAGGTCATCCCTATGTCTACATAAATGAGTGAACAAGCCAACAGATTTCTCACCCTCTGCTGACAAATCTGTTGGTGGGTTGAGGAGTGCATTCAAGGTTCCGAAGTTTCAGAGTCCACCTCAGACTGCACTCTTTGCTGGGCTCGCTCAGGACTTCCTACTGGATGCCAGTCCCCCAGTAAGGAAGAGATAAAAGGAGACCTTTTATTGTTACAGTTCTCTCATTAGCAGGACCCCCCTACAAAGTTTCTGGCCAGTCAGCCATTCTGTTGCTTGTCCCTACCACAACACCACCCCTAGTTATTAAGGCTGTGAGCCTTCCACATCTGCTTCCTTCCGAACTTGCTACCAAACTGACTTGCATGACTGGGCCTTGTTTCTTTTCTTCCCTTCCAAATCAAGTCCGCGGCCTCTGGCAACAAAGCTGCTGGTTTAAGGCTAGCCCGCCTTGATTACACTGTGAGTCTGCTTGGGGAGGCGAGGCGGCTGGTGTAGGAGCTCAGGCCCGAAGGCCAAAGACGCCCACCACTGTTCCCTCGCACGTTCAAAGATTTTCATTAAAGCTTCCCAACTTATGTCTGCTAATGGTTCATTTTCAGAGCCCTAAATGGTCATTTCTGCCCATTTTATCCAGTTCTACATCTGCTCTTTAGGGGGAGATTTGCCAACTTCTTCACTCTGTCTCTGCCAGAAGTCCTGCCACTTCTGTGTATCTTATTTCAGTTTCGTTTTCTACATCTGTATGTATTTTAGGACACAGTTACATTATAGATAGATAAGACTTGTTTATATAAATATATTTTGATTAACTGAAGTAAACCACTTGAAAGGTATTAACATGCCACATGGCAAGTTTAGAAGACGCCGGTGAAAACTCTGTTCCTGCTTACTCACTGTGCACTCACACCTCACCCTGCTACGTTCTGTTCTTTCTGTTCCCCTAGTGAAACGGTTCTCTTTAAGAGCACCAACAACCTCTCTGTCACAAAGACAGGGGCTACCTTTCAGTCCTTACATGTGACTTTTCCATAGCACTTAACCCTGCTCCTGTTTGAAATTCCTATTGTCCTTCATCACAATCCGATTTCATCAACAGCAACTTTTTCATATAATTCATGGCCTCACTTTCAACTTAAATACTTACAGTAGTAAGGGTTTCATTTTTGTTGTTGTTTTTAATCCTCACAATATAAAGGATAATTTTTACATTGGTCCTTTTTTTTAGAGAGAGTGGAAGGGAGGAATGGGGCTGGGGATAGATAGAGAGAGAAAAACATGGATGTGAGAGAGACACACTGATTGGTTGTCTCCTGTACAACCCCAACTGGGCCCGGGAATCAAACCCACAACCCAGATACATACCCTTGACTGGGAATCGAACCCGTGACCCTTTGGTGCGCAGGTCTACATTCTAATCACTAAGCAACACCAGCCAGAACTTAGGGTTTCATCTTTAAACCTGTTGTATGCATTATTACATTTTAATGACTATGTACCATCTATCTGCTAATGGAAACAGTATCCTTGGGCTCCATCTTATCCCTGATTTTCAGACTAACGTATCCAGTTATTTAATGGACAACTTTTACCTACCTGGTGCCTCAAACTCAGTATGTCTAAAACAACACAGTTCATCCAATTTGTTCTTAACCCTGGTATTCCCTATCTCAGTAAATGGCACTACCAATAACAGGGTCAGAGATCCAAAACTCATCCTAATATCCTCTTACTCGTTTTCTCCTTTAAATAACACTGTAACTCAAAAAGTTCAATAAACCACAAATATGCTTAATTACCTAAAATTTTAGGAATATAGATCAATTCTTTTCCATAAACAATGATGAAATAAAAAAGTCTTAAGGGGAGAAGCTGGGGTTGTCATTATATAAGTAGAGAAAATGTGAATCTGTAATATTAGTTCTGTAATCAAGCCATTGCCTGTGCCTCCATCTCACAGTAATAATACTCTTCTAAGAAAATCTGTCTTACCTCTCTTTCAACTGGGATTTAATAATACGAGGGTAAAAAATACTTCATATTAAGATTGTTTCACTACTATGTCCATGACCTAAATTTTTTTTTTTTAATTTTTTTTTTTTATCCTCACCCGAGGACATTTTTGCATTCATCTTCAGACAGAGCAGGAGGGAGAGAGGAAAGAAGAGAGAGAGAAACATCGATGCGAGAGAGACACATCGAGTGGCTGCCACCCACACAACCCCAACCAGGGCCGGGGACAAACTGCAACCGAGGTACGTGCCCTTAGCGGAAACCGAACCCGGGTCTCTCTGGACTGTGGGCTGACGCTCTAAGCGCTGAGCCAAACCGGCCAGGGCCATGACCTAAATTTTCAAAACAGAAATTTGGCTTATATTTATAATAAAAAATCCTCCCAGAACACTTAATTGAAGTTCTTTCATAAAGAAGTACGGATTCTTCAAAATGGTGAATGGGAAAGAACATGCGCTCTGGAGTTGGAGAGTCCTTGGGTTAAATCCACTCCATCAATGATCAGTTGTATGACCTTAAGCAGATTATTTAGCCTCCTTGAACCTCAGTTTTTGTCTGTAAAATTATGATAAAAAGATCTACATTATAAGATTGCTGTGAAGTTAAAATGAAATAGATGAAGGCACTACCTTACTTCAATACCTCGTCATTCTCTTGGGATGGTGAACACACAATTCAATGTACAGATGATGTATTATATTACAGAACTGTACACCTGAAACCTATATAATTTTATTAAATAAACTCTATAAAATTCTAAAAAGAGCCTGAAAAACAAACAAACAAAAACACCTCATCGTTCTCAAATTTCACTTTGACCACTTCCTAACTGGCCCTGGTAGGTTCCACACCAATTCTTCCTCATACAGCAATACCTCAAGACAACATTCAGTTCTTGCACTCATTTGTTCAGTAAACTGTTCCTGATCATGTCTCTCCGTAATGTCTGAGTCCAACAGCATGCACTGGAGGACATGAAGAGACACGGGGACACAAGGGGGAGCAAAAACGAACAGGACCCCTAACTTGCTGAGCTTGTTATCTCGTGGGAGAGAGAAACCATTGACTAATGACAAAAATAAATGTACAACCACAACTGACACAGGTAAGAAAGGACATAGCTCGGGGAGAGGATGTGACAGGGATTTGGCAAAGTCAGAGAATCCACACAAAGCCCTTCACTACTGAGCCTTTCTGATCTTAACAGCTCATTTCCAGCCATTTTCTCACATACAACCTATACTTAAACCATGCTACACAACTCAAAAAATATGAAATACACCACACTCTTTCTCATCTTGCAATCTTTTGAACATGCCACATTTCAGAAATACTTTGCTGCCCCTACTTAATTTCAGCAAATATCCCAAGATTGCAGTTATTTGCATTACTTCCGTAAAGCCTTCACCACACATGATGTTAATATTAATCACCTAATCATTTTGGTGTCTGCCAATTCCTCCACCTGGTAACTGAGTGTCTCCCTTGTAAACTAACTACTATTTTATGGGAAGATATACAGAGATGATGCCAAAAATCCTTTCCTCATCTGTATGAGTTTCTTAGGGCTGCCCAAATAAATGGCCACGAAGTGGGTAGCTTGAAACAGCTGTAATTTATTCACTCACAGTTCTGAAAACAAGAAGTCAAAAATCAAAGTACGTGCAGGGCCTCGCTTTATCCGAGGATCTAGGGGAGGATCTTTTCTACGCCTCCTCCAGCTCCTGGTGCCTGTCAGTCCTGACGTGGAGCTCCACGCCTCACTCCAACACTGTGCTCCTTTTCGAGACTGTTTTGGCTGTTCTTGGGTCCCTTGCAATTCCATATGGGTTTTAGAATCAGGTTATTAATTTCTACAAAAATGTCAGCTTAGGTTCTGATAGGATAATACTGAATTTGTACATCAGTTCTGAGTAGTATTACCATCTTAACAATGTTAATGCTTACAATCTATGAATGAGATGTTTTTCCAATCATTTAGATCTTAAATTTCTCTCACCACTGTTTTGTACTGGTCAGAGTATAAGATTTGCACTGCTTTTCTTAAATTTATTCCTAAATATTTTAATCTTATTGATGCTATTGTCCACTGAATTTTTTTATTTCTTTCATTTTCAGATTGTTCATTGTAAGAGTATAAAAATACAAATGACTTGCATGTACTGCATTGCTTTTGTGTCCTGCAACCTTACTGAGATCTTATATGGGGGGGGGGGGAAGCAGGTTCACAGTTATTCAAATGGAAAATAATACAATAATACACAGTAACAGACGAATAAACTCTGTGTTTCGCATACTCACAATTCTATTGATTTTTTTTTATCCTCACCCGAGGACATTTTTTCATTTTTTGTTCATATAGAGTGGGAGGGAGAGGGAGAGAGAGAGAGAGAAACATTGACGTGAAAGTGACACATCGAGTGGCTGCCACCCGCACGACCAACCAGGGCCGGGGACAAACTGCAACCGAAGTACATGCCCTTATCGGGAACCGAACCCGGGTCTCTCTGGACCGCAGGCCGACGCTCCAACCGCTGAGCCAAACCGGCCAGGGCATACTCACAATTCTAAACCTACTTTTGTCCCACCCTCTATAGTTCTCAAAGTTTTTTAGTGGATTACTTAGGATTTTCCACATACAAAATCACGTCATCTGTAAACGTAGTTTTACTTTTTCCATTCTTTCAAACACTGCTTTAGCTGCATCCCACGGGTTTTGGTCTGTTGTGTCTTTATTTTCACTCTTCTCAAACTATTTTCTGAATTTGCTTTTCATTTCTTGGTCCTTTGCTTATTTCAAAATATACTGTTTCATTTGCACATATCTGCGAGTTCCCCCAATGTTTTCTTGCTGTTCATTTCCAATTTCATTCCATTGTGGTTATAATACACACTTTGTATTACTGCTAACTTTGTAAATTTATTCAGGCTGTTGGCATATGGTCTTACCTCCAATGTCTGTTTCACTGAGAAGCATGTACACTGTGTTTCGTTACGTGGAGTGTTCTACAGATGTCTGTTAGGTCTAGTGGACTACAGTGTGGTTCAAGTCTGATTTTCTTCCCTGTTGATCTTTGTCTAGTTTTTCTATCCAGTATTACAAGTGGAATACTGAAGCCTCCAACTATTACCATTGTTGTTTCATGTATTTTGTTGCTTTGTTATTACACATGTTTATAACTGTTATATTTTCCTACTGTGTTGACCCTTTTATCATTATAAAATGTCCCTCTTTACCTCTAGTAATTAAATGTCTTTTCGTTTTAGAGTTTATTTTGTCTCTATCAGCACAGTCACTCCAGCTTTCTTGTGGTTGCTTTCTGCACAATTTATCTCTTCCCCACTTCAGTCTGCTTGTACCTTTGAATTTAAAGAATGTCCACTGTAGACAACACACGTTTGGGTCACGTGTTATTACTCGGTCTGACAATTGCTGCCTCTTCGTCGGATTATCCCATCCACTTACACTTAAGTAAACACTGGTAGGGTTAATTTACATCTGCTATTTTACTTTTCGTTTTCTGTATGTTTCATGCCTTTTTGTTGTTGTATTTCTCCATTACTGCTTTCTTTTGTATTAAGTAAATATTTTCCCACGAAACATTCCTATTTCTTTTTATAATTTTAAATCAATTTTTAATTTTTCAACTGCTGTTGACATACATTATATTAATTTCAGATATACACCTCAGTGATCAGACATTATATAACTTATTAAATGATCATCCCAATAAATCCTGCACTCATCTGACACCTTACATACTTATGAGAATAGTACTGGCTATATTCCCCATGCTGTACTTTACATCCCCATGACTGTTCTGTAACAATCAATTTGTACTTCTTAATCCCTTCACCTTTTTCACCAATTCTTCCAACCCCCTTCCTATCTGGAAACCATCAAAATGTTCTCTGTATCTATGTAAATGTTCTCTGTATCTGTTTCTGTTCTGCTTGTTCATTTTTTTTTTCTTTTTTAGATTCAAGTGTTGATAACTATGTGTTTATTGCCATTTTATTGTTCATATATATTTTTTTTCTTCTTCTTCTAAAAGACCTTTTAACATTTCATATAATACTGATTTGGTGGTAAATGAAACTCCTGTAATTTTTTCTTGTCTGGGAAGCTCTTTATCAGTCCTTTGATTCTAAATGATAGCCTTGCTGGGTAGAGTAATCTTGGTCCTTGCTTTTCATCACTCTGAATATTTCTTACCAATTCCTCTGGCCTGCAAAGTTTCTGTTGAGAAATCAGCTGACAGTTCTTTATAAATTTTTTTTTTAATTTATTGATTTTAAAGAGCGAGCGAGAAAGAAAGGGGATGAGAAACATCGATTTGCTGTTCCGCTTTTTTTACGCATTCATTGGTTGATTTGTGTCTGTACCCTGATCGGGGGATCAAAACCACAACCTTGGCATGTCCAGACAATGCTCTAACCAACTGAGCTATCAGGCCAAGGCTCGGCTGACAGTCTTATGGGAGCTCCCGTGGAGGTAACTAACTGCTTTTCTCTTGCTGCTTTTAAGATTCTCTCTTTGTCTTTAACCTTTGGCATTTTAATTTGATATGTCTTGGTGTGAGTCTCTTTGGGCTCATCTTGTTTGGGATTCTCTACACTTCCTGGATTTGTATGTCTATTTCCTTTACCAAGTTAGGGAAGTTTTCTGTCATTTTTTCAAATAGGTTTTCAATTTCTTGCTCTCTCTTTTCCTTCTGGCAACCCCCTTGATGCAAATGTTGATATGCTTGAAGTTATCCCAGAGGCTCCTTACATTATTCTCAATTTTTTAACATTATTTTTTCTTTTTGCTGTTCTGATTGGGTGGTTTTGCTTCCTTATATTCCAAATTGCTGATTTGATTCTCGGCTTCATCTACGCTACTGTTGATTCCCTGTAAATTATTCTTCATTTCAGTTAGTGCATCTTTCATTTCTGACTGGGCCTTTTTATACTGTTGAGATCCTCACTCAGTTCACTGAGCATCCTTATAACCAGTGTTTTTAACTCTGCATCTGGTAGATTGCTTGTCTCCATTTTGTTTGTTTTTCTGGCATTTTGTTCTGTTTTTCATTTGGAACATGTTTCTTTGTCTCTTCATTTTGGTAGCCTCCCTGTGTCTGTTTCTATGTATTAGGTAGAGCTGCTAAGTCCCCCAAGCTTAGAGTGGCCTAAGGTAGTAGGTGTCCTTAGGGTCCAGTGGCACAGCCTCTCTGTTCACCTGAGCTGGGCACTCCAGGTGTGCTCCCCCTCCCCACTGTGTGGGCTGTGTACACCCTCCTGTTGTAGTTGAGCCTTAACTGCTGTTGACAGGCCAATGGGGGGTAATGATTTACCCCAAGGCCCATTGGTGGCAAGGACTGGCTGAGACCCCATGGAGCAGGATTTACTTCAGTGCGGCTCTGGTGCCCACTGAGTCCGCCCCTTGAGTGTGTCACTTGTGGAGGTGGTTGGGTGGTGCTTCGACCTGGTCTGAAGCTGTCCACTGGATGCGATGGCTCTGGGGCCTCCTGGAAGGTGCAGGCAAAGGAAAGCCAACATCTGTGTTCTTCCTGGGGCCACTTGGCACGAGCTACAAAATGAGCTGCAGACAGCTGCTACTTGTGTTGGGCTTGGAGGTGTCCAGGTGAGGCCAAGCTGTGACCCAAAGCTGGCTGTGCTAGTGCTGAGCCTGGGGCTACTTAGCAAGAGGTAAGGCATGCTGAGGCCAGACACTGCTTGTTTGAGAGATGTTAGGAAAACCTGGAACATTAGCCAAGTTAGACCACTTGTATGAAAAAACCACTGGAAACAGCTTGGGAGAGCCAGAAAGTTGGGTGGGGCAGGGCCTCAGGGAATCAAGAGGGAGGGGCAAACAGTGTGAGCCAGGTTGATGGAGACTCAGATATGGCACCTGCCTGCTCTGTGAGGGGAGAGCTCAGCAAAGGAACAATGGCCTCTGCCAGCGTTTTGTCTGGGAGAAAGCTGCCCCTCCAGCTCTTGCCCTGATGCCAGACACTTTAGTTCCTCCTAGGATGTCCTTGGTGCCTTTCGAGCGGCTGTCCCAGTGCTGGAGCTCAGAGGGAGCGAGTTGAAGTAAGTCTGTGCGCAGGTCCTTTAAGAGGATTGCCTGGGACTCCAGCAGGCTCCATCTCATTTAGTCACAACCGGAGCTGGTTTTTACAGCCAGAAGTTATGGGGACTTATCTTCCTGGCACTGAACCCTGTGATGGGAAACT
Organism: Tadarida brasiliensis; assembly: GCA_030848825.1. NCBI lineage: Eukaryota > Metazoa > Chordata > Mammalia > Chiroptera > Molossidae > Tadarida > Tadarida brasiliensis. The sequence continues at coordinate 89,175,157 of CM061268.1, forward strand.
TGGTGTGGGGCTGGGACCAGCCCATTCCACATCTACGCCCCCCTACCAGCTTCAATGTGTATTCTATTTATTTATTTGTTTGTTTATTTATTTATTTCCTTTTATTGTTTTTTTAGAGAGATAGGAAGCGGGGGGAGAAACATCAATGAAAGAGAACACTGACTGGACTCCTCCTGCATGCCCCCACTGGGGATTGGGCCACAACCTGGGCATGTGCCCTGACCGAGAATCGAACTGGCGACCTCTTGGTGCATGGGTCGATGCTCAACCACTGAGACACACCAGCCAGGCTCAATGTGTATTCTTTAATTCCCTGGTAGTAGGACTTCCATTCCGCCAGATTTCAGGCAGTTCAGAATGATGGCCGTCTTGTAGTTTAGTTGTAGTTTTGATGTGGTTGTAGGAGGAGTACCACATTTACCTATGCTGCCATCTTGACTGGAAGTCTACATTTCAATTTCTTTAATGATTTTTTTATATTATAATTTTTGAGGGTTTTTTTCCCCAGTAATTGCTCTAAGTTTTACTATGTATATTTTACCTTATCCAAATGTACCTCTGGTTTATACCAGCTTATTTCCAGTGATTATGTAGGACTGCTACTCCTTTATAGATCTATTCTTTTACCCCCTTAGATAGTATTTTTAATAAATGTTATATCAATTCATGTTACAAATCCAACAATACATTGTTATAATTACTTCTTTACCACCTGCAGTGGTGTCCTTGACCCAGTGTAGTTTTTCTCACACAAATCTCCTTTGTGCTATTATTGGCAAGTATATTACACATATCCTATTACACTGTAGGCCTAACAATTCATTATATATAAAGCTTATAATTCATATAATACATATTTCATACAGATGGTTTTTTAATATTTAAGAGAAGAAGTATGCATCGTTTGTATCTTTATAGTTACATAATTACCTTTATTCGTGCTCTTGCCTTTTTGTGTGTACTCAAATTACCATCTAGGGTCACCTGCTTTCACCCTGAAGAAATTCCTTTAGTATTTCTTGTAAAGTGGGTCTGTCAGCACAGAAAATTCAGTTTTTAATTATCTGGGAAAGTATTGTGGCTTCATTTTTGAAAGACGGGTTTACCAGATGCAGGATTTTGGTTAATAGTGGGTTTTTGTTTGTTTTTTTAGTACTTTACAAATGTTATCCTATTGCCTTCTGGCCTTCGTTGTTTCTGCTGAAAAATCTGCTATGATTCTTAATGGATCCCTTTAAGTGACACATCATTTTTCTCTTGATGTTTTCAATAGTTTCTCCTTGTTTGTTACTTTCACTATTCATACTCTGATGTATCTGTTTGTAGATCTCTGGCATTTAATCTTACTTGGACTTTGCTGAGCTTCCTATCCATGTAGGTTATTATTTTTCAATATACTTGTGAAGTTTTTCTTCTCTCTCTCTTCTGGTACTCCTATTACACACATGTTGTTGCACTTGATAGTGCCCCCATTTCTCTGAGGCTCTGTTCACTGTTCTTAATCTGTTTTTCTCTCTGATTTTCCATTTGCATGATGTCTAATAATCTATCTACAAATTCACTTCTTTTTCCAGTTCAAATATACAGTTAAGCCTCTTTAATAAATATTTTATTACTTTATTTTTCAATTCTATAATTCCCATTTAGTTCTTTGAAAAAAATAATGTATACTCTTTATTAATATTCTCTATTTGATACAACATTGTCATCATATCTTCGCTTACTACTTCAATTGTGAGAGCCTTTGTTTCTGTGAACATGTCATAATAGTTACTTTAAAGTATTTCTCTGATAAATCTGACACTTGTCTCTCTTATAGGCAGATTAAGTGACCTCTTTTTTTCCAGTGCATAAGTCACACTTTCATGTTTCTTTGCATGCCTGGTAGTTTTCCTTATTATTTCAGATAATACATTATTTCCTTATTATTTCAGGTAGCACTGCTGGGTATTCATACACCCCTAACCTTCTGGAGCATATTATTGCTATTGCTTGTTTATTTGTTCAGTGACCGGCCAGAGTGTTTTAGTGAAGTCTGTTCCTCAGGGAAACACAGCTTTGGTATATCCACAGTTACCCTCAGATCACTGGTTTACCATGGTGTGGGTAAGGCTCTGTTCCTGTCTTTCCTTGACCACACCAAGCTATTAAACTCCAGGGATTGCTGGCTGGTTGTTCTATTGTTTTCAACAATGCCCTGGAACGAAAACTGTTCTACAAACAATCCAATTAAATGCTGGTTCCTTTGAAGCAATGGTGTCTGAGATTAGTGTCTGATTTGTGCTCTGACATCAGTAGGTTCTTGTGTTTATTCTCTGGCTCTCTCCTGCAAACCAGCTGGCCTACAGTCAGCCTGTCTCCTGAATCTCCTCTGAATGCCTTTACCACAACCTCCACTGTTTTTGGGAGGGTCTTCCGGCTCAAGCTTCACTCTCTGTGACAAACAAAATGAGTTCCTTTGTGGAAGAAATCAGGAGCTGTTTTACAGTCTATTTCTCCCTCTGGGAAAATCTCTGAGCCAGGGCTCAAAAGCTAGGTGTGGGGACAATGGCAAAGCTCTCTCTGAGTGACATTCTCACTCTAGGAGCTAAGAGCTCAATGGAGGGAGAGCAGACGCAGTCTGAGCTCTCAGCTTCCCTCTCTTAGGACGGAACCACCCACTCACAACTTGAGGCAAGAGCATTCTTAGCATGCCATGCCCAAACCTGTAATAAGGGCTGAGTGGGAAAGAGAGTCCCCACTCTTCAACTGCACGTGCCAGGACTTAGCAGAAACAGGTAGCTAGCAGAGGGAAGGATAAAAAGTGCTGGCATCCTGCTCCTCTGGGAAGAAAGCTGTTACTCTAGGTTGGAGGAATGGAGTAGGGGGACTGTATCTGGACCGGAGTGGTCTTCAGCGGCACCTCTGTCTTTCTGAGCTGGCAAGAGGAAGGGAGAGCAGTACTGGTTAAAACACCCAGACTCTCTCCTTGGCCAGGTGGCTTAGTTGGTTGGAGCATCGTCCTGTACATGAAAAGGCTACGGGTTCATTTACCAGTCAGGGTGCATAAGGAAAGGCGGCTGATCGATCTCTCTCTCTCTCAAAATCAATTAAAAAAGCAAACAAATATATCCTCAGGTGAGGATTAAAATACCCAGACTCTCTCATCGCTTGCCAAATTTTTATAGATGCTCTTAAATAAATGTTTCATTTGCTGTTTACCCTTGGGACCATTTCCAGAGACTTTAAATGGCTGGGTTTGCTTTTTTGTAAAAATCATTTTCACTGGGAGCAGGTCAGCAGAGCTCCTGTTGTCGTGCCAGAAGTCTGTCTCCGGCTTATTCTTCGACACGGAGGTGCAGGGCACAGAGGGATGGGCTCCACGTGTGCCATCTCATGAACTTCACACTGTGAAGCAGGTATTACAGATCTGACTTTTGTAGAGAATGACACTGAGACCAGAATCAGTTACTAATTTGCTCTAAGTAAAGCAGTGAAAGATGGCAAAGGAACAGACTGATGAACCTCAGAGGGAAGGAGAGGCAGGAAGAGATTAACTAAAGAATTTATATGCATATATGCATAACCTAAAGACACAGATAATAGTGCGGCAAAAGGGTGGGGAAGGGATGGAGGGGTGTCAATGGGGCAAAAAAGGGGGGACATCTGCCATACTTCCAACAATAAAGATAAATTAAAAAAAAAAAATAGTAGGTCTAACTGCCTCCAAAGGTCATTTACTTAAGCCCATCCTTCCATCTTTTATTCAGATACATTTCATAGAGATACATTTTATACAGATACATTTAAAAATCAGAATTCATGAGTCAGTTATATCCCTGTTGCAGTCACAATAATTTCTTTGGGTAATACAGCATTTTATTTCTCATCTGAATCTTTTTTTTTTTTTTTTATATCCTCACCTGAGGACACCCTTCCATTTTTTTGTTCAGATAGAGTGGGAGGGAGAGAGAGGAAGAGAGAGAGAGAGAGAAACATCGACATGAAAGGGACACATCGAGTGGCTGCCACCCGCACGACCAACCAGGGCCGGGGACAAACTGCAACCGAGGTACATGCCCTTAGCGGGAACCGAACCCGGTTCTCTCTGGACCGCAGGCCGACGCTCTAACCGCTGAGCCAAACCGGCCAGGGCTCTCATCTGAATCTTTTAAAATAATACTCTGAGAAGTACTATTCTGCTTCCTCACGCCTTGAGCTACATTCCCACAAAGAATCTATGTGACCAGGGGACTGTTATCTTTTCTATACCTTTAAAATCTGTTTTCCTAAAGAGGAAAGTAATTCTGACGTGTACTGTGTTTGCTTATTTTATTATTATGAACATTAAGATGACATGGTTTCTTTTCTCCCAAGATTAACATTGTGCAAAAGCACATATACAAAGCTAATTAAACCTATTATTAAGAAACAATGACAGCATGGCTGGTGTGGCTCAGGACTGAGCATCGTCCCATGGCTCGGTTCGATTCCCAGTCGGGCCACATGCCCAAGTTGAGGGCTCGATCCCCAGGAGGGGCGTGCAGGAAGCAGCAGATGGATCTTTCTCTTTCATATCAATGTTTCTATCACTCTCTCCCTTCCTCTCTCTCTAAAAAAAAAAAAAAATCAATAAAAATATATATATTTTAAAAAAGAGCCCTGGCCTGTGTGGCCCAGTGGTTAGAGCGTCAGTCTGCAGACCAATGAGTCTTGGGTTCAATTCCGGTCAAGGGCACGTACCTTGGCTGCAGTTTGTCCCCGGCCCTGGTTGGGTCGTGCGGGAGGCAGCCACTCGATGTGTCCCTTTCACATCAATGTTTCTCTCTCTCTCTCTCTTCCTCTCTCTCCCTCCCACTCTATCTGAACAAAAAATGGAAAAATGTCCTCGGATGAGGATTTAAAAAAAAAAAAAAGTGATTTCATACTTTTAAACGTATTTTAAATTAGTAAGTGTCAATATCTTACCATCCATATTTAAACCAAAAAACAAAACTAGATAACCCTATATTATATAACAAGAACTTCTCTCTGTAGTTACTTGCCAAAAGGAAAAAACTAGGACTAGAAAGACACATCCACCTAGACTTGAAAGTTTAGCCTTCAGCTCCATTTGGCTCACTTTATCACTGTCATGAAAAAAATTGGGGGTGGTCAGTTTTTACCACCTTGAAAAGTCAGATTTCCTGGTAACAAATTCTCCTGCTTAATTCTGCTATTGTGCTAAGTGTCAGAGGAAAAAACAGCTACTGAAGACAGAACCTCGGATGCCACGAGAACCATCAAGGGAACGCTGAGCACGCGGTAAGGACGTCAGTTACATGTCATACTTAAACACAGTGTAAGACTGCAGCAGGGAGAGACGCTCGCTCCAAGTGCCTCCTTCTCGCACAGCAGAGGCCACACACCACGGGAGCCTCTCCCTCGGTGACCCAGTTAGAACCTGGCACCAGGAAAGACCCTCCGTCACATGTTCAAAAGGAATGTCTGTTCTTGGAGATCTTTAATCTCAACTGTCAACACCTGATTGAAATAAACAAAACACCTTTGGGAAGGAAATGAAGATGGTGAAGAGACTTAAATGGGTGAATCAAAAATAATTAAAATGACTGTGTTGATAGAAAATGACAGCGTTCAAGGACAGCATCCAGTGACAGCTGCTCAAGTGAAAAAGACATCGAACAGCTATTTTAGGTTTGACATCGTGTGCTCCGTAGCTGTTAAAAGAATGCAATAAATGTACTTACCAAATATTTCCCCTCCACTAGCATATTCTGTCACCAGATAAATCATCCGTTCTGTCTCCATCACCTGGTGCAAAGGCAGGAAAGGGACAGGCAGTGACACAGTGACAATGACATCACAGGAGGAGAAACTAATGACTCCTCTTTTGTCATCTGAGATACTTAACCTAAACAAAAAAAGCCTTAAGAAAACAACGGGAATCACTCAAAAAACGCACAGAAATCACACATGGCTGTGTTTTCTAAAAAACAGAAACGACAACTTTCCACCACCCATTTATCAATAATGTAAATATTCAACACTTCTAATAACATAACCTACCCATTTGTACTTTGTCTTGGTCTTCATTTTGCTAATATATACTTATATATGGTTTTAAAATTTCTTTCTAATCCTTACCTGAGGATATGTTTTCATTGATTTTAAAGAGAGAATGGGGGGGGGACATTAATGTGAGAGAGAAACATCGATCAAATGCCTCCCGTACACACCCCAAACTGGGATCCAATCCGCAACCTTGGCTTATTGGGACAACGCTCCAACCAACTGAGCCACCTGGCCAGGGCTATATATAGTTTTATATATTTATATATATTTGATATATTATAATTATATAAGCATGTAATATATTATATAAATATAATAAATAATGATTATATATTTTGCTAATATTTGTTACTTTTTAAATTAGTTGTAGTGTGTTGTCAGTCTTATCTTTTTCATTAAATATTTTTAAAATAAGATATGAGAATATACTCTCATTATAAACATTTTAAATACCTAGTATATATATAAAGACCAAAGGCTTGCCTCTTCCCAAACCCCTCCATTTTATTCCCCAGAGGAAACACTGTGAATAGCTTATTCTATATCATTCTGGAGAAGTGTCCATTAGAAATATAATATGAGCACTACGTATGATTTAACTTTTCTAGTAACCCCATTAAAAAGTTTTTTAAAAGGCAAAATTAATTCTAAAAATATATTTCCCCCAATATGTCCAAAATCAATTCAAAAAGTTTTTAAAACTGAAACTGCTTCCGTTTCTACATTCAAATTAATTTAAATTAAATTAAAATTCAGTTCCTCATTTGTTCCAGCCACAGTTTAATATTCAATAGCCATGTGTGCTAACAGCTACCATACTGAGACATTCCAGACTTTCACTACACTTCTCAGTTAATTATTTTGTTAAATTATTTCCCAGTTATTTTATCTGTGGCATCTTTACACATTAATATCATATAACACTACAATAGATTTACCTCTTCTTTTTCAATGGCACTCCATTGTGTAAGTGCCCATTAATTTAATTTCTCAATCTAATAACGGTGTCTAAAAACTCTACACAGCCCTGGCCGGGTGGCTCAGGAGGCTGCAGTGTCATCCTGTGCACCAACCGAAAGGTTGCTGTTCTATTCCTGGTGGGGGCACATACAGGAGGCAGCCAACTGAAGTTTCTCTCGTACCTCTCTCTCTCTCTGTTTCCCTTCTTCCCCCCTCTGTAAAATCAGTGAAGCATATCCTCAGGTGAGGAGTTTAAAAAAAAAAAAAAAAAAGCTATATACTGGTGACATTAGTCCATTGCTTGCAAGCTCTCTCTTTATGTTGATTCATACAACAAAAAGCAAGTGCTCTAAATACACGCAGGTCTTTAGAAAAGAAAAGGAAATGCCATATTGTATATGTACCCTTTCACCCCTAGGCCTTTGACTGCAAAGGTTCTCATATTATTGAACTTTTCAAGAGCACCTATATTTGGCTGACTCTATAACCCTGAGGAGACGGACGCTTTGGCAAATGCCCTGGAAACTACCTTGATGCCATCTGAAGATGAGCTGCAGCTACCCCCTGGCAGCTCAGCCCCTCCCACTGACGCGCAAGCTGCCAGCACAAGGTGAAGGCTGACAGGGGCGCACTGTTCGGAGCCAGGGCTGAGAGCATGGACACTCGGACAGGCTCATGAAATCTGGGTAAAAAAGGCAAACTCGCAGAATTCCGTTATAAGGTGAATACCTCTAAGTTAATTTCTTGAGAAAGGTCGGCCTGAAAAGCCCTATAATCATTTAAAAATAATTTATTTTTAAAAATGAGGTCAAAAAGTTGACTCAGTCTATCAGGATAGGAAGGAAGCAGAGGTTAGACGCCTCTGAGCTTGCAGATACAGTCTGCGGGCACTGGAAAGCTTCACAGGTCTGCCTCTGGGCACAGTGTAGGTGTGGTTCAACATAATTCAGTCTGATAAATTTCAACACGTCCGCTCTGATGATCTAGTTCATTTCATTCTGTGAGCTGATGCCTGAGAAGAGCCCTAAAGCTGTAGCCTTAACCAAACAAACCAGCATCAAGACATGACTTCTGAGCCAGCAGCCAATGGACCGAGTGGGTGGCCACTTCCTACAGAACCAGGTGGTGGCTGCTCAGCAGAAAGCAGGGGCAGGACTGGCTCTGTGCAGAGGCAGAGCTGTGGCTGCCAGCGCTGCACTCTGAGCCCCACCTCTCCCAAACTGTCACTTCCACCAGCCGACCACGGCAGGAGCCTCCCCTGCTGTCTGCCCTGAAGTTCCAGCAATCAGGTCTGCTTGTGCAGTAAGGCCAGGGACTGATTTGTGATGATGGTATGGAATACGCATGTTTCTTGGGAAGGTAAGAAAACTAAATTAGGAGTCTCTTCCATTACACAGACTCAGTCTCTTGGCTATCAAAATAATCAAAGGCTTCCTTGGAAAACTAAAAACCACGTCAGGGCACTACTAGAATAGAAAGGAGGTAGGTTCTGACTGATACAAAAAGCCGTGCTTAAAATATCCTTTGCCGTCATAATTCATAACATCATGACAGAAATCAGTCTTCAAATAATCGTATAAAAATAATGTTATATTCATCTCTAGCTTTTTACCTCTCAAAACTGTTCCTTTTGAGTTTCCCATTCTGTTTTCCGATTCTGACCTAAATAAATAAGTTCTCATCATCTTCTGAATAATCTTTTTGTGTAATTTTCACTAAGAATGGCATCCAAGTTTCAAAGAACAACTTTTAAGTGCCAGTCTGGGTGGGACCCTTCTCGTAAATGGCCAGAGGAACACGAGTACCGAGCAGGAGAACAAAGCGGTGGGGACAGCGGGATGAACATCCGACACAGGAACAGAGAGAGCTACAGATGTCCACCCGCCAGCCTCTGTCACAAAGGCTGGTTTTCTGTTGCCATATGATAAACCACGAGGGTTCCTACCTGGTAAAGCCTGATGATGTGTGGGTGGCAAAGCATCTTCATTATTTGAACTTCCCGGAAAATCTTCTTCAAGTTTTCTTCATCTAGCTGGGTCTTGTCTATAATCTTGATAGCAACCTGGCAACAGGGGGGGAAATTTACTCTGATTATTAAAAGCAGTTTACTAAGGAAAATTAAATCCACTTTAAAATATTATATTCCACAAAACACAAGCTGCCAGTATTTTGTTTACAGAATGTCAATGAAGAAAATGAATTTACTCTGTTTAAAAAGACAGGAAATGGATTTTTGGCAAGTCTGTCTCAGAGGAACAGACTCAAAAGCTAATGAGTCTCCTGCCATTTCTTCAATTGCTTCCACAGTAAAACACCGAGAGAGCACTTCACTGCTCCACAGACACGGCCACAGTCTGGGCAAACCACGCCTTGGTGCAGAGAATTCCATGCAGGGCCTCTTCGTAAGACAATAAATTTACACAGTAAGTACAGATAATTTAGTAAGGTTCAACCAGAAATCCCAAAGGCGTGCCCTGCATCTCAGCAGGTGCTGCTATGGCTCAGTGATAGTGCTGGTGGCAGAAGATCTCCTGTGCCAGGCACAGTTCTCGGGGCTGCGCGAGTACTCCCTGACGGAACCCCACAACACCTCACATTATTATTGACCTTGTTTCACGAATACGGCAACTGAGACACAAAGAGATTACATTTATATGTATAGATCCAGGACTGAAGCCCAGGTAGCTTAGCTTTGTCGTCAAATTCTTTTTTTGTTCTTATTGTTGTTAATCCTCACCCAAGGATATTTTTCCATCGATTTTCAGATAGAGTGGAAGGGAGGGAGGGAAGGAGAGGAAGGGAAGGGGGGGGGTGGAGAGAGAAAGAGAAACAACATGTGAGAGAGACGCACTGATTGGTTGCCTCCTGCAGGACCCCAACCGGGGCCAGAGGTGGACCCTGCAATGCAGGCACGTGCCCTCGACCGGAAATCAAACCCAAGACCTGCGGGTTGATGCTCTAACAGCTGAGCCACACTGGCCAGGGTGAGAGTCAAATTCTTAATGATAACACTATAAAAATCTGAAGATCTGCCTGGCTGGTGTGGCTCAGTGGATTGAGAGGTCCTGGTTCGACTCCCGGTCAGGGCAAATGCCTGGGCTGTGGGCTTGATCCCCAGTGGGGGGCATGCAGGAGGCAGCCAATCGATGTTTCTCTCTCACATCGATGTTTCTATCTCTCCCTTCTTCTCTCCCTAAAAAAATCAAAAACATTTAAAAAAATCTAAAGATCTTTCTGTACTGTATATGTACTGTTTTAGCATAAAACATCTTTTTATTTTGCTCATTATTCTGAAGATACCCAGCAGCACAAAAATTTTAAAACAATGAAAGATGTACTTTTTTTTTTAATTTACTAAATCTAAACTTCCTCTTTATTCTTAGTGAAATATTTAAAATATTGTAGTGCCCCAAATATCTCTGTATGTCATTTTCAGTAATTCAATCAGTATGCAATCAATGAATATTAGGTGGATGAAGAATCAGGACTAGGCAAATTCTAGCCCCTTTCAATTCTTAAAATTCTATGATTCTAAACACTGGGAGAGATAAAGAAAACTCATACTTATTTAAGCAAACCAGAAAGACTAGGAGCCCTGGCTGGTTTTGCTCAGTGATTAGAGCATCAGCCCACAGACTGAAGAACCGCAGGTTTGGTTCCAGTCAAGGGCAGGTACCTGGCTTACAGGTTCGATCCCTAGCCTCGGTCAGGTTCATGATTGGGAGACAATCAATCATGTCTCTCTGACCACCAGCATTTCCACTTCTACACCAAATCACATACAGAAGAACCTTAACTCCAGTACTTGGTCTGGTATCTGCACCTAGTTCTTTAAGAACAGTTCCCAAAACAACAACAAAATCACAGTACACAATGTCCTTTTATAGAATAAATACCTGGGTCTTAATAGTAATTAATTACTAATAACATCTTACATATGAATAGCACATTATAGTTGACAGAGTGCTTTCATGTATATAATGAGTTTAGAAACTCATGGACGTGATGGGAAATGGGATTAAGGTACACCTGAGGTCATGGGTAGGTGACGGTGGACACCTTTAGTCTCAAGGAACCTCGTCTGTTTCCCCCAGAGAAGGTGCTTCATGTTCTCTGTGTGCTACTACACACAAAGGCTGGGGAACACAGCTAGGATGTGTTTATCATCAACTGTCCAAAGACTGGCCTGAAATCCCTTATTCTGCCATGCCTACAATGGCTAACATAGAAAAAGTGATGGGATGGGGGGTGGAGGTATGGAATGAGAGTCGTCAATGCATTTGACAATATTTTTGCACTTTTTCACACCCAAAGAGGACTGGGTCACTCTGTAAGGGGAGAATCCTACAGTGGGGCCTCCTGGTTCACAGTGAACTCTGTGAATTTCATTTGCATTCTGAGGAAACAGGACTTTCATAAGGTAAAGAGAAAGCCAAACCTATCATCCATGAGAACAAAGTTGGCTATGAAGGTCTTATCACATACACTAAGCACTTAATGAATATTTTAATTTAACAAGACAGTGGTATAGCATGGATGTACTTTTAGATTTCATAACAAGTATATTTGACTTCACACAAAGGGAATGTGGTAATACATACTAAAATGTATTCTTATCTCTCCAGGGAAAATTGCATTAAATAATAATATATCTTAGAAGAAGGACACAGAGAGGTTTTAAAAATTAAAACATCAAATTCCTGTCTTCTTTCCCGTCAGAGTCCAGATCCCACAGAACACAGAGAGCGAAGCTCTGCCTAGCGGCCGACTCCAGTGTCAGAGGAAGGACTTTGGGGGTTCTGTCCCTTAACACACCATCTTGAGCAAGTTATTTAATATTTCTGTGGCTCTTTATCTATAAAATGTGGGCAACAATGGAACATATATTAAAAGTTGTTGGGCCCTGGCCGGTTTGGCTCAGCAGTTGGAGCGTCGGCCTGCGGTCCAGAGGGACCCGGGTTCAGTTCCCGCTAAGGGCACGTACCTCGGTTGCAGTTTGTCCCCGGCCCTGGTTGGTTGTCTGGGAGGCAGCCACTCGATGTGTCCCTTTCACGTCGATGTTTCTCTCTCTCTCTTCCTCTCTCTCCCTCCCACTCTATCTGAACAACAACAACAACAAAAAGTTGTTGGGGTTGTGGCCGGTTTGGCTCAGTGGTTAGAGCATCAGCCCACAGACCAGAGTAGGGGTTCAATTCTGGTCAAGGGCACGTACCTCGGTTGCAGTTTGGTCCCCAGCCCTGGTCGAGGTCATGCGGGAGGCAACCACTTGATGTGTCTAACATCGATGTTTCTCTCTCTCTCTCTCTCTCTCTCTCTCTCTCTCTCTCCCTCCCTCCTTCCTTCCCTCCCACTGTCTCTGAAGATAAATGGAAAAATATCCTCATGTGAGGATTAAAAAATAAATAAATAAACAAACAATAAATGAATTAAAGTTGCTGGGGATTCACCAAGCGCAAGCAAGCAGTCTGCGCAGTGTAACCCTGCATGCGGCAAACACACGGCGCACGTTAATTACACACACTGCCATTCTTCATTCGACTTTTCTGGAATCAGGCCTTAAACTTTAGGCATTCCTTGGCAAATATTAAATTTGTGTCACTAAGCAACATAATCCAGGATCTTAAACACATCAACTCCTTACTCAAGGGTCCAGCTGGGGGGCCCGAAGCAGAAGAGCTAACAATTTGTGGGCAGCATTCAGAATCCACCGGCTGCTTCCAGCTGATGTGGGAGACAAGGAAGGAATGGAGCTGGGGAAACACGTCCCACTCAGGAAGGCCACACTGAGCCACAGGATGGAACCACAGCAGACCTGCCCGTGAGGGCTCTGCTTCCTCCCGCAGGCCAGGCCCCCTTCCGCCCTCCAGCCACACTAAGTAGCTAACACCAGGGAGGACACTCAGTGCCGCGTGGCATACGTGCCTGATAAAACCACTGAACAGAGAAGGCGACTTCCTAAAGCTGCGACTTTAGCTGCAAACTGGAAAGTGGAGGCAATTTAAAGAGCAGAGCAATACCGCTGAGACGAGGAACTACGCCGTGGGAGAGCAGGCAGCGGGCAGGCAGGGATGATTATCTGGAGCATCTGCTACAGATTACTGGAGGCTCTATGTTTCTAAAGGTTTCAGCTTAAGGTGCACACCAGCTTGGAAAACTAAATATGTCCTTAGAAAAAAGTAAATTGGAGGTACACAGAAGATAAACCCTCAAAGAATGCTTTTAGATTGGTGCTGGAAATCTCTGAATCCCGTACTTGGACTCCATATAAAAAGCCTAACCGGTGAAGAAGGAAACTCCTAACATTACCAAGACAGCATACATTTCTTAAGCCTGTCTGCTCTACACAGAACCCTTTTCTCTGGCAAACAGCACGATTTTGTGAACTGACACTAATATTAATTAAGCATGGCACCGTATCAAATATGTTGCTAATAGATACAGAGTGTGGGAGTCCTTAAGAATTTCTCTACTCAATATATTTCCATTTAATAACTTCTTTTTACACTGGCAAAAAAATAAATTCAAACTGTGCCAAATTTAAAGTCACAGTTCTTTATTATTCATTCTAGAAGGGGAAAATAGCCATGTCCCCCTTTTAATTCTCACTCTAAACCACATTTCCTTCAACTCTTACCTCATTTTTGCAAGCACAGTAATGTTCACAGGGAATAAAGTTGAAAAAAAATAGTGGTTTCTTCACAACAGCAAGAATTCACTTGCATATCCTGATATCATATTCACAGGCAAGCTAAGGTGATAAAATAAAAACCAACGAGCCCAGGAAAAGGTCAAGATCAAATCGAGCCATCAGAGCAAGCAGCCTACTCTCCGCCGGGATGCGCGGCGGCACACGGACTGCGCTGCGCAGACGGTGCAGACACCGCAGATGCGAAAATTCCTCCAGAAGCGGAAAGTGCTCCCTCACACTCGTAAGCAGACGCATCGGCAACAATCCCACATAACACTGTGCACTAAGAGGGGAAGAGAAAACGTTACAACAGTGTGGAGAAAGGTTTATTTTTTTCAACATTCTTTCTGGAAAAGATCTACTTCTCACTGAAATGTCCTAAAACTTGGCCAGATGTCCAACTTCTGCCACTGTGAATTATTTCCAATGGGATTGTTTTCGAATTAACTTCTGCAGCTAAATTTTTATTTTTTAATTCTATAACAAAGTTTGTGTCGTCTAGATCATTCTCGGCTCAGATCTAAAATTGTTACGGTCTAGGTATGTGTGGTCCAATACAGCAGACACCAGCCACACATGACTACTGACTGAGCATGTGAAATGCAGCCTGTCCAAACTGATGGGCTATAAATGTAAAATATATACCCAATTTCAAACACTTAACACCAAAAGAGAATGTATACTATCTCTTTGATAAATTTTATATTGATTACATTTACAAATACTATTTTCTGACAATTAAAATATATTATTAAAACTAATTTCAATAAAAAGGCAACCTATGGAATAGGAGAAAATATTTAAAAACCACTTATCTGATAAGGGATTAATATACAAAAATATACAAGGATTTTATACAACTCAATAGCAAAAACATTTATACAACTTAATAGCAAAAACAACCAAATAACACAATTAAAAATGGGCAAAGGATCTAAATAGTCATTTTTCCAAAGAAAACATACAGATGGCCAACAGGGACACGAATAGGTGCTCAACATCACTAGGCATCAGGGAAGTGCAAACGAAAGCCTAATGAGGTTATCACCTCACACCTATTAGGACGTCTGTATCAGAAAAATAAGGGATGCACTTCCTGGGCACTGCCGAAGGAGGTGCCAGCCATCCTCTGCTCGGCACCGTGGCTGCCCTCAGACCCCTCGTGAGACCCAAGATTGTCAAAAAGAGGACCAAGAAGTACATTCGGCACCAGTCAGACCAATATGCCCAAATGAAGCAGAACTGGTGGAACCCAGAGGCACGGAAAACAGGGTCCGCAGGAGATCCCAGGGCCAGACCTGGACGCCCAACACTGGTCATGGGAGCAACAAGCACGTGCTGCCCCGCCCCCCTGCCCCGTGCTGCCCCCGCGCCGCGGTCCAGAGTCCAGGAGCAGGAAGGGCTGCTCATGCGCCAGATCCCACTGTGCTGACACTGCTCGCAAGTCTCCTCAAAGCACCGGAAGGCCCCCGTGGAAAGAGCAGCCCAGCTGGCCACCTGAGCCACCAATCCCGATGCCAGGCTGCGTAGCGAAGAAAATGAATAGACAAAGTGTGTACACATTGATTTGTGTTAATAAAACCATAAAATTCAGCCCCCCAAAAATACAAGAGATAACAAATGCTGGCAAAGAAATGGAGAAAACACACACGCTGGTGGGGATGTACGCTGGTGCAGCCACTACGGAGAACAGCAGGTGGTTCCTCGAGGACTGAAAGCAGAGCTACCATAGGACCCAGCAATGCCTCTCTGGGTACACATCCAAAGGAGATGAAGTCATTATCTCAAAGAGATACCTGTACTCCTGTGTTCACAACAGCCGAGACATGGAAACAACCGAAGTGTCCATCAACAGGTGAATGGATAAAGGAAATGTGATATACAGACACACACACACACACACACACACACACAGAATGAGAGAGAGGAATATTATTATTCAGCCTTCAAAAAGGAGGAAATCCTGTCATTTGTGAAAATGTCAATGAACCCGGAAGGCGTTATGCTAAATAAAATGTCAGAGACAGGTAAGACACATACCACATTACCTCATGTTATCACTTACAGGTGGAATCTTAAAAAAAAAAGTCACACTCATAGAAACAAAGTAGAAAAGTGGCGGCCAGGGCTGGGGCTGGGGAAGTGGGAGACAGGGAGAGGTTTGTAAGAGGGTACTGCTTTTCAGCTATACAATGAATAGGTCTGAACACACAATACCAAACACTGTGGCTACTGTTGACCACACTGCAGTGTACAATTGAGATTTGCTAAGAGAGTAGAACTTAAATGTTCCCACCAAAAACAAAACACAACAGAAACAGAAAAGAAAAGGAAAATATGTGAGGTGATGGATGTGTTAATTAACTTGATGAGAGAAATCCTTTCACAATGTATACCTGTATCAAATAATCAAATTATATACTTTAACTGTTTTATATTTTTTTTCAATTATGCCTCAATAAAGATGGGGGGAAACTATTTTCACCTGCAACTTTTTATTTTTTTAAATACAATTTTAAATTATATACACGGCTCTCATTTGAGAGGACAGCACTGGTCTAGATGATGCCATTCAGCTACCAGTGAGAGCAGCTATTCCAGAAAAAGACTTCTGAAATACCTGATACAACACTGAGAATTTGAGTTAACCTACTGAAGAAACTTGGCAATTTGCAAGGCACTCAATGCTCACATATGCCTTGGAAGAGAATCTGAAGTCTCAAAAATTGCAACCTCAATTTAATTTCATTTTAAAATGTTTACTGGACAATGTATTGGCTTATGAGAGTGCCCTAGTAGCTCACTAGCAGCTACTCTCAACAGGGATTTACACTCTTAAGACAGCAGCAATTCAAAAATGTTTTGGTCTCAGGACTCCTCTTAAAAATTGAGAACCTGCTGACCCAGTGATCCCACTTCTAGGAATATATCCTAAGAAGTCCGAAACACCAATCAGAAAGAATATATGCATCCCTATGCTCATAGCAGCACTATTTACAATAGCTAAGATCTGGAAACAGCCCAAGTGTCCATCAGTAGATGAGTGGATAAAATAGCTGTAGTACATATACACAATGGAACACTATGCAGCTGTAAAGAGGGATATTTTACCCTTTGAGAAGACATGGAGGGACCTGGAGAGTATTATGCTAAGTGAAATAAGCCAGTCAGAGAAAGACAAGTATCACATGATTTCACTTATTTGTGGAATATAATGAAAAAAATAAGCTGATGAACAAAATAGATGCAGAGATATGGAAGTAGGGAACAGAGTGACAAACCTCAGAGGGAAGGGGGATGGGGAGGCAGGAAGAGATAAACGAAAGAACTAATATGCATATATGCATAACCAATGGACACAGACAACAGTGGAGTGAAGAAGGGATGGGGGAAGGGAGCAGGGAAGAGGGTGTCAATGGGGGGGAAAAGGAGGGACATCTATAATACCTTCAACAATAAAGATAAATTTTTTAAAATCGAGAACCTGCAAAGAAGTTTTGCTTATATAGATAGTATCCATCAAAATTGGATGAATATTGAAACAGAAAATTATAAAACATAACAATACACAAACACACACTTCTCCAGCCATCAGAGTAATTATATCATCATACATCATGTAGTCTCCACTGTTTGTGAAAGAATGAGGTGATAAATGAAAATGGTATCTGAATAATTATAAAAACAATTTTGACCTCAGGGACTCACTGAAAGAGTTTTAAAGACTCTGGTGTTGCCCTGGCCAGTTTGGCTCAGAGGTCAAAGTGTTGGCCCGTGGAGCGAAGAGACTTGGGTTCAATTCCCGGTCAAGGACACATACCTCGGTTGCAGGTTCAATGCTGGAGGCAACCAATCGATGTCTCTCTTTCACACTGATGTTTCTCTCTCTCTCTCTCTCTCTCTCTCTCTCTCTCTCTCTCTCTGTCTGCCCCCTCCCTCCATCCCTCCCACTCTATCTAAAAATCAATGGATAATATCTAGCAGATCTTTAGGTGACATTTTTTTTTAATCCTCGCCAGAGGATATGTTTTGTTGTTGTTGTTTTCATTGATTGTTAGAAACAGAGAAACATCAATTAGTTGCCTCCTATACACGCCCCAACCGGGATCGAACCCACAACCTAGGTATGTGCCCTGACTGGGGATTGAACCTGCAACCTTTTTTTGGTGTATGGGATGACACTCCAACCGAGCCACCCAGCCGGGGATTTAGGTGACTTTTATTTTTCCATACTCTCTATTTGGGCTGTACTTAATGATAAAAATAAAATAGTTCATGCACTTACAATGTTTGGGGGATAAAGAACTGAGATCTTACTGAAATGAGAAAATATTCATAAAAGATGCATTATTCTTTAAAGTATTTCTAAGGTACAATATGATACAGTGTGCATAACTAATAAATAGAAATTTTCTAGTGATTACTTGGAATTCAAGGCTTAAGTAAAAAAATTTTTAAAAATAGAAAATAATGTCTCAGTTCCAATAATTCCCATGAGAAATATCCGAGATTTTACTGCCTATGTTTTCTTCTGGGATTTTTATGGTATAGAATCTAACATTTAAGTCTTTAATCCATTTTGAGTTTATTCTTGTGTATGGTGTAGGAAGGTGGTCTAGTTTCATTTTTTTGCATTTATCTGTTCAATACTCCAACACCATTTATTGAATAGACTATCTTTACCCCACTGCATGTTTTTGCCTCCTTTGTTAAATAGCAATTGACCATAAGGGTGTGGGTTTATTCCTGTGCTCTCTATTCTGTTCCATTGATCTACATGTTTGTTTTTATGCTAGTTCCGTGCTGTTTTGATTACTTTGGCCATCTAGTATAGATTGATATCAGGTAGTGTGATTCTTCCAACTTTGTCCTTTCTCAAGATTGTTGTGGCTATCCAGTGTCTTTTGTGTTTCCATATAAATTTTTGGAATATCTGTTCTAGTTCTGTGAAATATACCATTGATATCTTGATAGGAATTGTGTTGAATCTATAGATTGCTCTGGGTAGTATGGACATTTTTAACAAGGTTAATTCTTCCTGTCCATGAACATGGTATGTGCTTCCACTTATTTTCATCTTCTTTTTGGTTTATTGATGTTAGAGAGAGAGGAACGGAGAGGGGGAGAGAGTGAAACATCGATTTGAGAGACACACTGATCAGTTGCCTCCCATTTGTGCCACAGCCGGAAATAGAACCCACAACCTGAGTTATGTGCCCTGACAGGTAATCAAACCCACGACCTTTCAGTGTATGGGACAACATTCCAAACAACTGGGCCACACTGGCCGGGGTTATTTTATCTTCTTTAATTTCTTTCTTCAGTGTCTTATAATTTTCCAAGTACAGGTCTTTTACATCCTTGCTTAAATTTATTCCTAGGTATTGTATTCTTTTTTGAACCAATTGTGAATGGGACTTTTTCTTAGTTTCCCTTTCTGATAGTTCATTATTGTTGTATAAAAATACAACTGATTTCTGGATATTTATTTTGTTTCCTTCTACTTTACTGAATTCACTTATCAGTTCTAATAGTTTTTTTGTGGAATCTTTAGGGTTATCCATATACAGTATCATGTGATCTACAAATAATGACAGTTTTACTTCTTCCTTTCCAATTTGGATGCCTTTTATTTCTTCTTGTCTGAATGCTGTGGCTAGCACTTTCAGTACTATGCTGAATAAGAATGGTGAAAGTGGACATTCCTGTCTTGTTCTTTTAAACTCTATTATTTCATTTATTTCTGTTCTGATCTGTATTATTTCCTTCCTTATACTCACTTTGGGCTTTGTTTGCTGTTCTTTTTCAAGTTTCCTTAAGTGTAAACGTTAGATTGTTTATTTGATATTTTTCTTTTTTCTTGAGATAGGCCTGTAATGCTATGCATTTCCCTCTTAGGGCTAGTTTTGCTATGTCCCATAGATTTTTGCGTTCTCATTTTGATTTGTTTCAAGGTGTCTTTTTATTTCTTCCATGATCTTATTGTTAAGCCATTTATTGTTTAGTAACATGTTATTTAGCCTCCATGTCTTTGTGTGTTTTTCAGTTTTTTTCTTGTGATTGATTTCTAGTTTCATATCATTATGGTCATAGAAGATGCCTGATGTGATTTCAATCTTCTTAAATTTATTGAGACTTGTTTTGTATCCTAACATATGGTCTAAACATGTAAAGTACATCTTGATGGACATAAAGGGAGATTGACAGTAATACAGTCATAGCATTCTTTTCAAGTGCACATGGAACATTTTCTGGGATAGACCACATGTTAGGAGATGCTCTGAGAAGAGAGGAGGATTGGGCAGAAAGCATTAGCAAGATGCGGAAGAAATGGGTAAGAGCTACAAGGTTTAACAAGCAAGTTCAAAATAGCAACTAAAGAAGACAATATTTTTAAAAAATGGTACAATGAAAGAATAATGATCATACAGAAATGTTTTGAAATAAAATAAAAGCAGGCAACAGCAGTTATTCCAAGGAAAAATTTAAAGTTATGGTTGTAAATTAAGCTATGAAAAATGAAATATTCATCAGAGATTAGACAATGTGGGTGGACAACTTTGCACTGGCCTGAATTGTGAGGTTAGAAGGAGGCAGAAAGCTGAATGCATTTCAAGATGAACTTTCTTAATGAAGTATACGTTACTCTTTCCTGGAGTGCCAGTTCACAGGTAAAAATAACAGCCTCACAGAAGGATTATGTACTGCCAAGGAAGAGCATCTATCATGGAGCCTGTGTAGATGCAGCACCTAGAACACTCACAGCGTTTTACAGCACCAGCCGGAAAGTCAACCGGCACAGCAAGACTTTCCTCAGCGCCCCCATGGAGATGTATTGCACTGACTATCTTGCTACCCATACAATGGCAGTGTTGTTCTTGGTGAACATAGTCAGCGACAGTTCATATTTTAAATTGTCTTAAATTAAATTAATATGGCCCAAGGCCTAATAACATACTCTGCAGTAGCAAGGAGGTTGAGTGAACCACGAAACACAATCACAGTTGGAAAACTATCCTGAATTCCTCATCTCTTATATCTCCCAATTATTTGGTAACAAAGACTAAGAGAAAACAGGAAGCTATCTCCATTATCAGATAGCATCTTACCCTTCCTATTTCTAAACTCTTATATCCGTAGATGCCCGTAGTGTGAGCTATTGTTTGTCAAGACATACATCTTGTCAAACCATACATTTCTAGTCTGAATGGTCATGACACTGGGCTGGGTTCCCTGCGCAGCGCGGAGTTCAAAAGGCAGACTCCCTGTGCCTGTCAGGAACACTGCACCAAGCACCTTCTGCGGGGCTCCCCAATCCCAGCTGCACACCCTCAGTGCTGGCAGAGAATGCCCCTCTGGGACTGCATCAAAATGGGAACAGTTTGTGTGATGGTGTTCTGCATTTATTCTGGATTCAATGAGTTCCTCATATTTACTAGTCATCACATTTTCAAATCAAACAGATTTTATTTCCATAATAAATGTTTCCATTTCATGTGCTAAACTGTAAAGTTTAACTTAAATCACTCCCCTGGAAAGTCTAATGGTAAACATTAATTAATTCTCAAATTTCTGATAGTTATTTTAAGAGTGGAAGTGAAACCACTGGTAACACTGCCATAGAAAAAATGAAAAACTGTTCCATTAAAATATATTATGGGGATTATTATATATGTCATATGTATGCTAATATTATCACTCACATTAAATGTTAAAAACAAAACTACAGCCCTGGCTAGTTTTGCTCAGTGGTTAGAGCATCAGCCTTCAGACCAAGGGGTCACAAGTTCGATTCCCAGTCAGGGGCATGTACCTGGGTTGCAGGTTCCATCCCTGGCCCCAGTCAGGGCCTGTGTGGTCAGAGTGCGTGCGGGAGGCAACCGATAGATGCCTTCCTCTCGCATCAATGTTTCTCTCTCTCTCTCTCCCCCCTCCCTCCTACCCTCTCTAAAAATCATGGAGAAATATCCTCCGATGAGGATTAACAATAACAAAAACACAACCACATGACATATGTGCTTAATATAAGAGCTAACATTTAGTGAGACTGCCTGCCCTTTCCCTTAGCAGGGTCACATGCAGCCTTCATCCTGACCTGTGGTAGTTCTAAACTGGCATTACTGCACAAGTCTAGAATTTTGAAAAGCTGCTAAAGTAGCACCAAGAATTTTACTTTAAATTTTTAACCATTAAAATCACTTCAATCATTAAATTTAATCATTTAATTTATTTAATGTATTAAGCAAAAACCAACCTATTACACTGTCTATTGGGCCCTCTTTTGATCTAATGACAATATCACTTTTAAGCAAATTAATATGACCCTTAATTAACTACCAAAGAGACCCAAAAGACTCTCCAGACATCAGCTGTAGTTTCATTGGAAATAGACACATTTGCATAAATCTTTTTAGAAAAATGACAGACCCTGAGAAACTCCATGCAGAAAATCACAAGGATGAGGTCTATGAGATGCGAAAATGAATGGAGAGTGGAGACAGCTGGAAGGAAATAAGATGTTAATTGATAATAGCTTCATACTAAAAACAATTATCCCTTCACATTTCAAAGCCCTTTGGAATCTTCCTGAGGGCTCCGGGTCACAGATTTCTGTTGGGACCACACTGGCATTCTTTGAAACAAAGTCAAAGAAAACTCCAATAAATCCAACTTATTTTCTGAGTAGACTATGGCACCGAATAAAGAGCTCAGTGTAGGAACGAGGGAAAACTAACCTATATAGTAGCAGAATCTTTTCCCCGCTAAACAAAATCTTGTAGAAACCTTAATATATAAGACAGGAAAAGAAAAAAGAATCTATTCTTGTTAACCCTTGCTAAAAGATTCAGAGTCAGACAAAAGTTTTTAGAACACCAGGGCTCAGGAGAACAATTTAGAAATCCCTGGGACAGCAAAAAGATCATTGGACTGAGAGGTGGGATCTAGAGTTCGATTCCCAACTCCATGTCTAAGAAACAGCTGTGACCTTGGGCCAATGACCTTAACCTCTACCAGCACTCAGCGCCCTCACCTGGGAAATAAAAGGTGTGCCAGTGGTGACCTGAAAGCAGAGTCACTGAAGTGAGGCTCTCGCTGTGCTGATCTCTAAGCAGGACTGAGAGGGTACCTGGGTTCGCTCTGAAATATATGTGGGAATTTCTAATGTGTAGGACAGGAACAATGATTTTGAGTCTTCAAAGAAAAACAAATGTAGGAAGTTCTGGCCCTCACCTCCCCAAATCTCTATTTTTTAACCAAAAAAGGATGAAGAAAGCTAGGGTTTGTCCTTTGGTTCCTCCAAAGTAGGTCAGGTCTGTGTGTAATTACTGGGTTTCATATTCCTTACAAAAAGGAAGAGATGTCAATGCATAGGGATTTTTAATAAATAGCAGACTCAGGCAAAAGAGTACCTCAGCTGCTGACCAAAAAAAATAAACAAAGAAACAGTCTTTTGTTTTTACAATAGTAAGGCAGAAATAAGACAGAATAAGAGGACTGATTTCCTATTCCAAGGCTACAACCACTGAAACCGAACTTGTGGACAAGGGCTCCAAGCTTCACCTTCTTCGGCATGCTCCCTACTTAACAAGGTTGACATCAAATTAGATTCGAAATATGTCTACTGGAGAATGTTATGCAAGAACACCTACAAAAAGATTAATTAAGGACCAGTATTTACATGACCAAAGTCCTGTCCTTAGGAAAGAATCACTGCAGGGTTCCTCTCAACGTGCTCATCAAAATGCTTACTGTGAAATACGCCCACCTCAAGAGAGCCACTGTCCGAAAATGTACGAGATCGTTCCGTTGCTTTTCCTTACAATCCTACCACATGAGTATCAGCAGACAGCATATTATATAGATTTGCCTTTTCTTAAACTTTATGAAAATAGGATCATATTATTTTAAATGTCATTTTTTATCCTTATTATATTTACAGTATTTCTCAATGAAGATGAATGTAGTGGTACCTAATATGCTTCATGATAGTCATCCTTTTACGAATATACTAAATTTATTTACTGCTTTACAGTTGCTAAGACAGTTGAGTTGTTTACATTTTTAGCTATTAAGAACAGTACTTTAAATATCCTTATGTATGTCTCCTGGGCCATGAGTGTAAGAGTTCCACGAGGGTTCCTTAGGAATCGCTAAGTGAAGCCAAATCACTTCCAAAATGGCTTTATCCAACCGTGAGATTGTTCCCACTGCTCCACACCATCTTCGACAACTGATATGTTTCATTTTTCCCAGTCTGGTGGGGGGTGAGGGACAAATAGTTACTCACTGTTTTAATCTGCATTTCCTTTATTATTAAAAAAGTTGAGAATCTTTTCATATATTTGTGGACCATTTGTTTCTGCTTCTGTGAAATAAACTTATGAGTTTTCTATTTTCTTTTTTTTCTATCTTTTCTTAATATGAGAAATTCTTTTATATTCTGGATAACAAACTTGGTCAGTACATCTTCTCATGTTTGGCTTATCTTTTCATTGTCTTTATGGAGTCATCTTTTTTTTTTTTTTAGTAAGTTTTTTATTAAACTATAACATATATACAGAAATGTGACCAAATTGTAGGTGTAACTCACACACACAAAAGCAAGTTCAGGCTCTCAATCATCTTGAAAACTTAAGAGAAAGATCAGAAGGTCTGAGAGCCGCTAAACGAGAAGTGAGTGATCCCTCTCTCATCATCCTCTGTCACTAGTCCTCACATGTCCCAGCTCTGCCTTCTCTGTCCGAGGCTCTGGAATTTTCTTCAGATCTATCTATCTTCCAGGTCAATCTTCACTCTCTCCAATCTGTACCATCGTTCCACTGTTTCTCACTCATGGTTTGTATCTCTCGAAGTTCTACTGCGGCTGAGATCTTGAACATCTCCCTCATCAATTCTGAGTGTTCTCTTCATCATGGACTTTAATCCCCTCCTCTAGTTTTTTAAACATCTACAGTCTTTACAAAACTGACAGTGACTGCTGATATCTGAGTTATCTATCACTATGTAACAAACCACCCTAAAACTTAGTGGATTAAAACAACCACCACTTATTTTGCCCACGAATGTACAATCTGTCCAGGACTCAGAAAGGACAGCTTGTCAGTGCTCCAGGTGGCATCACCGAGGGTAGCTGGACAGAAGGTTGGAGGATCCACTTTCAAGATGGCTTACTGCCCTGGCCAGTGTGGCTCAGTGATTAGGGCGTTGGCCTGCACACGGAAAGGTCGTGGGTTCGATTCCTGGTCAAGGGCACGTACCTGGGTTGCAGGTCCCATCCCTGGCCCAGTCAGGACGTATGTGGGAGGCAACCAATCCATCTCTCTCTCTCTCTCTCTCCCCCATCCCTTCTTCCCTTCTACTCTCTCTAAAAATCAATGGAAAAAATGTCCCGGGTGAGGATTAACAACAAGAACAAAAAAAGATGGCTTACTTGTAAGGCTGGCAAGTCAGTGCTGGCTGTTAGCTGGGAGCTGAGCTGGTACAGTGGGCCTGAGGCCTCAGACCCTCTCCATGTGGTTTTTCCATGGACTGCACAGGGTTATTCACAGCACAGGAATGGGCTCCGAGAACGAGCAGCCCCGGAAAGTATGGACGAGATGTGTGGCATTTGTACGGCTCGGCCTCAGGAATCACACAATGGCACTCTGTCACATTCTCTTGGGCAAAGCAGTCGCAAAGGCCTGCCCGGGTTTCATGGAACAGGACAGAGGCTCCATTTCTTGGTGGCAGAACAGCCAGGTTCTGGAAGAGCACGTGGTCAGGAAACACTGCTGCAGCCATCCTTGGAAAATGCCACCTGCCACATCTAACTCAGCTGCCTGTTTTCTTGGGCAAATTCACATTTCTTGCAACTTTACGTATAGAAATTCTGTTAGGCCCATCTATAAAGTGTATTTCAAATCAGAGACTTGAATTTTATTCTCTCAGACACGGAATCACAAGCAACTGGGAGTACTTTCAACTGAGTAATCAGCCCAGAGGTTTCGGGCCTCACGGGTGACATGAACTCTGGCTGCAAACCCACGTGAGCACAGGAGTCCACCCAGGCGGCCCCGGGAGACTCCCCACCTCCCGCCCAGACCCAGGACATTAACAGACGGGTGTCTGTCTGCGGGGCATCTCTTACCCTGCTTGTCCATGGAGGCAGCCCCTCTCGGGGGTCAGTCTCAGGAACGCCCTCCCACTCTGCCTGGACACTGTCTTTCATTCTTGCCCCTCTCTTCTGCTCTAAGTGTGTAAGAAACCCTCAGGATGAACACACCTCCAGTGCTGACTCTACCTGTGAAATCGTGCTTTCCAGTCCCTTCAAGGTCTCCAACTGTTTTTCATACATGAGCTTCAGTATTTTACATATCTTTTATATGTATTCACATACTTTTTCCTTCATTTAAAAATGTTCCAACCAGAAGAAACCTTCTCTGCACATCTACTCTACCATACTACTAAAAAAGAACTACTCATCATTCATTTTAAGATATTTCCCTTATTAAAAAATGATGATTTCAGGAATACATCTATATTTTTGCAAAGCAGCTATGTAAAATACCATATATCACTTGAATGGGAATAATTTGGGAAATGTCTATAATTAATACACTTCCTATAAAGCAAATAATCTGAGGGAACTTAAACTTATTAGATACACTAACTTCTGCCCTAGACTCTTCATATCTTTTAAATCCTATTGAGGTCTATAGGACATATTTTTTTAAATATGTTTTTATTGATTTTTTAGAGAGAGAGAGATAGAAACATCGATGTAAGAGAGAAACATCCATCAGCTGCCTCCTGCACGCCCCCTACTGCAGATCAAGCCCTGACCAGGAATCGAACCGGGACCTCTCAGTCCATGGAACGAAGTTCAATCCACTAAGCCACACTGGCTGGGCCCCCTGTACATTTTTAAACATATTTAAAACTGTAACACAACCCACAAAAAGGGAAGTTTTATTGATTTAAAGGGACAGTAAAGGGAAAAATAAAAAACTCTTTCTAGGGCCAATGTCTTAAGGTTTAAATAAAAAAAGATGGGGCCAATGTCTTGTAAGAAGAGATCAATTCAAGTTCTCTTCAGCAAAATGAAAGTGAATTAGTGGATTTAATATGCACTTTCTGAAACAGACATCTTCCTGTAAATCACACTCAAGGCTCAAAAGCAGAGCGCAGGCAGTAAAGGAGCTGAGCCACCAGGACAGAGCCCTAAGCTTAGCGCCCCCACCATGCCGAGAGCAATGGCTGCACACGGCCACCTTCTCAACAGGACAGCCAACTGTATCCCAGAGGAGAAAGGGCTGTTACAACTATTAGTCAGCATGGACAGGATTAAATTAATTTGAGAGAGAGAGAGAGAAACACTGATGTGAGAGAGAAACATGGATCGGTTGCATCCTGTACGTGCCCCGACCGGGAGTGGAACCCACAACCTACGTATGTGCCCTGACCAGGAATCGAACCCTCAATCTTTTGGTGTACAGGATGACACTCCACCCAACTGAGCAACTCAACCTGGAATACTCTTCTTCATCTTATGCAATATGACCTTTCCAGCTCAGCCTACTAAATATCAGTGGTCCATGAGGAGAAAATTCACAAGGAAGCAAATTCCCAAAGGTGACTTACCCTATAAATAGCATGCATGTCCAGATTCTTCATCTTTGCTCTCTCTGCTGCTCTCTGGGTTATAACACAACCTGACAGAGGTTAGAATTTGCTATGTATCAAGTCTGGAGCCCAGATCAGAAAGCTCAGCAGAGAGTGCATTTGACACAGGCTTAAAAACGGTCGCTCTGGGCCTGGCTTTGGGTTTGCTAACTTAGGGTATCTACAGTTTCAAAACTGTGTTTAAGACTGTTGAGATCAAAAAATCGGAAAAAAAGGCACATATCACACACATCCAAACACAGGCTTCCAAGTCTTCTGAGATCATCATCTCCATACAAACAAAATACCAAGGCCATTATGCAATCTGTGGTTTCTTTTCATAATTAAAGAAATTAATAGCTTTGAATACAAAACTTAGATAACTTTACTCTGGGGTATTCTCCCAGCCTGGATCTCTGTGTCTAGAACCCAAAAGTACCAGTTACTGGACTCCCAAATCACGGTCTACAAAAAGTCCTTTTCATTCACTAGCAATCTTTCTTCATAGCAGAACTTCAAAAATACCTTTTGTAAACATTTTCTACTTATGGAAAGAGTCTTCTTTTCGCAAGTAGAAAATGCTTATAAACCCAACCCCTATTGTATAGTACTCTGCATATATCATGCTGATAGAATTCATCTATACTGTACTTCATCTCATATCTTATTGACAGTTCTTTTCTTAATGTTCAAATCAAAGAATTAGACATCATAACAAGGTAGAGAGTGAGCACACAGGATACATTTAGCAAATGAAATATCATGAGGTTTAAAATGGTTAAACCTGGAAGAGGGAAATGCTCAGCCTGAATTGTAAGTACTCTACATATGTAGATTTGGGGGGCAGAGTTACATTCTACAGTTTTGGGCAATGTCAATCTAATCCACAACACATCTGAGAAATAAGGGTATTGATATAAATTGATTACAGCCTAGAAATTAAATACTTGATCTTACTAGATAGTTTACCTTTATAATTAATAAGGGTGTGCTTGTCCATCTGGACATTAAAAGGCCAGCTGGTACAAAGGTTCAGTTATAACTTCATCTGATCTGTCTGCTGTACATCAAACTCTTCTGGCCTCCCCTATTTGCTCACCTATATTTTTGAAAGGACCTTCTACATGTCAAATAGAAGCAAACAAGAACCTTAAGCTTGCATTTATTACTCTAAGAAAAATGAGTTTTTCTCTTTATAAAATTTGCATTTGTTTTAGAGCAATAATGAACATACATAAAGAGATGTTACTGTTAAAAAATAACTTTTATACTTTGTACCACGATCCCTTCATTCAAAAAAAGGAGCACAACTAATACCTATTCAATAAATAGAATAATTACAAATAAAAAGGTCTTCATTTCCCCCTGCATGAAAACTGAAGAACTTACTGGCATTACCCTCAATTGAGTATTTTGGAAATACAGCCTAAGGGAGAAAATGAGTGTGTACTCTCAGGTACCTCTATCTGTCCAGGCACATGACCAGGCCGGGCTCCTACAGGGCTGTGCAGCTACTTCAGCTAGGGAAGCAACCCAGCAAGATCCTCACTCCTTCTGGTGCAGAAAAAGCATTAACATATTTGTTATATTTTGGATATATACTTTTTTTTCTTCGGTTCACTCTTCCTCCTATCTCGGAAGAACAATTATTTTTAAGTAAAATCCTGGCTTTCAGTATCAAGCAGACACTCCCTGTCATTACAAAAAGGGAACAGAGCCTGCACTTGGGGAAGAGAATGGAGCTGGAACCCTAACCCTGCCGCTCAGTTTCTGTGGAACAATCACTTTAATCAAGTTTCTATAAAGGTTAAAATATAAATCACCTAGCCCTGGCCAGTTTGGCTCAGCGGTAGAGCGTCGGCCCTCGGACCAAAGAGTTGCGGGTTCGATTCTGGTCAAGGGCACGTACCTTGCTTGTGGTTCGTCCCGGCCCTGATCGGGTCGTGCGGGAGGCAACCAGTCGATGTGTCCCTCTCACAGTGATGTTCTTTCTCTTTCCCTCTCCCTCCCTCCATCCCACTCTATAAAAAACAAACAAAACAACAACAAACCATAAATCACGTAGAACGGGAGCTGGCATAGGACAGGTAAGTAATAGATATTGGCTCTTCTTGTTGTTATTATTAGTTTTATTACTACTACTATTACTATTAATTATTATGTATCCCTGATCAGGTTCCCACCCTGTTTCCTAGTAATTCCAAACTTCTGTCACTTTCTTCAAGCCCTCTAACCAACCCCAGACCCCTAACTTTCAACAGATGACCTGGTCTTGTGCTTGACAGAGGAAACAAAAAATTCCTTCCATTTCCTTCACATCTCTATTCACTTGAGCACCCAACTTGCCCTTTTTCTCCTCCCAGAAGAAGCAGGTCTTTCCTCCAACCTCAGGCCAGTAACAATAATGCTCAATAAATGTTAGACACTAGCTGTTATCATCATCATCATCACCACCATCCTCCTCCTCTTCCTCAAATAAAAGGAACAGCAATTTCCAAAGTCCACATTACAGAAGCTCACCAATGTGATTATGGAGAACAGCTACTGGTTTTACTGGATTCTCTCCTCTACATCCTCAGAATCCACTTAGCTGGCATAAAGGTCAAATTCTCACAAAATAACTACTGGTTCAAACCCAGCTACAGAAAGCAGAATGGATGTGCCAGAGGCTGGGGGAGGGGAGTGGGCAGTTTATAAAGGAATATCAAGTTTCGGTTTTGCAAGATGAAGAGTTCTAGAAACTGGCTGCTCAACAATGTGAATGTACTTAACATTACTTAACTGTATACTTAAAAGTGGTTCAGACGGTAAGTTTTACGCTATGTTCATTCTACCGCATCTAAATCCATACATACACACATTTTAGTTCTAGCCTAGTGCCACCCAGTATGGCCTCCACCAGCCTTCACCCGGAATTCATTTTCTGGAACCCTATTTAAATGAGGGTTAAAATTTGCTTGGCCATTTTAATTTGTTGAAAGGAATTCCTGGCCAGCATCTAGATAGAAACCTACATAACCTATGGTTTTATAAAAGATGGCCTGTTCAGATATATTTGGGGTTAGGAATGAATATACTCTCAGACATTACAAGCACAACATCTGCTTCCCTCCACCCAGCAGAAATAAATATTGAAATAATTCTCGAGGACACCACTCACATCCCGACGGGTCCCCGACATCTGCACATCAGACCCTCAGACGGGCATGGGAGAGAAGAAGCACGGTGGAGGGCTCTCTCAGCATAACCTGTTCTAATGAAATCCATGTTATGGAAAAATCCTCCTTGGGATGCAAATATTTATAAAAACTATGGTTTGAAGGCCATTTATTTTTAGGAGAGAAAATATGCAGTAAAACTAACAGTAACATGCAGGATGAGAACAGTACACCATTTCAACCAGAATCAGAAACTGCTCTTTTGAGGGTTATTTTTTAATGGTAAATATTCGCTCTTTGCCTCAAGATGTTAAAAAATCATTACACAGAGAACAAGGTGTGTCAGACACGTGCAAACACATGTGAGCAACGCGACACTGGGTTAGTGCACAGACGCCATCCGAAGTCTGGGTGGTGCAGCGCCCACTCACCTCACACAGCCAACAGAGGCACAGAACCACGCGCTGCTAACACTGAAACATCCCTGTCCATCTCTCTTCTAACCAAATCCCTTTGTTTCACAGATGAGGAAACTGAAGCACTGTGTGGACAAGTAAAGCCTAAGTACAGAATGTTCTCATATACCAACATTCATATATAAGAAGATGTGATGATGACAATGATTTTAAAACACATTCACAAAGCCACAAACTATCAGAAGCCTTGGAGGAAAAAATTACAAAAATATGTGAAATTTTTATGGAGAAAACTACAAAGCAATAATTAGTAAAAGACCTAAAAGGACATATGCCTTGCCCATAGACAAAAATACTTAATATTGAAAAGACCTCAATTCTCCCTCCTTGCCCCTAAATAATCCAGACTCTAGGCTCTCTTCCAAATAAAACTAGAATTTTAAAAAACAGTATTCTTCTATGTTGTGGGTTATAATGGCAAGGAAACATGATTGGGGGGTGGGCAGAGGGAGAAGACATGAGTATAAACCAGGAAAACATGTCATCTTACCCAAGCAGTTTAACATTTAAATGCAGGCTTCTAGTCTACAATGCCCAGCCAGCAGCACCTTGCCTTCAACATTCATTATTTTTGCAAGTTCAAATGTCTCTCAGAGTATCTGTATTTCCACACAATTCTCTATATTTACTTTAAGATCATTAAGGGCTTTTTAAAATATTTTTCTTTATTGCTTTTAGAGAGAGAGGAAGGGAGAGGGAGAGAGAGATAGAAACATCGATGAGAGAGAACATCGACTGGCTGCCTCCTGCATGCCCCCCACTGGGGATCGGGCCCACAACCTGGGCATGTGCCCTGACCCGCAATCAAACTGGTGACCTCTTAGTGCATGGATCCATGCTCAACCACTGAACCACACCAGCCACATCAGCAGTACAATTATTAAGGGCTTTTAAAATGCAAAGTGAACTTTAGAAACAATGTGAACAGGCCAGAAACCAATTTAACATTGTAACTTTATAACTCACCATACGCTTATTAAAAAGCTCCAAACTTGCAACTTCGTATAATGCCGTTATGCTTCTTAAAAACAAGCAGAGTGTTGCTGGTTTAATACCAATATAAATTACCCTCCTAAGTCCCTAAAGATCAGGAAGAACAAGGTCAGTCCCTTGAGACCTCCAGGACCAAAAAGATACAGTATCATAAAGTCCTAAAAAAAATTATTTTCCATTAGCATCCTGGGGAAAGGACTGACTAAATTTAAAAGAAAAATTAGACTCGGTCCTGTGGAACTGTTAAACTCCTATTACTGCGGGCTTCCAAATTAAAATTCCATGTATTGTGAAGTAGAATAAGGCAGAACAATGAACAACTGTAAATCTTTAACCTAGATAGTTTCTGACAGTTCAACTCAAACAGGTAACTAAAACCACATACAGGGCTTAAGGTTTCAACTCCACTATAAACTGAGAAGTCAGCAACAGAAATTCATAACAGTAATTTCTGAATCTCTTAATATTTAATACATCAGATCCAAAGCTGCTGAAATTTAAATTTCAGTTTGAAGACAATGGCAAAACACTTTTTTTCCTTTTACTCAGAAGAAATAATTGAAAAAAGCAGACACTATGGAAAAGCAGTAAGAGCGTGTGCATTGCAGTGGAGAAACCATGTGAAAGGCTGTGGCCACCTGAACCATGGACTATGCAGGCTCCAGGGCAGCAACACAGCACGGTGCTTCCCAGGACCACCACCCGCCAGAAAATCTGCCCTAGTCTACAGTTCAGAGGTGAGAACTTTCCTGAATAAAAAACCTACCAACCATAGAGGTCAAGTGTCTACACACGAGGAAGAAACCTACCAGCATCAGAGAGCGACCAAGTTCAAAGAAGGAACACCACTCCACCCACCCTCACTGCGACCTTTGAAAGCTGGAGAAAACACCAGGAGTGAGGACCGACGGCCAGCAAGCTCACCCAAAACTGGATGCACCCTACACATGAATAAGCGAACAACAAATCTCAACTTGCAGGCCTGCAGAGCACAGTCTAAGACCATAGTATTAGGGGGACCGGAAAGTAATGTCGTTAAAGTAATGACACGTTAAGGGCGGAAGTGGAAGCAAATCCGTGTCAGACAGTCGAGGAACTGTCAAACACTCTTAACCAACCTTGGTCAACCATCCAAGAACATTTGCAGCAGATTGGTAAAGTAAGCAGAGCAGGTGTTTGGGTCCCGCATAATGTGTCCAAAGAAAACAAAGCTAACCAGTCCACCACATGCAATTTATTGCTTCAGGGACACAATACAGAAGCGTTTTTTGATCGCTTGATCACTGGAGATGAAAAATGGGTCCTCTATGATAATCCAAAATGCAAAAGGCAGTGGCTCTCTCCGAAGGAATCGCCACGAAGTACAGCTAAGCCAGGTTTACACCCCAAAAAGGCACTTTTGTGTGTCTGATGGAGTATTCGCGGGGTCGTTCATTTTGAAGTGCTGAAACCTGGACAAACTGAATGCAGACCTTTACTGTGAACAATTGGATCGAGTAAATCAATCTTTAATCGAAAAGTGCCCAGCGACTGTCACCAGAAAAGGCGTTATTCTGCAACACGATAATGCAAGACCGCACTGCGCAAGATGAACACTGGAAAAAATTAATGAATTGGAGTGGGAGGTATTGCCTCACCCACCATACTCGCTCAATATTGCGCCATCGGATTTGCATTTATTCCGATCGCTACAACATTTTCTAAGCGGCAAAAAATTTGAAAATTTGGATGATGTCCAAAATGCCATCTCCAGATATTTTGCTCAAAAACCAATTGATTTTTATTGATCCGGCATTGAAAATTTGCACACTAGATGGCAAAGGTTGTTGATAACGAGGGTCATTACATCATTGATTAAAAATAAAAACGTGTTAAAAATTTATCTGTTTGAATTGCATGTAAAAAAACGACCATTACTTTCCGGTCCCCCTAATATAATAGTAGAGACTATTTTATTGGCAGTACATAAAAAAGTACATTTAAAAAAAGAAAATATTAATTTCCCTTAGTCCCTCTTTTCTTTGAGAGTATAGGAAAAGTATCAGTGAACTAGATTCCTAGAGTCAAATAGGGACAATCTCTTTGACAGGCTCCCAATTCTTAAACGTCGTTTTTCCTTAATTCTCTCTCTGCTTGGGCCACTCTTCCCAAACCCAGGCATGTTCAATCAGATAGCAGCAACTTCCACATCTGCACCTCCAGGCTTCATACTTCCAACCATCATCTCCTGAGTATCTCCCTCATGTGCTCCAACACTTTAAAGTGAACCCATTTAAAATTAAACTGATTGCATTTTCTCTTCCCCTGCCAAAACTCTTCCTCTACCCTGAATGTCCTTGTCACCTAAAAGCATTTTTTGGATAAAGCAGTATTAATCTACTTACCAAAGGTCACCCATTCCACCTCTCAAAACCATTAACCCCTCAGATTCCAAAATTTTTCTTCTATAATGAAAGCAGTATCACAAAATAGTAATTGCTACTGTTTATTAGATAACTTTTCTATGTGAAGTGCTGGGCTTTACAGGTATTATCTCCTTCATTCCAATCCTCAAAACAATTCTCTGATGTAGGCATTATTATGCCTGTTTCACAAATGATTTAAACCAAGCTTAATGCTTATCTGAAGTCAGATGTTACTAAGTGGGAGACTATGAGTTAACTATCCGATACTAACTTTTTTAAAAATATGTTTTTATTGATTTTTTTAGAGAGAGAGGAAGGGAGAGAGAGACAGAAAGATCAATGTGAGAGAGAAACACTGATCAGCTGCCTCCTGCACGCCCCTCACCAGGGATGGAGCCTGCAACCCGGGCATGTGCCCTGACCAGAATGGAACCAGGACCTCTCAGTCCATGGGACAATGCTCAATCCACTGAGCCACACCAGCTGGGCCAGATACTAACTCTTTTTTTTTTTTTTTAAATCCTCACCCGAGGACATTTTTCATTTATCTTCAGATAGAGCGAGAGGAAGAGAGGGGGGAAGAGAGAGAGAGAAACATTGATGTGAGAGAGAGACACATCGACTGGCTGCCTCCCACAAGACCCCAACCGGGGCCGGGGACAAACTGCAACCGAGGTACGTGCCCTTAGCGGAAACCGAACCCGGGACTCTGGTCCACGGGCCGACACTCTAACCGCTGAACCAAACCGGCCAGGGCCTAACTCTTAATCACTACGTAAAATTGCCGCATTACAGAATGCTTTTTTTTTAATTGAGGAAAGGAGAAAACCAGGTATAATTTGATCACCCTAATAACTAAGTTATTAATTCATTATTTATCATATAGTTTCAGTCATGAAGTACACATAATTTTAAATTTTAAAGATACTCTCAAAACACTAACCTGATGTTAAAGACCAAATTAAAAAGATATTTTGTTGGATGCCTACTGCTTAAATAATAAAGTCAAATAGTATTTCACAGTCTGCCTCCAGCCTACCTTAAACTCTGTCTTCCGATATTCCACACACCCCTGGCACTAACCACTGGGAACCACTGGCCATTCTCATTCAGTTTCCTCAGGCCAGGGCGGCAGCCACGTTTCGTAATGTAGCCTTCCCTGACGTCTTCAGGCAAAATTCATTCCTCCACCTTCTTGCTTCCACAGTGCTTTTCATTCCTAACTTTCAGCACATACATCTATGTGCATCACACATATACACGCATACACATATATCATCAAATGTATTACAAAACCCTAAAAAGGCAGTCATCTTACAGTTTCAGATATAAACAGTCCCTGACTTACAATGTTCAGCTTTCGATTCTGTCACTTCACGATGGGGTGAAAGCAACACGCATTCCGTAGACCAGACTTCAAAATATGAATGCTGCCTTCTTCCTGGGCTAGCGGTAGGCGGCACGATGCTCTCCCACGCTGCCGGGCGGGGGGTCAGCTCCCACGCAGCCATCAGTCCCGCGGGTAAGCCAGTACTGCTCCATGGAGAGCTGTGTGGCCAGCAGTCTTCTGGACGTTGTGCTCTGGACATGTTCAAGGTAGGCTAGGCTAAGCTATGACGTTCGGTAGGTCAGGAGTATTCAATCATTTCTGACTTAGGATGTTTTCATCTTATGATGGGTTTATTAGGCCGTAAGTCCATCGTAAGTCAAGGAATATCTGTATTTAGACACATACAGAAGCTTCATATATTTGTGTGCCTATAGGGAAAGGCATTTGTGTAGCTTTTCTTACTGTGTCTGTTCCCATCTCTTCCTTTCTTAGCCACTCCTGACCTATACTCCACACACTCCACAGCGTTGAGGGCGAAGTAAAAGATTTCCAAATGTAAAATGGCATGGCAACTACTCTGCAGGTAGAATCGACCATGTGGCACCCAGTATATACTAACTGAACAAACTGGTTCATCTGTATTAAAGAGGCAGGGTTTCTCACTGTGCTTTATTTAGGCAGTAAAAACGGCCACCTCTGTCCAGCATAGTGACACCACAGGGTCAAGGAATTAGGACTCAAAAAATAACACTAAGTGACCATATGTAAAGAACAGATGGATTTTTAGATCTTTACTTCCATTCCCCTCCCCAGAGTAATAGAAATGCTTTTCATAGACACAAATGATTTTTTAAAACACAAATCACAGCATAATCCCATATCAGTGAAACTATGCACACCATTTTCAAACTGTCTTTCTCTCTGCACCACCATAGATTCCTAAGATGTTTTAATTATAAAATGTCTGGTTTAACTGGAAAACATTTTTGTTATTACTGTTCAACAATAACAAAACACAATGCAGACATCAGAATGAATTCAGCCTTCTACGCTGGAACCCGGAACCCAGGAACCCAAAAACACAAGTTACTTAGCTTCTGACAGTAATTTCTTTTCTCTACCCTTTTAATATATTCCAGGAGAATACAGGAACATAGATTTAAGAAAACATGCTTGGCCCTGGCTGGTTTGGCTCAGTGGTTAGAGTGTCAGCCCATGGACAGCAGGGTCACAGGTTCGATCCCAGCCCTGGTTGGGGTCGTGCAGGAGGTAGCCAATCAATGTGTCTCTCTCACATCAGTGTTTCTCTCTTTCTCTCTCTCTCTCTCTCTCTCTCTCTCTCTCTCTCTCTGTCTCTGTCTCTCTCCCTCCCTCCCTTCCACTCTATTTAAAATCAGTAGAAAAGTATCCTTGGGTGAGGAGGAAAGGGGGAAGGAAAAGAAAGAAAACATGCTTATTCTTCTAGTGCAGACCTAAAGCAGCAAAGGGAAGAAACTCAAGTATCAGCAGGCGTCTCGGGGAGGAAGAGGGGCTATAAAGACATCAGCAGGGTGTTAGGGGAAGCCAGGTTGTCAAAGAAACCAACCAGTAAAAAATAAGAGGAAAAATCAGTAGTGGGAAAACCTCTGAAACGTGTTTATAGGAGCTCAGTCCCTTGTCCTAAAAGACATGCAGCACAGAGACCACAACTGTCATGAACGACAAAGGGAACCTGGAGCACAGCAACCACCAAGCAACCGACTGCCTTTTCTCAGTACACACACATCAATACACGTACACAGCACACGCACATCAATACACGTACACAGCACACGCACATCAATACACGTACACAGCACACGCACATCAATACACGTACACAGCACACGCACATCAATACACGTACACAGCACACGCACATCAATACACATACACAGCACACGTACATCAATACACGTACACAGCACACGCACATCAATACACGTACACAGCACACGTACATCAGTTAGAATGACTCCAATGAATTAGAAATCATTATGAATCGTCTGACTGCTGAAACCCAAAATCTGTGTGTGTATGTTATTTTTAAGAGAGCTTGTCACCTTAGCATTTAAATGGATATAAATGGTATATTTAACCAGATATAAATAAATAAAAATAACCACTACTATTTATAATATGACCTAGGTAAAGAAACTCATCAAACCAGAAACATTTATGAAATTAGCTAGCCTCCCTTCCTCAAGTCTTAAAGTCCAGTCTAAAGTTATTTTATTTGTCACAGTTCAGAAGAAAACAAGTGAAATTACAAAGTATTATTTACAAGCCACCAGTAGTCACTCGTGCTAAAGAGTTTGAAAGTAGCAGGCCCATTTGAAGTCCCCGAGCCAAACCTGTGTTCTAAGGCCACTGCACCATGCTGTAGGTAAGGAGGGAGGGAATCAGTAAGAAAAAGATTACACAGCCCTGGCCGGTATGGCTCAGCGGTTAGAGTGTCGGCCTGCGGTCCAGAGAGACCTGGGTTTGGTTCCCTCTAAGGGCACGTGCCTCGCTTGCAGTTTGTCCCCGGCCCTGGTTGGTCGTGCAGGAGGCAGCCACTCGATGTGTCCCTTTCACGTCAATGTTACTCTCTCTCTCTCTCTTCCTCTCTCTCTCTCCCACTCTATCTGAACAAAAAATGGAAAAATGTCCTCGGGTGAGGATAAAAAATTTTTTTAAAAAAAGAAAAAGATTACACAGAAGAAAAGAGCGTTAATTTTATTTTCTCTGGAAAACAACATTTTAGAGCACAGTGCTTAAGACCCTGGCCGCATGCTCTGTGCCTCATTAGCTTTGTGACTTACAGAAAGTGGCTTGACTTCCCGAGCTTCAGTTTCCTTACCTGTTAAGGTGAAGACAGTAATAATATCTAACTCACTGGGTTAGCTGTGAGGTTTATTTTTTTATTTTTTATTTATTTATTTATTTATTTATTTATTTATTTATTTATTTATTTATTTATTTTAGGACATTTATTAATTTATTTTTGTTACAGATGTTTCTCCTTTTTTCCCCATTGACACCCTCCTCCCCATCCCTCCACCCCTTCCCCAGCTTTGTTGTCCATGTCCATCAGTTATGCATACATGCGTATAAGTTCTGTGGTTTATCTCTTCCCTCCCCCCCACCCCCTCTTCTGAGGGTTGTCAGGCTGTACCCTACTTTCACATCTCTGGGTCTACCCTGTTCCCCAGACTGTTATGTTTATTATATTCCACAAATGAGTGAGATCATGTGATATTTGTCTTTCTCTGCTTGGTTTGTTTCGCTTAGGATAATACTCTCCAGGTCCCTCCATGTCGTCTCAAAGGATAAGAGATCTTTCTTTCTTACAGCTGCATAGTACTCCATTGTGTATATGTACCACAGCTTTTTTATCCATTCATCCACTGATGGGCACTTGGGCTGTTTCCAGATCTTAGCTATTGTAAATAGTGCTGCTATGAACATGGGAGTACATGTATTCTTTCTGATTGGTGTTTCAGGTTTCTTAGGGTATATTCCTAGAAGTGGGATCACTGGGTCAAATGGCAATTCAATTTTTAATTTTTTGAGGTAACACCATAGTGTTTTCCACAGTGGCTGCACCAGGCTGCATTCCCACCAGCAGTGTACTAGAGTCCCCTTTTCTCGGTAGCTATGAGGTTTAAATGAAATAGTGACTAAAGAACTCAGAACAGATGGTGCTTGGTAAGGACTGAATAAATGATCACAAAATCCCTTTGAGGCTATGTAATTAACCTGCTCATCTGGACCACTGCAAACCATCCCCCACAGTATCACTGTCAGACTCAACTTCCGAAAAGACTCCTTTCACAGTGCATCAGACCCTGTCTGTGTTTATTCACACCAAACTCACACTTATGGACGGTCTGGCTTTCAAGATCCTCTAAAAACTGTCCCAACACAGTATCTCCAATAACTGCCCCCAAACAATCCGTTTTAATCCTGCTACTTTTCACTCACCTTCACACAAAACACAGCTTTTTGTTTCCGCCTCTACAGCAACTACAGTCTTTTTAAGAGACCCTCTTTCCAGGCACCTCTTACCCATACTTTCTACCTGTGCAAACATTATCTATCCTTCCAGAAAACAGCTCAGATTCTTTCAGAAGACTCCCCTATGCCCAGTCAGTGTGGCTCAGTGGTTGAGCGTGGACCCATGCACCAAGAGGTCGCCAGTTCGATTCCCGGTCAGAGCACAAGCCCAGGTTGTGGGCCCGATCTCCAGTGGGGGGCATGCAGGAGGCGGCCAATCCATGTTCTCTCTCATCAATGTTTCTATCTCTCCCTCTCCCTTCCTCTCCCTCTAAAATCAATAAAGAAAAAAAATTTTTTTTCTAATAAATAAAGTATTTTTAGCCCTGGCCGGTTTGGCTCAGCAGTTGGAGTGTCGGCCCTCGGACCAAAGAATCTTGGGTTCGATTCTGGTCAAAGGCACATACCTCGGTTGTGATTCAATCCCCAGCCCTAGTTCGGGTCGTGCAGGAGGCAACCAATCGATGTGTCTCTCTCCCGTCCATGTTTCTCTCCCTCTCCCTCTCTCTCTCTCTCTCTCGTGAGGATTTTTTTTTAAAACATTATTTTTAATTACAAAGTGATACATGTTTATTTTAGAAAGTTTAGAAAATACAGATGAATAAACCACTTCTGTTA
Organism: Tadarida brasiliensis; assembly: GCA_030848825.1. NCBI lineage: Eukaryota > Metazoa > Chordata > Mammalia > Chiroptera > Molossidae > Tadarida > Tadarida brasiliensis. The sequence continues at coordinate 89,215,533 of CM061268.1, forward strand.
CCATCCATGAAATGCAACCACTGACATTTCGGTAAACAGCAGTGTATCTCTGTCACCTGGGTTCCCGTGTCCCACTCAACCTTAGCCCCATTGTCACCCCGACCTCTTCCAGGTGCACCCAGGTTACCTGCTCAGCACTTCACCCTAAATTCCCTGAATGTGTCTGTATATATGAAACAAAAATGAAACTGTACTGTGCACACATACCATATAGAATGTTTTTTTCCACTTAGGAATACATACTATTTATTTTTCGATGACTTGTAATAGTTTTCTACAGCATTATGAAAGTGTGTCCTAATTTAAAATTGACATTCCAGGATTGGACTTTAAGGTTTCTTGGAGGTTTATTTTTGTCTTGTTTTGTTTTTGGGGTTTTGTTTCTATTCTAAACACTGCTACAGCAAATATTCTTATGGCTACATTCTTGTTTTGACCTATGATTACTTCTATAAGACAGACTTCTAAAACTGAAAGCAGTAAGTCCCAGAATATACCCTGTCAGGCTATTGACACATACCACTGAAGTTGTGCGGGCCTAGTCCCCACTCCCACAGCAACACTGAGCACTGTCCTTTTATAAAAAAAATGAAGGTTTGTCATTTTGGCAAGTAAAAAAGAATGCCATTGTAATTGACATTTCTGTGATTGTGGGTGATATGCATATAAGATATAGCTAATATCACATATGCATATTACATAATTGTGGGTTTTTTTCATTATTGCTAAAATTTCTATGAGCTTACTTGTAGTCAAAGGCCTCTTGCCCAACTTCTTGATTTTAGTAGGCTTATTAATAAGGGGAAATAGCAAAAAATAATAGCATTAAAAAAACACTATTCTTATTCCATGGAAACTACTTCCTCAAACTTAATGTTGGGCAAGATAACATCTCTATTACTTATGCTCCAATATAAAAAGTATACACAAGAGCGCTGACACAATACCTTGAATAATAAAATCCACCTGCAATTAGCTACACATTGTTAGAGTTTATAAATCGGATCAACCCACTTGGGATTTTTCTTAATTACTTTCTTAGACATCCCTTTTAAAATCTTTTTTTTTTTATTAATCCTCACCTGAGGATATTTTTCCATTGAATTTTTTAGAGTGGAAGGGGGGGAGGAAGGGAAGGAGGAAGGGAGAGAGGAGAGGGAAGAGAGAGAGAGAAAGAGAGAGAGAGATCAATGTGAGAGAGACACATTGACTGGCTTGCTCCCACACGACTCCGACCAGGGCAGGGGATGGAACCAGTGACCCTTCGGTCTGAGGGCCAACGCTCTAACCGCTGAGCCAAACCAGCCAGGGCCTCTTTTAAAATCCTAAGTGCATTTTAATACAAAGTTCTGTCATGGAGCCAAGAAATAATAAAACAGGAATATCAGTTCTCTTTAATGTTGTCAGATTACTAAAACATTAATGACAAAGCATCATATTAAAGTAATATACTTATAAAAGTAATGTCAGATCCCATTAAATTACAACTGATTCATCTCTTGTTACCTTGCCCAAACCAACGCGGAAGTCGAAACAGCTTTCAGGCTCAAGATTTTCTCTAACTTGTCCAACTCAGACATTGCCAAGGCCAACTTGAAAGTGATTACCTGGTTTTTAATGAATGCATGTCTTAAGGACTATTACTGTACTTACTGATGCCAGCACAGCTGGAAGGCTCATCAGTCACTGACACCTGATTATAGTAACATTCGGAAACGACAACAGGTTGCTTAGCAGCAGTTTTCCAAATGCATTCGTATAAAAAACTGACAATCTTCTCCACAGAGAATCAGAGACAATCTATTCATAAAACAGTACTCTCAGCAAGAGAGCACAATCTACCTTCTTGGCAAAATTTCCTCATATGTAGAAACTAGAATATATCATCATTATTTCCTCACTCCAGAGATGTCCCACCTTCAGATGGGTAGAGGGACAGCAGGGACACCTTCCTCTCCTCAGAGGTTCACACTACTCAACTAAACTACGATCTACATCAATGTCACACTCACTTCCAGGTCACCTTGCCGTGTTTAGAGATGACCTGGGTGTCTGGCTCTGTCTTCATCCTAGTCACAACTGTCACTCTCGGCAACTGCCCACACTCACGGCCTTGCTGCCAGGACCTGCGCGGCCACTCCACGCGGCCATCCCAGCCCCACGCCTGAGCCAGTCACCAGCCACAACTCCACGCGGCCATCCCAGCCCCACGCCTGAGCCAGTCACCAGCCACAACTCCACGCGGCCATCCCAGCCCCACGCCTGAGCCAGTCACCAGCCACAACTCCACGCGGCCATCCCAGCCCCACGCCTGAGCCAGTCACCAGCCACAACTCCACGTGGCCATCCCAGCCCCACGCCTGAGCCAGTCACCAGCCACAACTCCAGTACCGAAATCCCGATGTCCAACATCTGCATGAAGCTGGACAGATTGTTCCAGTTTCCAACAAAAACTGTATCTGTCCTGCAAAATTAGGAGAAACCACTAACAAGCATTCATTCCACTAGCCGATCTGCAGTTCCCTCAGCAGACCAGTTTTCCTCTCACCTTCTCTGGCCATTTTCAGATATTATTCCCTCAACTGAAACACTTGTCTCCCAGCACCCCAATCCCAACCCCTACCTACAACTTGCACAACTTGACTCACTTGACTTCTACTTCACTCTCCTAAAAAAAGCTTCCTGCCCCGAGCCTGGGGTAAGGTCTACATGCTATCAAAATGACATACCAGTACTTGACAACTGTAATTGCCTGTTATTTGTCAAATCTCCCACTAGACTGTAAGCTCCCTGAAGGCATAACTGTAGCTTGTTCACCTTGTCAATCCAATGTGTAACGGTGTCTGACACGTAACAGGAACTGAATAAATATTTCTCAAATAATGAATGATGTGCACCCTTTTTCTGTACCCCTAGAACAATTCCCTAATTCAAGCCATTATTTCTTGCTTGAATGATTACAATAGTCTCCTAATAATGATGTAATGAATAATTGTCTCCCTACCTTCAATTCACCCTCCACATTGCCACATGAATATATAAAAGCAAACTTGATTCTCTATGTCCCTTTGTTAAAAGGTGTTACAAGTTTCCCAATAATTTACAGAAACAAATCCAGACTTCTTGGCATAAAATCCAAAGCTTCTTCATTGTCTGGTCTCTACTATCCTATCCTTTCTCATCTCTTGCCACCTCCCCCACTGTCATTGTGCTTTGGCCTTAGGACACCATTTACAGTTTCCTGAACTTACTATGCTTTTTAATCCTGTCTTTGTATCTATCCTAAATTCTCTTGCCTACTTCCTAAAGCCTACATTTTGAAGATTACAGTAGCATCTACAAAACATTCTGATTCTGGAGTAGACTGACCTGAAGTTGCAAATATTGGGATAAAGTACTAGTCTCCCAAGGGGGAAAAATAGCATCCATCGTAGATCATTTTCCCAAATAGAAGCAGAATCTATTTACATACTTAAGTTACTTTCACTACGGTTCCTCTGGGCAATAACTTCTCCTTCACAATACACTTGCATTCTAGTCCATTACTGAAAAAAAAAATACCACATTCCGGAAGAAGAAAATAAAGAACATTTCACAATATTGGCTTCACAATAAATACACTGTTTAAATCTAAAACAGTATCAAGCAAAATTCTCAATATAATAAAATGCTTGTCACTAGCAATTCTTTTATGGAGGACAAGTAGGAGGAAGGCTTGTCATCTGACAATATCTATCAGGTTAGCGTTATGCAAGTATCAAAAATCACAACCAGAAAATAACAGTTACTATCACCAAAAAGTCTGTATCCCGAAGTGAACTCTACTCTGAAATGAGGTGGAAGTTGTGTTTTTCCTGTTCTGAAATCCAGCGTGCTCACATTCCTTACATGCAGCCAGCACTGGTAAAGAACGGCTCTGCAGCATGAAAAGCAGTCAGTGTTCTGCCCTAAGTATACATGACTTGTCAAGTAAATGCTGTCTTTGTAGTAGTTTCTAGAGCAATAACCAACCACCACCACCAAAGGGGGAAAACCGTTAGTTTGCCTACCAGATTAACATCTCCTTTCCCATGATACTGATTTTTGCTACACTGAGTCTCCTGTAATGATGAGAAATTCACTGACTTAATCGGGTCTACACTATTCAGAACCTGACAAGATTTATATAGAATTAATCCGCAGCATGTGCCAATGCTCACTCGTTTCTGTTCAACAAGTCTTTCGTGAATAAGAACATAAAAGAAAGGCTTTACTTGGACAAATCTGTTTTGGAATTCAAGTTCCATGACTTACCAGTTTTGCACTTTGTAAAATTTCCTTAACCTTTAAGCACATCTTCTAATGTAAAATGGGAATAACAAAAGTCCTAGCTCATAGGGTTGTTCTCAGGATTAAATAAAATAATATATTCAACCCGATACCAGGTACACAGTAAACACTCTGTAAACAAAAGCCATCCTTACTGTTACTTTGATTCTGCTGCTGTAGCTAATTCTATTGGCTTCAGATGGGGTCAATATCACAGAGGGTTATGAACGCCACATACAGAAAATAAACGATTCAAAATGAGAATTTAAAGGAAGAGCAACCTACTTATTCATAGACTGATATATAGAAGAGGAATACACATTGGTTCCCTTTTCAGATGCAAGGCATTGCTGAAAACAAACTTTAGCAAGAAATGCTCAAAATGATAAACCCTAGCTACTGGTGTGCCATTAGCTTCATATGGGCATCTACAGAAACTACAAACAAGGAAAGCAAAAGAGGTAAGAAATTAGACTAAAGTATTTAGCAAAATGCCACCATAGAAATTGTTTTGTATGTTTTTTTTATTGAATTTATTGGGGTGACACTGGTTAACAAAATCATACAGGTTTCAGGTGCACAATTCCATAAAACATTATCTGTACATTGCATTGTGTGTTTACCACCCCAAGTCAAGTCTCCTTCCATAATCATTTACACCACCTATACCCTCCTCCACCTCTCCCCACATCCTCCCCCAGCAATCACCACATCGTTGTCCTGTCCATATATTCCCCCCCTTTTTTCTCTTTAGTTCAATCCCTCCACCCCTTCAACCTACTCCCCACTCCCACCCTCCCCCTGACAGCTGTCAGCCTGCTTTCTATCCATGAGTCTGTCTCTATTTTGCTTGTTAGTTCATTTTGTTCATAAAGATTCCCCACATGAGTGAAATCATATGGTACTTGTCTTTCTCTGACTGGCTTATTTCACTTAGCAGCATAATGTTCTCCAGGTCCACCCTTGCTGTTGCAAAGTGTAAGGTCTCCTTTTTTACAGCTGAGTAGTATTCCGTTGTATAAATGCACCACTGCTTTTTATCCACTCACCTACTGATGGACACTTGGGCTGCTTCCATATCTTGGCTATTGTAAATAATGCTGCAATAAACATAGGGGTTCATATATTCTTTTGAATTAGTGTTTCAAGTTTCTCCAGATAAATTCCCAGAACTGGAATTGGTGGGCCATAAGGCACTTCCATTTTTATTTTGGAGGAAACACCATATTGTTTTCCATAGTGGCTGCACCAGTCTGCATTCTCACCAACAGTGCACAAGGGTTCCCTTCTCTCCACATCCTCACCAGCACTTGTTGTTTGTGGATTTACTGACAATAGCCATTCTGGTAGGTGTGATATATGATAGTGGTTTTCATTTGCATTTATCTGACAATTTGTGACAATGAGCATCTTCTTCATGTCTATTGACTATCTGAATGTCATTTTTGAATAAGTGTCTATTCAAGTGCTTTGCCCATTTTTAATTGGATTTTGTGGGGGGTTTTGGTGTTGATTTTTATAAGGTCTTTATAAATTTTGGATATTAACCCCTTGTCAGATGTATCATTGGTGAATATGTTCTCCCATTCAGTGGGATGTCTCTTCATTCTGTTGATGGTTTGCTTTGCTGTGCAAAAACATTTTAGTTTGATGTAGTCCCATTTACTTTTTCTTTTGTTTTCCTTGCCCGAGGAGATACATCACTATTATATATCATTATTAAAAAAATGTTGCTAAGAGAAATGTTCGAGATTTTACTGCTTATGTTTTCATCTAAGATTTCTATGGTTTTGAGTCAAGCATTTAAGTCTTTCATCCATTTTGAGCTTACTCTTGTGTGCAGTGTAAGGAGGCAGTCTCACGTTAGTTGTTGTTTGTCATATACGGCCTTTATTATGTTGAAAAATGTTCCCTCTAGTCCCACTTTGCTGAGAATTGTGATCAAAAAGGGGTGCTGGATGTTATCAAATGCTTTTTCTGCATCTATTGATATGAGCATGTGGTCTTTTTATCCTTCATTTTGTTTATGTGGTGTATCATGTTTATTGATTTCTAGATATTGTGCCAAGCTCTCATCCCCGGAATAAATCCCAATTAATCATGGTGTATAACTTTTTAAATTTATTACTAGATCTGGTGTGCTAATATTTTGTTGAGGGTTTTAGCATCTATGTTCATCAGAAATATTGTCCTGTAATTTTCTTTCTTTGTAGTGCCTTTACCTGGTTTTGGAATTAGGATAATGCTGGCCTTGTAAAATGACCTTGGGAGTGTTCCCTCCTCCTCAATTTTTGGCAGTGATTTGAGGATAGGTGTTAGTTCTACTTTGAACATTTGGTAAAATTCATCTGTGAAGCTATCTGGTCCAGGACTTTCGTTTGTTGGGAGTTTTTTTAAATTACTGTTTCAATTTCACTAGTTTCAATCTGTCTATTCAGATTCTTTGCTTCTTCCTATTTCAGTTTTGGAAGATTGTATGTTTGTAGGGATTTATCCGTTTTGTCCAGATTGTCCAATTTGTTGACATATAGTTGGCATATAGTTCATAATATTTTCTTACAATACTTTGTATTTCTTTGGCGTCAGTTTTTACTTATTCTCTTTCATTTCTGAGTTTATTTCTTTGGGTCTTCTCTCTTTTTTTCTTGATGAGTCAGGTTAAAGCTTCGTCAATCTTGTTTATCTTTTCAAAGAACCAGCTCTTGGTTTCACTGATCTTTTATGTTGTTTTATTTTGGGGTTTTTTTTTTTACTCTATTTCATTTATTTCTGCTCTGATCTTTATTATCTGCTTCCTTCTACTCACTTTGGGCTTTGTTTGCTTTTCCTTTAAGTTCCTTCAAGTGTAAAATTAGAGTGTTTATTTGAGATTTTTCTTGTTTCTTGAGATAGGCCTGTAATGCTATGAATTTCCCTCTTAGGGCTGCTTTTGCTGTGTCCCACGGATTTGGGATTGTTGTGTTCTCCTTTTCCTTTGTTTCACAGTACCTTTAGAATTTTTTTCTTGATGACATTGTTGATTCACTCATTGATTAGTAACATGTCATTTAGCCTCAATGTCTCTGTGTGTTTTTCAGTTTTTTTCTTGTCATCAATTTCTGCTTTCATGCCATTATGGTCAGAGAAGATGCCTGATATGATTTCAATCTTCTTAAATTTATTGAGACTTGTTTTGTGTCATAACATGTGATCTATCCTAGAAAACATTCCATGTGCACTTAAAAAGAATGTATATTCTGCTACTTTGGGGTAAAATGCTCTAAAGCTATTAATTAAATCCATCTGATCTAGTGTGTCATTTAAGGCCACCATTTCCTTGTTAATTTTCTATCTCAAAGATCTATCCATTAATGTCAATGGGATGTTTAAATCCCCTAATATGACTATTATGTCCATCATATTTTATGTTCATTAAGATTTGGTTTACATATTTAGGTGCTCGTATGTTGGGTGAATAAATGTTTACAAGGGTTATAGCTTCTTGTCGGATTACTCCCTTTATCATTATGTAGTGTCCTTCTTTATCTCTTATGATAGCCTTTATTTTAAAGTCTATTTTGTCAGATATATGTATTGCTACCCCAGCTTTTTATTCCTTTCCATTTGCATGAAATATCTTTTCCATCCCTTTACTTTTAGTCTGTGTGTATCTTTCATTCTAAAGTGGGTGTCTTATAGACACCATATATATGGGTCTTGTATTCCTATCTATTCAGCTACCCTATGTCTTTTGATTAGAGCATTTAAGGCATTTACATTTAAAGTAATTACTGATAAGTACGTATTTGTTGACATTTTATTCTTTTTAATTAAGTTTCTCTGTTTGTTTCCCCTTCCCCTTCTCTTTCCCCTTCAAGCAGGCCCTTTAACATTTCTTGTAATACTGGTTTGGTGGTAACAAACTCCTTAAGCCTTTTCTTGTTAGGGAAGCTCTTTATTTCTCCTTCAATTTTGAATCATAGCCTTACTGGGTAGAGTTGTCTTGGTTGTAGGCCCTTGCTTTTCATCATTCTGAATATTTCATGCCAATCCCTTCTGACGTGAAATATTTCTGTTGAGAAATCATCAGATAGTCTTATGGGAGCTCCCTTATAGGCAACTGTCTCTCTCTTGTGGCTTTTAAGATTCTCTCTTTGTCTTTAACCTTTGCCATTTTAATTATGATATGTTTTGGTGTGGGCCTCTTTGGGTTCATCTTGTTTTAGACTCCTCATTTCTTGGACTTGTATGTCTTTTTCTTCACCACATTCTGGAAGATTTTGGTCATTATTTCTTCAAATAGGTTCTCGATCCCTTGCTTTTTCTATTCTCCTTCTGGTATCCCATGATGTGGATGCTGTTATGCTTCATTTTCTCCCAAAGGTCCCTTAAACTGTCCTCCTTTCTTAAAAAAAAAAAAGTTTTTTGGGTGCTCTGATTGGGTTTCTTTCTACCTTATCTTCCAAATTGCTGATTCAATCCTCTGCTTCATCCAACCTACTGTTTATTCCTCCAGTATATTCTTCATCTCTGATGTTGTATTCTTCATTTCTGAATAAAAACCTTTTTCATAGTTTCTAAGTCCTTTTTCATGTTGCTGTAGTTGTCACTAGGTCCTTGAGCATCCTGATAACCATTTTTTGAACTCTATATTGGATAAATTGCTTGTCTCCATTTCATTTGGCTATTTTTCTAGAGATTTCTCTTGTTCTTTCATTTGGAGCGTGTTTCTTTGTCTCCCCATTTTTGTTGCCTCTTTGTGTTTGTTTCTATATATTAGGTAGATCTCCTATAACTCCCAGTTTTTGTTTGGTAGCCTTATTGTAGAACGTGTCCTGTGGGGTCCAATGGTGCAGTTTCCTTGATCATCTGAGCTGGGTGCTCCAGAAATGTCCCTTGTGTGTGTTATGTGGATCCTCCTGTGGTAACCAAATCCTGATTGCTATTGACCCATTTGTTAACGGGACCAACCCTCAGTCTGGCTGACTGTGTGGCTCAACCTCAATCACAGTGTGCGAGCTGCTGTGCAGGTGCTGACCACATGAAGTGGAATTCACCTCAGCAGGGTTTGGTGTGTGCTGAAATCTCCCTTTGGATATATCACTTGTAAAGCTTATTGGCTCCTGCTCTGATGCTGTCTGAAGCTGGTCACTGGGTGTGTTCATTCTAGGTCTCTTGGGAAGGACTCTGGTAGAGGCCAATGTAAGACATTGCCTGTGACTGGCCCTTGGCAATCTGTTTAGAGCTACAAGCAATCCACAGTTTCTGGCTACATCTGCTGGGCCTGGATGCATGCAGGAAGGACCAAGCTGTGCCCCAAAGGCAGCTTTTACCAGTACTGGGCCTGGGGGCAGGTCAGCAAAAGTCCCAAGGCACCACAAGATACGCCTCCTCCTGCCTCTGCCTGCCAGCTGCCTGTTGGGCTCAGTCACTGCAAGAACCACTGGCAGTACCCCTCAGCAGGGCATAAGCTTCACAGGGTGGGGTGAGAGGGAGGCCAGAGGGTGGAGCTATTGCTTTCCCCCAGGCTGATGCTGCACTGAGGGGAGCGCTCCACCCAACAAAAATGTTGTTTTCAGTGTGGGAGAGTGACTCAGCACAGGTATCCTAGTAACTGTCTCTTCAGCTCCCTTCTCAGAGCCACAAACCCCAGACTCTCCTCACATGACTCCAATCTGCTCCGGCCTCCTCTGCCACAGCCCAGGGTGAGTGGCTGAGAACGAAATGTTGTGTGTTGGCCTGTGTTTCTAGGGAACTCCCATCTCTCCCTGGTGGATAGAAATCCTGCTGCTTTGCACAGCCAGATGTTATGTGAGCACATCTTCCCAGCTCTGGTTCTCTGGGATGGTGATTCCAGCTTGGATTTAGACCCCATGCTTCTAAGGGGGAACTCCCACAACTGTGATATCCCTCCAGAACCTCAGTGCTGCCAGTGGGAGCAGGGTCAGCGTTTTTTGTGTCTCTGTTCTTCCTACCAGTCTTGTTGTGGCTTCTTCCATAAATCCTTGGTTAGAAGACTTCTCTTCAGCGAGTCTTCATTTGGTTATTCAGGATGATTGTTGTATGACTTAGCTGTAATTCCAGTTTGGTCCAGGGAGGAGCTGAATATAGCTTCCACCTACTTTGCTGCCATCTTGGATCCCCATCCCCCACTATAGGAATTGTATGTATTAAAAATCCTCTCCTAATAATATCCTATTGATAGCACCCAAATAACAAGCAAAATTGATAGAATGCATCCCTGAATTTAACTAGTCTGAACAAAGATTGGTGTTTTCCTTAACTAAGCTTTGACAGGGAGTTTACACCTTTAGGGCATATGTTGATTAAGTAAGTAACAGTATTATTTAAATTACACAAAGAAGAACCCTGAAAATGCTTGGGTAAATGCATTCTGCTAATCAATTCTGACAAAAGATAGTAATAAAAAGGAAGGGAGGCCCTGGCCGGTTTGGCTCAGCGGTTAGAGCGTCGGCCTGCGGTCCAGAGAGACCCGGATTCGGTTCCCGCTAAGGGCATGTACCTCGGTTGCGGTTTGTCCCCGGCACTGGTTGGTCATGCGGGTGGCAGCCACTCGATGTGTCCCTTTCACATCGATGTTTCTCTCTCTCTCTCTCTTCCTCTCTCTCCCTCCCACTCTATCTGAACAAAAAATGAAAAAATGTCCTCGGGTGAGGATTAAAAAAAAAAAAAAAAAAAAGGAAGGGAGGAAATGACACTATTAATTAAGACTTGACTCAATTCTTTCCTTCTAATCTTTTTTTTCATTGAATTTATTAGGGTAACACTGGTTAATAAAATTATATGTTTCTATAATACATCATCTGTATATTGTATTGTGTGTTCACCACCCCAAGTCAAGCTTTCTTTCATCATCATTTATACCCTCTTTACCTTCTCCTATCTCCCTTACCCCTTTCCCTCTGATTTCTTCAAATCTTAAAAAGGTTTGAACAACTACAGAGTCACAGGAACACTTCTTCCTACCTGCCAGTAACTTTATTCCGACTGTGGTGAAACTCCTACCTCCTCTCTTTGTCCTACCTTCCACCAACACTGGTCCAAATCCTACTGGGCAATGAGAAGAAAAACAAGCTTAAAGGCTATGGGAAAATAAGGAGGTCCTCAAACCAAAGATTTCTAATTAAAGTTTGTGACAGTCACAAGACTTGAGCTCTGGAAGGCATGTTGGAGACATCTAGTGTAGCTCCCTCAATTCATTGGTAATAAAACTGTAACAGTTGTCCGGTCTCCTGCAAAGCCAGGATTAGAACCCAACACTCTTATCTCCGAATCCAATGTTTTTCCTACTAAATCTTTGATATCAGTTTTTAGAAGATCGTATCAGTGGCCTTCCTTTTAACTAATACCCAGAATATATACATAAAGTGTGAACAAAGGATGAAGCACTGGAAACAAATTTAAAAATACTAACTGGTAACATTTATTGAGAACTTACATGCCAAGCACTCTGTTAAGCACTTAGGTACATTATATCCTTTAAGCCTCATGACAACCTTCCAGGTAGGTGTAACTACTAGCATCCTTTTACAGATACAGTCGGCCCTTGTTTATCGCGGTTAATCAGTTCCAGACTCTACCACAATAAATGAATTTCCGCGAAGTAGGATTCTTTATTTATACACAGATTTTTTTTTTAAACCGCAATAGAGTGAAGCCGCGAACGTCGAAGCGCGAAGTGGCGAGGGACGACTGTAAGGAAATGAAGGCACATAGAGGTTAAATGACTTGCCCAAGGTAACACAGCCAGAAAATGGTGGACGTAGAATTTGAGCTCAGTCTGACCCCAGAGCCTAGGCATAAGTAGTAAAGAAAAAAGAAAAAGACATCACCAGAAAAGCAATTCATCTAATCATATCCACAAAGTTCCTTCTTCCAAAGACACTACACTGGGGCCTCTATTTTGACTTGAGGAGGTTTCTATAGGATTCAGTGCTTCCTATAATCCTACGAAATCTAGTAAACTCTAGATCTGGCCTATTTCCGGCTTTGACAGAGCTTCAGTGATCAAAGTTAGCAAGAGCAGGGCACTGTTCTGCTGTCAGGCAGGCGACTGGCCCCAATTTTAATTTCAAGAATGAAGCCCAAAAGAGGATTTTCCTCACTAAAAACAAAACAAAAACAAAAAAACTACACTCTATTATATACGTCCTCATTTTCTTTTTCTTACTTTCCTCTGTTCTATCTGCCTTTCTTTCACTGATGTGTCCCCTGGCCAACAAATATAACGGCTGGTAGAAAACTGTAATAACCAAGATCGTTTAGAAATCCTAAGGCTCTCCAAAAACTGTGTCCAGGTCTTTGGGCCTCATCATACAGACTTTTCAACTCAACAGAAGATGCCTGTTCCACTCAGCAAAATCTCCTTTAAAGGCAGAAATTCTGCCCTGGCGGGTCTGGCTCAGCGGTTAGAGCGTCGGCCCATGGAACAGAGAGTCCCGGGTTCGGTTCCTGCTAAGGGCACGTACCTCGGTTGCGGTTTGTCCCCGCTCCGGTTGGGGTCGTGTGGGTGGCAGCCAGTCGATGTGTCTCTGTCACGTCGATGTTTCTCTCTCTCTCTCTTCCTCCCTCTCTCCCTCCCGCTCTATCTAAAGATAAATGCAAAAATGTCCTCGGGTGAGGATTACAAAAAAAAGGCAGAAATTTCCAGAATGGCAGCCACAGCCCAACTATAAGAAATGCAGCCCTCCACACGCGAATCTTCAGGAGCCAACACTGGAGTCCCAGAGAACTGCAACTCTGGCCAAACTATACAATAAAGTGGGTTTCCAGTTTTAAATGCCCTTTAAAATAAAATGCAAGTATCCAAATGAAAAAGCTCAAGCTTACAAGGAACAAGACATGATGAAAGTGACTACTATCCCTGCCGTTATGAAAATGTGTTGTTACTTAAACTAGCTTAAAGAGCCTAGTTTCCAGTCCCATGAAATCAGTGGCTTTGAACCCTCACGAGTGCATGCAAGGTGAAATATGTATTTCACAGAGGCATAAGAACTATGCTCAATGAAAACGAAGAGATCTTCTCAAGACAACAAGAATGAGAAATACTTTAAAGAAGTTTGGGAAACCTTCACTCAGAAAGAGCAAGCCTAAAATTAATCTGATACACCCTGGCCAGTTTGGCTCAGCAGTTAGAGCATCAGCCCAAGGACCAAAGAGTCGCGGGTTCGATTCCAGCCAAGGGCACGCACCTCAGTTGCAATTCGGTCCCCAGTCCTGGTCGGGATTGTGCGGGAGGCAACCAATCGATGTGTCTCTCTCACATTGATGTTTCTCTCCCTCCCTCCTTCCCTCTCTCTCTCTTTCTCTCTCCCCCTCCTAACTCTGTCTGATGATAAATGGAAAAATATCCTTGGGTGAGGATTAAAAAAATTAATCTGAGATAAAATTGAGAGTTTTAAAATTTTATCACTTTCCCATCTATAAAATTGGTCTTTCATCAAGGAGCTGAAGCAGGATTAAAGGGATTGTGAGAGGGCATCCAGACCTACTTCAGGAAGAGTCCTCACGCCCACCTAGACCAAGCCTGACACACATGCCCTGAAAGCATTTGGAAGAGCACCCCAACGCCCTCGCTACATACTTGAGATTATAAATAAACTGAGTTAGCTATGCTTCCTTTCACTAATATTTTCAGAGGATCTCTTAGATACTTTCATTTATAGGGAATTTAATGTTTCTATAATAACCTTATAATCTGTGGAGTGTGTTTTCTAGTTTTCTTACCAACTCTCTCTGACACAGCAATCTTCAACATGGAAGAGGTCCTTTCTAACTATGAATGTCCACCATGCCAACGGCCCCGGTGTTGTCACATTAATATTAAGAATGACTGGCAAGCCCAGCCACTGTGGCTCAGTGGATTGAGCACTGAACCATGGACTGAGAGGTCCTGGTTCGATTCCCAGTCAGGGCACATGCCTGGGTTTTGGGCTAGATCCCAAGTCGGGGGCGTGCAGGAGGCAGCTGATCGATGTTTCTCTCTCGCATCGATGTTTCTATCTCTCTCTCCCTTCCTCTCTCTCTAAAAAATCAATGAAAACATATTTTTAAAAATTGCCAATACTATAATTTGTAAATGGAAAAACCAGGCACCAAATGGTTCAGAAATGAATACTACATTACACAGGACAATAGAAGCTGAACGTTTCTTAGAAATAAGACAGTGGCTGGTTCACTGGGCCAATCTTACAGACTGGATAGTGGTCAATGTATTGCTTTTGAAGTCCAGTCCACTTGGGTCTGACTCCAGATAAATCCCATACTAACCTTGGAACTTGAGGTTTAACCATGCTCTTAAATCTCCACACACACACCCTTTTTTAAAAAATCTCTAAAATGGGAATAATAACACCTTCACAAACTGACTGAGAAAGTAATAAGCAAGAGAGTATTTTTTTTTTCTTTATTGATTTTAGAGACAGAGGAAGGGAGAGAGAGAGAGAAACATCAATGACAGGGAACATCGACTGGCCGCCTCCTGCATGCCCCCCACTGGGGATTTGGCCCACAACCTGGGCATGTGCCCTGACCGGGAATTGAAACGGTGACCTCTTGGTGCATGGGTCGGCGCTCAACCACTGAGCCACACCAGCCGGGTAAGAGAGTATATTTTAAATGGCACATACCAAAAATCTTATTTATATCACTACACTTTGCTGCTTTTGATAATATAAAGTATTACAACCCCAAGAACATGATATTTATATACGCAGCAAGTCAAAATGAAACCAAGAAAGATACTTAATCAAAATAGACAGGATATCTGGCATGTCAGACACTCCATTCAGCAAAGGTAATTGCACCCGCTGAACTGATACCACTGCTGTCATTGGTGAACAAATGAATCTCCACTGTGGGGCTCAGGCATAGCACTGGGGGAATGAAAACACACCCAGCAAGAAAGGGTCATGATGCCACAGTGAAGGAGACGGAGAAGAGGGAAGGAGGGCAGAAAGCTGAGGCCAATTAGTGAATAGAGTGTTCCTTGAACTTTGCTCAAGCTAAAGTAATTAGCTCTATACTTTCATTTAGAGTTAACTACTAACATCAACAACAAAAAAGCAGAGGACAAATGAGTTAGAATTCAAAGCGTACTCTTGGTCTTTAGCACAACCGTGCTGACATCTGTAAAAATACAAGCTAAAATGTATAATCACCAGAACAAGAAACGAGTTGAGTTTATTAAATGAAGGTAAAGGAGGTTCGATGAATATTTCCTTATGAACTATAGCTTTGCTCTTAGACAGAGATTCCCTGTCTAGTTAAAAGCAGAATCTGGGTTAACTCAATGACCAAGTGTTGTGGTCAACCTTGGGCCAGGATTTAACTGGAGTCTCTCCTAAGTACTCAACTCAAAGTACTCAAGACAGAGACTGTTTCTTTTTTGTTTGTTTGTTTTTAATTGATTTTAGAGAGAGGAAGAAGGGAGAAGGAAAAAGAGGGCAAGAGAGGGAGGGCAAGAGGGAGGGAGAGAGAGAGAGAGAAACTTCAATGTGAGAGAAACATCGTTTGGTTGCCTTCCATACACTCTCTTACCGGGGATCAAACCTGCAATCCAGGTATGTGCCCTGATGGGAATTCGAACCAACAATCAAACTGGCAACCTTTCAGTGCACGGATGACGCTCAACCAACCGAGCCACTCCAGCTGGGCAATTACCATGCTTTTTATTTATTTTTTTAATCCTCACCCGAGGATATTGTTCCATTTATCTTCAGATACAGTGGGAGGGATGGGATGGAGAGAGATCAAGACAGAGAGAGATCAAGAGCAAGAGAGAGAGAAACACTGATGTGAGAGAAACACATCAACTGGCTGCCTCCCGCACAACCCTGACCAGGGCCAGGGACAAACCAAAGCCAAGGTACGTGCCCTTGACCAGAATCGAACCGGTGACTCTTTGGTCCGCTGCCGATGCTCTAACTGCTGAGCCAAACCGCCAGGGCAATTACCATGCTTTTAAAAGAAACATGTATCGATATAGTTTAGATGAAGTAACACCGTCAAACATAAACTCTACATACAAACACACATACCCCCCCCCCAAAATCGAAGCTGCAAAAGTTTTGTACTAAGAATGCTGATGTGTTGCAAATAGATTAGTCAGGCTAAAGCACAAAGGGGTGAGGAATAACAAAAAGGAAGGCAAAGCAGGACTGTCCAAGCATGAATAGATGAGCACTTACGGGTATATTATGACTACATTCTTAATTCCAAGACATAGTTTTGGATGAGTCATTGTTTTGTACCATCCAGAAAAGAATTTCTTTCCACTGTTACACATAAAAGAGAGTAGACTACTCTTACGTGGTTACTTTCTACAGAAATTAAATAGAGAAAATTCTTATTTCCCAGAACCAGAAATGTTAAGGTTAGTGAGAGTCACAAAGAATTCAACACCACTTATGATCCATTTTTTAGCACCAAGAGAAGCTTCTGGGATTTACTGAGGATTCATTCATTCATAAAATTCGAAAAAGTATAGCTGAAAAACCACCATAAAACAAGGTTTCCTGCTTCGCAGTCTGGCTATCAATACAATCCCAATCTGGTTATCTCTCGATACTTAAAAAAATGTTTTAATGTTGTCAATGGCCAGACAGCACCATTATATCAGAGCACAGAGGACATCCTAAAGTCAGCGGCTCTGCACGGGCACACAGAACCAGACTCCTCCCTAACAATCATACAGTATGCGTAACTTTTCCAAAGCTATCGGTGTTTAGCCTACGTTTGAAGGCCTTTTATACTCTAACCTCAAACTACTTTTTCATCATCTTCTAATGCTAATCTGATTCATCAACCATCCCTAAAAATGGTTTGCACTTTCCTATCTTTCTTTCATTGCTTTTCTGGAATTCCTTCTCCATGTCTCTCCCCATATATAAATAGCATCCTTCTCACAGCTCACCCCTAGCTCATCCTGGTAATCCTCCTTCTCTATCTCAGTCAACCAAAGGTTTTCTATCTCTACTAACAAACTCATTTGGGTACTTAGTAACACAAAGCAGTAGATATTATTTTTTCATTATATTATGGAATTAGAAGAGCCCTTAAAAATCATTAGACTAGTAAGTACCCAACTTTTTCATCACCAAGGACACTTTTTGTTATTTAAAATCATCCTACTATGCTTATTAGTCACTCTCTGGTCTCTTCATTGAATTCTGAAGGCCATGTTTTTTAAAACTGTCTACTAAACTAAAAGTGTCAATAAACAAAGTTTACTTTTTAAAAAAACTAAATTAAATACTTTTATTAGATCAGAGCTTCTTCCTGTTCAAGTCAGTCCTCACACAGAAGGGACATATAACTCCAGTTAAAAACAGATACTTGACATTTTGGTTAACCTGTGCATCATGGCTGAAAATGCATAATTTTTTTCAGCTTTAAAAAGAAAAATTAGGTTCCACTGCAATTTACTCATACCCTTGTCAATTTAAGGAACCAAAATCAGGAACCACTGACTTAGGTCAATCCCTATATTTTACAGGTAAGTTAAACTTAGATTAGACCCTGAAGTGGAAACGAGTTTGCCTCTCACATAGATGTTTCTCTTTCTCTCTTTCTCTCTCTCTCTCCCCGTCCCTCCCTCCCTAGTATAAAGTCACAAAGGTAATATCACAGCTCGGCCTCTAGAATGGAATGTAAGTCTCTAAATTCTCAGTCCAATGTTCTGTTTGTTACATGATGACAACTGATAAGGGCAGAAGAGAACGCGGGTTATTTTGGGGCAGGGACCATGTCTGACATCTCTTTGGATCTTCCACTGACTCTTCTATAACACAGCTAGAGTGACAACAAATACGTATTCACTAATTATATTTAATCAACTAATACTTAGTGATCTAATAATTTCAGCTCTTAAGAAATCTAAATGTTAAAGGTAAATCAATAAAACTTTTAGAAGGTAATATTAGAGCTTATCTTCATGACTTCATGTTATAAACAAGATACAGAGCCCTGGCCGGTTTGGCTCAGCGGTTAGAGCGTCAGCCTGCGGACTAGAGAGTCCTGGGTTCGGTTCCCACTAAGGGCACGTGCCTCGGTTACAGTTTGTCCCTGGCCCCAGTTGGGGTTGTGTGGGTGGCAACCAGTCGATGTGGCTCTATCACATCAATGTTTCTCTCTCTCTCTTCTTCCCTCTCCCCTTCCCACTCTATCTGAGGATAAATGCAAAAATGTCCTCGGGTGAGGATAAAAAAAAAAAAAGATACAGAAAGCACTACTCATACAGGAAAATGTTATTAAATTTCATTACATTGAAATAGTTTATCAAGAACACCATTAAGACTGAAAGGGCAACCAACAAAGGAAAAACGGTATCTATAACAAGTACAAATAGAAAAATGATTCATATCCGAAACATAAAGAACTACTACAAACCAATAAGAAAAAGAAAAAAACAAGAGAAAATCTGCAAGAGACTCAGATATCACAAATGGCCAATGTTCTCATTATTAATCAGGGAAATGCAAACTAAACCACAATGAGACAGCACTACACTCCTACTACATTAGCCAAAATTTGGAAAGATTGACAATGACAAGTGTCGGAGAAGATAAGGAGCAATAGGAACTCTCCTGTACTGCTGGTGAGAATATAAACTGATATAACTACCTTAAAAAAAGTTGGGCAGTATCTAGTAAAATTAAAAATAAGGAAATCCCACAACCCAGTAATAATTCCATTTCCCAAAAGACACAAGTGCTGACGATGTACCAGAATTCATACATACATGAATGCTCCTACCAGTGAATTCATAATAGCCACGAACTGGAAACAACCTCAAATGTCCACTAACAATAGATCAGCTGTGGTATATTTATGCATTTGAATACTACACAGTAATGAAAAACGAACTACTGCTATACATAACAATAGAGACAAAACCTAATGTTGGGTGAAACAAACGTACATATTGTGTAATTCCAATTATGTAAAGCCCAAAATTATGCAAATTACATTGTTTAAAGATGTATATTTAGGAAGCAAAACCATGAAGAAAAGCAAAAAATTGAGTATCAAAGTTAGTATGTTGATTGGAAGCAGTATACATACAAGAAGCTGGCTTCTGGGCATACTAGGAATGTTCTATTTCTTGATTTGTGTATTGGATACACGAGTATTTGTATTAAAACAATACATTAAGCTATACATTAATTTATTATGTACTTTTTAGCATGTCTATTTTCTTTCCTCTAAAAATACGTTTTTAAAAGTACTAAGCACAGACCTACTATGTAGTAAGCACTCAATAAAGCATATAAGCTTTTTTTAAAAAAGGCAAGATACTATTGAATTGGTATGACATACCTTGAGAGAATCAAAGTATGAAGAGTCACATATGAAGCAAAACTGATCGACTCATGACTGCGTATGTCATAATCGTAATGGGAAATAAATAGCTCACCCTTGGTTGGAGCGTCACTCCCATACACCACAAAGGTTTGTGGGCTGGATTCCCGGTCAGGGCACATACCTTGGTGGCGGTTCAACCCCTGGCCAGGGAGCATACAGGAGGCAGCCGACAGATGTTTCTCTCTCACATGGATGTTTCTCTTTCTCTCTCTCTCTTTTCCCCTCCTTCCCTCCCTGTCCCCAAAATCAATAAACATACCTCAAGTGAGGATTTCATTTTTAAAATAATAAAGAAAAGAAATAGCCCATTACAGCTAAAGGAGGTAAGATCGATTAAACCCTATATATGAGAAAGCATACTGTTTTTGGACGCAGGCAATGTGGACTTCAACGTTAGCTCCTCAGCTTGGAGCATATTACTTCCTCTCTCCAAATCTCCATTTCCTCGTCTGCCAGACTAAGGAAATACCTACCTATCTAGTTTATCATGAGAGCCAAATAAAGTCATGTTTGTAAAAGCACTTCACAAGTGGCAAAGCACCAAATGATTGGTATTATTAGATTACTGCACAGTATTATTTCAGGTCTTGGTAAATCAAGCATAAAGAAAAAATACCATGAAATGTGAAAATATGACCACCTCATACCCTGAGTTCATTTGGGATGTAGGAAGAGATGACGCCCCTAACTTGGCATAAAACCTGAGAGGGTAAGAATAGAAAGGGTGAAATCCAGATAATGTGAAACTGAATAACACCTCAGGGGGAAATCTGCAAACTGATATTTAAAGACAAGACTATTCATAAATTCTGATCAAATGACAGTTCCAAAAGAGAATGCCACTCATCAAACACCACTGAGGTAGTCCTAAATTTTAGTATCTTTGATGGCAGAAAGTGATCTTAATCATCTTTATAAGAAGCTTTCGGTAATAACACAAATGGAACAACAGAAAGGAAAGAGGCCCATGCCAGTTCTATCAACTCCAATGTTCTTCAAGTGGGAAATGTTGATGGGAAGGATGCAAGAAGAAAATCTGCTATGGCCTGTGCTGGCCAGATGGCTCCGTGGGTCAGAGCATGGTCCCGTACACCCAAAAGGTGGCAGGTTCAATTCCGATCAGGGCACATACCTAGGTTATGGGTTCAATCCCCAGTCAGAGCACATATGATGTTTCTCTGTTACATCAATGTCTCTCTCTCTCTCTCTCCCCCCCCCCCCCCTCAAAAAAACACATCCTCAGGTAAGGACAAATAAAAAGCTATGGGCATATAACTCAAAGTTAACAGCAATTCTGAATATGTAAAAGACTAAATTATTGCAACATTTTAACAAGAAATGGATAGGCCCTGGCCAGTGTTGCTCAGTTGGTTGGGTATTGCCCCATGCACTGAAAGGTCACTCGTTCCAATTTTCAGTCAGGGTACATGCCCAGGTTGCAGATTCAGCCCCTGGTCAGGGTGCGTACCGGAGGAAACCACTCGATGTCTCTCTCTCTCCCCCTTTCCCTTCCCCTCTCTCTAAAAAAAAAAAAAAAAATCAACGGAAACATATATTTAAAAGAAATGGGCAGCCCTGGCCAGTGTGGCTCAGTTGGTTGGATGTCATCCTGTGCACCAAAAGGTTGCCTGTTCAATTCTAGGTCAAGGTACACACCTGGGTTGTAGGTTTGATCCCCAGTAGAACCCATGCAGGAAGTAGCCGATAGATGTTATGCTTTCACATAGACATTTCTCTCTCTCTCCCCCTCTCCCTCCTCTCTCTAAAAATCATAAACTATTCTTTTTTTCTAATGTTTTTTATTGATTTTTTAGAAACAGAAGGAGAGAGAGATAGAAACATCAATGAGAGAGAGAAACATCGATCAGCTGCCTCCTGCACGCGCCCCACTGGAGATCGAGCCCATAACCTGAGCAATGGAACTGGGACCTCTCAGTCCATGGGACGACGCTCAATCCACTGAGCCACACTGTCCAGGCTATAAACTAGTCTTTAAAAGGACATAAAAATGGCCAAGAGACATGAAAAAATGTTCAATGTAACTAATCATTGGAGAGATGCAAATTAAAACGACTATGAAGTATCACCTTATACCTGCTAGAACAGCTGCCATCAACAAATCATCAAACAACAAGTGCTGGCGAGGGTGTGGAGAAAAGGGGACTCTAGTACACTGCTGGTGGGAATGCAGACTGGGGCAGCCACTGTGGAAAACAATATGGTGTTTCCTCAAAAAACTAAAAATGGAACTGTCATTTGACCCAGTGATCCCACTCCTAGGAATATATCCTAAAAATCCTGAAACACCAATCAGAAAGAATATATGTACCCCTATGTTCATAGCAGCACTATTTACAATAGCTAAGATCTGGAAACAGCTCAAGTGTCTATCAATAGATGAGTGGATAAAAAAGCTGTGGTACATTTACACAATGGAACACTATGCAGCTGTAAGAGAGAGAGAGATCTTACCCTTTGAGATGACATAGAGGGACCTGGAGAGTATTATTCTAAGTGAAATAAGCCAGTCAGAGAAAGACAAATATCACATGATCTCACTTATTTGTGGAATATAATCAACAAAATAAGCTGATAAGCAAAACAAATCCAGAGACACGGAAGTAGGGTTCAGACTGACAAATCTCAGAAGAGGGGGATGAGGGGAGGGAAGAGATAAACCACAGAACTTATATGCATGTATGCATAACCAATGGACATGGACAACAATGCTGGAGGGGGGCAGGGGGATAAGGAGGAGGGTGTCAATGGGGGGGGGGAGGAGAAACATCTATAACAAAAATAAATTAATAAAATAAATAAATAAATAATTTAAAAAACTAGGCCAAAGCCCTGGCCAGTTTGGCTCAGCAGTTAAGAGTGTCAGTCTACGGACCCAAGAGTCGCAGGTCCGATTCCGGCCAAGGGCACGTTCCTCGGTTGCAGTTTGATCCCCAGCCCTGGTCAGAGTGCTGTGAGAGGCAACCAACTGATGCATCTCTCTCACATGGATGTTTCTTTTTTTCTTTTTTGGGGGGCTGGGGGGGTGGGGGGAGAAACATCGATGTGAGAGAGACACATCGATTGGTTGCCTCCCCGACCCTGACCAGGGACTGGGATCTAACCGCAACCGAGGTACGTGCCCTTGACCTGAATCGAACCCGCAACCCTTTGGTCTGCGGGCCAACGCTCTAACTGCTGAGCCAAATAGGCCAGGGCATCACATGGATGTTTCTCTCTCTCTCTCTCTCTCTCCCCCCCCCTCCCCACCCCCCCACTCTATGTGAAAATCAATATATTCTCGGGAGAGGCGGTTTCTTATAAAACACTCTAGAAATCATGCTTCTTGGTATTTACCCAAATGAGTTGAAAACAGGTCCACACAAAAACTACACATGGATGTTTATATAAACTTTCTTCATAACTGCCAAAACTTGGAAGCAAGCAAGATGTCTGTAACTGGGTGAATGGATAAACTGTGGTATATCCAGACAACAGAGTATTAATCAGTTACAAACAGAGTGCCCGGCTGGTGCGGCTCCATTGGCTGGAACATGCATGGGAAGATCGCAGGTTCAATTCTGGTCAGGACACATGGCTAGGTTTCAGGTTTGACCGCCCCCCACCCCCGGCCTCAGGCACGTGCAGGAAGCAGCCAGTCCACCTCCCCCTCCCTCTCCCCCTCCCCCTCTTTCTCCTACTCTCTCTGAATATCAGTGAAGCCCTAGCCAGTCTGGCTCAAGCCCTGGCTGGTTTGGCTCAGCGGTTAGACTGTTGGCCTGAGGACTGGACAGTCCTGGGTTTGGCTCCCGCTAAGGGCGGCACGTACCTCGGTTGCAGTTTGTCCCCGGCCCCGGTTGGGGTCATGTGGGTGGCAGCCACTCGATGTGTCTCTCACATCGATGTTTCTCTCTCTCTCTTCTCCCCTCTCTCCCTCCTGCTCTATCTGAAGATAAATGCAAAAATGTCCTCGGGTGAGGGTAAAAAAAAAAAAAAGAAAGAAAAGAAAGAAAATCAATGAACATGTCCTCGGGTAAGAATGAAAAAGAAAAAAAAAAAGAAAGAAAGAAATGAGCTATGAAGCCATGAAGAAACATGGAGGAAACTTACATGCATATTGCTAAGTGAAAAAAGCCAATCTGAATTGCCTATGATTCCAACTATATGACATTCTGGAAAATGCAAAACTATGAAAACAGTAAAACAATCAATCAGTGGTTGCTAGGGGTTGGAGGGTGGGAGCAATGAATAGGCGGATCTCTACTAACCTGACACTTTACTACTAATAGAACTTTACGCTGGCAGAATGGAGGGCTGACATTGTTTCTAAATAATGTTTCCAAAATGTACATGGATAATACTGATAATAAACATTATGTTCAATATTAGAAAAAGAGGTATCTCAAAAAAAAACCCATTGTTATCTAACATCAGGGCCACAAAACAAAATCATTTTCTATCCCTGCATTTCCCTTAATGAAAGAAGAGGACATAAAACAAGAATTTCTTGATACTACTGAGCCGTAAAGGGCTACACTATTTCTACTTGGAAGGGAAGGAAAATTCAAAGTGGTACTCTCCCCAAATAAAAGCCCACCTCAACCACATCAAGTACTACCAGCTAAAACAAAATGAAATACACAAAAAGAAACAACAACCTCCCAAACCAGAGGCTTTTCTTTGAGCCGAAGAAACTACATATTCGTTTGTTCAGAAAAGTGAAGTGCTACGGCCAGCGTGGCCATTCCCACAGGCACGCCCTGAGAGCCCGAGCCGCACATCCCTGGGGCAGCTTCCAGACGAGGTAGCAAGCTCTCTGCACGTGCAGTGGGACATAAACACCACCCTCCAGAACCACTGCACACACACGGAGGGAGACGTGGCTGGGGAGAAAGGGTGTTTATCAAAGGCCAACCTTAGTGCGAATTTGTTCAATCTCCTGGGTAAGAGCACATGGACAGAGCCCCACTCTTCACACAGAGTTTACCAAGCATTAACCAATGCCCATAGCAGCCTGGTGAGATAAATGATGTTTTACAAACAGGGGGATGTATCCTGGCGACACAAAAATTGAAGACTTGGCCCCTGGGCAACCAGTGTTCCCTCTGCCTTTACTTGTGTCTGGACCACTCAAAAGACTGCTTGATGCCTGTTTACATTTTATTATAGAAAGCTGCTCTCAATTCCACGCGTAAGACACTGTGTTTTAAGATGTAAAGTCTATATCAAAGGTAGGGTTACTTTGCTTATAATCAAACATTTCATTAGTTTGTCAGGGAAGCAGCTTTGAGTACTTTTTGCCTATACATACAGCTCTATCTACTAAAACAATTATTCGTTTTATTTCACTTTGTATTATTTACACAATCAGTTGCTAGAGAAACCAAGTCCCAGGGGAAGTCCCACACCTCACCACAAGACAAAATCCCAGCGGAAAACCGGGTCTCTTTCCCTTCAGCCTGTACTTCCAACTTCGTCACTAACTAATCCTTAAGGAACCAGAGCCATGGGGCTCTCACAGCCTCTCTCCTAAGTCGAAAGTTGAAAGTCTCATGATATGGACACTGCATCTGCCTATGAGCACGGCAACCAAATTCGTCAACTAGAGTTGCCTCAGTTGATGTGTTACAGGCAACGAAACACAAACCATCCCTGTGTCGAAGGCATCATCAAATGCACAGATATCGCACAGGTATTTCCTCTGAGGCAGATTAAGAGAATCAGAAATGAACTGAAATGTCATTGATAACCACATGGTCCAAATTAGTCTTTCATAATTGTCGATGAGATGCTTATCAGACTGGAGGGCAAGTGAGGACTGCAAAGTGGAAGAAAAGTAAACAGTGTGTGTTACAAAGAAAACAGCCACTTCTATCTGCAAGTAGCTGAAAGAATTGTTTTTATTAGGGTTAGAGTTTGGGTTAGGGTTAGGGTTAGGGTAAGGGCTACGGTTAGGGTTAAGGTCAAGGTAAGAATTAGGGACAGGGTTAGAGTTAGATTTAAGTTTACTGTTTGGGTTTAAATTAGGTTTAGGGACAGGGTCAGAGTTAAGGCAAGAGCTGGGGTTAGGTTTAAGGCAGGTTTTCCCTTTTTTTTTTTTCCATTAAATTTATTGGAGTGACATTGGTTAATAAAATTATATGTACAATTCTGTAATATATTTTCTGTATACTGCATTGTATATTTACTACTCAAAGTCAAATCTCTTTCTGTTAGAAAAGCTAGAAGAATATTTTAGCCAAAAACCCAGGCCTATTTTGTTCAGAAATAAACACAAAAAAGAATACATAGGTCAATAAAAACACTGGAAGAAAAAAAGGAGCTCCTTGATAGAAATGCCAGATTGTAGAAAATGTAAATGTGGACTGAAGAAAACACAAACAGCACCAAGATAACTAGTGTAGGCTAAAGTATAACATGTTCCGTTTTCAAAATAACTCCAGTGCAACTCCAAAGTCAGTCATTCTTACGAACAGACCGTCTTTAAAAAACGCATTATCAACATTGGCCTCATAAACATACTCATTTCTGACATTTTGCTTCTTTTCCCTAAAGACTGCTAAATAAGCCACTTTAGCACGTAAGAACAGACTATCTTCAAAGGTTAAGCTGGGCTTCAGCAGTGTCGGTAACACTAAATGATGGTAAGGTTCAACATGTATCAGGTCACCATAGGCCCATCTGGTAACACTACCAAAGTTAAGGCTGCAATATTTTTCAGACTTCTAGGCTGACACATGGCCTTAGAAATCATCTACTGTGGTTCTTTTCAAACTTTTTTAAAAAGTTATGGAATCCTTCCTCCTTAAAAAAAAAAATTGGCCCTGGCCGGTTTGGCTCAGCAGTTAGAGCACTGGCCCGCGGACCCGAGAGTCCCGGGTTCAGTTCCTGCTAAGGGCACGTAACTCGGTCGCAGTTTGTCCCCGGCCCCGGTTGGGGTTGTGTGGGTGGCAACCACTCAATGTGTCTCTTTCACATCGATGTTTCTCTCTCTTCCTCCCTCTCTCCCTCCTGCTCTATATGAAGATAAATGAAGAAAAAAAAAAAGGTCCTCGGATGAGAATAAAAAAAAAATTGTAATCAGATGCTTATCCACCTTCTTTCAGCCGTATCACACTAAAAGGACACAAAATCATCCATGGATGATAACAAATGCAAAAATCAGCAGATCATTTGGAAATGTGCAACATCCCCTCACACCCATGTACCCAACTCTGGTGCCCAGTCTAAACAGCTTTTCCCTTACTTCTGTCCGTACTCACAAGCAGGCCCAGGTGCTATTCCACTGAATGCTAGGACTCTAAGTAAATGTAGTTTGAAAATCCCTGATGTGGTCCATTCTCTTATCTTACAATTAAAAGTAAAATAAGAGGCAGTATGGTATAACTTAAAAGAAAACAGCAGAATAAAAGTCAGTCATGATTCTAGTCTTTGCCAAGTATATGACCTAGAGCGAATCTCTTAAACTTTCTGAGATTTGGTTTCCTCATCATAAAATGGGAATTTCATCCTTTCTATCGCAGTCCTTTGTAAAGGGCAGAGCACTGCAGAGATGAAGGTGCTACTGTGTTTACTGCTGGGTTATTATTAGCAGATGACATGGGAGGGACGTGCCCAGCTAGGGCCGGAACGCAGGTCTCCTGGCTGCCTCGCCAAGGCTTCCTCTACTCTTCACACCATGCTTGCATTCACTGCTAAGCAACTGTCAGCAACTTCTCAAACTTGGGTTTATAATAACCATTTTTATCAGGAAAACAAAATAGTGCCATGCATAAAACAAACTCCTTAAAATTACATAAATAAATACAATGGGAGTTTATAGTTCATGCAAGCTAAAGGGGTGCTGCAGATAAACAACACCTTTGCATTCTGTAAGATGATACATTGTGAGTGCTCCCTAAGGAGTAGTGAAACAATTTTCCTTTAAATCCCACTGGAGGATATGTATCTTGATTTTAGAGAGTGAAGAAGGGAGACAGGGAGAGAGAGAGAGAAAGAAACATTGATGTGAGAGAGAAACATAGATAGGTTGCCCAACCGGGGACCTAGGTATGTGCCCTGGCTGGGAATTAAACCTGCCACCTCTCTGTACGGGACGACACTCCATCTGAGCCACTCGGCCAGGGCACTAAGAAACAATTTTGACCATTCTGAGTTGCCATGTGTTGTTGATGTGCTGAAGAAAACAGAAAATCCTGAAATGTGGCTGAATAATAACTTGAGGGTATACACACTATACAGAACCCAATTGTGATGTTTAACAATTAAAAATATCTCAAAGCAACACATGGTTTGACTTCCAGGTTAAATGCAAATGCAATTTTGTTGTCATTGTTGTTGTTAATCCTCACCCGAGGATATTTTTCCATTGATTTTTAGATAGAGTGGAAGGGAAGGAAGTAGAGAGAGAAAAATATTGATGTGAGACGGACACATCGAATGGTTGCCTACCGCATGACCCCAACCAGTGCCCGGGACCGAACCTGCAACCCAGGTACATGCCCTTGACTGGGAATCGAATCCGAGACCCTTCAGTCTGAGGGCCAACGCTCTAACTGTTGAGCCAAACAGGCCAGGGCTAAATGTAAATACAATCTGATGCAGTTACCTAACCCACAGATTATAATTAATCACATACTGAACCGGCACACCGCTGCTCCCAGTCCTGCGTGGACACTGGAAAGCGCTGACTGGGTGCCGGCCATCAGGGCTTCCGTGTCCACCAGCTCTCCAGCACTGCATGTCCCTACTCACAAGTCTAAATGAGTCACCCTTTCACCTGTCTGAAGGGTGAGAAAGAAACAGTGAAATTAAGAAAAAGTAAAGCCAGAGATGTCATTTAAGTGTAGCATGAGTGGAAATATATGTATATGTACACACAGACACACACCCCGCACACACACTGGTCAAAGAATTTCTAAGACTGATGGAAAGCTTCCTCCCACAAAAAACAAAAATCAAAAAAACCCTGGAAAATACTACCACTGTAATTTGTTTTAGAAAACAAGATCATCTGAAAAGCTGTGCTTACAAGCTTATGGATATTCATGAAGTGATTCATGTAGCAGAAACAGAGTCATCCGCAAGCGGTAAAAGCTACAGCTTCCAATGTGACTCTAATTACCTGGACTCAAAGGTTATAGCAGCACTTCTTGAAAATATATTACTCACCACTGCTCTAATTACACATCTTCGTACAGAAAACAGGGTAGACCAGCAGTACACAAGTTTGTCACTGACAACAGTTATAAAAGTCAAACCACATTAGAGCTCTGTTAACATCTGCGTAGTTCATCATCCTGGAAATTTCACATCACAGCCCATAAGCACTATGGACTACTTTCAGGGAAGGCTGTTTCAGGAAACTGACTCACCCGGCTCCATCGCGGTGTGTAAGCATGTGATGAGACAATGCAAGAACAGAGCAGTGGGTCAGTAATGCAACCAAACTGTAGCCAAGCAGAGTGAAGCTGCCCTTGCACTGATGGGGACGCCTACCCAAGTTCTAAGTCATTCTCTTACTCCAGTGGAGACAGTGCATTCATTACACATGTTCAGCCTGAACATACAGGATGCTTTTTATTACTGTACTTATTAGCTAGAATTTATAGAGTTATTGTTTAAAAAGCACTTGTATTACTATTACTACTACTCTTACTACTTCCATTTTACAAAATAACGAATAAAGCTCAGAGAAGGAAAATGACGTGCCTAAAATTATACAGAACCACTAAGAAATAATGGTAGACCTCAGACTTGTATCTTATGACTCCAAATTCTGTGATTTTTCCTCAAACTTTTTTTTATTGGTCAGCATGCAACTCTTCATTCATGAAACCTTTCACCCACTCATTTATCTAGTCAAGAAATATGTATTAAACATCTACTATAGGGTGCACACATTCTCTCGCCTTGAGAAAGCAAAAAGGGTCCATGATTCCTGCTCTCGTTGGTAGAGTGGGTGTATTACAATCTAGTACAATGGTCTGGGAAAGATTAAGCCCCCCCTCCAAAAAAAAGTGCAACAATGTAGGGAGTGGCAAACAGAAATGGGTAAGTGGCAAACACAGATGAGGAAGCCCTTAACTCTAACTATGGAGGTCAAGAAAGCTTCCCATAGATTATACTATTACCTGAACCTTGAAACATGGAAGAAATCAGGCAAGTGGATGGGAGATGGAGGGGCATGTCAGGAATAAACAAACAAAATGGGCAAAGGCATAAAGCCCAGAAGAAATATCTAACATACTGAGGAAAGGCGCTCAGAATGACTGGCCGTCGCATCAGCATAGAGCTGGAGAACAGGCAGGGGCACGGCAAGACCCGGCTCACGGACGCCTGCTAAGGAGATGGGCTCTGTTCAACAGGAGACAGGACAGTAAAGGTAACATGATGAAATAAATGTGTACTTTAAAAAGATCAAACTGGCCTTGGCCGGGGAGCTCAGCTGGTTAGAGGGTCACCCTGATACACCAAGGCTGTGGGTTCAATCCCAGTCAAGGCACACAGGGGAGTCAACTGGTGAGTGCATGAATGGGTGGAATCGTAAATCAATGTGTCTTTTTCTTTCTCTCTCTCCTTTCCTCTTTTTCTAAAATCAATTTTTTTAAAATTTTAAGAAAGAAAGATCAAACCGGGTTTAGTGTGGAGGATGAAACAGGGATCCAGGCCAGAACTAGGCAGCTGGGTTGAGACGCCGCTGCAGTGGCACAGAGACCAGCGCCTAGACGGAGGCGGTGTGAAAGACGGCAAAGCCAGGTAACGGATTAGAGAGCTATGTTTGGAAGGAGAATCTTAAAACTTAGTGATCGATGAGAAGTGGCAGGCAAGATTCAAGTAATCTAGGCTCTCAGACTTCTGGCTTATCCCACTGGGTAGAGATGGAGAAGTTGTTTTGGTTAGATAAATAATGAGTTCAGTTTTAGATAACTGAGTTAAATTTGTGAGACCTATATAGCATAAGATAAAGCTGTCCAATATACATTAGAAATTGGGCCCTAAAACTCAGGGATTTAGGGTTCTTAGAGTGTAAGCTGTGGTTGAATACATGGGCCCAGTTCTGGTCGTCTCAGGAAGAATTTAAACAGAGCAGACTGAGAACAGAATCTTAGGGAACCCAAACATTTAGGAGGTACAGAAAACCATGTCAGAAGACTGAGAAAAGGACAGCACTGCAGAGGAGAGCAAAATAAAGTGTTTGGAAACCTAGAGAAAAGAAGAACTTCAAGAAAGAGCAAAAGATACAATTTTTAAAAAATTGTTTTAGGATTGAGGGAACGATATTTCTGTCAAATATTCTGTATTTGGAGTTTTCCGAGCCTTCTGAGATGGCCACACCAACTGACACAGTGATTCCACATCTAAGAATCTACTCCGAAGGAGGAACCAGAAA
This sequence comes from Tadarida brasiliensis, assembly GCA_030848825.1. NCBI lineage: Eukaryota > Metazoa > Chordata > Mammalia > Chiroptera > Molossidae > Tadarida > Tadarida brasiliensis. The sequence continues at coordinate 89,246,593 of CM061268.1, forward strand.
TCCTGACAGTAGGTATATACAAAAACATTCAACACAGGGTTATTTATAATGGCAACAAAATGAAAATATTTTAAACGTATCGGAGAGGAATAGTTGAATTAATTATAGTACATTCATACAATGAATATTACAAACACCTAAAGACTATATTCATAGATAATTTTAAGTGACATGGAAAAATATTCACGATAATGTTTGTTTTAAAAAGGACATAACCTTGCCCTGGCCAGTTTGGCTCAGCGGTTAAGAGCATGGGCCCGCGAACCAGAGAGTCCCGGGTTCGGTTCCTGCTAAGGGCACGTACCTCAGTTGCAGTTCGTCCCCGGCCCTGGTTGGGGTCATGTGGGTGGCAACCAGTCGATGTGTCTCTCTCATATCGATGTTTCTCTCTCTCTCTTACTCCCTCTCTCCCTTCCGCTATGTCTGAAGATAAATGCAAAAGGGTCCTCAGGTGAGGATAAAAAAAAAAAAATTTTTTTTAAACGACATAACCATGCATATTTAGTTAACTATGTAAAATAAAAATTAAGAGTAAAAAAAGGAAAAGGTATAAAATACAACAAAATGTTAGTGAAAGTTTACATAGGTAGTGAAATTACTTGTGTGTTTTCCCCTCTTCAGCCTTTTTTGCATGTACAAAATTAAATAACGTTCATGTATTATTTTCCCTTTTTTAATACTAAACTTTTTATTTTGAGATATCACACTGTGGCTTGAATTTGCAATCCCCACATGGCTATGGACGTGGAACACCTCCTCAGATGCTATGTGCCATCTGTATATCCTCTCTGGTGAAATGGCTCTTAATATCTTTCGCCATTTTCTAATTGTATTATGTAGTATTTTACGATTGAGTTTTGGAGTGTTTTATAGATTCTATATAATAGCCTTTTGTTGGTATGTGGTTCACAGATATTTTCTCCTGGTCAGTAGTTTGTCATTTTATCCTTTTATCATGGTCCTTGCTGAGATCTGGAAAGAGCCAAGTGTCCATCAGTAGATGAGTGGATAAAAAGCTGTGGTACATGTACACAATGGAATACTATGCAGCTGTAAGAGAGAGAGATCTCTTATCCTTTGAGACGACACGGAGGGACCTGGAGAGTATTATGCTGAGCGAAATAATCCAATCAGAGAAAGACAAATATCACATGATCTCACTTATCTGTGGAATATAATGAACAGTACAAGCTGATGAACAAAATACACTCAGATACATACAAGTAGGGTACAGAATGACAAACCTCAGAAGAGGGGGACGGGGGGGGGCGGGGCGCGGATTAGGGAAGAGATAAACCAAAGAACTTATATGCGTGTATGCGTAACCAATGGACACAGACAACAATGCTGGGGAGAGGGGTCGGGATCGGGAGGAGGGTGCCAATGAGGGGAAAAGGGGAAACATCTGTAACAAAAATAAATTAATAAAAATTGCAAAAAAAGGGGGGGGGGGCGCCTACTGTTTTAGTTGTTAATCATTACAGACACAAAAAGCTATTTTACTCCTCTAGTTTCATCTTCTAACTAGAACATAACCAAAAACCCAAAGGTAAATTAAAAGGGGGTGGGGGGCAGGAGGACGAGACTCATGGCTCTGAGCAGTCAAAATACATCAGAAGGTTCATGCACCAAAGCTCATGCATTATGTTGAAAATGAGGGCCTCTCGGATCCTTACTAAAATCTTCTTTTATATAAAAATCATTAGTAAGTTTTGTTTCCAGGACACAACATATTAAAAGAAAAAAAGTAGAAAGAGAAATCGGGGGAGAAAAAAAAAATCGTCAGATAGCAGGAAGGGAAGAAGCAAAATTATTACAAAACAGAATTCAACAAAACAATTAGTTCATTCAATTCATGGGAAAGAACTCTATAAACTTTAGTACAAAAATAATGTTCATAATAATGATCTGAAGTCATGTAATAACTTTAAATTATACTCATATGTTCTGTTTAAGAAGACAAGAAAATACTTAATATATTAAATTATACATACCCAGGCAAGTGTCACTATCAGGGTTCGTAGTCAAACAGATATTTAAATGGAAACATGTACTGGGCTCTGTGACCTTGGACAAGTTACTTACATTCTCTAAGACCCAGTTTCCTTACATGTAAAATGGAACTGATAAAACCTACCTCATTGAGTTGTTTTCTGGAACATAAGAACTCAATAATTACTAGTCATTTTTATTACTACTGCTACGGCTACCTCTATTATTCCCCTTAGATTTCTATTCCAAATGGTTTTTATTAAGGCATAATTACATGTAATGAAACACACATATTAGTGTACCATTTGATGAATTTTGACAAATGTATGCACCCAGGTAACTAATTATCACTCCTGGTAAGATTACAGGACATTTCCACCAGAAAGTTCCCTCCTGCTCGACTGCAGTTGATTCCAACCCTCTACCTAGAGACAACTGCTGTTCTGATTTCCATCATTATCACTTACTTTTACCTGTTCTGCTCTTCATATAAATGGAATCATACAGAATATACCTTGTGTATCTGGCTATCTTTATTCAACATAATCTTTTTGAGATTCATTTCAAGTTTTGTGTTTTTTTTAACCCTCACTGGAGGACACGTTTATTGATTTTTAGAGAGGGTAAGGGGGGTGGGGGGGGATGAGAAAGAGAAACATCAATCTGCTGCCTCCCGTATGCACCCTGACTGGGAATCAAACCACCAACCTAGGTATGTGCCCAGACCGGGAATCGAACCCGCAACGTTGTGGTGTACGGACTATGTTTCAACCAACTGAGCTATCTGCCAAGGGCTCAAGTTCATTTTTTAAATTTGAGTAGTATTTCATTGCATGAATATGCCACCATTTATTTATCTGTCAGTTGTTTCCAGTTTGGGGTAGGCTGTAATCCAAATATTTTTTAAAACAACTTAGGGTATATCATTCAGATTCATTTATCAGTAGTATTAATAACATGAAATACCTTACCATTAACAGTATTAATAAAGAAAGCATTAATATATAAAATGTATATATTTCAAAGCCTATAGAGGGCTCTTTAATGATTAAATAGTCAATTCTTCTCACATACTAATCAATATATAATTGAGATTTTGTCTACTCATGAAGCGATCTTTTATCACATCTGTTAAATATTTTTAATTGCAGAAGATAAAGAAAATCCTCACCAGTATAAATAAAATCCTGTGGCTAAACAGGAGGAAGTTTCTGTGAAAATACCACTGAGGTTCACCTGTTTCGTGGGAAACTTCAGCGTAACAGTCTATATGATACTCAAGCTCCTGATACAGATGCTACAAGACTTTCCACCTGAAAGAGGACAATTCACATTCATGCTCAGTATTACTAAGTGCAGCCATATATTCTGGCCAATGTCTTTCAATGCTGGTTTACAGGACAGAGCACTAATTAAACGGGATGGGAAATAAGGCACACGTTGAAAGAATTCATCTGTTTAGTTATTCTTAATTAATAAATCTGTGCCAACAAAACCCATGCTCTGGCAGATAATGGTAATGCAACTTCTCTCCAGACAAATACATTCTAGGGGGTGGAGGGGGAGGGAAGAGATAAACCACAGAACTTACATGCATGTATGCATAACCATGGACATAGACAACAATGCTGGGGACGGGGTGAGGGTGGGGGGGATCGGGAGGAGGGTGTCAATGGGGCGAAAAGGAGAAACATCTATAACAAAAATAAATTTTAAAAAAAGGCAAATACATTCTAAGTCCAGTTATCTGGGGCAGAGATTCTGCCTCATTAGTGAAGACCCTATTCTCCCTGAATTCAGACAATGAGTGGGTTTGGAACTAGTTATCTAAAGACGATGGTTTTTCAAACTATGTCCAAAAAACATCAGGGCTTTTACAAATATTTATGTTACTTACACTTTTTAAAATAAACTTTATTTTTAAAATTTCAATGACAAAGATGAACACAGATGTGCTATATGCCCATTTTAATAAAATGGAGACTAGCTCCAGGCAATTACTCCTACCAGGTTAATTTGCTTTTGTGCAGCCATTTATGTTCATTTGCTGAATTCTTTAAAATGTGTCCTTGATTAGAAGACTGTAGCTGATAATCTGGGTTTCTTCTTACTCAGAACTTACATATCCACTCGCATAAAATGCGAACACACGCATGCTGCACTCCGTCAGTGCCAGGCAGCACTGCCTCTCTCTGCACATGCTCCTGTGACATCACGACTGTCAGCATGACTACCACAGAGCAAGAGAACCCATATGGGAAGGTTTGGGTCCTTCTTGCCCTACTTCTATAACACATAATAACTTTCAATAGTTCTTCAATCACTTACATATTTATGTAAGGTAAAATGATTACCCTCAATGAACTATATCAAAATATGATTAAAATTCTGAGATTTAAGAAAGCTATCTGATAATGGATATAACAAGATTAATCAGTCACAAGGTAAATTAACAATTAATATTAGAAACCAATACCTAGTAGTTCTTCAATCATAAAACACAATGATAATAGTACATGAAATGAAAGAATCTCGTATAAATAAGGTAATAGCTATTTGTCACTGGAGGTCACTTTTTATAGCAAAGAAAAAATATAACTCAATTTCTTGAATATGTTTAATAAAGTTAAATCTTACGAAGATTTATGAGCCCTGTCAAGTTATAAAACTATTTAGGGGTGGGGAGGGATAAGCATAAAAAGAAAGCCTAAGGTAATAGGGGGAGGGGTGAGTATTCCAACATAATTTAAATCTAACAGTAAAAATACCATACCATTGTTCAAGGTAAGTTACTACACAGAACATGAAGAACTAGTATACACTCTGGAGGAAAAGCTTAATTCCTATACTAACACTGCATACAAGCTTATTGGATGAATATGCTACTATTTAAATATAATTAGAACTTTTGTTTAGAAAAAGAAACTAGAGAAAAGCATCTACAATACTTGAATAATTGGAAAGGCTACAATTATGTGAAATCTTTACACTTTAACTAGGCAAGGTCATAAATGTTGAAAATCTCAATTAAAAAAAGATTTTTTAATCCTCACCTGAGGTCACTCTTATTGATTTTAGAGACAGGGGAAAGGGAGAGGGAAAAGGGGAGGGAGAGAGGATGAGGGCGAGAGGGGGAGAGGGAGAGAGAGAGAGAGAGAGAGAGAGAGAGAGAGAGAGAGAGAGAGAGAGAGAGAGAGAAACATCAATCTGTTGCCTCCCGCACTCGCCCTGGCCCAGGATCAAACCCACAACCTGGGTATGTGCCCTGACCCAGAATTGAATCCGAAACCTTTTGGTGTACAGAACAACGCTCCAACAAACTGAGCCACCTGGCCAGGGCTAGATTACTTTTTAGTACACCCTCAAATAAATTGGTCAAAACATAATGAGAGCCCTTGCCGGGTAACTCATTTGGTTAGAGCGTCATCCCAATATGCCAAGGTTGCGGGCTGGATCCTCAGTCTGGGCATATAAAAGAAGAACCAATCAATGAATACATAAATAAGTGGAACAACAAATCTCAATCTCCCCTCTCTCTCTTTTTCTCAAATCAGTAAATAAAAGAGAAAAATTGTTTGAACTATGATGAGATCTATACTAGTGGCAATAAAACAATGACAAGAAAAACTGCAGAAGTAGTGGCCCTTGTAAAAGTTATTCTCTAAACAGTACGGCATGCTCCACAGACAAGCATGAGCTGTGAAGAAGAAGCCAGCATGGCCCTGGCCGGTTTGGCTCAGCGGTTAGAGCGTCGGCCTGCAGTCCAGAGAGACCCGGGTTCAGTTCCCGCTAAGGGCCTGTATCTCGGTTGCAGTTTGTCCCCGGCCCTGGTTGGTCGTGCAGGAGGCAGCCACTCAATGTGTCCCTTTCACGTCGATGTTTCTCTCTCTGTCTCTCTTCCTCTCTCTCCCTCCCACTCTATCTGAACAAAAAATGAAAAAATGTCCTCGGATGAGGATAAAAAATAAATAAATAAAAAATAAATAAAATTTTAAGTATTTTTTTAATGATGTTTATGTTTTCAAACACACAATGAAGATCTAATTAGCCAAGAAATTTATTCAACAATCACTCCAAACTGAACAAGAATGAATTTGGGAGTACTGGTGATTCTACCTGGAGTTAAAATGTCCTTGCACTCCACTTAAAATGTCTCGGTCAGACTAAGTGCAACCTTTCAGAACGCAGCCACAGCACAAGGTAAGGGCTCCAGGGCCGAGCCTGGTGCAGCCACCTGCTACCTGCGCTGTTCCATTGGTCACCTCGACTCCCTGTGCTTCAATTACTTTCCACTTGTTAAACAGAGATAAAAATGACGACTACCAGTTTGGGCTGTTGTGTAAATAAGACATATAAAGCTCTTATCAAGAGCTAGTGCTTAAGCTCAAAAATGTTAGGTGCCTTTGCTACTGTTGTTGTTAGGCAAGGTGTTTTTAAAATTGTTGCCATTTACAAGAACTTTCCTAAGTAAACCAAAATTTTTTATACTGTACAACCAAAACAGAACAATAACCTAGAGCTCCCTAGAGCTTATCAAAATGACTGACTTCCTTCAAAATTTGATAAACTTATAGAATAAAGTTATGCTAAAATTGCACTTTTACAGTTTCACACTTATTACAGCTCTGGATAAAATTTCATTAGTAAAACCCCAGACGAGGTCAAAGAGTTCAGGAAACAAATGTTGGCTATATAATGTTATTTCAGGAACCAATTTAATCAGAAGTGGTCTTCCTTCAATCTTTAAAATATCTAATACAGATAACAGTGAAAATTCATCCAAGCTTAAAATTGGATGCTCCCAGGTAAACTTGTTTTCAAGAATAAAAATATTTCCAAAAAATGTTTGGGGTGGGGTGGGGTGGAACAATGAATTTTTTCCCTCTCTGAATAACAAGATGAGAAAAATCTGTGAGGCTCAATAATGAGAAATGTTTTCAGTGAGAGACTAGAAACAGTAGAGGAGGGGAAAGGCAGAATTAAAAGGGAAAAATTAAAATTAAAACTATTTTACCACAATTTTTTAAATTATTAAATTAAAACAAAATAAATTAATTTCCATGACCCCATGCATAGCATATCTGTACTTCCCTACAATCCAAGATCTATTCTTTTTGGACAAGATAGAAGTAGGAAATAAAATTTTTCAAAATAATATTGTAAGCAATAAATTATTTCTCATAATAACATAAAGAATGTGTAAGTTGTGTTCTCCTGAAAGTTGAGATAATGTGGTATGAAGACATCGTGTAAAATGTCCTCAGAAAGCAATAACTGTTAAGAAAAGAAAACATGGAAAGATGGATGCTATGGGGACAACTTACGGGTTCGTGGGCTCACACACAACTCTAGAAGGCCCGCTCTGACTCTACTTAGAGAAGAATCAGCATGCCGACTGCAGTTACAGAAGTCGGAGCTACTGAAGAAGGAAGCTTTGAAAGCTAAGGTATTAATATTTCATGGGAAATATTTCAGGAAATAACTCAAGGTTTGTATTTTCCCCACAATTTGTTAGTGGGGTGGGGGGATGAAAACTCTTAAAGGAAACAGAGCACCACACATCAATCAGATCATTCATTTCTAATGTTACAGAGTGAATGTAGCAAAATTAGAATGTGTTTTATACAATATTAACTAGTCACACAAGACCTTAATTTTAAATGTTTGCTTATTTACCTGCTCCTACTACCACCACCACTGCTAAGTACTATACATCATTTGAAATATACATCTTTAAAATATTTGGTGGTGCCCTGACCAGTTTGGCTCAGCAGTTAGAGCGTCAGCCCTTGGACCAGTGAGTCTCAGGTTTGATTCCGGTCAAGGGCACACACCTCGGTTGTGGTTCGTCCCCGGCCCTGGTCCGGTTGTGCAGGAGGCAACCAGTCGATGTGTCTCTCTCACATCGGTGTTTCTCTCTCTCCCTTCCTCCCACTCTATCTGATGATAAACAGAAAAATATCCTCGGGTGAGGATTAAAAAATAATAATAAAATAAAATATTTGGTGGTGAAAACTAAGCCTAAGTAAAAGGACATGTCATTTTTCTCTCCAAAAAACCTTTTCAAGTTAAGTATTAATCTAGGAAGATTATGGTGCCATGCCAGGTCTCTACCCAGAACGATGACTGTGTCTGTTACAAGAGAAAAAGTGCTTTAATCAAAGCAACAGGCAAACACAGCAAGGCCTGAAAAGTCTAAAAGATTCTGAGAGTTCTTATGAATTGTTCTCTAAAGGATCCTCCTGTCATTTGAAAGACAAGAAAACATCCAAGGAAAAATCAAGAGTCACTGTAAAATGTATGGATAGTGATAAATTAACAACAGCTCTTGTCCTCAAGTAGTTTAACATTAACAATAAACACCAACTACAAAAGATATCATAAAGCAAACTGAGATGAATTGCCACAGGACCCCGAGACCATTAGGCTAGCTGAGTTTCAGGAGGGAGAGTCATCTGGGCCAGAATAAACCAACAGGCACTTCAGCTGGGCAGTCAGGAAGGGGTGAGAGTCCTTCCAATGAGGAAGAGCACTCAGGCCCTATACTGTACTCCAGTCCTCGGTCCCCAGTGTGCCGAAGAAAGCTATTTTGGAAGAAAGATGTGGACCTGTAATCAGCAGTAAGCAACTAATATGAACAAGGATGGAAAAGAAATGTAACCAGATTCCAGGTTCCTGACACTCCCAAATAATTAAGCAAGTAAGCATCAAGACCTACACTGGATAAAACAAACCTCAGTGACTCAGCGTAGGACCAGCTGTAAAGGGAAGCTCCGGCGAAACAAAACAACTGCTTGCTTTGAATTTGTCTCCTGTGTAAGTGGGTAATAACCCTAGATAAAGAGACATCTTCCAAGACAGAAACTGTAAAAGAGATGACAATCAAGCAGAAGGAAAAACAAAAAACATGCATAAAAACAACAGAACCACCACAGAGCCAGTGGTTCAAAGGCTGCCTCATTTCCTTGCCAAAAAATAAGTTAATTTCTATGCTAAACATCTTTCCTCTGTTTTCACGTGTTTTTTCAAATGCTGAATGCATCAAGAAATCATACCACTTAAGACGGTCCAAAAAGTCTTATTTCTCTTTTCTGTTGTGTGTTCTGGGTCAGAGACGTGTTCTGTCTTATTTCTGAATCAAATGAAAGCAAAAAGCTTAGGCCAGAATAATTTACACCCGATACGTGAATTTACATATCAAACAATATTTTTAAAAGCAAAAACATCCTGTCTGGGGACTCTACTTACAAGACTTTTGACCTGCCTTGGCCTAGAGACAACCTTCCCCCCTTCCAAGCACAATCTTCCTGTTTTCTCAGCCTCATGTGAACCTGCTCGACCAAACAAAGAACCGTGCAAAGGAAATCTCACAAAATACCAACTTTAATCATTTCTAGCCATATCACCACACCCTGGCCCTAGTCTAGAATAAATTACTACAGGATTCTTTATTTGCAATGACTTTCCACTCTCGTCTTCGGTGACAATCTCGTATTCTTCCCTACAGATGGACCAAAGCTAAGACTTTCCCACACCGCCCACCCTCATGCGGGGTCTCTCAGACCAGAACCTCTCGGTCTATGTTGAGACTACAGCAATTGTCAGCAGAGAAGTAGGAATCTGACTTCAGGTGCAGTTTAAAAGAAAAAGCATAATTAATAAAATAAACCTTATTTGATAAAAAACAGAAAGATACCCATTGTCTTCACGTTACAAACACCAAGAATACAGTTCAACAATGAGAAAATATTCAGAACTCAATGTATGACAGGCTTGCTATTAATATATGATGGTCATAGTGCTCACAGAGTGCAATGTGCAGAATTCTACTGTAGATATAGAGAGAAATGTTTCCTATTTTCCTCAGAAAATAGTTTAATTTAGGGAATTTTTTATTTAAAAATAGTATTTTTACTTAAAAAATAAATCAACTTTGTAATTATTTGAAAATATTACAAAAGGTATCCTGGCCAGTGTTGCTGAGTGGTTAGAGCATCGGCCCGCGCATCAAAGGTTCATGGCTTGATTCCTGGTCAAAGGCAAGTACCTGGTTGCAGGTTCGAACCCAGACTCAGTTGGGACACGTGTGGGAGGCAACCAATCGATGTCTCTCTCTCACATCGATGTTTCTCCCCCCCCTTTCCACTCTCTCTTAAAAAATAAAAAAAAAAGGAAAAAATATCCTCGGGTGAGGATTAACCAAAAACAAAATATTACAAAGGGCAATAAGGAATAAGAATTTTGTTTATCAAAAGAGGCACTGAAAATCCCTGATCAGTGACTAGAGCCACAGGCTAAGTACCACAGCCAACATCACCCACCGAAGATGAACTGACTGGCTCAGCCGCTGTAGCTCAGTGGATTGAGCGTCATCCCAGGGACTGAGAGGTCCCGGTTCGATTCCCCGTCAGGGCACATGCCCGGGTTGCGGGCTCGATCCCTAGTAGGGGGCGTGCAGGAGGCAGCCGATCGATGTTTCTCTCTCACATCAATGTTTCTATCTCTCTCTCCCTTCTCTCTCTCTAAAAAAATCAATAAAAACATATTTTTTAAAAAAGAAGATGAACTGACTGAATAAGAAAAATGTTGGGCCCTGGCCAGATAGCTCCGTTGGTTAGAGCATCGTCCCAATATGTCAAGGTTAGGGGTTCGATCCCCAGTCAGGGCACATACAAGAATCAGTCGATGAATGCATAAATAAGTGGAACAATAAATCAATGTCTCTCTCTCGCTCACTCTCTCTGAAAATCAATTTTTAAAAAAACACTGATTAGTATAAAAAAAGAGAAAAATGTTGGAACCTAGTATTTTGAGCTCCTAATCTAGTGCTCACTTATTTGCTATGAAACAGAGAATAAAATGCTACGTTACCGTCTTCTCCAAATCAGAAGATAATGTGACATGGCGAGGAAGGGAAAAAATAATAAAAAAGATCCTTGTAATACTTTAACAAACCAAAACCTGAAGGTCCAGATTCATTATCACTTTTTAAAATAGATAAACAGCTAATTTTACATTAAGTAAAACCTGTTGTACTGTAAGTGACATTTGTTGAGTACTTAATTCATTCTAGGCATCAAGCTAAGTGCTTTCCATTATTATCTGATTTAGTCCTTACAAAGACAGTAATGAAACAGCAACTATTGTTTACAGAGGAGAAAGGAGAGCAGTGAACGAACTGCTACTGTAGCGCCCGAACTGCTGCTGTAGCGCCCGAACTGCTACTGTAGCGCCCGAACTGCTACTGTAGCGCCCAAACTGCTACTGTAGCGCCCGAACTGCTACTGTAGCGCCCGAACTGCTGCTGTAGCGCCCGAACTGCTACTGTAGCGCCGAACTGCGCTGGCACTCCCATCCAGGTCTGCAGACTCCAAAGCCCGGACTCACAGCCATTCCCTCGACAAGGAGAGCAGCAGTTTCAGACGTGGCCATGACCTTCCTGACGACACACAACACCTGCCTCTCCCCACACACTCACCTCTACCACTCCCACACCCTCCTGAAACCTTGCTAATTGTTCCTAGTAATTTAGAACTTATTACACAGCTAGATAAATGTCCACTTTAAAAAGGTGAAAAAGAAAGCAACTTACAACCTTGAGCCACAGCTGATCGCCTCCTTTCCAAAGCCTCCCTGTTGGTTCACTCAGATACTCACTGAGCACCTACTGTAAGAAACAGTCCTGTGCAGTGAGTAAGAGTATGGGATTGCTTAGGTTCAAATTCTGGACCCATCGCTAACTTACTGTGTGACTTTGAGTAAGTTATTCTACCTCCTACTGCCTTCCTTCCCTCACCTATAAAGCAGGGATGCCCACAGTATTGCCGCAAAGCTCAATCGCGTAAAGAATGCAGAACAGTGCCTGGCACCTGGTAATGATAAACGCTACTTGTGTTATTACCCTGCATGAGGGAACAGTTAAGCTGGGAGCTTTGGGTGATATGGCAAGGCATGTCCTCTCTTCTCAACCTGCAATCTAAGACATGTGCACAAATAACCACAAACCAACCTGCAAAAGCACTGTGGGTGTCAGTAAATAAATGCTTTAGATTTGCTGAGGAGGGACAGAGTACTTGTAGCTAAAGGGGTCAGGGAAGACCTCAGAAGATGTGGCAAAAGCCAGACATTACTATAAAGGTAGAGAGCACTGCAAGTACAGAATATAATCATGGGATAGTAAAAAAAAAAAAGAAAAAAAAAGGTGTTCAAGTGAAGAATTATGGGACAGTAGTAAATAAACCTGAAAATGTAGGTAAAATTAGGGTCAGGTGATGGAGAAACTTGAAGGTTCCAATAAGAAGTTTAGATAAATACTATAATCACATTATATTTTAAAATGTAAACTAGTATTAATATTCCCCCAAATGGAATACATATATAAATGAGAGAACAGAGAATTCCCAATGCAGGGAGAGGGGGTTAAATTAAAAAAAAAAAAAATAGCAAAGCAACTAAACTTAAAAGCTACAGGCTTTTCCATCTCTCTCTCCAAGAGTTTACAAAGCACGCTGGTATTTTAACAGCACTCATATATGTCCTATAGTAATGAAATTGATTACATTTATTTACTGTTTCATTATTTTGTTTTGGAACTCTGAGAGTTCACAAACTCACTTAATGATTCTTTTCCTCCGAGAACATATGAAGAATGAGGGACACTATGGTTCTACAGAGCTCATTCTGGGAAACTTTAATACTAAAATATCTGAAAAAACGGGTTGTGATCTCACATGAGGGACAGGAGACATCTTTTACCCTATAATCAGGTTTCAGAAAGACTTTTCCAAGATCACGACTACTCTAGAAATCTCCATTATTTTTTTATACCCTAAGTGGCAAATAAACCAACTAAAGAAGTACAGTGACTGCCCTGGCCGGTTTGGCTCAGCAGTTAGAGCGTCGGCCTGCGGTCCAGAGAGACCGGGGTTCGGTTCCTGCTAAGGGCATGTACTTCGGTTGCAGTTTGTCCCCGGCCCTGGTTGGTCGTGCGGGTGGCAGCCGCTCGATGTGTCCCTTTCACATCAATGTTTCTCTCTCTCTCTCTTCCTCTCTCGCCCTCCCACTCTATCTGAACAAAAAATGAAAAAATGTCCTTGGGTGAGGATGAAAAAAAAAAAAAAAGAAGTAGTATAGTGACTATCATACTTTGTTTTCTACTTTGAGAACCACAAAAATTTTAAGACTATAGTCTGACAATACACCCTGAATTGACTTCTAATTTCCTTTCCCAAAGTGGCCCAAGTATTTCACAGATGTATTTTCCTTTCCTTAAAAAAAACAAAAACAAAAAAAGAACAAAGACTGGTAAAGCCTGTTTATCCTTACTCTTTGTTACATCTTTTTATTTCTTTTTTAGTTTATTTTTTTTTACATATTTATTGTTGAATGAATTAGAGATGTCCCCTTTTTTCCCCCATTGACCCCCTCCTTCCCGCTCCAGCTCACCTCCTGCCTTCCCCACACTACTGTCTGTGTCCTTTGGTTATGTATATATGAATAAAGTCCTTTGGTTTATCTCTTCCCACCCCCTCTCCCTTTGAAGTTCCACAGTCTAACAACCAATTGGTACTTTTTAATCCCTTCATCTTTTTCACCCAATCCCCCTCCCATCTGGCAACCAACAAAAAGTTCTCTGTATATATGAGTTTGTTTCTGTTCTGCTTGTTCATTGTTTGTAGATTCAACTGTTGATAGATATGAATTTACCGCCATTTTATTGTTCATATTTTTTATCTTTTTATCTTCTTCTTCTCAAAGAAGACCCTCTAACATTTCATATAATATTGGTTTGGTGGTGATGAACTCTTTTAGCTTCTTCTTATGTGGGAAGCTATTTATCTGTCCTTCAATTTTAAATGATAGATTTCCTGGGTACAGTAATCTTGGTTGTTAGGTCCTTGCTTTTCATCACTTTGAATACCTCTTGCCACTCCCTTCTGGCTGCAAAGTTTCTGCTGACAAATCATCTGACAGTCCTATTGGAGGTCCCTTGTAGGTAACTAACTGCTTTGCTCTTGCTGCTTTTAAGATTCTCTCTTTGTCTTTAACCTTTGCATTTTGATGATGATGTGTCTTGGTGTGGGCCTCTTCGGGTTCATCTTGTTTGGGACTCTCTGTGCTTCCTGGGCTTGTACGTCTCTTTCCTTCACCAAGTTAGGGAAGTTTTCTGTCATGACTTTTGCAATTAGGTTTTTAATTTCTTGCTCTCTCTCTTTTCCTTCTGTCACCCCCATGAAGTGAATACATATATAAATTTGCAGAGGCAAGTTATCCCAGAGGTTCCTTACACGATCCCCATTTATTAGGATTATTTTTTTTCTTTTTGCTGTTCTGATTGGGTTTTTGCTTCCTTATATTCCAAGTTGATGGTCTGCTTCTCAGCTTCACCTACTCTACTATTGATTCCCTGTAAATTATTCTTTATTTCAGTTAGTGCATCCTTCATTTCTGACTGGTCTGTTTTTATGCTCTTGAGGTCCTCATTAAGTTCCTTAAGCATCCTTATAACCAGTGTTTTGAACTCTGCATCTGATTGATTGCTTATCTCCATTTCGTTTAGTTCTTTTCCTGTTTTGTTTTGTTCTTTCATTTGGAACATGTTTCTTTGTCTTCTCATTTTGGATGCCTCCCTGTGTTTGTTTCTATGTATTAGGTAGAGTTGCTATGTCTCCTAGGCTTCCTAGGGTGGCCTATTGTAGTAGGTGTCCTGTAGGGTCCCGTGGCACAGCCTCCCTGGACACCCCAGCTGGGCCCTCAAGGTGCATGCCTCCTGTGGACTGTACACCCTTCTGTTGTAATTGAGTCTTGATTGCTGTTGGCACATCAATGAGAGGGTTTTACTCAGGCTGATCAGCTGCAAGGACTAGCTGTGCCCACTGACTCCCTTGGAGAATCAGCTGTGTAGGGGCCCACCACACAGAGCAAGACTTACTTCAGCAAGGCTCTAGTACCCACTGAGTTCACTCACTGAGTGTGTCGCTTGTGGAAGTGGTTGGGTGGTGGTGCTTAGATAAGGTCTGAAGCTGTCCACTGGGTGTGCTGGCTCTCGGGCAAGGTCAGCCACTGCCTGGGTTCTACGTGGGGCCACTAGGCATAAGCTACAAAGTGATCTGCAAATGGCTATTTCTTGTGCTGGGCTTAGAGGTGCCCAGGCAAAGCCAAGCTGTGAACCAAGACTGGCTGCTTCTAGTACCAGGCATGGGGCCACTTAATGAGAGGTATGGGGCTCACTGAGGCCAGGTGATGTTTGTTTGAGAGAATTTAGGAAAATCTGAAGCAGGAGCCAAAACAGGCCAATCCTATGGTAAAGCCACAGGAAACAGCTTGGGTGGGCCTGAAAGTTGGGTGGGGCAGGGTCTCAGAGAGTCACCAGGGCAGGACAAGCAGTGTGAGCCAGGTTGCTGAACTCCCAGATATGATATATGTCTGACTGCCCCGTGGCGGAAGGGCTCAACCAAAGGAACAATGGCCTCCGCCAGCACATCTGTCCGGAAGAAAGCTGCCTCCCCAGCTCTCACCCAATGCCAAAGAACTCAGTTCTTCCCCGCATGTCTCTGGTGCCCTTTTTTTTTTTTTTTTCTTTATTGATTTTAGAGACAGAGGAAGGCAGAGGGGGAGAGAGAGAGATAGAAGCATCGATTAGAGAGAACATCAATTGGCCACCTCCTGCATGCCCCCCACTGGGAATTTGGCCCACAACCTGGGCATGTGCCCTGATTAGGAATTGAACCGGCAACCCACTGGTGCATTGGTCGACACTCAACCACTGAGCCACACTGGCCAGGCTCTGGTACCTTTCAAGCTGCCTTCCCCACACTGGAGACCAGATGAGCGGGTCCAAGTAAGTCCTTGCTTGGGCCCTTTAAGAGGATCTGCCTGGGGCTCTAGCAGCCTCAGCCTCCCTCAGCCTCAGTTCCCGCTGGTTTTACAGCCAGAAGTGATGAGGATTCTCTTCCTGGCACTGGAATCCTGAGCTGGATGCCTGGTGTGGGCCGGGGACCCCTCACTCCTCGGGGAGGACCTTCCCAGCCAAGGTATCCTCCTGATTTTATCTGCCACATGTGGGTGCGGGACCAGCTCGTCTGCACCTCCGCGCTCCTACCAGTCTCCCTGTGGCTGCTTCTTTAATTCCGTAGCTATAGGACTTCCATCCAGCTGCACATCGGGTGGTTCTGAAGGATGGTTGTTCTGCAGTTCAGTTGTCATTTTGATGTGGTTGTGGGAGGAGGTGAGTACCACGTTTACTTATGCTGCCATCTTGACTGGAAGTTCTTTGTCTTTTTAATCTTTTTCTTTCCAATATACCCTTCTCTGTTCTTTTATCTATATGTGATTTTATGGTCCATTTTTGCGCTGTGTACCTCTGTCCTCTTTATTTCTCTCATCATGCTGTTCACATTACTATCTCGAGCCTGTGGGTCTGTTGTGACCAGAGAACATGTCCCACTGCTAATCAGTGACACCAAGGAGCACAGGCAGCAGGTCCTCCACGCTGACCCACAAAGATCCTGCCCATCCACCAACGCACGCCTTCCCACTAAGACCACAGTGCTCTCTCCCTGCTGGTGTGGCTCAGCGGTTAGAGTGCTGGCCCCCGGACCAATGAGTCACAGGTTCGATTCCAGCCAAGGGCACGTACCTCGGTTACGGTTCGTCCCCGGCCCTGGTTGGGTCATGCGGGAGGCAACTAGTCAATGTGTCTCCCTCACATCGATGTTTCTCTCTCTCTTTCCCACCCTCCCTCCTTCCCACTCTATCTGATGGTAAATGGAAAAATATCCTTGGATGAGGATTAAAAAATAATAATAAAAAAATAACATAAAACCACAGTGCTCTCAACAGCTAGTTCTAGCCTCCTGAAAGTGAAACCTATTTACAGGCATGTTGTCTATGTTCCCATTTGCATTCTTTAGATTCTACTGGCTGAAAAGTGAAATACACTAGGAAACATAGCTTATAGGTTAGGGAAAAAACACAGATGGCCTTGAAGGCTGGAGTGGGGTCTGGTTACACACCTAAAAGTATCTAGTTGTTAAAAGTCAGAAGTCCTTGAGCCATAAGACACACCCTTGCCAAAATATCAGTACCACAACCAGGAACCTCTGCACAGTGAGCACACACAGGATGAATAAAAACAATGAGGCTGGCCCGGCCAGTGTGGCTCAGTGGTGGAGCGTCGACCCTGAACCAAGAGGTCGCCGGTTCGATTCCCGGTCAGGGCACATGCCCAGGTTGTGGGCCCGATCCCCAGTGGGGGCATGCAGGAGGCAGCCAATCGATGTTCTCTCTCATCTATGTTTCTATCTCTCTTTCCCTCTCCCTTCCTCTCTCTCTAAAATCAATAAAGAAAAATATTTTTTAAAAAACAGTGAGGCTAAACTTTAAAATAACCTTGAAGTATTTACCTTCTTCTAGGTCACTTTCCTCCATAATGACAACCTAAATGTTTTTAGTAAGTATTTCACTGTGCTTTCTTCTTGAGTTGGATTTCATCTAAATACGAGTAACCTTTCTGAATAAGGAAAGTCAAATTGGTTAAAATGCTGTAAAAACAAGCCCTCTTTTAAAAACAATTACTCCTTTTTTGTTTAGCTAAAAATGTAGAGTGCAGCAGCATGAAGAAAAATATAAGAATTAATTTAATGATGGCGCATAACTAAGCTAATAAGATAAGTAAAAATATTGTTTACTTAGTAGCTGTCAAATTCTATAAGAAAATAATTGTTGGTATAATTATGCAGTTTTGTCTCTCATTAGGTACTACAGTGAAAGATTATGTATTGTGCAACAGTATTTGCTGAACCAGAAATCGAAAGCTACTGTCATAAAGTTGTTTATATATCCCCTTAGAACAGTAAGTCATTTTTTTCCCTTTTAAAGCCAAAATATGCCCACACAAGAGTCCCCAGTCTCTGAAACTACAAATTATTTACTTGATCAGTTTCCTCAACCTATAAAACTGAAGAAAGAGTAAGTTTTGACTGAGCACAAAGCATCACACTCACCCCCACCCAGATGCCATGAAACCACTCTAGAAAGCAAGGAAAGGGAAAGTTTAATAACTAAAAGAAAAACAGGAGAGAAAACAGAAAAATTTCTAAACTCAATTTACTTCTGCTTTTTCTATCTCAATATTAAATCCGTATCTACCCTGCTCGGCCAGTGTGGCTCAGTGGTTGAGCATTGACCAATGCACCAAGAGGTCGCAGGTTCGATTCCCGGTCAGGGCACATGCCCAGGTTGTGGGCCAAATCCCCAGTGGGGGGCATGCAGGAGGCGGTCAATTGATGTTCTCCCTCATCGATGTTTCTAGCTCTCCCTCTTCTTTCCTTTCTCTAAAAAAATCAATAAAGAAAAAAAAAATTTTTTTTAAATAATACTGAAATCCATCTGATATTCAACTCACATAAGTAAGCAACAAAAGCACGACCACTTACAAAACCAACTCCAGATGACTCTTTCATGGGAGTTCCCTCCAAATGCCTTCATAATTCTACTAAATATAGTAATCATGCCTTATCATAGCTTGAACATAACAAAGCACAGCTTCTGTGTCAAACCACTACTAAGATGAACACTGACTGATCTGACCTTTCCCAGCCATAGGGCCCATGTCTTATTATTCAACCGTATCTTGGCCTCCAAATCTAATTTCTTTTTCCCTAGTTCAAATCCTTTGTGGAACAAATAAAATACTATAAATAACGTTTCATTCAACTGTGTATCCTCAGCATTTAGTGCAAGGTCTGGCACATAAACTCGTAGTCCATGTTTACTGCCTTGCAGGCTACTGCCCACTGCAGTGCTGGCTCAGGAAGATACTTAACGTCAAAGCCACAGCAAACCTTAGCAATGTTAATCACTGACATGGACCACAGGCCACATGAGCTGATATTCCTGACAATTCTGTAAATGAACAGAGCAATGACAAAACTGTTTTTAAAACTGTTCTATTCCTTAAATCTTTTCAAAGAAAACAAATCATTTTTACATAATAAATATAAAAATCAAGGGATGAAAGGGATTTTCAGATTTCTTTTTACTTACTTTCCTGTTTATTTTTTTGGTAAATGATAAAGCAACCTATTAAAATTCTTCCAAGTTTAATATTTATAAAAACCTATCTCGCCTTAGCCAAGTAACTCAGTTGGTTCGAGTGTCAACCCAATACACCAAGTTTCCAGGTTCAATCCCCAGTCAAGGCACATACGAGAAGCAACCAATGAATGCATAAATATGTGGAACAACAAATCGATGTCTCTCTCTCCCCCCCTTCCTCTCTCTCTAAATATATATAAATAAAACCTATCTCAGTGCTCACAGCAGACTGGTATCATGGTCAGGCATAGAATCTCTATACTATTATAATTCTTGTTTAGACAAGATTATGAGTCCCAGTGACTATATTTTAATTATGACTCATTCAGACAAGCCAAGACATACTACTAAACAAAAATGAACTGCTGACTTAGAGATTTAATGATACAAAACACAATAAAGTCTGCCAGGAAACAGTGTTTTTCCCTCTTGGCATCAAAGGCACCAAGCCTGGTCACTTTAAAAATAGACCTTTTAATAAGGGTGATGAAAGGAGATTGGACTTGGGGTGGTGAACACACAATACAATGTGCAGATGATATATTATAGAATTGTACCCTTGAAACCTAAATAATTTTATTAATCAATGACACCCCAATACCTTCATAAAAAAACAAAAATTCACTTTCAACAATAAAGATAGATTTAAAAAATAAATAAATTTACTATGAAAAATTCAAATACATAAAAATTTTTAAAAACAAAAATAAAAAAATTTTTTAAGAATATTCTCTTCCAACTATGTAAAAAATGAGGAAGTAAAGCAAGCACTTGTTTTTAAAGAATAAATAAATAAATACCTCTGAACTCTACTGTTTGTCGTGCCAAAAAAAAAGTTTAAAACTTCAGGGTCCAATCTAAGTATCGACCTAAACAAGGCAAATCAGTCCAACTATCCAATTTTGTAGATAATAAATAAAGAACAATAACATCTGCAAATCAGCCATATGAATTTATTCCATTAACTTCTTGGCCACAAACGACGGCATCCATGCTCAGGAACAAACACGAGAGCTGGAGCTTGGCGACAGGAGTTAAAGAGGTAACACCTGCGTGTGTTAAACCACCACAAGCCAGTCCTGCTCTTCTTGGCGTCCAAAGGCATGAAACAGAGGCAGAGTCTTGACTCTGAAAGTTGTTTAGAGAGGATTTGTCCCATGTATCCAAGTATCTGCTCACTGATGAATCGATGACTGGGGAGTCTCTGGCCAGCAGCCGAGAGCACTGGGAGGACGAGGGCTGCACATGGGTTCTCTCCTCTGCGGCCTCCTGACCCCGCATCAGCTGTAGTTATTCTTGTACTGCAAGAGTATCGGTTTCGGAGCGTAAGCTTCATAAGCCCCCAGGAAAGCCATTCTAGTGGAACTAGTCCAGAGAGTTTCACTTCAGCTGCATAGGAGCCTGAAAAGAGGCCAGTCCATGACGAGAGTGAACACCGGTCCGCCGGTTTCCACCTCGGCCCTATAAAGCCAAAGCCCGAAGCTGCCTGCAATCCGTGATCCATTTTAACGTTCTGCTAGAACACTGCAAACCTGGGCCTTTCACCAAAGGCACTGGCGTGAAGCTGGAAGTGGGATTCTCAATACTAATCCTGTGTGCAATCTGTTCTCATTCTCAAAAGAATAAGGGAAAATCCAACCCCTCACCACCTTTTTTTTTTTTTTTTATAAAAAGAGCAGAGGTGCCCTGGCAGGTTTGGCTCAGCGGTTAGAGCATCAGCCTGCGGACCAATGAGTCTCAGGTGCGATTCCGGTCAAGGGCACATACCTCAGCTGTGGTTCATCGCCGGCCCTGGTTGGGGTCATGCAGGAGGCAACCAGTCGATGTGTCTCTTTCACATAAATGTCTGTCTCTCTCTCTCTCTCTCTCTCTCTCTCTCTCTCTCTCTCTCTCTCTCTCCCCCCCCCGTCTCCCTCCCTCCCTTCCTCTCTCCCACTCTATCTGAAGATAAATAGAAAAATCCTCAAATGAGGATTAAAAAAAAAGAAAAAGCAGAGGTAATGAGACCCACAACACTCTGATGGACTATAGAACAGACTGTCTCAATCACACTTCAGATCAACAGTGAGAACTATGCTATTCTTCTCTCCATTACACTAAGCAAATAATCTGTTATTCTGGCATCTATTTCCAAAGTTTGCTACAGCTACCACTTCTAAACTAATGCACTGTGTAAAATGTATGAATTCGATTGATGGATTCTAAATTCCAAAGCTAGAAGATCATCCAGTTTAAACTTTTTTTTATGAGGAAAACAGGAGTTCAAATGTGTTCAGTGATCTGGCCAAGGTCACCACTGCCTTTGCTAGAGTTAGGACAAGAACTAGGGTCTCCTGACTGACTCCCCCCATCTCATGTTCTTTTTCAACCGCAGAAACTAGACAACAAGAGAAAGCCCTGGTATTTGTCAGTGGTAAGTGCAGTGGGCACTTTTCCTATCCATCTGTCTTTTTAAAGATACAATCCCTCTCTGTTCTGCACAATTAACCAATGTGGAAACAGAGCACACATGGGCTAAATCACTATGCAATGGTCATTTCAACAAGCATGACGCAACACTGAGGCACAATGCTCATGTTAAGTAGGCCACAAACATGACCCCACAAAGGCTTCATTTAAGCCAAATCATGTGTATATGTCCTCCGCTCCATCATTCAACTGTGAAGCTTCTTGAGGGCAGAAACTGACTCTTTTTGATCTCTACAACCTTTAGAGCAGTGGTTCTCAGCCTTCCTCATGCCGCGACCCTTTAGTACAGTTCCTCATGTTGTGTGTGGGCGTACCTGCATGTGGGCGACCCGCCTGGAGACAGATAGAGAAGCAGTGTCTCAGTTCCTAAGACCGTCGGAAATATGTGTTTTCCGACGGTCTTAGGCGACCCCCTGTGAAAGGGTCATTCGACCTCCAAAGGGGTCTCGATCCACATGTTGAGAACCGCTGCTTTAGAGCATTATTCTTTAAAAAGTTTTGCTCAGGCCAGGCCAGTGTGGCTCAGTGGTTGAGCATCGACCCATGCACCAATAGGTCACTGGTTCGACTCCTTGTTGGGGCACACGTCCGGGTTGCAGGCTTGATCCCCAACAGAGGGAGGACAGGAAGCAGCCAATCAATGTTTCTTTTTCATCAATGTTTCTATCTATCTCTCCCTTTCCCTTTCTCTCTCTCTAAAATCAATAAAAACATTTTTTTTAATTTTTAATAAATAGAAATAATAAAAAATAAAAAGTTTTGCTCATACACCCCCTAAAACAAAATTGGGAGGAGAAAAACACGTCCATGAATTTTTTGTTGTTGTTAATCCTCACCTGGGGATAATGTTTCCATTGATTTTTCAGAGAGATTGGAAGGGAAGGAGGGAAGGGGAGAGAGAGAGAGAAACATCAATATGAGAGACACATCGATTGGTTGGCTCCCGCACATGCCTGACGAGGGCCAGGGATGGAACCTGCAACCCAGGTACCTGCCATTGACCAGGAATCAAACCCCAGACCCTTTGGTTCACAGGCCAACACTTTAACCACTGAGCACACTGGCCAGGGCACTTTCACAAATATTTAAGTTGACATCTAAAATTTTTCATCAAAAGTTTAAATCATTGCAAAAGCTGTCAAATAAATGCCAATTTAAAACTGACATTTATAAAAACAATAATATCACTAATTTAAATGAATCCAACAAAATCTAAATACCTGAGCAATTTGATACCCACCATCCTCCATTTTAAAACCATAAGAATACAGTAGCCATGGTCGGTGTGGCTTGGTTGGTTGGAGCATCGTCCCGTGCACCCAGGGCTGGTGGGTTTGATTCCTGGTCAGAGCACATGCCCAGGTTTCAGGTTCTCGCCTACATCAATGTTTCTCTCTCCCCCAACCCCCAACTCTCCCTTCCTGAAATCAATTAAAAAAACAAAAATACTATAAGAATATAATCTTCATTTCCTATATAAAATGTCTTATTATTTCTTTTCTTCTTTGAAATTATACTTCTATTTTTTCTTTCATAGTATTTTTTTTTTTTAATCCTCACCCAAGGATACTTTTTTCCATTTTTTATCCTCAGATAGAGTGGCGGAGAGTGAGACATCAGTGTGAGACAGACACATGGATTGGTTGCCTCCCGCATGTGCCCCAAGCAGGGTCGGGGATAGAACCTGCAACCCAGGTATGTGCCCTTGACTAGGAATCAAACCCGCAACCTTTTGGTCCATGGGCCGATGCTCTAACTACTGAACACCAGCCAGGACTACTGATTTTCTTTTTTTTTTGGTGAAATTTTTATATCTGTTTGGGATTGGGTGAGATCATGAATGTAAAACAGCGCCTGGCAAATAGTGAGACTCAGGTATGTTACTGCCTTTAGTCAAATACTATTTTCTCCACCTTTCATACATTTATTTAATAATATTAAGTCTTATTCAGATATGACAGTATGATTTATTCTTAATACATAGAGCTCAGTCTGCCAAACAATAATGGCTCAGGACTGCTACCACCTTGGTACCATTTCTATACTTTCAACAACTTTTACACCATAAACATACAGGTCAATTTGAGAAGAACTGGAAGGCTTTTTATGCAAATCTAGAAAAAAATAAGTATTTCATTTGCAAAAATCATATTGTTGACACTTAGATAAAAACTCAGATTGATTTACCTTTTTTTTTAATATGTTTTTATTGCCCTGGCTGGTTTGGCTCAGCGGTTAGAGCATCGGCCTGTGGACCAGAGAGTCCCGGGTTCGGTTCTGCTAAGGGCACGTACCTCGGTTGCAGTTTGTCCCCAGCCCTGGTTGGGGTCGTGTGGGTGGCAACCACTCGATGTGTCTCTCTCACTTCGATGTTTCTCTCTCTCTCTCTTCCTCCCTCTCTCCCTCCCGCTCTATCTTAACATAAATGCAAAAAAAAAAAAAAAGTCCTCGGGTGAGGATAAAAAAAGTAAAATATGTTTTTATTGATTTTTTAGAGAGAGAGGAAGGGAGAGAGAGATAGAAACATCGATGTGAGAAACATCGATCAGCTGCCTCCTACACACCCCCTACTGGGGATCAAGCCCACAACCCAGGCATGTGCCCTGACCGGGAATTGAACTAGGACCTCTCAGTGCATGAGACGATGCTCAATCCACTGAGCTACACCAGCCAGGCTCCAGGAATTTTTTTATTTCTTTCTTGATCTCATTGGTGACCCATTCATTGTTTGTTTGTTTTTTTTATCCTCACCCGAGGACATTTTTTTTTTTTTCATTTTTTGTCCAGATAGAGTGGGAGAGAGAGAGAGAGAGAAACATCGACGTGAAAGGGACACATCGAGTGGCTGCCACCCGCACGACCAACCAGGGCCGGGGACAAACTGCAACCGAAGTACATGCCCTTAGCGGGAACCGAACCCGGGTCTCTCTGGACCGCAGGCCGACGCTCTAACCGCTGAGCCAAACCGGCCAGGGCGACCCATTCATTGTTTAATAACATGCTATTTAGCCTCTATGTGTTTTAATGTTTTTGAGTGTTTTCACTGTAATTGATTTCTAGTTCATGCACTGTGATCCAAGAAGATGCTTGACATGATTTCAATCTTCTTGAACTTGCAGAGACTTAGTTTGTGTCCTCACATGTGGTCTATCTTTGAGAATGTCCCATGTGCACTTAAGAAGAATGTATATTCTGCAGCTTTGGGTGAAATGTTCTGTAAATGTCAATTAAATCCAGCTGATCTAGTGTGTTGTTTAGGGTCTCTGTTTCCTCATTAATTTTTTTGACTAGAAGATCTATCCAGTGGTGTCAGTGGGGTCTTAAAGTCCCCCAATATGACTGTATTTCTGTCGATCTCTTTATTTTTATTCATAGCTTCTACCTCTCTTTTTATACGGCATTGTTCTCATTAAGTTGCTTGTAGTTCTCACCAAGTTGTGTGAGCACCCTTAAAACCACTGCTTTAAATTCTTTACCTGACAAACTGCTTGCCTCCATTCATGTAGCTCCTTTTCTGGTGATTCCTCCTCCTCTTTCATTTGGAGGTTGTTTCTTCATCTCACTTTTTCAGTAGTCTGGAAGTTCAGGGCCAGCTGAGGTGTGTGGGGCCACACAGGCAGGTCAGTGTGTATCAGACAATACTGCTACGGCTCCCAGTCTTGGTACAGCAGCCTTCTCGTGGGACCCAGTGGGGTAGTCTCTTTATCTTCTGAGCTGGGTGCTCTAGAACTGACCCTTGTGTAGGTTATGTGGCTCTCCTGTTGAATTTGGATCTTGATTGCTGCTGTCCATTTGTGGGTGGGCTCAGTCCTCAGGGTTAACTGTGAGTCTCCACTCGGCCCTGTCGACCCCTGGATCGGCTCTCTATGGAGCTCACTGGATTTCTGTCCTATGTTGCTGGATCTGGCCCCTTGGGGGTGGGTCCTTGTCCTCTTGGGCAGTTTTCTGGTGTAGGCCAATGTGAGTCACTGTCCCTGCCTAGTCCTTGGCCTCCTGGCTAGAGCCCTGCAGGGTGTGGTCCCATGAGCTGGGCTTCCCTAGCCCAGAGGCTGGGCTGCCTTCAGGGCAAGCCACTTGTATGCATCTGTTCTGGGCTGCTGTCCCTTCCCCCAAGCACTGGGCTCTGCAGGGCGTCAGGGCCAGTCAGGGTGGTTCACACAGATTTGTGTTGGGGGTGGGGTAGCTTGCAGGAGAGGCTGGTCGTCTTTTCCTCTCCTTCCAATGCCTCAGTTCTGCCTGGGTTGCTGGCACCCCCTACTTCGCCATCTCCTCTGCTCTCCTTTCCACGGCCTCCTTGCTCACAGTATTCCCAGTCAGTTATTTTCAGGTGGTTTTTCACGGTAAATGTTCTGCAGTTTAGCCTCAGGTCCGGTCCTGTGTTTGGAGCTAGCGGACTGAACTTCCTTAGGCTTCAGCCACCTTGCCAGCCTATCACACTTGTGTTATAATTTATAATTTTCATATAAGGCTTAAATAACGCCTGTGTTCAGTTGCGACACAGTCCTGAAGGTCTCACACGTTCAAGGCTGCTTCCTGGAAAACACTCCCCTGGTGGGATCTGCCGGCAGAACGCACTTTCCAAGCATAGTGCAGGTGCCCAAACTGTTTTCTAAGTAGCTATACCATTTTATATTCCCACCAGCAATGACTGAGGGTTCCAATTTGTAAAATAAATTTTATTTTCCAAAATCTCTTCCTTTATAAGCCTTCTGACTTCCTTTATAAAATGAACATGAGGAAAATAAACTTTTTCCCCACAAACCAGTGGGAAACTAGCTTATTTTATGCAGGCGTACTGTCTAGGAAGAACATAAGCATTGAAAGGGAATATAAATGGTATGGCTATAAAATACTGAGACTAGCTCAACCAACACACTAGAATATTCTCATTTAAATGAGTATCATGCCTCACTTAATTACTTAAGAAAATTATACATTTGGAAACTCTTCTTTTAAAATTACTTTCAAGGCCATTTGATAAAGGCAGATAAATCCGTCTTACACCATCATATAGCCACCATGCTACCCAACTTGGTCACCCAACTAGTTTTACAGACATGAGTCCAAATGATTCCTGGCCACTTCCACAAATCTAATCCAGAAAAAAAAGGGAGGGAGGGAGGGAGGGAGGAAGAGTTTTATCCTACAACCCAGAATATTCTTTAAAATGAAGTTTTAAAATGAATCTTATGTTGGGAGAAGCTGGGGCAGGGTACACAGGACCATTCCACAGTTTCCTGTGAGTCTGTAATTATTTCAAAATAAAAGGTTTTAAAAATACAGATCTTAAAAAAGAGGCAGAATTTCCAAAGGAAAATGGGGGGAAATGAAAAAGACTCTGAGTAGGTAAAAAAAGGAAAATGTAATTCACATGACAGGAATCACAACTAGCCCACAGAAGCCACAAAGTTCATTCTAGGGTACGACGAAGACAAAGTAGAAAAGGTAAAGCAGTCAGACTGCAGAGTCCTGAATGTCAAACTAGAGAGTTTGGAACTTACATTGTATACAGTGGGGTACTGTTAGAGAACTTTAAATAATGCATGAGAAAAATCAAAGCAGGGCTTTTGAAAGATTAATATGGCAACAATACAGAGGACAGACTGTAGGGACGAGCCAGCCTAAAGGCAGAAAAGAGCAGTTACTATTCAACAGCCCAGAATGATGGTGTGTTAAGGGCTGGCAACAGAACTAGACCATACAGGATTTAATGACTTCATATTATAGAATTGTCTATAAAATGCCATATCTGGGATTCATTCTGAGCTCCATATCATGTCTACAATAACGAAATCTCTTCTCTGAATCACTAAAGGAAAAGTTTTAACATTTCAATCTTAAGCAGGCTTATAAGAATAAGGGTAAAGCCCTGGCTGGTGTGGGCAGTGGTTAGCGTGTCAGCCTGTACACCGAAGGGTCATAGGTTCAGCTGCCCGTCAAGGGCTTGTATCTGGTTGCAGGTTCCATCCCCAGCCCCGTAGGGATGGGTGTGGGAGGCAACCAATCGTGTCTCTCTCACATCCATGTTTCTCCCTCTCTCTCTCCCCTCCCTCCTTCCACTCTCTCTAAAAATCAATGGAAAAAATATCCTCAGGTGAGGATTAACAAAAAACAAACAAAAGAATAAAGGTGAAAAGGAAGACACAGCCTTTTATTTCCAACAAAACAAAACAAAAAAGGTCTGATAGAAAGTAGACTTTCTGGCCTTGGACTATGTTCCTTGAGGCACCAAACATCAGAGGCTCCCTTGTACTCTGGTAGAAGCTTCCTCCATGGGACCGCCAGCTCTCAGCTCCTCTGCTGGTTGCTGCAGGTAGGAAGCTTCGTTGTAGTAACAAATGAGAAGCGCTGTGTCTCTAACGTCATGCTTTCAGAAGCAGTCAGTCACAGGAAATACATGTCAGATGCTGCCTGTCAAAGGAGGGAGGGTCCGGTGCTTCATTACGGACCAAGCAAACAGCACAAACGATTAAATGTCCACTGAGGGCCCAGTGTGCACTAGTTACCGACGACACAAGGATGACTAAGCGAGTCCTGCTTTCAAAGAAGCCACCGTCTACTGGGGAAAACACACAGAAAAGGCAACTGTAATACAAAGTGGTAAATGCTATCACACAGGTATGTAAGAGATGCTCCGAAACTGAAACAGCAGGTCACATGTATGACGTACTTAGTATACACAGGCCCCAGTCAACACATTTTTCCTCTATTAATTCATGTACTCTTCACACTAAAAGTATTACCATCCACCTTTGATAGACTAGAAAACAGAGGCACAGATGGGTTGAACACTTATCCCAGCTCTGCAACTGCATGATTAACCAAGGCAGTCTGGCTCCTAACGAAGGAGTTTAACTACCCACTATGCTGCATGTTAATGAAGGACGAATTAATGTTGCCCAGAAGAGGAGTTAAGGCTAAAAAGAGAAGATGAGAGTACATGACGAATTTGAGACCCACAAGTGAAAGACGACCAGGAACTCACCAGACAGACGAGGCATCTGGGTGGACAGCTGGGTGCTTACTTGCAGAGAGCCTGGGGCAGCACTCTGAACAGAAAGCTGCAGGAGCAGCAGCGACAGAAGAGGGACCAGGCAGGAGAGCCGAGAGGGCACGGTGAGCCACAGAACAGTCGGCCGACCGATCTACTCACCAGTGGAGGCTCGGAATCCCAGGAACAAGAGGTGAGGCTCTGAGAAGACTGCAGGGCGAGAGCCTTGCAGGCTCTACACTGTAGGCAAGAGGGATGCGTCTGAGGCCTTACCACTGAGTGATGTGAGCAGATCTGCCTTCCATAAAGGCAATCTGGATGACAGGGGAAAGGTGGCCCCAAGGCCCAGAGACTAGTTAGGAAGTTACACAATAATTCTGTCAAGAAGTGATGAGGAGTGGAATGCAAACAGGTGCTTGTGAAGTAAAACCAACAGTACTTAGTGACTAACTGTATGTGGAGGATGAGGAAAACAGGCCAGACAAGCTATTCTCAAGGCTCTTGTTCTGGGAAAAACAGGGCAAAAGGAAGATAGATTTTAAGAGGAATAATAACAATATCCCTATATTTCTTAAGCTATTATTATATGCCTGCACTATGCCAAAAATTTTTACAAGAACCATCCTACTTAATATTAATAAGGTAAGTTCTATTATTATCACCCTTTCAAGAATGGAGAAATCGGGGCTTAAAGAAAATAAGTACTTTATTTGAGGCCACAGTCACTGGGCCTTGAAGCCACAGAATACTCAGACCACAGATAGAGGTCTGCAAATGTAACCTCAGCAAGCAGCTGAGTATCTCTGTGGACTTCAGGAAAGCTGCGAGTCCTAGAGATACAGAGTTATAATACCAACGCGCTCCCCGTTTACTCCTCCTCCTCCCACTGGCATTTATTAAGCACTTGCTGTAAATGGGACACTGTCTCAGCAAGCATTACTTACATGCATTACTTCCTCTGACCCACACAATCCCGAGGCTAGGGATCACTGTTCTCACTCTCACAGAGAAAGAGACAGAGGGACGAAGTAACTCGTGCACATCTCTCAGACAGAAAGTACTGAAATTGGATTCAAATACAGATCATTTTGATCTGGAGGAGGGAATAAAAGAGAGAGTGGGGCTAGAGACGGGTTGGGAGGAAGAGTTTCAGGGACTGAATTCAGAAGAATATAATCACTTACAAAGCAGACAGAGAAACAGCAAAGGGGCTGAAGAAGTAGTGGTAGTATGCCACTGAAGTAAGAGAAAAAACAGAAGTCACTCCTGTTTTGAAAGCTAAAGGGAAGGAAATTTTTAAAAAGAGCAGAGTAATTGGTGTCAACTGATACAAAGAGCTCGGAGGGAACAAGAGTTTCAATTAGGAAACTAGGACAGACTCAGGTGGGGCAAAAGCAGGTGTACAGTTGTCAGTACACAGCCGAGTTTACTCTGGTATTATTCCTTATTAATTATTGTATTCAATACAAACAACTGTGAACCTGCTTTTGCCCCACCTGTATAACACTACCACAGTGCAGGGAAGGACAGGAGGGGAAGAAGTAGAGAAGTCTGCTGATTAAAAAAAAAAAGAGTTACTTAGCAGGAGTCAGTGAACTTTTTCCTCTAGGTTTTGTGAGTCACACACTGTCCCATATTTTGCTTTTTTTTTAACAACACTTTGAAGATGTAAAGAGCATTTTAGCTGGATTGTACAGAAGTCCGGCCACAGGACAGATGTGAGCAGCTGGCAGCAGCTTCCAACCCCTTCTCAGAACATGGTGGTCAGGGCACAGGCTCTGCAGCCAGAATGACGGATTAACACTCAGCCCCTCCCCATCTAGGTGCCCTTGGGCAAGTCACTTAACTTCCCTGTGTCTGTGTCCTTACCTGTAAAAGGGTGATAATAACTGGAACTACCTCTGAGGTTTTTGTAAGAAGTAAATACAAGTAAAGCACTTAGCTACTAGAGAAATCGGCCAAATCAGCCAGGGCAGAATAATTTTATTTTTAGTCTCAAAGAAAAGGAGGGATGGGATCAGAACAGCGCAGGTGAATGCAGAGAGAACAGGCTCTGTCCCAACTGCTGGTGAAAGTATAAACTGGTTTGGAGACCAGCCTACCAACCTTTATCAAATGTCAAATGTGGCGCAGCCAGTGTGGCTCACACCCATGCACCAAGAGGTTGTCGGTTCGATTCCCAGTCAGGGCACATGCCCAGGTTGTGGGCCTGATCCCCAGTGGGGGGCATGCAGGAGGTGGCCAACTGATGTTCTCTCTCATCAATGTTTCTATCTCTCTCTCCCTCTCCCTTCCTCTCTCTCTAAAATCAATAAAGAAAAAAAATTATTTTTTAATGGGCAAAAGATCCGAATGCCACCAAAGAAGATGCACAGACAGCAAATAAGTACATGAAAAGTAGTTCAACATCATGTCATTAGTGAACTGCAAATTAAAACAAGATACCACACTATATACCTATTCGAATAGCAAAAATCCAAAATGCTGACACCACCAAATGCTGACAAAAACGTGGAACAGAACTCCTTCGCTGGCTGGTGGAGATGCGGAATGGCACAACCACTCTGGAGACAGTTTGGCAATCTCTTATAAAACTAAACATATCTTACCACACGACAGAGCATTTGTGCTTCTGTATTTACCCAAATGAGTTGAAAACTCAGGTCTATACAAAAATCTGCACAAGATGTTTATGGCAGCTTTATTTATGATTGTCAAAACTTGGAATTCATCAAAATGTCCTTCAGTGAGTGAGTGGATAAATAAACTGGGGTACATCCAAACTACACAATATTACTCAGTTATAAAAGGAAATGCACTCT
The DNA here is from genome assembly GCA_030848825.1 of Tadarida brasiliensis. Taxonomy (NCBI): domain Eukaryota; kingdom Metazoa; phylum Chordata; class Mammalia; order Chiroptera; family Molossidae; genus Tadarida; species Tadarida brasiliensis. The sequence goes on from CM061268.1 coordinate 89,277,964, forward strand.
GGCTGGGTAGCTCTGTTGGTTAGAGTGTCGTCCCGATACACCAAAGTTGTGGGTTCAATCTCTGGTCAGGTCACATACAAGCAGCAACCAATAAATATACAAATAAGTAGAACAACAAACTAAGGTTTCTCCCTTCCTCTCTCCATAAAATCCAATAAATAAAAAATAAAAATAAAGCTTATGAATTGTTTATTTAATAAAAAAAGAAATGAGCTATCAAACCACAAAAAGACATGGAGGAACCATAAATACACATTGCTAAGTGAAAGAAGTCAATCTAAAATGGCTACATACTGTCTAATTCCAACTACATGACATTCTGGAAAAGGCAAAATTATGGAGGCAGTAAATGGTCGGTGTTTGACAGGGTTGGGGGGTGAACAGGTGGAGCATGGGAAATTTTTAAGGCAGTGAAACTATTCCACGGGATCCTATCATGGTAGATACATGACATTATGTATTTGTCCAAACCACTATAACTGTACAAGGTAACCTGTGCACCCCACTGTGAACTATGGACTTAGTTAATAATTATGTATCAATATGCAAGATATTATTAGGGGGAAAAGGGGACGGTAAGGAGGTATATGAGAATTCTCTGTACTTCCTAATCAATTGTTCAGTAAACCTAAAATTGCTCCAAAAAATAAAGTCTAGTAAAGTAAAACAAAAGCTAAAGGCATCCCTCCGGAGCCACGGAGAAAACAGTGTGCACTTTCGGGGAGGAAATATATTCGAGAAGCGCAGCTGCTCTTTCACTGCTGGCTGTGTCACTTTGGACAAAGTATAAACCTCACTATCTCAGCTTCTTCACTGCTAAATTGGGGGTAATGATCACTGTGGAGTTAAGAAGAGTAAATGAGTTCATACATGTAATAAATATTCCCTCCCTGTTACTCAAAGTAAGGTTTTTAATCCTATAAATCAACATTACCTGGGGGCCTGTCAGAAATGCAAACTGTCAGGGCCACCTACAGAATCTGCGTTTTAATAAGACCCCTAAGTAACTGCTGTGCATATATACTTGAAAAGCACTGTATCAGGTGGTATTACCTTCAAAGCCATTCTTCAACATTGTCACTAAAAAGGGAGTATAAATAATGACAAATTATTTGCTGATGATTGTAATAGTACACTTTTAAAAAGAGAATCGATTGTAATAGTTAATGAAATTTTGAAACATACTCTAAAAGTGACAGTTAAAACACGTAGAACAGCCCTGGCCTGTTTTCTCAATGGTTAGAGCATCAGCCCGCAGACCAATGAGTCACAGGTTCGATTCCAGTCAAGGGCATGTATCTCGGTTGCAGTTCGTCCCCGGCCCTGGTTGGGTCATGCGGGAGGCAACCAGTCAATGTGGCTCTATCACATCGATGTTTCTCTCTCTCTCCCTCCCACTCTGTCTGAAGATAAATGGAAAAATATCCTCGGGTGAGGAATAAAAATCAAACAAACAACAACGACAAAAAAACATGTAGAACAGGTACATAAATAAATATCCTTTATTAAGAAGTATATGTTGCCCGGCCAGTGTGGCTCAGTGGTTGAGCATCGACCCATGCACCAAGAGGTCGCCAGTTCGATTCCCGGTCAGGGCACGTGCCCAGGTTGTGGGCCTGATCCGCAGTGGGGGGCATGCAGGAGGCAGCCAGTCGATGTTCTCTCTCATCGATGTTTCTATCTCTCTCTCCCTCTCCCTTCCTCTCTCTGTAAAAATCAATAAAAGGAAAAAAAATTTAATAAAAAAAAAGAAGTATATGTTAGCCCTGGCCAGTTTTGGCTTAGCGGTTAGAGTGTCAGCCCACGGACCAGAGAGTCCCAGGTTCGGTTCCCGCTAAGGGCACATACCGTGGTTGCAGTTTGTCCCCGACCCCAGTTGGGGTCGTGTGGGTGGCAACCAGTCAATGTGTCTCTCTCACATCGATGTTTCTCCCTCTCTCTCTCTTCCTCCCTCTCTTCCTCCTGCTCTATCTGAAGATAAATGCAAAAATGTCCTTGAGGATAAAAAAATTAAAAAAAAGAAGTATATGTTAACAAGACCATCTCAAATAAGTAGGTAAATGATAAACTATTAGGACAAATGACTATCAATTTTTTAAATCAGATCCTTATCTCACATTATACTGAAAATATATTCCACATGGATTAAAAATCTAAATATTAAAAACAAATTTACAAATTACTAAAAGAAAATATAGAATATTTTAAATGTTTTGGTGGGGATCTAGCTTCCTAAGCATACGATAAAAAACAGAAGTCAAATTGGAATAACAGTTTCAAAGAAAAAAGAAAAGAAAACCTCCTTATATAACAAAAGATACCACAAAAGTTAAAAGCTAAGACAAATGATATGTGGAGAAAAAATACTTACATCATATGTATCAAAGGATTAATAATCATAACATGATGTTTTAAAAGGTCTTTTACAGCAATAAGAAGACAAAGTAGATTTATATACTCAGAGCAGAGTGAATGAGTTACAAAAACTGGAGCAGAACAAAATAAAATAACCCGCCAAAATCTACCTACAAAAATTTGTGTGTACACAGAAAAGGGTACGGAAGAACATATACAAAACTGTTAAGACTTTTTTTTTCTTTATAAACTTCTATATAAAATAAACCTTTCACAATGAACATGCTTTTTTTTCCTACCTCTGTTCAATTATAAAAGAAAAAATATTGAATGATAGTTTTAACTTGAATGGCTAATACTTTCAGTAAGAATCACAAGCTTCCTCATTTCCCAACAATCATTTAACCTCAAAATCTTATGACATTTGGAAAATATATCTTCACATTATCAACATTCTCCTAAGAATTCTTTAAGTAAAAGTAAGCCAGCTTGTATCCTCCCCAAATGGGCCACAATATTCCATGTCTAGTGGCCCTCTGTTCAAAGCCAGTTCCAACCTAATTTCAAAATTAAAATGTCTAAACCAGACAAGAAATTTGGCACCACTGGACAAAGTACTGAAATGGAGCCCACATGTACAAAAGATGCCTGCTCGTAACAAACAGCTGTTTTCAGAGTCACTGCAAGTAATTCCATATTCACTTCAGTTTCAATTCTGAATCATTTCTGGGTCATAAAGCTGGAAAAAAAATTGTCACCTCTGAATAAACGCAAGCTTCAGCCCCCAGATCGCTAAATGTGGAAAAAGTGCATGCCCTCAAGAAGACTGCCAATGGAAGAAGGGTTTTTCAAAAAATGTAGTTCACAAACACGGCAGGAAAATCTTGTATAGGCTACCACTTTAATTCCCTCAACCACTTTGGAAACTACTGGAAATAAAAGACTAAAAAGTAAAACAATGAGAAAAGATTTTTTTTATCTTACATATTGAAAGCCTATAAAATCTATTTGTTTTTTCAGTTGCCTTTAACCGAAGTTAGAAGACTAAGCTATTTTGCTCTGGATCGACTGGAAATTAGCTTCACTGGTTTCTTACAATGCATTTAGAAATTTCCAGCAGCTATAATGAATTATATGACTACTTAGAGGGTTGTTGTTTTTTAATCCTCACCCGAGGATATTTTTCTATTTATCTTCAGATAGAGTGGGAGGGAGTGAGGGAGAGAAACATGGATGTGAGAGGGACACATGGACTGGCTGCCTCCCCCGTGACCCCGACCAGGGCCGGGACCGACCGCAGCCGAGGTCCGTGCTCTTGGCGGGAATCCAACCGGCGACTCACTGGTCTGCGGGCGACGCTCTAACTGCTGAGCCAAAACAGCAAGGGCAAGAGGGTATTTTTTTTTAATTACTTAAACTTAACAAATGTACTACATGTAGATTTGCCTAATACTTATTTATCTTCACATCATTAGACCGGAATTTATTAAAGTGATAGAAACTGCCAGGTGTTGGAATAAAAACACCCTCCCCTTTCCCTTGAACTGTAACTCAAACAACTTGAAGCTACAATAATCAGTACCCATGTCTCAGAAGATATAATCATAACTAAAATGAAATCATAAATGAATGAGGTAACCGCGCCGAGGAAAGAAGAGACTCATCACCGCCCTCACACGCGTGACAGGCAGGAGCCCGGCTCCAGAGCCCGCGCAGCCGCCCCGCGCAGCCGCCCCGCGCAGCCGCCCCGCGCAGCCGCCCCGCGCAGCCGCCCCCCGCGCAGCCGCCCCCCGCGCAGCCGCCCCCCGCGCAGCCGCCCCCCGCGCAGCCGCCCCGCGCAGCCCCGCGCAGCCGCCCCCCGCGCAGCAGCCCCCCGCAGCCGCCCCCCCGCGCAGCAGCCCCCCGCGCAGCCGCCCCGCGCAGCAGCCCCCCGCGGCAGCCGGAGTTCCGCCGCCAGGACACCTGCAAACAAAGCACTACAGCACCTAGGTTCTGGTTTTCCAGAGGTAAACAATCTCTGCGGCCTGACTTACCAATAAAGATGTCAGTAAAAAGACATCATCAGGAGGAGAGCATGACTAGGTTTTAAGTTCTTAGTGAAGTTCCTTGTCTTAAATAAGGGAAAGACAAATTTTATTGGTAATGTTAAAAACTGCACACTCCAGCCCAGCCGGTGTGGCTCAGTGGTTGAGCGTCGTTCCATGGACTGAGGTCACTGGTTCCATTCCCGGTCAGGGCACGTGCCTGGGTTGTGGGTCCGATCCCCAGTGGGGGGCGTGCAGGAGGCGGCCAATTGATGTTCTCTCTTACACTGAAGTTTCTCTCTCCCGCTCTCTACAAAAATCAACAAAAACATATTTTTAAAAAAGAAAGAAATAGCACACTCCATTCAGTCAGAAAAAAAAAAAAATAGCTCTTCAGGTTCACTGATAACTTTATTATTTGCCAATGAGCAGCACACTGTCAGAAAGATCTAGGGGGAAATGCCTGGACACGTACAGCATTAAGAGCACAGACAGTCCTGGCCGGTTTGGCTCAGCGGTTAGAGCATCAGCCCGTGGACCAAAGGGTCATAGGTTCCATTCTCGGTCAACCGCACAGACCTGGGTTGCGGGTTCAATGCCCTGGCCCCAGCTGGGGTTGTGAAGGAGGCAACCAGTTGATGTGTCTCTCTCACATCGATGTTTCTCTCTCTCTCCCTTCTTCCCTCCCTCCCTTCCACTGTCTCTAAAAATCAATGGAAAAATATCCTCAAGTGAGGATTAACACATACACACACACATACACCACAAGATAAAACTTTACAACTATTAGAATGACCAAAATGGTATCATGCGAGTGTGAGTGAGTACATGGAGCAACTGGAACCCTCATACACTGATAGACAGGATATAAAATAGTACAGTACTTTTGGAAGGCAACTGGCAGTTTCTTAAAAAGTTAAACACACACCTACCACCCATATGATCAGCCATTCCACTCCAAGGTGTTTACCCCAGAAAAATGAAAACTTAAGTCTACCCACACTTCCACATCAAGTTCACAGCAACTCTATTCACAACAGCCAAAAACCAGAAACAATTGGAATGTTCATCAATAGATGAATGGATAAGCAAATCCTACTATATCCATACAATGTAACACTAATCAGATATAACCATCAGCAATAAAAAGTAACAAACTACTGATACAGACATCAACAATGATGAATCTTAAACGCTGGATGCTGATGAAAGAAGAGTACATCCTAAATAAGGCCATTTACATGAAATTCCAGAAAAAAACAAAGCTAACCTAGAGTGACAGCAAATCTGTGGTCTCCTAGGGGTAGAGGAGGGTGGGGATGAATGCAAAGGGTACTAAAGGAACTTTGGGGATAATAGAAAAGTTTAATGTCTTGATTATGTGGTCATTACATGGGTATATATATTTGTCAAAATGCAAATCGTATAATTAAAATAGTTCAATTTTACTGAATGTAAATTACACCTCAATCAAGTTGATTATGAATATTAAAATGTTATTTTGAGAGGGAAATCTATGAAATTATCATGTTGCTTAAAATGTTTATAGTACCTTCCAGTACTTTCAAATCTTTGACACTCTGTAAAAGAATCTCAGTAAAGGCTGAGATTATTATGCCCATTTTATAAATTGCTGGGGTGGGGGCAGGATACACGGTGGTAGTAATTAGAAGCATGAGTTAGGGACATAACATTACATGTGGGCATATTTATCCAATAACTATGAACAACTGACAGGACAGGATAAACAAAGTGCTGGGCCCTTATCTGCTGGAAACAAAACTGGCTAGAACCACATAAAAAATAAAGGACAAAGAAAAAATATACATATTCCCAAGAAGAAGGTGGGAAAAGGCAGGAAAGATGGCCAACATCACCTACATGTACCACACAGCACAAATAAAGAAGAAACGCAGTCATGTGCACAACCATCACCTTTAACATCAGTAAAGTGGGAAGGAGCTCAGAACCCAAGACAACTCATCTGAACCCAGACTTCCACTGACCACTGATTCACTCACATTTATTAAGGTCATTAACTCTGAGCACCTCAGTGTCCTTTCTCTTTTTAAACTAAAAATATTAATTCTGGTCCCTGAATAACCCCTTTTGAACACTGCAAATATATATTTTATAAAAATCTATGTGAAAAACAATCTAAAAGCTATACCGTCAAGTTATACTCTCTATGGAAAAGCATGCAACGAATACACGACATTATTATCAAATCAGATTAATAAATATTAGGTATAGTAAGAGTAAACAATGGCTCCCTATCACCTGTAAGATCAAGCCTAAATGCCTCAGCTAAAAACTCATGCCCTGCATTAACTGACCCCATTCCAACTACCTAAAATATATCAATCCAAATTCATCTACTCTCCCCCAAACATCTGTGTCCCCTCCCTGGACATGCTGTCCTCAAACTACTGTCACCAATCCAACTCTATACTTTGTTTAAAGGTGAGCCCAAAGTCCACTGGCCTAATAAAACTCTGCTGATCCCTAACCCAAAGTGTTCTTTCCTTTCTCTGAATTTCTAGTGCTTAATCAGCACTATAAAACAGGGCATATAATTTTAAACCACATTTTTCTATTCTCTAATTATGTTTTGCTTTCTAAATCTTATTTCTTCACCTACAAAAAGGAAGAGCCTTAGAGATGGACAGCTGACTTCTGCCCTGAGGTCACTTACCACGCTGTTAGAGAGACAGTGAGCAGGGTGTGTTGCTCTCAGTGATGCTGTAGCACAAACCTGAGGCGTTGGACATCAACTGCATTCCATTTTGGCAACATCAGCAAGAATCTAAGGTTTCACTTGCCCCATCAAGAGTTAAGTTGGGAGAAGGAAAGTTTGACAGTTCTATATCCAAGTTGCTGGGCTTTTTGTTTTTTTGTGGGCCCCCCCACCCCCGTTTTTACTGTGGAAAAGTTCAAACATATGCATAAGGAGAAAGAAATAGTATAATGTAGCTCCTATACCCATCAGCCAGCTACAACAATTATAAACACATGGCCATTTGCAGCTATATCCTGACCACTTCTTGCTCTCCCTAGCAGATCCCAGACGCCCCATTATGTCATCTATATGTACATACTTCAGTATATATTTCTAAAAGGTAATTACTTTTTCTTTTGCATATTACAATATTATTTCTCCACCTAAAAAAGATAACAATTCCTGAACATCAAATATCCAGGCAATGCTCAAATCTCCCTATTGTCATATAATTTTTTTTAGCAATTGGTTTATTCAAGTCAGGATCTAAGATTACTTCAGGAGGAAAATGGTTCCTTTTCTCCTGCTCCATGACCTTTTACTCCTTCAATGTCACACACTTACCTTCTTAATTTGTAGGTGTAGGTGGAAGAGGACTGCCTTTTCCCCGTACCCTCTACTCCCCTTCTTAATGAAGAAAATAGCCTTTCTTACTCCCACTACGGAAGTCGGCCTTTACCTTAGCGCTTTCAGCACATTCAGAAAGCACTTCATCCCATGGCACAGCCTCCTTCCTTCACAGTCAAGTTGCCACATTTCAGTTATTACTCAGGAAGAGTTTTGAACTCAAACATCACATAAATGTGACTAATGTAGGCCCATTAAAAGATTATTTTCCATGTCTATTAATTTTTCTAAGGAGCTCAATTTTAAATTTTAAGTTATTACACTGTCAGCTTCCCGTTCTAAGTGAGTTAACATTTGGTGGTGCATTTAAAGCCTGAAAGAGTACAGGCATAGTACTGAGAGATCAACATTCGGTGAACTCTATTCCTTAGCCGTGAAATTCACCCCGTTAGTCACAAGTGGAACCAGATAAGAAGCTATGCAATAATCAGCTCAAATACGAACCCTCCTCTAGAACATAATATGCACGCAGACAGTGGATCAGTGGGGTCACTTTCATTCATTTTCAGCAAAGATTAACAGAAGCAGATAGCAAATGTTAGGCAAACAACTGGGAGAAATTTCTTAAAAAGTATCATCTGTACAACTTCCAAACTCCAAGAGCTAGTAACCTGGACATTCAGCAGGGCAGGCTGAATCAAACCCTTTTATTACCAGCTTCCTTCAGCACAGCATTGTGGAGGACAAAAAATAACATGATGGTCTCTGTCTTGAAGAAACATACACTCATCCTGGCCAATGTGGCTCAGCAGTTAGAGCATCAGCCCACGGACTGAAGGGTCCTGGGTTTAATTCCCAACCAAGGGCACTCGCACTCTCTCTCCCTTCCTCCCTTCCTCTCTATCTAAAAAAAAAAATCAATCTCAGGTGAGGGTTAACAAACAAACAAACAAACAAAAAAAGAAACATACACTCTAGCTGGTCAGATGAGACTGAGATACTTCACCAATTGAACCCACAGTATGAGATATACCAATAATCACTAAACTCTGTGAATCAGATTTAAAGTAGCGTAGCTCACAGAAGGGGTGGGTCAGCAAGGGCTGAAGAAGTTAGAACTATGAGAAGGTCAGAAGAGCTGAACCTGGGAGCAGGCAGGACGGAAACCAGTCGCACCAGGACAGCCTGGAAGCTCATGGGGGCACAGACCATGCTCTCTCTCGTTCACCACTCCACCCCATGCCTGGCACCGTGTCTGGAACACAGGACACACTCAAATATATGTCGATGGACAGAAGGAGGGAAAGATGGGAGGAAAAAGAATAGGCGTTCTAAAAAACAGATCTTTTTTAAATGAAAGATTAAAACATGGCAATTCCGTGAAACAGTGAGGAGACAGATACAGAATGGTGAGAAATTAGGTTTAAAAAAAAAAGGTAGGAAGAACTGAAACCATCCATGGTTTTAAAAATCAGCCAAAAAAATACAAACTGATCCAATATTAAGTACTAAAATACTGTGTCCAGAAAGTGCATTCTGTTGTGTTTGTGCGTTTTCCTAAGACGGTCATTCATCTCTGTGAAGTTATAGTGCGTAACCTGGAGAGTGTACTACATTCCCCCAGAGGAGGACTGATCCCACTGGCCAACACGGATGAATGATTACTTTTCTCCTGAATATTTCTGCTATCTAGAAATGTGATTAGGTTATCAGTAAGGTCAGTTTCTTTCATAGCTGTGTAATCAAATGCCTGAGACTCACCACAGTTAAGGCGAGAGACAGTGTAACCTGGCAGGAAAGCCGGTGACTACTGCTGCATCACAGCTTCTAAGTCATTATTTCACCTAAGTGTCGATGTCCGTATTAACACTCCCCTACAATGGTTGTTGGAAGTACATCAAAGTATTGTTCAATTAAGTATTCTCCAATATTTTGCAAGATAATTTTAAAGGATTAGGGGCAATAAAATCTAGTTGGGTCTAAAGTTTATAAACCAATATTTGTTAAGTCAAGGAGATTCTTACCTCCTCAAAATTCACAGTGGGAGCAGAATTTATGATATGGTGATCTCAGTGCATACGGATTCCCCAGACATCCCCCCTGACACGTCCCCGGTCCTGGCTACTGCCAGCTGGGACCTTCAGTGGCAGCTCTATGATCTTTACATAGAAGCACTTTCGGAACTACAGTCTAATGAGGGAGGGGGTTACTGAAGAATTTACCTTAAAACTATATACGAGTGGCAAGTGCATAAATTACTTTACTTTAAATTATATGCAAATTAAGAGTGCTTCTGGCCAGCTCTTAGCATTCCTTCTACCCTTTTAGTCCAAATCACCCAACAGACAAGCTGTCTGGTTGCATCGAACTGTTACAATGACAGTGATGAGTTCTGGAACTTGGAATTCCACTGTTCAGTTTCGGTGCCTCACACCTGGTATGTGGGAAGAACAAGAGCCTTGCAGTCACACTGACCTACTTACAAAGTTCAGCTCCACCACTTCAAGGTTTGTGACCTCGGACAAGTTACCTAACTGAACTTTAGTTTCCTCAAGGAAAACTAGGTAAAACAACAGATACTTGGCAAAACTGAGGCAGGAGAGAAAGAAGTCAGGCAAAGGTCCCAACACGTGGAATGAGGAAGTAGGAGCGGACATCACAGACCAATGAGCTCTTGGGTCCTCTCACCAGAGCCCCCCCTCCACCCGTTAACACCAGATCAATCCAAGATGGAGGAAAAATCAAGAAGCCAACCCCAAAGCTCATTATACCATCATTATAACGAAAATTGACGACATAACACTTCCAAACAGATCCTATTGGGAACAAGACCCCCTTCCAACCAGAAGGTGGAGGCACTGGAGCCACAAAGTTCAGGAACCACCCAAGCCTGGCAGCACATAAAATCCCAAGAAGTGAGTGACCACACCTCACTCTCGAGTTCACCCATGTCCACTCGTGTACTTTCACTTCTTTCATAGCGGCACCTGGGAGACTTACAACCAGGGGAGCAGCGGGTGGAGGCAGCTCATCCTGGGCTCACCCTGACCCTGTCTCCAGGAACCCGCATCCTGGCATCTTCTCTCCACCTAAATACAACTTGCTTTCTCTTTCATTCGCATTCATCTTGAGTTGTCTCCTGCAGAAAGTCAAGAACCTGCAGGTCAAGGAGTGCTTAGGGGTCTCATTTTGGGTCCTCCTCCAGTAACAGCATGAATTGCAGAAAGTATCCAAAAGAGTAGCCACTTAGCATACCGCAATTATGATGGGAGGCTGATAACCAGGCCTGCACGCAGGTTTCCAAACAGTGTGAACTCTATAGTGGGAGCATGAATCAGCCTTTCTCCAGGCCAGCCGGGAGAAGACTTGCCTCTCTCTCACAGTTTCACCTGGTCTCCAGAGGGAACAGGCCCTCTCCCAGTGTGTCTTCAGGCCAGTGAACAGTGCGGCCACACCTTTGTCATCAGCGGGCCATCATCCTCTTCCTGACTCGGGGCCCCTAGACAAGCCAGTGTTTTCACTACTACCTGTTTCTGTTTCATGGCCTAGGCCAAATGCATTCCCTTAACAGATCCTGACTGCTGTTTTGCCCCCGTCTATTCTAGGGCACTGTGAAAGTCCCGTTTCTCAGGAACCATGTTTTGGCTTACCATACATGCTACTGTACTCTAAGACGGCAATCAATGCCTATTTGCCTCTTTGTCTCTGTCACGGGCTGATTGCCAGATCTTCTCTCCCCTGGCAAATAGTATCCCAATTTCTAGAATGACAGGTACGTCCCTCTCTCAAGCTTGCCTCACCCAGGTTTGCCTCTCCTCCCTCTGGCACCACGTCCACACATCCCCGCAACAGGATCTGCGTTCAGGGCAAAGTGCCAAGACTCACACAGGCGTGAGAAACCCTGGTGCTTCTACCTCTCCACTCAGACTAGCTCTGAAGGGCCAGCACCTCCTTCTGTGGAAACGCTGTGCGCACAGGACTGCAGTGAGACCCAGAGAGGACATCTGTGAGGACACGATACAGATCTAAGACAGTCCTACAACTACAGCCAGTTTCTATTATGGTTTGACGTTTACTTCTGAATATAAAACCGTAACATAACTTGTAAATCCTCTAGCACTATTTATATTAGCAAAAGACTGGAAATAAATAGCCATCTATAAGAGGACTATTTTTTTTAATATGATAAATTCTTTCATGGGAATACTGTACAACTTTTTTTTTAATTAGAAAGCTTCTAGAGTTATGTGTAATAATCCTCAAGATATAATAGTGAAAAAAAGCAGATTAGTGTGTAGAATTTACAATTTTTTAAAAAGGGTTACAGTAAATAGATATACACATCCACGTGCATACATATAAAATACCTCAGGATACATAAGACACTGACAATACCAAGTGCCTGTGGGAAGAGGCTCTGGGTGGCTGGGTGTCATGTGTGGGCAGGAAACTTTTCTGTAGCTCTTGAAATGCTGAAACCCAACTCCCCTGCATGGGGTAGGACAGTCATCTCTTCAGGCACCTGTAACGTGGAGATTGCATGAACCACTCCTGAGGGCGACAGCTCATCAGACAGCTCGTGTCCTCAGCAGCCTCAGCAGCACATACGACACCTCCTAACAGCGCCTTCTCTGACCTACTCCAGCAAGGGACCAGAGTTCATTTCCTTCCAGTCCAACTCCCGGACTCGCTACTTGTGTGTCTACGTGCTATGCACTTCACACTCAACGTTATTTGTAAACTCTTGAAACATACTGTCGTCAGGGTTCTGCTCTAAGCCATTAAGGGGGCCCTCTGAACCGGAACAGTCCCTGCTTTCAGGACTGGCCGGGATCCATGCCAATGCTAACTTTTCTGAACCAAAGACTGAGTTCTGTCTCTTAATCACATAAGATTTACTAATTTGAGTCTCAACATTAGATAGCTATAATGCAGACCATCCCCATTTTTAGTAAATTATGTTAATTTCTCCCAATCTGGCAGAAAAGTACCCCTTCTGAACCTTGAACCTTGCAAAATAACTATTTCACAGGCTTAGGTAACACCAAGGCAACATTCTCCCAAACCTACATTTTAAAAGAGCCTTAAACATACATGACTTTAATCATGCTGGAATGACATAACAGGACCTAAAACGCTGCTCCAAACAGGCAGCGCGGAAAGTCTACCTCCATTCTCGCTCTCCTGTGGCAAGCAGTTTATTTTTGGACCAACCCTAAGAAGTAGCACTTTGTTGACTATGAGCTTCATCCTCTGACTGTTCCCTTTCACATCCAACCTTGGTTCTTGCTTTCTGGCACAAAGCTCCAAAACCTCAACGGAATTCATAATGAAACGCTGGGTTACTTTGGTGCAAAAAGGTCAAGCCTACAAAAGCTTTCTAATTGGGAAATCTCTTCAATAAAAGCATATAGAAACTTGCTGACTCATTTTACCTCTTCTCTTTTTCCAACAGCTATTTGCTTCCTTTGGAGCAAATCCTCAAACACAAAAGCCAACCACCCAGCAAAGCTCGAATACAGACAGGTGTTTTGCAAGCACAGTAAATCTCAAGAGTAACTAATCAACATGAGATATCATCTACTAACAAGCTGCTTACTAGTGCGCTGGGGCAGTCATCTGCCTAAACATCTCTCAGTTAAGACTAGCTTTGAGAAAAAGAAAGAATACAACTAAAAGAAACCCATTTTTCACCAACTGGAAACTTGCAAAATGAAGAATCACATAGGTCAACTGGTCCCGCCACACAAAAACCCTCTATTCCAGGGCTATTTTCAGTGGCACTTAATTCCAGGGTGGAGACGAAGGGTCTCAAACCTGTTTGCGTATTTTTCTACTTTAATCCTCTAAAATCCTTGGTTAGTCTTATTAAAGAAAAGTCGGAAAGAGCTTGACAAAGCCATTGCTCTTTTCTTGTTTAAATAAAACGGGTGATCCTCTGAAAACACACTTGAAACTGGCAGTTTCAGAAGCACTCCACTGTTCCAACCAAAAAGCAAGCATTTTATCACAATGGTCTGCCTGGCTTCGTTAGCTCTGCTCCCCAGCTATTCAATTTCTCTGCTTTAAACTTCTCTTCTACAAGATCCCAAATCTGGTTCCTACATAAGAAAGACATGAGGGAAAACCTCAAGAAAATACTCTATTTCAGCTATAAGAATTTCTAACGTTTTACAGAGAAAAGGAGGCTGCACTGAGAAAAAGAAAATGATTCTTTAGCAATGTTATCTGAACTTCACTCAGTCCTATCTGATGAGCTGATCTAACACTGCATGCCCAGGAAGGTGCCATGCACAAGGGGGAAATCAAGGTCACTAACCTGAACTCTGCACACCACTCTCAGGTAATCTCTTTTCCACTATCTGCTTTGATGTCAGCTGGGTGCCAACAGATTATTTTTGTTTTCTTCTTTATAAACACGAGGACATAATGTTCATTTGAAATTCCAATTTATTACAAGTTTACCCCTCAATGGGGCCCTTGCTCCTCAAAGACAATTTAAAAACAACAAACAATTCAGGTATCACTGAAGTTGGAACACAGGATGCTTACTGTTAATAAGAACAGACTGGCTCTGGGGTAAGAGGCAGGAGAAGGTGTTGGTGGCTGGGATTGCGAAACTGCAATGTCAGTGCTAACTCCAAGCCTATGGGAGAGGGGACAGTAAGCCTATCCACCAGCCACTTGAACAAGGAAGACAGGGGAGACGGGGACCACACCTGGATGTTTAATACTAAGAGGATTTATTCTCAAGTTCTGTAAGTTGCAATCCCCTTGATGGAATGCTTTTCCCTTAATTTAAATAGGTACAGAAGAACCTAGGTGCTAAAAATTTCCAAATCAAAGTTGATAGAAAAAATAAAATTAAACCCTGTTTTGTGTGTTTATCAAAATCTTCCATAAAAGGGAAAGTCTATAAAGTTTTGCCGAAACGTAACTACTAGCACTACAGTTGACATGGGAAGGGGCTGTCTAGCTTCTCCTCCCATCCCTCCTGCCACCTCCCACTGACACTGACCATGGAAAGATGCAGGTTCTCAGGGAATAGTCTGAGGCCAGAAAAGGGATGGGAGGAGGGGGATGGAGATGGAAATGGGGTGGGGGGGGGACAGCCACAGGGGCAAGCAGGGTGATGTCCCCTCCTTCACCAGGTCACACTGATTGCTGTGATGAGCCTCCAACCCACTTCTCTGAAGGGGGGGGGGGCTGAGGGAGGAGATGGGGCAAAAGAAAGCAAACTCATTATCATGTAAATTGCACTGTACACGTGCCAAAGCAAGATGACAGAATATTTTACAATATGCTCTTTATACAATATTACTGCTGAACCAAACAACTTTTAATAACCAGAAAAGTCCATTTTTTAAAAATAAACATTTCAATTCTTCCTGCTTTTCTTCTGCTTCCCTAAGAGCTTGTTTGGTACGTGGGTGGGCTGGGCTCTAACACCCCTCTGACCAGATTCATCAAAGTAAAGGTTATATGCATGATTATAAGCAGGACTCCAGTCTCTAAGTGAAGTCCCTTAGTTTGTTTGTTTGTTTGTTTGTTTGTTTGTCTGAGGGAGTGAGATGAGGTGGGGGCAGGGAGAGAGCTGTCACATGGAAGAGGAAGGGTATTCAGGAATGGCTCCAGACATTTCCCTTTTACTCTGCCAAGATCAACTCAAAAGAGCACAACTGTTCATAATGCTGGTGAATACAGAATTCTGTATGGCACTCACTGATACTGGCATCGGGGAGGGGGAGGGGGAGGGGGAGGGGGAGGCGGAAAGAGGCAGAGTGTGGGCTTAAAGAAAGAAGGCTGTATATAAACACAGACTTTTAAAAATCACCACCAAGCCCTGGCCAGTTTGGCTCAGCGGTTAGAGCGCTGGCCCACGGACCACAGATACCCAGGTTCGGTTCTGGCTAAGGGCATGTACCTCGGTTGCAGTTTGTCCCCGGCCCCAGTTGGGGTTGTGTGGGTGGCAACTAGTCGATGTGTCTCTCTCACATTGATGTTTTTCTCTCTCTCTCTTCCTCCCTCTCTCCCTCCCGCACTATCTGAAGATAAATGCAAAAATGTCTTTGGGTGAGGATAAAAAAAATAAAAATAAAAATCACCACCACCTCCCTAACTGGCCTAATTACACTTGATGCTTCTATGTAATACAGTAATCCTACCCCTGGAGACCAGAGGGCTTGGCACTATTATGCTGGCAAGGGATCTCAGGAAAGAAGAAAGGAAAAGGAACTGGGTTCACACCCTTGGGCTCTTCCTGGACACTTTCAGAAAGGGGAGGCTAAGGCCATCTCCAACCCAGGTTTCTAGGCAGAGACCACCAACCCAATATTATGCTCTCCAAAGAGCTCTGCTTGAATAAGGCCCTACGGAGAGTTTTAGAAAAAGAGCACAAGCTTGGGATAG
Organism: Tadarida brasiliensis; assembly: GCA_030848825.1. Classification (NCBI taxonomy): domain Eukaryota; kingdom Metazoa; phylum Chordata; class Mammalia; order Chiroptera; family Molossidae; genus Tadarida; species Tadarida brasiliensis. The sequence goes on from CM061268.1 coordinate 89,294,098, forward strand.
GCATCTCTGGACTCCCTGTGAGGTCCCCCCTTCCAAATTCTTCTCCATCTTCCTCTTTCGCCTCCCTCCCACTTTTCCCTTGCTCTCCCCTGGATTCCCCCAAGCTCAGCTCCCTCTCCCTTACGAGGCCCTGCCTCTCTATTTCTTCTGCCTTCGTCCCCTACACTGTCCTCCAGTCTCTGGCTTACTGTCCCCTCCATCGGCAGCAAGCCCATCAGGAAACTCCTTGCATTTCCTACGGACATGTGGGTGGCCAGAAAGGTGTTTATGCTACAGAGCGGCAGACGCTGCTGTCTTCCCGTGCGGGCGGCACCGGGCTGCCGGGCAGCTGTACGGCTTGGCACTGGCAAACACGTGCTCCGTGGCGGCCAGGAAGCCCTCACAGAGCGGCAGGAACTTTGTGTCTGAAGTCCAGGGGCTGGGTGATCACGTCACAGCAGTCCTCTCAGCCTCACCTCGGACACAGACTCGCTGAAGGGCCAGCTGACAAACAGGCAACGCTTCACAAACGTGCGCGTCATCCTTGTGCAGGGACAGTGCTAATCTTCTCTGCATCGTTGCAATTTTATCCTTTTTTAAAAAATGTTTTTGTTGACTTTAGAGAGAGGAGAGGAGAGAGAGAGAAACATCCATCAGCTGCCTCCTGCACGCCCACACCAGGGATGGAGGCCGAAACTGGGCATGTGCCCTGACCCGGAATCCACCTGGGACCTCTTGGTGCGTGGGATGACACGCACCCAAAGGAGCCACCGTGCCAGGGCTACAGGATCCCACGTCAGCGCGTGTGCGCGGAAGCGAGCGCCCAACAGAGCCCCGATGCCACTTCTGCCACTGCCCTCGCGGTGTATTCTGCGCGAAAAGCTTGTGAGAAAAAAGGTTTCTCTAGAACTACCAAGACTATAAAATGAGAGCTTTTAAAACAACACCTTAGGATGTCAAGCCAGAACTGAGTTATGTCTATCCTAGAAAAGCTTTCTGGTGATACCTCAAATCACTTCTACTCTAGGCTGACTCTCGGAGCGAATTAAATGTCCAATCAGCAAGTTAAATGAGAGTCGTCGAAGGGACAGCAAGTTTTACTAAAGAAGATTACAATGCTTCCCAAACTGGTATAACATACTTAAGAATGTTTGCCCTGGCCGGTGTGGCTCAGCGGTTAGAGCATTGGCCTGCGGTCCAGAGAGACCTGGGTTCAGTTCCCGCTAAGGGCACGTACCTCGGTTGCAGTTTGTCCCCAGCCCTGGTTGGTTGTGCGGGTGGCAGCCACTCCATGTGTCCCTTTTACGTCGATGTTTCTCTCTCTTCCTCTCTCCCTCCCATTCTGTCTGAACAGAAAATGGAAAAATGTCCTCGGGTGAGGATAAAAAAAAAGAATGTTTGAGGCGAGCCTTCCAAATACAGCTTAAACAGTATAAAGCCTCAATGATTAAAGCTATACAGTATCGCCCTGGCCGGTTTGGCTCAGCGGTTGGAGCGTGGGCCTGCGATCCAGAGAGACCTGGGTTCGGTTCCCGCTGAGGGCGTGTACTTCGGTTGCAGTTTGTCCCCGGCCCTGGTTGGCCATGTGGGTGGCAGCCACTCGATGTGTCCCTTTCATGTCAATGTTTCTCTCTCTCTCTCTTCCTCTCTCTCCCTCCCACTCTGTCTGAACAAAAAATGGAAGGGTGTCCTCAGGTGAGGATTAAATAAATAAATAAATAAATAAATAAAGCTATACAGTATCAAAGCAAGCAAGGATAGTACAATCAATGAATTAGAAGAGTTCAAAAATGTATCCAACTATCTAGAGAATTTGCAGATAAAATAGCTTTCTAAATCAAGAGGAAAATGTGGGTTATTCAATAAATTGTATTGGGACAGCAACTGAGACCACTGGAGAAAAAGATAAATTCATTTATTCAATAAATGAAGGGCCTAATCTGAGGTAAGCACTATGGTAGACAATGAAAATAAGAAATGGCTCGGCCGGTGTGGCTCAGTGGATTGAGCGTCGGCCCATGGACTGAGAGGTCCTGGTTCGATTCCCGGTCAGGGCACATGCCCGGGTTGTGGGCTCGATCCCCAGTAGGGGGCGTGCAGGAGGCGGCCAATTGATGTTTCTCTCTCACATCGATGTTTCTATCTCTCTCTCCCTTCCTCTCTCTCTAAAAAGTCAATAAAAAAATATTATAAAAAAAAAAAAAAAGAAACGGAAAAAAGTTACACAATCCATTGTCCTCGAGGAGCTTCCAGTCAAGTGGAAGAAGAAAGCCATCAATAACCACAAGAACAAATGTAAAATTTCAACTTCAATAAATTCTACAACTGATCCCCTCCTCATATGGTTTAAATCAAAATGCATTCTACATGACGTATCTAAATTTTTTTTAAAAACCATAAAAGTACTTGAAGAAAACATGGGTAAATATTTTTGTAAGATTAGAATGAAGAAGGAAAACAAGAAGCCATAAAGTTAAAAAAAAAAAATTGACTACATAAAAATGTTTACATTTTATATTTTTTTAATACACACACACACAAAGTCAAAAGACAAACACAGAAACACATCTGTAGTATTTTTTTTTCTTTATTGATTTTTAGAGAGAGGAAGGGAGAGGGAGAGAAAGATAGAAACACTGAGGAAAGAAAACATCGACTGCATGCCCCCCACTGGGGATCGGGCCCACAACCTGGGCATGTGCCCTGACTGGGAATCGAACCGGTGACCTCTTGTTGCAACCACTGAGCCACACCGGCTGGGCCATATCTGTAGTATTTTAAGGGGTAACTAATTTCCCTAATATTACAAAAGCTGTAACATTATAAAAAAAAAAAAAAATCAAAAAGCCCAACAGAAAAATGGACAAAGGGCACAGACAGTTCCAAGACAAAACACAAAACAGAAAAATTGAATGATATTCAAATTTCACTAATAAATAACTACAAACTAAAACAACATTTTATTTTACTTGTCAGATTGACTCACTTAAAAGATGGCTGGTTGCCAGTGTTGAAGAGAAAAGAAAAAGTGGTTTTATACACTCTTGTGTGAACTAGCCTGGCCTTTTCTGGAGGACAATTTGGCAACATTTATAAAATTTTAAGCACTTATACTTTGACTCAGACATGCTACTTCTAGTAAACTGTTATATTACTGAGAAAATGAAGAACCTAGTTTCAAAAGATCCTAACAATGTATATATCATAATAGAAAAGAATATAACTTTCAGAAAATTTACTCTAGGTTAGACCTAATAAAACTGTATCTAGTATTTTAAAAAATTAAATTAAGTCTGAGACTTAAGAGTCTGCTGAATAATAAGTCATGCAACAGCAAATGGAATAGAAAAAACATCAGCATTAAGTATGCACATACAAATATGAGGGAACATTAACTGACATAATTTGTAATTTTAAAAAAGCTGGAAACAACCTTAAAATCTACCAATTCTACTTACATAAATTATAGTGTATCCATAAACTGGAATACTCTACAGCCATTAAAAAGATTGAGACTAGGGCAAAATGTACTGACACGGAGGAGTGTTGCAGAGAGAGTATTAAATTAAACACCAAGTACTGGAACAAACTAGATGTGTGGTATGATTCCTTTATAATAAAATAATAAAAAAATAAACACTTTAAATGACGCTAATTTGCAAAGTCTGATTATAAGACACATGTATCAGACAGATACATAGATGTTTTTAAAGAGACACTGATGCTATAAATGTCCTGAAAAGGGAGAACTATCTGAAAGCAGGAGGAAGGTACAGAATGAGTACGGAGGAAAATATTCACAATAGAATATATCATTTCAAAGTTAGAATAATTCTAAAATAAAAAAACTAGGCTATTTTTATTTTATTTATTTACTTATTTGGGGGGGGAGTTAATTCTCACCCAAGGGTATTTTTTCCTTTGATTTTTAGAGAGAGTGGAAGGGAGGAGGGAGAAAGGAAAATAGAGAGAGAGAGAGAAACATCAATGAGAGAGAAATGATGTGAGAGAGACACACAGATCAGTTGCCTCCTGCACATGCCCCAACTGGGGCCGGGGATCAAATTTGCAACCTTTGACCGGAATCGAGCCCACAACCACCCGGTGTGCGAGCCAAATCTCTAACCACGAGCAATGCTGGCCAGGCTACAGTTTTTATTATTCCTTAGTTGGTTGATAAAAACAGTGCTTCCTTGTTTTGTTTGTGTTTTGTTCCTTGTTGAAATGAATACTGCACCATAGATTTGTGACTTGATTATATTTCTTCTTTTGTGAACTACCTGTGTACATATATAGCTCTTAAATATATTTCTTCTTGTTGCTGACCCACAAATCATTGCATATAATAAAGATGTTTTGCTTAAGTTGTTTAAAAAAATGAGGAAATCAAAATTTTAAATGTCTGTGCTGCAAACAAAACCATCACAAAAGTGAAAAGACTATGCACAAAATAGAAAATACCTTTTTTTCTTAATTTTTTTTTTCTTTACTGATTTTTAGAGAGAGAGCAAGGAAGAGATAGAAACATCGATGAGAGAGAACATCGACTGGCCGCCTCCTGCACGTCCCCCACTGGGGATCGGGCCCACAACCTGGGCATGTGCCCTGACCAGAAATCGAACCGGCGACCTCTTGGTGCATGGGTTGACACAACCACTGAGCCACACCGGCTGGGCAAAAATATCTTTAAGTCATATATCTGATAAAGGAACTCTATTCAGAATATATAAAGAATTCTTATAACTCAACAATAAAGACAAATAACCCAACTAAAAGGTAGGCAAAAAAGAAATCTAAACAGACACTTCAAAGATCTATGAATGGTCAGTTTAACATAAGAAAATACTCAACACCATTAACCATTAGGGAAATGCAAATCAAAACCATGAGATACCACTTCACATCCACTTGTATAGCTAGATCAAAAAGAAATAAAATAAAGATTTGGTGAGGGTAGGAAAATTAGAACCCTAACACAGCAGTTTTCAACCTTTTTCATCTTGTGGCACACATAAACTAACTACTAAAATTCTGTGGCACACACAAAATATATATTTTGCTGATCTGATAAAAAAAAATAGGTATAGCCTGGCCGGTCTGGCTCACTGGTTGAGCATCGATCCATGCACCAAGAGGTCGCCGGTTCGATTCCCGATCAGGGCACATGCCCAGGTTGTGGACCCGATCCCCAGTGGGGGGCGTGCAGGAGGTGGCCCATTGATGTTCTCTCTCATCGATGCTTCTATCTCTCTCTCCCTCTCCCTTTCTCTCTACTATCAATAAAGAAAAAAAAATACGATAAATAAAAAAGAAACTGTAGGCTCCATGAGGTTAAGTGATTTGCCCAAAGACAACTGCCAGACTAGTAAAACTGAAACTGAAAACATGTGGCCTGACTCCCACACCACTGCTCAGGTCATCACTACAGCCTGTCTCAAGCCACTGTGATGGACCAAAAAGGTTCCCCAAAGAGTGAGAAAAGCAGAACACAGTGGTATTAGTATAAGAAAAGGAAGAGAAAGTTAGGTAACACAAACTGAAATGTGGTTTTCCAAAATTTAATGTGACTCCAAAATGGACTGTTGGCCTAAAAATATCTAACAACCATTCGTATAAGACACTGCAACTGATATAACAGTGCCCTTTTTACTAAGCGCTCAGTTAGAGCAGGGCACCGCATGCAGCTGCTGACTGAAAAGGAAAAAGAGAATGAGAGCAGAGAGGCAGGGAAGCAGGCGGAAATCACTGGCCACTCTCCTGCACACAACAGAGGCCAATAAGTAACATGCTATAAACATGTTATTCTCAAGGACTGTGAACTCTTTTAAAGAGATCCATAAGTATTATCCCAAAATTTAACTACCTTCCAGAATTACTATACACACATAAGATATTTAGACAGAATATATGAAAGCGGTATCTCTGAAGCTGACGTGGACACGAAGATCACTTGCTGGAATACAGCTGCCCCATCTGACTAGAATAACAACATCACTGTTGATGCAGACAAGAAAGTAAGCCAAGAGCATACAGTCACTGAAAACATTATTTTGAGAGTTTAAAAAAATGAACTACTAAAAAAACATATCTATTGTCAGAACACTGCTTATGCAACACCAGAACATTTTGACAGAAGCAAAGGGCAACAGGAGGCAGGAAGGGGAAAGAAACACTCTGCAGGTGCCCAACGTACCCCTTAAACACACAGCTCCCTCCGCGCCTGCCTTCCACGAGGAGACCATCTGTTTCGTGTGGCATATGAACGAGGATTTCTTTTGCCAGGAACAGAAAACAACTTACTACATGAAAATGTCAGCTTGTTCTACAGAACACTACACTGGCAGTGAGCAGATAAAAACCTTTTAAACAAGAGAGTTTGAGCTGTTTCCTCATCAAATTTTTAACACTACTGGCCATTTATCCTTCAGTTCAGGTCATGTAAGCTCTAAAACAGTGGACAGCAGTACCAACCTGAAGCATACACCACACATAAAAGATTATATAAAATATCTCGTCCTCAAATTTCTCACAACTTTGGCTTAGTTAGCATTTTAAATTAATGTAGGAACTCTCCTAACTCATCTCCCCTCAACCAACTTGCCAAAAGAATCAACCCTTTCCCTTCTCTCTGTAAAACCACTGGTTTCCCCAGCAGGCAAACTGGCCCTAATTCATAGCTACTTTCTTATCCCTAGCTTTCTGCTCCCACCCATTCAGTTGCATGCTGACCAAGAATTGTTTTTTCCAGAACTATTTATACCAGTTGCTCTTGTTATTACAACTATATAATTTAATTAGGTAGGTAAACTGATAAGAGATCAGGGAGAACAGAAAGACATGTTGTTATAAAAACTAAGTTGAATGCTTAAAAAGATGTGGTAAAGTCAAATTAGATGTGGATGAGACAGCGTGAAAGATCGGAGGACCATAAAACTCGAGAGGGACTCTGTACTCGTACTGCTCCACAAATGCCTTTACAGTCCTGCTCTTGAAAAACGCAAATCAAAACTGGCAATCTTCGATGATGAACTATGGGTACGTTTAACGCAAACACGATGAAGGAACTCATTGGGCATACAGAGAAAGACCTTGGCCCCACATCAAAAGATTAGCAAATTTGGTTCTTAAATTGCAAAGAAAAAGGGACGGAGGAGAAACCTAGAGAGTAAAACAAACACACACATTTTTTTACAAACTTAGGAGACATCAATTAATTATAATGTATAAACTTTATTTAGACCCTGATTCAAACAAATAAATGGTTTAAAAGAATATATATATATATATATATATATATATATATATATATATATATATATATATGCCCTGGCCGGTTTGGCTCAGCGGTTAGAGCGTCGGCCTGCGGTACAGAGAGACCAGGGTTCAGTTCCCGCTAAGGGCATGTACCTCGGTTGCAGTTTGTCCCCGGCCCTGGTTGGTCGTGCGGGTGGCAGCCACTTGATGTGTCCCTTTCACGTCGATGTTTCTCTCTCTCTCTTTCTTCCTCTCTCTCCCTCCCACTCTATCTGAACAAAAAATGAAAAAATGTCCTCAGGTGAGGATTAAAAAAAAAAAAAGAATATATATATGTGGGAAATTTTACATTTTTATTTATTGGTTTGACAGAGAGAGAGGAAGGGAAGAACGGGGGAGAGGCAGAGAGAGAGAAACATCAATTAGTTGTTCCACGTATTTCAGCATCCACTGGTTGCTTTTGTATGTGCCCTGACCACAGATCAAACCCGCAACCTTGGCGTATGGGGACGACACTCTAACCAATTGCACTACCCAGCCAGGGCCAATCAGGGGAATTTTAACTCTGACTTGATATTTAATGACATTAAGGAATTATTGCTAATTGTTTTAGGTAGGGTAATAGTACTGTGGTTATGTTTCTTTGAAAAGGAATCCTCCTCTATTTAGAGATACATGCCAAAATATTTACGAATGAAATAATGGCATTCTGGGGTTTGTTTTAAAATGAACGAGGGAGAAAAGAGAAATAGGAAAAAGTATAGATGAAAGTATGGCTATGAGGTGAGAACTGCTGAAACTGGGTGACAGATCTATGTGTATGTGTGGGGCATCATTATACTATTCTCTGTACTTTTATGTCTGGAATTTTCCACAATAAACAATTTTATAAAAATTAGTGAATGAATGATATGTATACTTTAAATTAAAGTAATATATTAAAAGTATATGTGCAGCCCAGCCAGTGTGGCTCAGTGGTTGAGCATCGACCCTGCACCAAGAGGTCGCCAGTTCGATTCCCAGTCAGGGCACATGCCCAGGTTGTGGGCCCGATCCCCAGTGGGGGGCATGCAGGAGACAGCCAATCCATGTTCTCTCTCACCGATGTTTCTATCGCTCTCTCCCTCTCCCTTCCTCTCTCTCTAAAATCAATAAAGAAAAAACACTAAAAAAAAATTTTAAAGTATATATGCAGACTGGAGGCAAGATGGCCGAAGCCTAAGGAAGTTCTGTCCACTTGCTGCTAGCACAGGACGGGACTTGAGGCTAATGTGCAGAACATTCAACTTGTAACACCTAAAAACAGCTGACTGGAAATACTGGGAGTGGGGAGCGTGGCCAGGGGACAGGAGAAGATGTGAAGTGGGGGATGCCAGCAACCCAGGCAGATCTGAGGCACTGGAAGGACAGGAAGAGACTGCCTGCCCCTCCTATAAGCTACAGGCACCACCCTCAAAGTAAATCTGTTTAAAATATCCTAACAGGACCTGATACCCCGCAGAGCCCAGTGCTATGGGGGCCCAAAACAGGCCCAGCCTCTGGGTTAGGGAAGCCCACCACCGGACTACCTAGGATCCCGCCCTGCAGGGCTTCAGCCAGGAGGCCCAGGGCCAGGCAGGGACAGCAATTCACATAGGCTTGCACCAGAGAACTGTCCAAGAGGACAGTGACCCAGACACCAAGTGGCCAGATCCAACAACATTGGAGCAAAATCCAGTGAGCTCCACACATAGCAGATCCAAAGGTTTTTTGTTGTTGTGATTGTGGTTGTTTTGATGTGTGTTTTTTAATTTTAATTCAAATTTTTTTCTTCTTCCATTTCTTACTTTCCTATTCTATATTTCATTCAGTTTAGCATTATTACTTTCTAAAATTATTATTACTACTTCATTCATTATTTTCTACCTTTTGTTTTTCATACTGACCCTATTTCTGGTCTCTGCCTTCTTTGCTTTCATATTTTTTTCTCACTCTCCTAACTCTTTTGGACTCACGCCTTCTAGTATTTTTCGTGTGTGTGTGTGTGTGTGTGTGTGTGTGTGTGTTTTCTGTTCGTTTTTTGTCTTTTAATCTTTTTGTTGAGGCTCTTGCTTTTATCATTGTTGATGCTATTTTTTTCAGGTGCTTTTTGGATTGGTATGATTTTGCTTTGTATTCTTTACTTTCATTTTTTTTTTGTCCCTCTTCTAATTATTTTGGTCTCGTGCCTCCTAGTATTCTTAGGCATGTGCATGAGTGTCTCTTGTGTTTGTTTCTCTGTCTTTTAATATTTTTGTTGAGGCTGTTGTTTTTATTATTGTTGATGCTGATTTTTGGGGGGGTTCTTTTTGGTTTGGTCTGGTTCTGCTTTGTTTTGTTCTGTCAACACCTATACAACAGTTGGCACGACAGGGTTGAAACTCACAGTCAAAAACCCTGAGGGCTGAGCCCACTCACAAACAGATAACAGCAATCAAGACCCAAATTCAACAGGAGAGTCCACATACCTCACACAAGGGTCATTCCTAGAGCACCCAACTCAGATGATCAAGGAAAATGCTCCACTAGATCCCACAAGACGACCACCACACCAAGACTGGTAAGCACAGCTGTCTTATCTGATACACTGACCTGCTACACATCCCAGTGCACTTCACATGGCTCCGAACTACCAGACTTCTAAAATGATGAGACAAAGCAACAGCCCCCAAATTAAAGAAAAGGCCCTGGCTGGTTTGGCTCAGCGGTTAGAGCATCGGCCCACAGACCAGAGAGTCCCGGGTTCGGTTCCCGCTAAGGGCACGTACCTCGGTTGCAGTTTGTCCCTGGCCCCAGATGGGGTCGTGTGGGTGGCAACCAGTCAATGTGTCTCTCTCACATCGATGTTTCTCTCTCTCTTTTCCTCCCTCTCTCCTTCCCACTCTATCTGAAGATAAATGCAAAAATGTCCTTGGGTGAGGATAAAAATAAAAGAAAAAGAAAAGGAGGAATCACCAAAAAAGAAAATAAATGAAATGAAGGCAAGCAGTTTGTTAGATAAAGAATACAAAGCAATGGTATTAAGGGTGCTCAAACAACTCGGTGAGAATTACAAGCAACTTAATGAGAATTATAAGAGCTCAGTGGGAACTATACCAGCATGAAAAAGGAGGTAGAAGCTATGAATAAAAATCAAGTACAAATGAAGAATGACACAGTTGAAATAAAAAGTACCCTGGAAGGATTCAATAGTAGATTAGAAGAAGCTGAAGAACCAATCAGTGAGTTAGAAGACAAAGTAGAAAAAAAACACCCAATTAGAGCAGCAAATGGAAAAAAAAAAAAAATTGAAAAGCAGGAGGAAGGTTCAAAGGAGCTTTGGGACAACACAAAATGTAACAACATTCATATCATAGGGTACCAGAAGAAGAAGAATTGGAGAAAGAAATAGAGAACCTGCTTGAAGAAATAATGATAGAAAAACTTCCCTAACTGGGTGAAGGAAAAAGTCACACAAGTCCAAAAAACACAGAGAGTCCCAATCAAGATGAACCCAGAAAGACCCAGACACAGACACATCATAATTAAAATGGCAAACTTTAAAGACAAAGAGTCTTAAAGACCTGAAGAAAGAGACAGTAAGTTATCTACAAGGGAGCACCCTTTAGACTGTCAGCTGCTTTCTCAACATAAACACTGCAGGCCAGAGGGGAATGGATTAAAGCATACAAATTAATGAAAAGCAAGGGACTGAATCCAAAACTACTCTAATCCAGCAAGGCTATCATTAAAAATTGAAGGTGAAATAATGAGCTTCGCAGACAACAAAAAAAGGCTAAGGGAACTTACTAGCACCAAACCAGCATTACAAGAAAATTTAAAGTGATTGTTGTTTAAAAAAAAAAAAGAAAAAAGGAAAAAGAAATAGAGAAACAGAGGCATAAAGAATAAAAATGGCAACCAATAAGTACCTATCGATAATAACCTTAAATGTCAATGGCTTAAATGCGCCAATCAAAAGACATAGGGTAACTGAATGGATAACAAAACATCGTGTGTGTGTGTGTGTGTGTGTGTGTGTGTGTGTCTGTATAATGTCTACAAGAGACCCACCTCAGAACAAAAGACTCACACAGGATGAAAGTGAGGGGATGGGGAAAACATCTCCATGCAAATTGTAACAACAACAAAAAAACCAAGGGTACCAATACTCATATCTGATAAAATAGACTTGAAAATGAAGGCCATAATAAGAGACAAAGGAGGTCACTGCATAATATTTGTTTTTTGTGTTTTTTTTAATCCTCACCTGAGGATACTTTTTGCATTCATAGAGCAAGAGGGAGAAAGGGAAGAAGACAGAGAGAGAGAAACATCAATGTGAGAGAGACACATCGAGTGGCTGCCACCCACACAACCCCAACCGGGGCCAGGGACAAACTGCAACCAAGGTACATGCCCTTAGCGGGAACCGAACCCGGGTCTCTCCAGACCGCAGGCCGACGCTCTAACCGCTGAGCCAAACCGGCCAGGGCTCCGCCAATACCATCTTAACCAAGTGATCCAACTCAATTGAAAAATATCCTCAGCCCTAGCCGGTTTGGCTCAGCGGTTAGAGCATCGGCCTGCGGTCCAGAGAGACCCGGGTTCAGTTCCCGCTGGGGGCATGTACCTTGGCTGCAGTTTGTCCCTGGCCCTGGTTGGTCGTGCGGGTAGCAGCCACTTGATGTGTCCCTTTCACGTCGATGTTTCTCTCTCTCTCTCTCTCTCTCTCTCTCTCTCTCTCTCTCTCTCTCTCTTCCTCTCTCTCCCTCCCACTCTATCTGAACAAAAAATGAAAAAATGTCCTCAAGTGAGGATAAAAAAAAAAAGCATATGATCATATCAAAAGATGCTGAAAAAGCATCTGATAAAATCCAGCACCCAATTTTGATAAAAACTCTCTGCAAAGTAGGAATAAAAGGATCATACCTCAACATAATAAAGTCCCTATATGACAAACCTACAGCCAACATCATACTCAATGGGCAAAAACTACAAGCATTTCCCTTAAGAACAGGAACAAGACAGAGATGTCCACTTCTGCCACTCTTATTCACAATAGTACTGGAAGACTTAGCCACAGCAATCAGACATGAAGAAAAAATAAAAGGTACCCCAATTGGAAAGGAGGAAGTGAAACTGTCATTTTTCACAGATGACATGATATTGTACACAGAAAACCTTAAAGACTCCATCAAAAAGCTACTAGATTTAGCCCTAGCGGGTTTGGCTCAGTGGTTAAAGCGTTGTCCTGCGGTCCAGAGATACCCAGGTTCGGTTCCCGCTAGGGGCACGTACCTTGGTTGCAGTTTGTCCCCAGCCCTGGTTGGTCGTGCGGGAGGCAGCCACTCGATGTGTCCCTTTCACGTCAATGTTTCTCTCTCTCTCTCTTCCTCTCTCTCCCTCCCACTCTATCTGAACAAAAATGGAAAAATGTCCTCGGGTAAGGATAAAAAAAAAAAAAGCTACTAGATTTAAAAAATGAATTTGGCAAAGTAGCAGAATATAAAATTAACATCCAGAAACCATTCACATTTTTATACACCAATAATGAACACACAGAAAGAGAACTAAAAAAAAAAAATCCCATTTACCACTGCAACAAATCTAGGAACAAACTTAACCAAGGAGGTAAAAGACCTATACTCAGGAAACTACAGGACACTGAAAAAAGAAATAGAGGAAGATATAAAAAAGTGGAAGCATATACCATGTTCATGGATTAGAAGAATCAACACCATTAAAATGTCCATACTACTCAAAGCACTCTATAGATTCAATGCAATCTACAGAGTCAATGTAATCCCTATTAAAATACCAACAGCATATTTCACAGATCTAGAACAAATACTCCAAAAGTTTATACAGAACCAAAAAAGAACCCAAATAGCCACAGCAATCTTGAAAAAGAAGAACAAAGTTGTAGGGATCACAATAGCAGATATCAGATTATACTACAAAGCCACTGTAATCAAAACAGCCTGGAACTGGCACAAGAACAGGCATATAGATCAATGGAACAGAACAGAAAACCCAGAAATCAACTCAAGACACTATGCTCAATTAATATTTGACAAAGGAGACAACAGCATACAATGGCGTAAAGACATTCTCTCCAATAAATGGTGTTGGGAAAATTGGACAGGTGCATGCAAAAAAATGCTCAACGTCACTAATTATCAGAGAGATGCAAATTAAAACGACAATGAAGTATCACCTCACACCTGTCAGAATGGCTGCCATCAACAAATCATCAAACAACAAGTGCTGGCGAGGGTGTGGCGAAAAGGGGACTCTAGCACACTGCTGGTGGGAATGCAGACTGGTGCAGCTACTATGGAAAACAATATGGAGTTTCCTCAAAAAACTAAAAATGGGCCCTGGCCGGTTTGGCTCAGCAGTTGGAGCGTTGGCCCGTGGACTAGAGAGTCCCGGGTTCAGTTCCCGCTAAGGGCACGTGCCTCGGTTGCAGTTTGCCCTGGGCCCCAGTTGGGGTCATGTGGGTGGCGGCCAGTCGATGTGTCTCTCTCACATTGATGTTTCTCTCTCTCTCTTCCTCCCTCTCTCCCTCCCACTCTATCTGAACCAGCCCCGGCCGGTTTGGCTCAGTGGTTAAGCGTTGACCCATGCACCAAGAGGTCATTGGTTCAATTCCCAGTCAGGGCACACGCCCAGGTTGTGGGCCCGATCCCCAGTGGGGGGCATGCAGGAGGCAGCCTATCGATGTTTTCTCTCATCAATGTTTCTATCTCTCTCCCTCTCCCTTCCTCTCTCTCTAAAATCAATAAAAGAAAAAAAAATGTTTTTTTTTTAAAATCAAAGGTTCAGAACCCGAGTCTATTTCTCATTAACCTTTTTCCTTTCCTTCATCAGTTTCTCCAGTAAAGGTTCATGTCTCTGTGAAAGATCAGTCGAGAATGATGAGTCATAAAGCACAACTGAAAGGTTACGTTCACATTTATTCTTTTCTTTCCTCCTCCAGGTTTGGGAAAGAAGGATTCGGCAGCTGCTCTGACCCTCTTGTGACCTGTCCTTTATCTAGCATCACCCTAGATGTCAAGATGTCAAGATGCAGCAGAGATGTTAGAAGCCCCATGCTCCCAAGTCAAGAAAGGCAAAGGGGAGACAAGATAAAGAAAACAGGCTCTCTCATACACTGCTGAGGAGACTAACCCTGGCATAACCTTTCTGGTTATGACAATACAGGTATCAGGTGTCTTAAACACACGTTTGTCCTTGGCCCAGTAATTTCACTTCTAACAATCTATTCTAAGTAAAAAATCAGAATGCATCAAAGATTTGTGCACAAAAATGATCACAGTACATCTATAACAGTGGAAAATTGGAAAAACCTTAAATCAAGAGAAAGCTTCAAAAATTAACAGTAGTCATATATAATAGAAAAGTATGCATCCATTAAAATTGATGCTTACAAATAGTTTCTAATGAGAGGGAAATGCTTTAACAAAGGTCAAGGGGGGAAAGGGAATAAAATAGTATGTCAATATGATCCCTTATGTACTTTACAATGTTAACAACTGCTGCCTCTGGGTAGCAGGATTATACATAAAATTTTTTCCTTCTGATTCTTTATAATTTTCTGAATTTCCCAAACTTCTCCCATAAGCACAAATTACTTTTATAATCAGAAAACAGTAGGGCAAGGTGGTGGAGAATGTATGCTTAATACCTTCCTCCTCTACCAAGTTCAAGCTGCAAGCATTCAAATGCTCCTTTAACTTAATCCTTTTCTACCCTAACAAGAATAAATTTATGTTCTTGTCTTCTAGGACCAGTAGTTGCTACTTTTTGCACACAGATGATATAACAAAAACTAGCTGAATGAATCCATTAAGGGTAGGAACCATTACAAGCAACCCATTAAAATTAAGGGTCAGTGACAAGAAAGTTGTTTTGTTTTTGTTTGTTTTTTCAAATCAGCTCAGTGAGTATAAAGAACAGAACAAGAGGTAACTCAGCAAACAGTCTGAAGCTGTATCAGGAAGTGCAGCAGCCCAAGGCCCCTGGTAGCTCTGCTCGGGAAGAGAGGAGAAGAAGGAACGGAGGAACTGCTGGCTGCCTCGGGCCTGGATATGAAAGAACCCTCTATTTTTAAAGTAGGGGACTTGAATTTAAATTGCAGGGTTTACTCCAGATATGCTGAACTTCTTAATAAAAGTGTGAGATATGCCAAAAATAAATTACTGGCCCAGAAAGGTTGTGAAATCTCCTTAGCTAGAGATTTGTGAGAAAAAGGTAGAAAATTACTTTTCTTTAACATCTTAACTAGAGAGAAGAAATTTCAATAGTAAAATTCTAAGATGTACTAAGAGCATGAAACAGCCCCCACTGTTCACCCTCACATCCATTCACTAAATCCACGTTCCCAGACATCGCGCAGGCATCAGAAACACGCAGCGAAAACTGACAAACCCCACCCTCGTGGAACTCATTAATTCATCACCCTGTGCCTCCTAACAAGCATTAAAAGTTAGATATATTCTTCTTCTTTTTTTTTAATGTAGTTATATTTTTAGAGAGGAAGGGAGAAATAAATATCGATGTGAGAGCAAAGCATCGATCAACATCGACCAGCTCCCTCCTGCATGCCCCCTATTGGGGATCGAGCTCGAATCCGGGTCCTGTGCCCTGTGCCCTGACCGGGAAGCAAACTGGCAAGCATTCAGTGCACAGAGGACGCCCAACCAACTAAGCCACACCAGCCAGGGCTTCTTTTCTTTTTCTTTTTTTTTTTAAGTAAAATTATGTTTATAAATTTCAAGCATGTCAAAGCATAAACAGCATCTTCCAGAGAAGTCCTAAATAAATATCTGTGAAACAAAACTAAAAAACTGTGTCTGAGGTCTTGGGGTGGCAAGCAAACTTAATTTCACTATACACAAATCTGTACTTTTTGAATTTTGTGCTATACATCAGTTTTTGATAAACATTTTTTCAAAAGTTTATTGGATGGATGGATGGTTTGGTTGGAATGAATGAAAATTTTCTTCTTCAAAAATTTCAATCTCAAGAAGTGTGGTTAATCAAGCTAAATTTTCCGATTGGAAGTATAACACACTGCTGGTAAGCACGTACTGGAGCTGAAACTAGGCAGAAATTTGATGATTTCTCAGAACTTTCTAATCTAAACCTAAATATAGTTTAAGATAACTGGTCGAGTATCCCACTGAATGAGCCCAACCTACACAGACAAACTTCAGCAGGTGTTGGGTTTGCTTCTCCTTCCTTTTCAGCTTCTAGGAAATGAGGCTGAGTATTCGAAATCTGGTTCCTACCTCTCTGCAAACCTAACTTCCGACATGAAATACTATTCAGTGGCTAGACTCCTGTCTACAGTCCACCTCCAAAAGAGAAATACAGGATGGGGCAAAAGTAGGTTTACAGTTGTGAGTACACAAAAGAGTTTATTCTTGTAGCATTACTTATTAATTATTGTATTATTTTCCATACAAACAACTGTAAACCTACTTTCGCCCCACCCTGTATGTTCCTAACATAACTGCAACGGTTCATCGTACAGTTTTGTACTAACTGATGGAACTTTATTGTGAACAGACAGATCTAAAAGAAGCTCTCTGAAGCTAATTCATCCAAGACTGTTGAGGCTTCTCAAAGACACTGCCTCGGCCACTCATTTAACAATTACGTTAGAATAAAAACTCATGCCCTGGCCGGTTTGGCTCAATGTTTAGAGCGTCAGCCCGCGGACCAGAGAGTCCCAGGTTCAGTTCCCACTAAGGGCACGTACCTCGGTTGCAGTTTGTCCCCGGTCCCGGTTGGGGTTGTGTGGGTGGCAGCCAGTCGATGTGTCTCTCTCACATCGATGTTTCTTCGCTCTCTCTCTTCCTCCCTCTCTCTATCTCTCGCTCTATGAATGCAAAAAGTGTCCTCAGGTGAGGATTGAAAAAAAAAAAGAATATATCTGATTTTCATCCTCTGGATGCCTGTAATATATGTACTATGCCAGAAGGAACCAAGCTACTCAGTATTAGAAGGGGTCAGGGACTCACCTGATGAGTGAGCTCATGCACCGGAGGAACAGGTATAGCTCTTAGACCAAAAACTAGAACCACATAAGAGAAGCCCTAGATAAGTGGTTCTCTTGGCCCTTACCTGTGTCATCAAGGTACATATCTTAGTGACCAGTTCTCTTAATGAATTGTGAGATGGCACCATGCCCTGGAAACTTGTAGTGATTTGGTAAGTGAGGAGTCCATCTAAGAAAGGTACCTTCAAAGGCAGCCCAGCCCAAGAGCAAAAATATAATTACTCCTATTCCCTGGGAGTAAGCTATATTTAGTGGCAAAGGAAAACTACATAAGGCAGACTGTGTTTATGGTCATTGACTTTTCTGTTTCTTTCCTTTTTTACTACCTTAGTATTTTGAAAGGCTTTCTTGACACCTAGTCATGTCAAGGGGGCACCAAGGGGTATTGGAGCAGGAGGTCTAAACGCAAAGCAGTGGGGACTGCTGGTAAGCAGCAGGAGTGACAGAGTGAAATAATGCCCAAGGACAGGTGAAATCGTGTTGGTATATCTCTTCCTCCTATTTGGAAATGTTTCCTCTCATCATGACATCTCACTTTTAGAGTTTAGTTTACTAGAGAGGATACATATCTTAGACTTTCAGTAGGCATATTTTGTTTCTCTAACAAAAGAGCAAGTGCTCAGAAGGCAAGGGCAATGTTTTCTATGCCTGGAGGAGTCAGAGTAGAGTTAACTAGAAACTGGGATGCCTGGATTCTCATTCCAGCTCCCACACTACCTACCTATAGGATTCTGGGCAATGTGCAGGGAGGGGGGGGGATACCAAAGGGAGTCATGAATCTAATGGGTAATTGGTCTAAACTACTTTAATAGCCCCTAAAGGCCTGAGATTCTAAACTCCATTAAGTCCATCTTTCTAGATTCAGGAAAAGAAAGCACTGGAACAGAAGATTCCTAAGATCTCTTTTGTGTCCAAAAATTAACAAATATTTGTTGGCTGATCATGTTTAATTTATGTGCAAAATGTATGCCACTCTCTCACTGCGGGAAAGAATATAAGTTGTTAAAATCGAACACCTCCTCACCTAAAGAAATGCATCAGAAAAAGCTTTTTTAGCCCTGGCCAGTTTGGCTCAGCGGTAGAGCGTCGGCCCGTGGACCGGAGAGTCCCGGGTTCGGTTTCCACTAAGGGCACATACCTCAGTTGCAGTTTGTCACCGGCCCCGGTTGGGGTCATGTGGGTGGCAACCACTCGATGTGTCTCTCTCATGTCAATGTTTCTCTCTCCCTCTTCCTCCTCTCTCCCTCCCGCTCTATCTGAAGATAAACGCAGGAATGTCCTCAGGTGAGGGGAAAAAAAAAAAAAAAAAGCTTTTTTACCCTTAACCATAAAATAACCAGCATGAATTTTTATTTATTTTTTTTTTTTTAAATATAGTGGCCATATTTCACATGGCAGCACCCCATCAATTGGGCATAATGGCAGTTTATTTTATTTTTTTATCGTTACCCGAGGACATTTTTGCATTTATCTTCAGATAGAGCGGGAGGGAGAGAGGGAGGAAGAGAGAGAGAAACATCCCACACGACCCTAACCGGGGCCAGGGACGAACCACAACCCAGGTACGTGCCCTTAGCGGGAACCGAACCTGGGACTCTCTGGTCCGCGGGCCGACACTCTAACCGCTGAGCCAAACCGGCCAGGGCAACCAGCATGAATTTTTAAAAACATACATCAGATGATGTCAGTGCTCTGCTTCATGCTCAATTCTATAAAACGAACTATGAACCTGTATGATCAAGCCCCTGTCTACCTTCCTGGTTTCATCCCTTACCACCTTCCCCCTTGCTCACTAAGCTCCAGGCACCATGACCTTGGGTTTCATTTTTTGAAAAGCTAAGCTCTTTTCTACCCCAAAACCTTTGCACTTGCCATTCCTTCTACATTGACTATTCTGTCTCCCAAATCTTCTCTGGCTGACGCTCCTTCTCATCATGCAGATGTCAGTTCAAACGTCACCACCTTGTAAAGGCCTTCCCCCACACTCTATCTGAAGCAGCATCCTTCCCCAGACACTCTGTAGCCCATTTATTTTCTTCATAGTATTCATCCCTACATTGTTTGCTAACATGTTTCTTATCTGTCTCCTCCCATTAGAAAGTAAGCTCCAAGAAGGCAAGAGCTTTTTCTTTTTTAATCTTCATCAGAGGATATTTCTCCATTAATTTTTCAGATACAGTAGAAGGAAGGGAGGGAGGGGGGGAAGAGGGGAAAGAGGGAGAGAGAGAGAAACATCAATGTGAGAGACACACATCGATTGGCTGCCTCCCACACAAACCCAACCGGGGCTGGGGATTGAACCTGCAACCCAGGTACATGCCCTTGACCAGGAATCGGACCCAAGACCCTTTGGTCCACAGGCCAACGGTCTAACCACTGAGCCAAACCGGCCAGGGCACGAGAGCTTTTTCTCTCTCTTGTCTATCAGTGTACAAACAAGAGAGTCCAAGATAGAACCTGAACAAAATTTGGATTCATTAAATATACAAATGAATAGATAAGAGATTCCATCTCTGTGCAGAGATGTTTTAAGTAGTTTGTTGTTGTTTTTTTAGAATTACAAAGGCTCTGGTGAAGAGAAAGAATTTCTCTTTCTTTTCCAAGCATCCATTTTGTTATCTTTTATGCTGTGAACTTGAAACCATTAGCCAGACTGATGCCTGGAAAATGAAAACAGCACTTCTGGCACAGAAATAACTAGTCTGGGCACCTCTGGCTTGAGCCAGATCTATGACTTTCTAGGGAGCTGGCACCAAAGTCAGAATGTTAAAATAAACAGCTCTGATGTTGAAAGTGGAATACTAGTATTTTGAATCTAGAAATACTAGTCCAAATCAATCTTAGCTCTTCACAAAGTTTCAACAAAGTCAGTAACCCCATCACAAATGAAGTATCATTTTTAAAATGAAGTTAGTCATCTTTCAATAGGCGTTTCTATTATCTAGGGGTGGAACTATCTCCTCAAATGTAATGTAAATATTGCTTTCAATTTCTTTTTGACATAATTCTCTTTTCTATTTGCCAATGAATCTTATTTTCAGCCTTCTGATAAGGACAAGCATCACCTCATGTGCCTCATTAAAGTCTTCCTTAGAAGTGGATATAAAACTATTAGCCAACTCTGAGTTTTTCTCCCCATGAAAATGAGTTTGCACTAAACCACAGTCCACAGATGTGTCCCGGCTGGTCAACATTTGGAATGGGGTCATGGGGCAAAATGTTTCCTCTGTGTAATATCTAAAGTTAAGAATCCTGACCTTGGACTTCTAAGCAGCACCCAAACACACATGTGTTCTTAAGTCTTGTAAGAATATTTCTTCACATTCTCCACCAAATTTAAGGGAATCTCTGGAGAAAAGACTGCACTCAAACTCTGTTCCAAAGTGACAAAGATTAGTAACACAAACACACAGAATATTCAAAGCAGCCCAAATAAAAGCCAGCACCAGTCACAATTTTCATTAGATGAGTCTCATAACTATTTAAAAGTTTAACTAATGGAAAATTGCTTTAAAATCCCAATTTCAGCCCTGGCCAGTATGGCTCAGCGGTTGGAGTGTCAGCCTGCGGACCAATGAGTTGCGGGTTCGATTCTGGTTAAGGGCACGTACCTTGGTTGCGGTTCGTCCCCAGCCCTGGTCAGGGTCATGTGAGAGGCAATCAGTTGATATGTCTCTCTCACATCTATGTTTCTCTCTCTCCCCCTCCCACTCTATCTGAGTAAAAATGGAAAAATATCCTCAGGTGAGGATTAAAAAAAAATCCCAATTTCCCAATTTCATGACATTAGTCCATAATCCACAGGAGTTAACCCCAACTGTCTCAAAGTGGCCCCAGACATAATCACAAACTCCTTTTTCACCCAGAAAGCATACCATCAGGATGGCATCTACCAACACAAAATGAATCGCATGTGCATTTGTGAACTGTTCCCAAGGGGTAAAAGGTCAAAAAGGGGGACTGTCTTACTCATCTTTGTTACAATAGCATCTGATGATGATGATAATGATAACACTAACTATATGTCTACTATGTGCCAGGTACTGTTCTAAGAGCTTCACATATATTATTATTATTTAATTTTCGTAATACCCAACTTGGGAGGTAAGTACTATTGTCATCTCACTTTACAGATGAGGGAATCCAAGCACAGAGAAGTTAAATAATTTACCCAAGATCACCCAGCTATTAAGCAACAGAAGATCAAAACCCAGGCAGCCTTATCCAAAGCTCAAGCTCTTATAAACCAGTAATGGAGAAGAGATATGTAATACTGCTGAAATATACATTAAAAGCATTTGAGCCCTGGCCAGGTGGGTCAGTTGGTTGGAGCATCATCCTGTGCACCAAAAGGCTGCAGGTTCGATTCCTGATCAGGGCACATACCTAGGTTGCAGGTTCAACTCCCAGTCAGGACGTGTATGGAAGGCAACCAACTGTTTCTCTCTCTTTCTCTCCTTCTCTCTCACCCCTCCCCCCAATCTCTCTCTCTAAAAATCAGTTTTTTTTTAAATATCTTCAGGTGAAGATTTTTTTTTAAAGTCTTTGACCAATGGCTTTTATAGTCATGCATACTTAAAAAATGTATACAAAATATATCTACTCTTTGTTCTTATTCATCCAACCAGTGAAAGTATAATTAGGCACAAGCAACAGACTATAAGCAACTGAGAGCAGAAGATCTTTTTTTAAATCTCTTTAATACTTTATAGTGTCCTACCAAAAGACTAGAGCCGAAGAATCCCAGACTAAGGCTCCTCCAAAAAAAGGAAATCAAAGATGGCAAGACAAAGACAGCCAGGGTGAGCTGCTGACCAAAGTATGTCAGAGATGAATATTCTCTCCTGCTAACTGTTCTGCAGTGACGCTCCGAGCACTGCAGTGCTGCCAACATTAACTCTGAGCTCATGAATGCAGTGCTGCAAAAGTCACCAACAGCCAAATAGAAAAGTATTTCCTTTTCTCCACTGATTTTATTCATCCCAGGGTCTTTCTCTAGGAGGTCTGAGAGTTAACAATCTGGGAAAGGGCCAGCTTCACCACTTATTGTTGGACAGAGTGAAGTAGCTTAGTCAATAAATGCAGTTTACATTAGCCTCTCAGTCCTTGGAATGGGCAGTACATATAAGAAAAGGTGACCATAAACATTTCTTTGATGTTCGGAAACACCTACTACCTAACTTCCTTCAGCCAACACAAATACCATCTGAATTACCTGAGTCTAATTGTTCTATATGGCTATAAGAAAAACCCAGACCATTCAGTGGCCAGCAGGGATAAAAGGAGACAGAAGAAATCACATACTTCTAAAAGACTAAACAAAGAAGTAATACATTCTGGAAAACGATGGGGGGAAAAATAGCTCTTTGGTTCCAAGTGACCTGACTGCAGAGGTAAGATAAACGCTGCAGTGCATGGGAAGAAAAATCTACCTACCTGAGTAGCTGAAAAGGCAGCTTCTGTAACTGCTAGTAACCAAGGCATCTTCCTCGCCATTATATAACCAAGCCATGGCCTTACTAGGCCATCATACTGTATGTCAACAGCTGTTAAGCACATCTAAGCTGTCAGCATTTGAGAAACCCTTCCAAAGTGGATTCAGACGAAGCATGGAGCAGGCCAAAATATGCTCACCGTTCACCCAGAGCACATGACAACTCCTTGTGAATTAGGCTTCACTCATGTTCTCAGAGTAATTTAAGCAACAAAAGATAGGGCACTTGTAACTGTACTGTAACTAGGAAATTGCACACTGCTACAGAAACACAAATGAGTGCTGGTGTGGTCTCATCACACATGCAACTAATTCATTGAACTCATTGTCCAAGCCATCCATTTCAGTCTCATTCAAGATTGTTAATATTTCCATACAAAGGAATTGCATAATTCCACACCACAAATGATCAAAGTTAAAACCAACATAAGCAGTGATACCCATTTATAAACAAGCCAATGTTTAAAATGTTGCAGTCCTAAAGGATACCAAAGCCTCAGAGAAAAACTAAGAAACACACACAGGAAAATTAGAAAGTGGGCAGACCAGCCATAATTAGCCACTGGTTTTGCTGACTACTGAAAACAGAAATGTCTCTTTTATATATAACGCCAAGAATCAACTGTTTGCAATTGAATTTCCAAAAACATTCAACAATCCTGTCAGAAAAAATTTTTATCAATGTTTTAGTGTATGCCAGGGCTGGAAGATATAAAATTCTTTAAGTCACAGATACCATAAACCAGGCAACCAATTAAGTTCATGGAGTACACCCCCAAAAGTCAGAGCAAAGTAATCACAGGAGATCAATGTGATTAGGGGGGGGGGGGTACAAAAAAGGAAATAACAAAACAAGGAACAAGGCTCCAACAACTAGAGTTGTTTGTAAACATAAGTTTGGCTTGGCCAACAGTAAACAGAACTGGAAACACTGGGGGTGTGAGAGGGGGTGGAGATGCACCAGAGTCTTGGCTCAGTGTACTCCCCCTTCGGGTTGGAGGGTAACAGGGTAATATGGGGAACCATGGACTTTGTTATCTCCTGCAGCTCAGACCTACAGACTTGAGGCCCTCTGATAAAAACTGCCAGAAAGACTGAAGAACACCCCCTCCCCAGAGGAAGTGAAACTGACCAATCAATTGTCCACAGGCACCCACCCTGCCACACTACAAGGGCCCCTTGTAGTCTATGACAGAAATGAGGGGGAAAGGAACTTCAGGCGGTAAGTGAGCGGGAGAGAAGGCCTAGATAAGTCGCTGGCTTCTGAAAACAAGCAGTTGCCATAAAAGCAAAAACTAGGTAGGTGATGACAACTAGGCTGAGGAGGTGAGGGGAATTGATGTGGCTTTTGTAGGAAGCAGCAGCAGCAGCTGTAAGGGTTCTTCATTAGCCGGGTTGAGGGAAACCAACTGCAGTCTTAAAGATGGTGCATGACTACACTGAAAGTGTTCCTCCAAGTGAGAGACTGAACAAAGAAAAAATTTGGAGTACAAATGGGCTTTGTGGGTCCAACTCAAACCAAACCCTTCCGCCTGATGTCTTAGATTCCGATACCCCCAAAGAAAAAGACTACAGGAAAGTGCTACCCATATTTCCTCCCAAAAGATACTTTACAGGTAAAAATGTATACGCACACATACACGGCTTCCTAATTGACCTTGGCCAATTTCACTACTACAGCTCCGCGGATCCCTTGAGAACCGAAGGGCCCAATGGGAGTGATCCTCCTGCGTCCAGGTCCTTCCTCCACCTCCTCAGTCACCAGCCTCTCCCCTCGCCACGGAGAGCCTCCCTGGCTTCCATCAAGCCCACAATTCCAGACCCTCCAACAACTCAACTAACCAGCAGCCCAGCGCTCCCCAAGCGTTTAACCCCTGATGACCCACGGCCACCACGAAACTGCCCCCCACTCTGCTCCCGGAGCCCACTGCTGCAGAAAAGCAAGGCAGTCTCTCCCCAGCATTTCCCCATTTTCTTCCTCTCCTCCTCCAGCGATCTTGTCTGTCCTCAGGCTTCCATTCCCACCATCTGTCCCTGCTGGACGAGCAGACGCTGACGGCCGTCTCCGGGCGAGGGCACCAGGTCCCCCTGGTCTCCCAGCACCCCGTGCCCCCCACACGGCCCGAGAACGCGCCCCGGCGCCCGCTGCCCTCACAGCCCCTCTGCCAGCTTCCCCTGCCTTCGCCATCCCCGGTCCACGTTTCCTGTGCCCCTGCCCGCGTCCTCGGGCTTCCTAACTGCTGGTTCCAGAGCCTTCCGAGCTTGGCCCGCGGTTCGGTCCGAGTTCCAAACCCCCTTCGGACCTCCCCGCTCCCTCCCGGCCCGCTCCCCGGCGCCCGGCCCGGCCCGGCGCCCCCGCGCTCGGCGGCCGCGCAGCTCGGGCGCTCGGTCCCGGTCCCGCAGCCCGGCGCCCTCCCCCGGCGCCGGCAGCCCGTCTCCCCGCCCGCCGCGGTCCCCCCGGCCCCGCCGCCCGCCCTACCTTGGCCTTGGTGACGAGGTGCGTGGCCCGCTTCACCACCGCGAAGTTGCCCTTGCCGATGGTGCGGTCGATCTCGTAGTAGCCGATGCGGGCGGGCACCGGCCCGCGGGAGGCCGGGGCTGGGGGACGCGGCGAGCCGGCCGCCGGGGGCACAGCGGCGGGGGCGGCCGGAGGGCCCGGGGCGGGCGGAGGCAGCAGGCGGCCCGCCGGCCCCGCTCCCCCCGCTCCGGCCGCGGCTGCCCCGCCGGCTCCGCTCGCCGCCGCCGCCGCCATCTTGTTGTGCAGTGAAACCTCCGGGGCCGCGGGCAGCCGGCGGGGAGGGGGCGGGGGGCGGGAGCGGGAGGGGGCCGCGCTGACGTCACTCCGGGGCGGGGCGCCCGCGCCGCCCGGGCCCGGCGCCATGGCAACCGCGCGTCACGTGCCGACGCGCGTCACTGCCCAGAGCCATGGCAACGGTGACCTCACCCGCGAGCTCGACCTCCCCGCGTGGGCCCTGCTCCTCCGGCGCTGGCTCCCGGCTGCCCCCGCCGGGGGCGACACGGGGCGCCTGGGGCGTGCCAGCCGGTGCCAGGCGCTGAGCGTCCCGGGGGCGCTTCCCGCCTGAGCCACAGCCGGCGACCCCTGCGGCGACCGCTGGCCGCGTCCGCCAGTCACCCAGCTTCCCTCCCAACGAAATGCCGGCCTCGTCCCGCTTGGCCCCGAGGCCCCGAGGCCGGACTAGCCACTCAGGAGGGGGTAGCGAGGCAGGGGGTTCTTCCGCAAAACCCTTCCGCTTCCAAAAGCACCGCGCCCGACACAGCCAGTCTGGTTGTCCCCCGGGGCTAGGGACTCGGGGAGCGAGGGCTTGCGTGTTCGCGGGCGGGGAAACCCGACCGAACACGCCTTCCGATTGTGCGGTGGGCGAGGGCCGGAGAGGGCGCGTCATTCTCCTGGCTCCCACCTCGCCTCCGGGCGAGTCTGTAGCTCTGGGACCGTCCTAGGTCTGTCCCTGCCGTCGCCCTGATGAAGCAGTGGTGCGCGTTGTCCGGTGAGCCACATCCCAGTTCGAGAAGAACGGTCTGTTAGGCAAAATAAATAAGGAGATAAAAATGCCATCCTTACTAGTGACGCTTCAAGGACACTGAAGGTGATCAGATTTATCTTTTTCTTCCCTCTCTGTTATCTGGCATGCCTCACCCTCCAGAGCTGCTCACTGGCTCCCACGTTGCCCCCACCTCTTCCCCCCCACCCTCTCTTATTAAGTAAATTAACTGCTTTAGGTGGGGATGGAGAGGAGTAGGCAGTTGGGCCATCAATAACAAGATGGGGTGGGGGGGTAGACTGTGAACATTTCTTTCTTTTTTTTTTTTTAATTTACCTTTATTGGTGAAAGTATTACAGATGCCCCCGCTTTTCACCTCATTGTCCCTCTCCACTCAGGCCTTCACTGAACTATGGTCTGTGAGATTGTGAACATGTTAAAATGCATTCCCTTCAGTCCAGTCCTGGCCCATCCATGCTTGTCTCTCTCAATGGCAGAACTGTATCATCAGGTCACTGCACGTACAATATTAAAAACTGACATCCAGGGCACTGCGAATGTGGGAGAAGAGTGCGTGTTTACTCTCTCTGACCAAAAGATATTTGCAAGTACTCTGATTCCCCACCTGACTATGCGTAATGGCTGAGACTAGAATGAGACAGAGAGGTCCTTCTGCAATTGTCTTGTAGCAACTCCCTGGTGGCTGTTCCAAATTGCCAACACAATCAACACTAATTGTCTCCTTTACTAGCAAATAAGGATAAGGGTGAAGTAGAACTGGGCTTCTTGCATTGGTTAAACCCGTTCTTTGGCTGAGATCAATCAATCCCAGATAAATGATGTGGCCAGCTTCTCTACCCATTTCATGACCCCACTTGCCTGCCTTTAGCAAGGACTGTACATTAACTTTGGTTCTGGGCCCCAAGGTCCCAGTGTTACCATCTCCTTAAGGACAGAAGGGGAGGGGAGGGGAATGGGGATCTCAGCAGAAACCCCAGCTGGCTGGTAAGGCAAGGAAAAAGGAAATCTTTTACTCTGGAGGCAGGAGCAGCACTGAAACCATTCTCATAGTGACTTTATAGCCTCTCGTCCACTCGTGGAGATCTGTGGAACATCAAGTATAGCAACTTCTGCTGTGGGTGTCAAAAACAAAGAAGCCTCTAGAGAGAAACTAGATAATGGAGCATTGGTCTAACTTCCAAAGAGAAAAGGCACATCACTCTTATCCCCAACAATGGCCAGAATGTGCCTGTTGTGTGTTACGTCATTTTTGCTCCCTGCCTATATGGATTGGGGCCAGTGGATGGTGTGTCCTATTGAGACTTGGACAAAGATTTACTGGAGAGCTCCCTGAAGAGTTCTCTTTGGTGAGAAGAATATAGAAGATTGGGGAAGACGCTGATTAACAAAGACCATGGGAGAAAAAGAAAACAGTTTAGATGTATGTATTTAGTAAGGATTTATTGAGTACCAACGATTCAGGTTTGGGAGGAACTCAAAGTCAATAACAACAATTTGCCAGGCTTTATGCTAAGTAAGCAGTTTATGGAAGTGAACTCAGTCCTATGAGACAGATTATATTATCATCCCCATTTTGCAGATAAGGAAAAGGAGGCACAGAGGGATTAAGATGAGTGGCCACAGTCATAGAGCTAGAAAGTGGTGGAACTAGGATGCAAACAAACCCAGGCAGCTTGCTTACCTGTGGCGCCTGGGATCTCCCCACACTGGATTATAAACCCTGTCAAAGTAGAGGCTAGTAGGAAAAGTTGTTTCTCCAGAAGCCCAGGGTGACTGAGCTCAGTTTAGACCCAGGAAAGAAGAGGACTTTGAGAGTCCTTCAGAGCAGGGCAGAGCAGACACCTAGGCATAGAAATAAAGCACAACAGACTACAAAACTGACTGAAGGCCCAGCCAGTGTGGCTCAGTGGATTGAGTGTCCTCCCATGGACTGAGAGGTCCTGCCAGTTGGATTCCCTGTCAGGGCACATGCCCAGGTTGTGGGCTGGATCCCCAGTAGGGGGCGTGAAGGAGGCAGCCAATCAATATCTCTCTCTCACATCGATGTTTCTCTCTCTCTCCCTTCCTCTCTCTCTAAAAAAATCAATAAAAAACATATTTAAAAAATAAAAATAAACAAAACTGATTGAAATGCCTGTGATGGCTCCACTTGTAAATAATGCCACGAAGAGACTGCTGCTTATTGCGTAGGAGTTTGGCTGCCCTTGGAAAACCGGCGGGCAGGTGTGTTCCGGCCCCACCACAGACTCAGGAGAGAGGCCTGCCGGCTGAATTCTCCATGCCCCGCAGTCCAGGATGCAGGCAGAGAGCTGGCCACCACCCAGCTTCCAGTCAGCCTCCGTACCCACTACTCTTTTCAAAAAAGGCAAAAGATAGATTCAAAGATGAAAATGAAACATTTTCCTAGTAATGTCATTGTGTCTTGTTTCTAGAATTTGAAAAGGGCAAAGTAAGGCATTCTTGATGGATATGATAGACCCGTAGAAACTCCTAGAAGTGGTACAAAACCCCTGAGGACCTGGGGCCTGAGCTGAGAGTGACAGAAGCGGTGGGAGGTAACACCTTCACTCTAATATAATTTTGAAGGCCCGCACAGCCCATCTGCAGGGCAGTTTACCAGCAACCTGAAAGAAAACTGCAGCCTCACGCTCTAGCGCCAGATTCCCAGAGCCATCGGGACTCTGAAGAAAGTCCAACCCCTCACTTTACATCGGCCCCACTCATTACTGCTCTGAAAAAAGCTACCACTATAAGAGCATTTGGTTGATACAGTAGCATATTCAGAAATTCTGTATGCCAAAAGGCAACATCGTAGAATGTTTACATGCCATTTCTTCCCCAACCCGGATTTATTAGCCAGCTATACATTCTGCCATCACACAGAAATCAGGGTACTGTTGGATGTACATTGTCTGAACACTCAGTGTGCCCTGGTTCTCCAGGTGAGCTGAATGTGTGCTTTCTCTTTGTTAGGGCTGTGTTCTGCCTTACCACCCAGCTGTGTGGCTGTTGCCCTTCCTTCTCCTATCCCAGATCAACCTAGTCATCTCCAAATGCTTCCCTTGGGATCCAGAAACAGGGCTGAGCAGTCAAAGTAAGTACATAGTCTCCTACTATAAAATATCTTGAAGCAGCTAAAAAGAAGCTAAATAAGCTGTCAGTCAAAGATTTTCTGTTCAGCTTGCCCACATTTTTCTTTTTAATGGAACCATTCAAGCTATCATGCAAAACATAAAAATTACCCTTACTGCTTTGCATATGTTCTAGCATATCATTACCCTTTATTTATTTATTTATTTTTTGGTACTTGCCCCTAGCGGGAACCGAACCCAGGACTCTCTGGTCCGCAGGCCGACGCTCCAACCGCTGAGCCAAACCGGCCAGGGCCTATCATTACCCTTTAAATCAACCAAAACATCTTTAAGTAGTATGTTTTTCTTAAAGATTTTCTGCATTCTTAGATGTGACTATATTATGATTTAGGATCAATGTTGTCTCAGGCAAATACACCTGGGGTTTTACAAGGAAAGTCAATGGGAAACACATTTAATGGAGAAAGAAGTTCATCCAGGAAAACTTTTTCCACAGAAGTATGTGCTCCTAAGGTGAGGTACACTTAGTTACCCTGTGATCAACTCCCTAATATTTACACTAATAAAACTTTTTTCTTATACTTTTCCTCTTTCTCCTACATGAAAAGTCAGATACTCAACAAATGTTAATTAATATTTTGGCATAGTTGGATCCTTTTCTTTTGCTTGAATATACAAGTGTATATAAAATTCGAGAATTTATAACTCTCCATAAAAAATGAAGACACACTTCAAAGGTCTACCTCATACTGAAGTTCTTCTTAGTTCAAAACCCACAGCACGTATCTCTCCTCTTTCCCCTTCATTCTCATCTCTCTCCTGACTACAGACCATCCCTCTGCCATGCCTGCCTTGGGAACGGCCTCTGTTCGAAGTGCATGGTTTCAGAAGACAGGACCGAGCTTGCCAGGAGCTTCCACGCAGTAAGATTGTGGTTTGTTGCGGTTTTCTACCAGCTTTTCCAGTTGTTGGCTAAGAAAAATTTATACCATTAGGATTGATTTCTGTAGGTAGCTGACCTACCTTTGTTTGTTTCATCTCCGCCACAATTTTCCTCAGTTAAACTTGAAAATCCATCTTCTACCTCGAAGGCCAAAGGAACCTTCTCCCTTGTCTGCAGAGACACCTGCTGGTCCAAGTTTTTAACGACATGATGTGTACTCCTTTTTCCATTCCACTAAGATCTTCTAGTCCTTTCTATTTAAAGTGCAGGCAGTTGAAAACCACAAACCCACATCAGGAGCCAGAAAGCTAGAATCCAAATGTAACCCAGCTCCAGGAAGCTGGATTTCTTTGTGGCCAAGTAAGAAGTTCAGTGAGCTAAAATTACAGTGGTGCTTTAGGCTTAGGGAACGGTCCGCGCTGTGGTTTTGTGCCACCCAAGGATATCTTCAGTTATCCCCATAGTTCCCGTGGCATTTACAGAGAATT
Organism: Tadarida brasiliensis; assembly: GCA_030848825.1. NCBI lineage: Eukaryota > Metazoa > Chordata > Mammalia > Chiroptera > Molossidae > Tadarida > Tadarida brasiliensis. The sequence continues at coordinate 89,324,938 of CM061268.1, forward strand.
CTTAAGGCTGAAATTCATTTCCACTTATTTTTATGTTTAAAATAATTTCATTCTTTTGGCATGTTTAAAGAGTAGTCTGGCATTCTGAGTAAAAAGAGCAAGGGTTTTAGAGTTGGACCTAAGCTTTTTAGTGGATTTTTCCACTGCCAAGCTCATCTCTGAGCCTCAGTTTTCTTTCTTTCTTTCCTTCTTTTTTTATCCTCACCCAAGGACATTTTTGCATTTATCTTCAGATAGAGCAGGAGGGAGAGGGGGAGGAAGAGAGAGAGAAATATCGATGTCAGAGAGACACATCGAGTGGCCGCCACCCACACGACCCCATTTGGGGCCAGGGACAAACTGCAACCAGGGTACATGCCCTTGGCGGGAACCGAACCCGGGACTCTCAGGTCCGCAGGCCGACGCTCTAACCCTGAGCCAAACCGGCCAGGGTTCTTTTCTTTCTTCTTCTTTTTTTTTTTTTAATATGTTTTTATTGACTTTTTTTTTTTAATTCCTCATCCGAGGATATTTTTCTACTTATTATCAGATAGAGTGGGAGGGAGGGAGGGAGAGAGAGAGAAACATTGATGTGATAGAGCCACATTGACTGGTTGCCTCCTACACGACCCAACCAGACCAGGACCGGGGACAAACCGCAACCGAGGTATGTGCCCTTGACTGGAATCGAACCTGTAACTCATTGGTCTTCGGGCTGACGCTCTAACCGCTGAGCCAAACCGGCCAGGGCTGTTTTTATTGACTTTTACAAAGAGAGAAAGGGAGAGGAAGAGAGAGATAGAAACATCGATGAGAAAGAAACATCGGATTGGGAGGAGGGTGTCAATGGGGGAAGAAGGAAAAATATTTGTAACAAAAATAAATTAATAAAAATAATTTTAAAAAAGAAGGAAACATCGATCGGCTGCCTCCTGCACATGCCCCACCAGGGATGGAGGCCGCAACGCGGCATGTGCCCTGATGGGGAATCAAACTGTGACCTCTCAGTTCATGGGACAATGCTCAATCCACTGAGCCACACCAGCCAGGGGAGCCTCCGTTTTCTTTTCTGGAAAACGATTCACAACTCATGGGGTTGTGAGGAGAATAAACTGTCATAAATATGTAGAAGAACCTGATTACAGCCTAGTACATAATATGTACATTAACGTCCTTCTAAATGCCAAAAGCACGTAAATAATAACATGCTACTTTCCAAATCACTCTCATTAAAACTAGGAATGAGTGAGAATAGAATTAAGGCTGTGAAAATGGATTAACTGCAGAGTTAAAGTGAGCAAATTATACTTTTGAATGTTTTGGTTTGATTTACTAAATATGTATAGTTAAATCTTTGGAAGTGGGACATTTTTATGATGCAACTCTACATGTCCAATGAAAACATTCTCATACTCACAAGGTTATAAAGTACTTATTATTCCCACTTTATAGACAGTCAAGTTAACTGGCTCACACAGCCAGTTAAGTGGTTAATTTGAGAAATCCAGGCCTTTCAATCTCCAAAATCAGTTATCTTTCCAAACTTTAGCATATACCGATGTTTGTGGTCTGCTAAAAAAAAATGATACAGTGATTTTTCTTCTTCTAAAATTTATTTAAAGTATCGATGTAAGAAAATGCTAAAATATTTATATCATTTCTATGCAACAATCTGCTTAAGAATTATGTGCATTCTCAGACTTTCTGCAAAACACTGGTGCTCTGTGAGAACTTGAAGGAGCTCGATGAGAAAGAAAAAGTCAATCCTGGTGGCATCTTTTTTTCCTAAAACTCGTTCAAAATCAGATATGTAAAAAATTACTAATTATGTTCATACTAATGTCTATTTTATGCAATAATCTGCTTTTAAGAAACTGTACACCCATATGTGATCTTTAACTCTATTTTTCAAAATAAAATTAAAATGCTCTATTTCCTTTTATTCATAATTAAGTTAAGATGATAACACTTAGTTAAATTTTAAGTTAAAAATAGGGGCAAGAGCCCTGGCCGGTTTGGCTCAGCGGTTGGAGTGTCGGCCTGCGGACCAGAGAGTCCTGGGTTCGGTTCCCGCTAGGGGCACGTACCAAAAAAAAAAAAAAATAGGGGCAAGATACAGTGAAACAGAGTAGTAGGATTTAAGCTCTGCCAGGCCAAGCCGACTGTAAACCTGAGACCACATTCCAATAAGAGCTGGAAACCAAAGCAAGTATCAAAGAGTCTACCCTTCCGCTTCCCACCAACTTCATACCAGCTTTGATTTCTCTAGAGATTTTCTGTTGGTGCCGTCCAAGCACCAGGAATTCATGGAGTCGTTGTTTGGTAAGGCTAAACTCTCAGAACGGAGCATTCAAACTCTTCTGCAGCCTGACCCCAACCTGCTTCAGCTTCTCAAGTTTTGTCTGTTTTCTTTCCAACCCCACCGGTCCCCACTCAGAACTGCTGCAGGCTCCTTTACTACCAAAATGTCTGTGCTTTCTCCTTAACCTTTGCTCTTGCTCTTCCTTGTGTTTGGAATACTGTTCAAGCTCATTCATCTGTCACCTGAAATTCTACTACTCCTTTAGGTGCAGCTCAGCTCAGGATTTTTACAATCCCTGCAAAAATCAGTCAGCTTGTTCCGCGGTATCCCAAACATGTTGTCTGTTCAGAGCACAGGCTTTGCAGCCGGACCGACTGGATTCAAATTCTGGCTCCAAAATGTATTAGCTATGTGACCTTGAGAACACTAGTTAACCTCTCTGGATCTCAGTTCTTCAACTATAAAATAGGTATTATTATAACATCGATTTTACAATAGTTTAGAGAGGGCTGAAAAATTATTGCAGACTTCCAGTCAAGAAGTCAAGAGTAGGAAAATGCTACGCTCACCTTCACCCATGACCACACCAAAATTACAACTAAATTATAAGACAACCACTTGTGAGAACCACCTGAGGATTCACTGAACAGAACTCCTATAACAAAGGATATAAAGAAGAAGCCACCTCAACACTGGTGGGAGGGGCAGAGACATGAAACGGGCTAGCCTCACACCCACGTGTGGTAGTACATACAGGGAGGGACGTCGCGGCTGCAGAGCTCCTGCTTTGAAGCGAGGGGTCTCAACACCACACAGGATCCCCCAGCCCAGAGCTCCAGAGCTGGGAAGAGGAGTACCCACAACACCTGTCTATGAACATCAACGGGAATTCTATCTGGGTGAAATGGAGGGCTGCTGTAGACCCAGGCCTCTTCTTAAAGGGCCTGAGACAGGCTCACTCACTCACAAACACTTGCCTTAAGCTCTAGCAGAGGGACAGCAGCTCAAAAAGCGCCCGGGATGCACGGGGAGGAACTGAATTGTCTGACTTTAGGGCGAGGGCTGGAGGGCCAGCTCTCTCCTGAACAGGATGGTCAGGCACCATTGTTCATTTGTTGAGCCCTCCTCTCCTAACAGCCAGCAGGTGCAGGCAGGCATCAAATCTGAATCTCCATTAACCTGGTTAACACTGCTCACCCACTCTGGTGATTCCCTGAGACTCAGCGCCACCCAACTCATGCCCCCAAACCAAACCTCTTTCAGCAGCTGCGCCACACAAATAGCCAGCCTTGGCCCACACTGAAGACCTTAAAATCTCTCAAAGGTCCACAAACCCCAAGCAAGCAGCAGCTGGCCTTGGCATGCCCTGTACCTCTTGCTAAGTGGCCCCAAGCCCAGAGTGGCAGACAGCCTCAGTTCACAGCATAGCCTCTCCCAGCACCTTCCAGGTCAGTACAAGCAGCTACCAAGCACAGATCACTCTGTGGCTCCAGGCTGGGCACAGGCAGCACCTGAACTGGGCTGCATTGAAGCCCCTCCCAAGAAGCCCTAGAAGGAACATACCCAGTGGCCAGCTTCAGACCACACCCAGAACATCACCCAACTGGCTCCACAAACAACACACACTAAGGGTGGACTCAGCTGGCACCAGAGCCCTGCTAAAGGGAATCCCACTCCATGGGGTGAGGCCCTGCACAATAGCTCATCAGCTGTAGTCAGAGCCAGTCCTCACATCCAGTCAGCTTGTAGGTCAATCCACCAACAGATGTGCCAGCAGCCAACAAGTCTCAATTACAAGAGGGCATCCACAACACACACAAAAGACACCCTTGGGGCACCTGGCTCAGGTGACGAGAAAGAATGTACCTCTGGGCTCCACAGGATACCTACTATATAAGACACTCTGCCAAGACTAGGAAACATAACAGATCTACCTAATATGTAGAAACAATCACAGGGAGGCAGCAAAAATGAGGACACAAAGAAACATATTCAAAATGAAAGAAAAGGACAAAACTCCAGAAAAATTAAATGAAATGGAGGCAAGCAATCTACCACATACCGAGGTAAAAACACTGGTTATAAATACACTCAATGAACTTAGGGGAAGAATAGATGAACTCAGTGAGAACTTATATAAAGAGATAGAAACCATAAAAAGAACCAGACAGAAATTAAGAATACAATAACTGAAATAAAGAATACATTACATAGAATCAACAGCAGATTAGATAAAGCAGATGACTGAATAAGCAATTTGGAAGACAAGATAGTGGAAAACACCCAATCTGAATAGCAAAAACAAGAAGTAATTTAAAATTTTTATTTATTGATTGATTTTTTGGGAGAGAAAGGAAGAGGGGAGAGAGAAAGAGAGAAACATTGATTTGTTGTTCCACTTATTCATGCATTCATTGATTGATTATTATATGTGTCCTGACTGGGGATCAAACCCTCAACCTTGGCATATTGGGTTTATGCTCTAACCAACTGAGCTACCCAACCAGGGCCAGAAAAAATAATTTAAAAAAAATAAGGACAGCCCTTTCACGTCGATGTTTCTCTCTCTCTCTCTCTCTCTCTCTCTCTCTCTCTCTCTCTCTCTCTCTCTCTTCCTCTCTCTCCCTCCCACTCTATCTGAACAAAAAATGGAAAAAGGTCCTCAGGTGAGGATTAAAAAAATAATAATAAAAAATAATAATAAGGACAGCCCTGGCCGGTTTGGCTCAGCAGTAGAGCGTCAGCCTGCAGACCAATGAGTCACGAGTTCAATTCCAGCCAAGGGCACATACCTCAGTTGCAGTTCGTCCCTGGCCCTGGTCAGCGTCATGTGGGAGGCAACCAGTCGATGTTTCCCTCTCATGTTGATGTTTCTCTCTCTCTCCCTTTCTCTCCCTCTCTCTCCCTCCCACTCTATCTGAAGACAAATGCAAAAATGTCCTCGGGTGAGGATTAAAAAAAAAAGTGCCCTGGCTGGTTTGGCTTAGCAGTTAGAGCATCAGCCCACAGACCAATGAGTCGCGGGTTCAATTCCAGCCAAGGGCACGTACCCTAGTTGCGATTCATCCCTTGCCCTGGTTGGGGTCATGCAGGAGGCAGCTGGTCGATGTGTCCCTTTCATGTTGATGTTTCTCTCTCTCTCTCTCTCTTCCTGTCTCTCCCTCCCACTCTATCTGAAAAAAATGGGGGGGAAAAGTAAAAAAATAGGGACAGTTTAAGGGAATTCTGGGACAATACCAAGTGTAATGACATTTGCATCATAATGGTACCAGAAGGAGAAGAGAGAGAGCAAGGGATTGAAAACCTATTTGAAGAAAAAATGATGGGAAAATTCTCTAATCTGGCAAAAGAAATAGACATACAAGTCCAGGAAGTGCATAGAGTCCAAAACAAGGTGAATCCAAAGAGGCCTACACCAAGACACATCATAAATAAAATGCCAAAAGTTAAACACAAAGAGAAAATCTTTTTTTTTTTATTAATTTATTTTTGTTACAGATGTTTCTCCTTTTTTCCCCATTGACACCCTCCTCCCCATCCCCCCACCCTGTCCCCAGCTTTGTTGTCCATGTCCATCAGTTATGCATACATGCATATAAGTTCTGTGGTTTATCTCTTCCCTCCCCCCCAATCCCCTCTTCTGAGGGTTGTCAGTCTGTACCCTACTTCCACATCTCTGGGTCTACCCTGTTCCTCAGACTGTTATGTTTATTATATTCCACAAATAAGTGAGATCATGTGATATGTGTCTTTCTCTGCTTGGCTTGTTTCGCTTAGGATAATACCCTCGAGGTCCCTCCATGTTGTCTCAAAGGATAAGAGATCTTTCTTTCTTACAGCTGAGAAAATCTTTTTTTTTTTAATGTCATTTTTTTTATTGATTTTTTAGAGAAAGAAAGAGAAAGGAAGGAACATTGATTTGTTGTTCCACTTATTTATGCATTCATTGGTTGATTCTTGTATGTGCCCTGACCAGAGATCAAACCCACCACCTTGGCATATGGGACAAAGCTCTAACCAATTGAGCTACCCAGCCCCAGCTGAAGACAGAATCTTAAACACGGCAAGAGAAAAGCAATTAGTTACCTATAAGGAAGCTTCCATAAGACTGTCAGCTGATTTCTCAACAGAAACTTTGCAGGCCTGAAGGGATCGGCATGGAATAGTCAAGGTGATGAAAAGCAAGGACCTGAGATCCAAGATGATGGCAGAGTATTGGAAGGTACACTCATCTTCTCCCAGGACCAAACTAGAATTATAACTAAAATATAGAACTATCAACCTGAATAACCAATTGAAGACCAGCTGAACAGAAGTCTAATGACCAAGGATTTACAGAAGAAGCCACATTGAGACTGGTAGGAAGGGCAGAGCTGTGAAAAGGGCTGGCCCTGCTCCTATGAGAGGTGGCTGAGATTCTGAAGGGACATCTCAGCTGCAAAGGTTCCCCCTCAGGAGTGTGATGTCTCAACCCCACACCCGACTCCCCAGCCCAGAGCACCAGAGCCAGGAAGAGGTTCCCACATAAACCTGGCTGTGAAAATCAGTAGGGATTCTGTCTGCCAGGGAGAGACGGGAGTCTGCTAGAGACACAGGTGTCCTCTTAAAGGGCCAATGCACAAAATTTAATTCACAGCCACTCACCCTGGGCCCTGGCAGAGGGTGGGAGGAGCAGAGTAAGGTCATGGGAGAAGAGGCTGGGGTTTGTGGCTCTGGGGAGAGAGCTGAAGGGACAGCCACCAAGACCCCTGTGCTGGCTCAGTCTCCCACACTGCAGACACCATCTTTCTTGGGTGGAGCACTCCCCTCCTTAGGGCATCAGCCTGGGGGAATACAATACCTCCATCCTCTGGCCTCCCTGTCACCCTACCCTGTGGGGCTCACGCCCCACTGAGGAGTCAGCTGCCTGGGCCAGGGTGTAGAGGTCCAAGCTGACTCAGGGGATGTCAGTGACTGAGTTATGTGGCTTTGGGGAGGGGGAGTTATTACTCCCCACTTTCCTGTGAACCTGATGGACACCTCCTCCTCAGGAGAGATCCTCTAGCCTCATCCTTCCAACTCCTGGTGGCTCTGCCCTGCTGAGCGTGGGCTCCCCAGGAGGTCTGGGGAGAATTTTAGACAGACTGAGTTGTGTGGCGCTGGGGCAGGGGCCACTCCACCCACCTTCACCCAAGCATGAATGGTGCCTCCCCCTCATGGAAGATCCACTGGCCCCACCCTCCTGACTCCCGGTGTCCCCACATTGAGCTCAGGCTTCTGGCAGAATCTGGGACAGACTGAGTTGTGTGGCTCTAGGTCGGGGGCCACTTTCCCCTCGCAAGTCCAGTTGGTGCAGAGCCCAGGGTCAAATCTGGGACTGTTTGGGCCTGATGAATTCTGCTGGCCTCACCCTGATGACCCCTGAAACCCTGCCCCACCACAGAAGTCTGCAGGTACCCGCGGTGGGGCAGCTAGCCTTGGTAAACCCCGGGACTTTTGCTGAATGGCCTCAGACCCTACACTGGCACCGAGTTTGAACCTGTATCAGTCTCGTGAACACCACTTGGCCCTGACGGGTGACTCTCTGAGAACCTGCCTCATGCAACCCCACCGAGGCTCTTTCGGTGGCTGAGCCTCACCGGCAGCTGGCAGGCAGAGGCAGCCAGGCAGCGCCTGGGAGAAAATATTCATGGAGCAGTCTTCCAACGCTTGCCAAGGATCTTCCTCCTCATTATTATTATTTGTGCGTGTGTTAGAGAGAGAGAGAGAACACAAGTTCATGGGGAAAAGCCAACCAAGCTGCTGATCCCAATCTCTCAGCTCTGCCTCCTCCTCAGCACTGATCAATCTCCTGCATCACCTGCCACGGATGTGCCACCCACTCACGGCTCACGCCTGTGTCTTACTGTAAATCCGATTTCTTTTTCAGTTTTTACTTTTATTTACTTGAATCATGGGGGTGCCAGAAGGAGATGAGAGAGAGCAAGAAGTTGAAAACCTATTTGAAAAAATGATGACAGAAAACTTCCCTAACTTGGTGAAGGAAACAGACATACAAGTCCAGGAAGCACAGAGTCCCAAACAAGATGAACCCCAAGAGGCCCACACCAAGACACATCATCATCAAAATGCAAAAGGTTCAAGATGAAGAGCGAATCTTAAAAGCAGCAAGAGAAAAGCAGTTAGTTACCTACAAAGGAGCTCCCATAGGACTGTCAACTGATTTCTGGCAACCAACAAAAGAAACTTTGCAAGCCAGAAGGGAGTGGCAAAAAATATTCAAAGTGATGAAAAACAAGGACCTACAATCAAGATTATACTATCTGCAAAGTTATCATTTTGAATCGATGGACATATACAGAGTTTCAGAGATCAGAAAAAGCTAAAGGAGTTCTTCACCACCAAACCAGTATTATATGAAATATTGACGGGTCTTCTTCAAGAAGGTCAAAAATATGAACAATAACCCTGGCCAGTTTGGCTCAGCAGTAGAGCGTCGGCCTGAGGACCAATGAGTCGTGGGTTTGATTCCGGCCAAGGGCATGTACCTCATTGCAGTTCGTCCCCGGCCCTGGTCAGGGTCATGCAGGAGGCAACCAGTAGATGTGTCCCTCTCACATCGATGTTTCTCTCTCTCTCCCCCTCCCACTCTGTCTGAAGATAAATAGAAAAATATATATATGTAAATGAACAATAAAATATGAGCAGTAAATGCATATGTCTCAACAACTGAATCTACAAACAAAATGAACAAGCAGAACAGAAACAGACTCATGGATACAGAGAACTTTTTGTTGGTTACCAGATGGGAGAGGGTTTGGGGGGATGGGTGATAAAGTTGAAGGGATTAAGAAGTACAAATTGGTTGTTAGACTGATGAAACTCAAAAGGAAGTGGGGAGGGGAGACGAGAAGAGAGAAACTAAAGAACTTATTTGCATATATGCATAACCAATGGACACAGACAACAGTGTGCAAAAGGCAAGAGAGGGGTGGGAGCGGGAGGAGGGGGTCAATGGAGGCCAAAATGGGGGACATCTGTAATACATACAACAATAAAGATAAGTTTAAAAAAGAAAAAAAAACTAAATTGAAAAATATCCTCAGCCCTGGCCGGTTTGGCTCAGCGGGTTAGAGCGTTGGCCTGCGGTCCAGAGAGACCCGGGTTCGGTTCCTGCTAGGGGCACGTACCTCGGTTGCAGTTTGTCCCCGGCCCTGGTTGGTTGTGTGGGAGGCAGCCACTCGATGTGTCCCTTTCATGTCGATGTTTCTCTCTCTCTCTCTCTCTTCCCCTCTCTCCCTCCCAGTCTATCTGAACAAAAAAAAAAGAAAGAAAGAAAAATATCCTCAGGTGAGGATTAAAAAAAAAAAAGAAAGAAAGAAACCTCACTAGGACAGGAAGGATAGTAGAAAATAATCGACGGGTTATTGATTTGGCAGAACAGAGAAAGCTAGATCCCAAAATGGCAGTGGGGAAATCTGAGAACCCACTGAAATACATCACACATCTTCAGAGGGCACAGGAGTTGGCAGCACCAAGCACCCCTGGAACTGGCGTGGTGTGGGGTCAGGACGAAAACAGAAGGTTTTGTGAAAATGATGTGAGAAAGACAGAGGTCCACTCAATTTCATTGGCTGACTGCCTGTACCGCGCCCTGGATTTGAGTTATACTCTCTGGAGAAGGTAAAACAGAGAGGTTCTGGACTGGAGGATGATGGGCACAGGAAAACAGGAGGACTAAGTGGCTGTTCATATACTGAATGCTGAATGCAGACCCCTGAACCCCTTTTTCCCATTTGGCTCTCAGAACACACACCTTTCCTGTCAGAGCAGCAGAATGGAAGAGATTTATCTGGGGAATCTTGTTTCCCAACCAATGACTCACCAGATCACTTCCTGTGGTGAAGCTCAAAGTCACCCAGCCCCAAGGACGTGCTCAGAGATTTCAGCAGCTCAATCAAGAGCAGAGCAGATAGCCACTATTATCACATATCAGAGGAAAGCCTTTAATATCAAAGATAGAGAACCGAACAAACTTTTTTCCATGATTCTTTCAAGGAAAAAGATGAATTATATGATACTTTAAAAAAGAGTATGATGGAGGAAAGAGAATATATAAGGTAAAGACAACCTAAAATATATTATTGGAAAGTGGTATTAGAAAACAAGATCTAGCCTAGCCGGTGTGGCTCAGTGATTGAGCATGGTCCCATGCACCAGGAGGTCACAGGTTCAATTCCCAGTCAGGGCACATGTCCAGGTTGTGGGCCAAATCCCCAGTAGGAGATGTGCAAGAGGCAGCCATTGATGTTTCTCTCCCATCAATGTTTCTCTCTCTCTCTCTCTCTGTCTCTCCCTACCTCTTTCTCTAAAATTAATAAAATCATATTTAAAAAAAAAAAAAGAAACCAAGATCTAAGTGCTGAGTGTCCTTATTGCTACTGGGTGTCATTGCTTGTAGGTCTCAAAGGAGAGAGCTAGGAAACAAACATACCTATACTAACACATGTACATACACATACTATAATTATCTCTCTACATCTCTCAGTGTCTAAATTAAGCTAAACGTGAGTTCATACTGATACATCGCACTACAGTGCAGTAGCATATGGTTCACTCTGGCTCTCCCTCTTTTCCTGTCTGTAACCTCTCACTGCAACAGTGAGAAGCCTGGCTCCCGCCATCTGCCATCCGCATACTTATTTGCTCATTCCCGTTATATCTGTACAGTGCTTTTAGAATTGTTACCACATACCTCCAAGGGAGGAAAACTTCACCAACTGAGTACAATGCTTATGTATAGTTCCTTTTGTCTTTAGTCTTACAGTTTCCAGAGTTCCTTAGGCCTACGTCTCTTTCCCCCACCCCCTTCAGTGAAATTATATCATTTATAATAGAGTTAGATTATTTTGTCCCAGGTTGTTTTCTACCTTAGGATCACCTGTCTTCCTAGTTGATTTTTGAAAAATGTGCATACATTAAGGTTCACTCCTTGTGCTGCCTGGGCCTGGCCGGTTTGGCTCAGCGGTTACAACGTCGGCCCACGGACCAGAGAGTCCTGGGTTCGGTTCCCGCTAAGGGCACGTACCTCGGTTGCAGTTTGTCCCCACCCCGGTTGGGGTCGTGTGGGTGGTGACCACTCGATGTGTCTCTCTTGCATCGATGTTTCTCTCTCTCTTCCTCCCTCTCTCCCTCCCGCTCTATCTGAAGACAAATGCAAAAATGTCCTCGGGTGAGGATAAAAAATATATAAAATAAAGCTCTGGTACTTTTACACAATGGAATACTATTCAGCTGTAAAAAAGAAGGATCTCTTGCTGTTCTGGGGACTGTGCCTTCAAGCATTCAACATGGTCATGCGTTTGACACACCGCCAGACACTGTCCTACAACACAGCCTCTGATAAAACCAGGCTGTCCCGAACCCCTGGTGATCAAATTGTTTACCTTCATACCAAGAAGGTTGGGAAAGCACCCAAATCTGCATGTGGTGTGGGCCCAGGCCGACTTCTCTGCGTTGGTGCCATGACACCTCAAGTTCTCATGAGCTTGTCTGAAACAAAAAAACATGTCAGCAGGGCCTCTGGGGACCCACGTGTGCTAAATGTGTCCGCACAGGATCGAGCGTGCTTTCCTTGTCATGAAAGTACTGAAGGCACAAACACAGAGTCAGAAAGCTAAATTTAAAAAAAAAGAAGTTTTTTAGTTATAAAAGCAATTAAAGGCTAAAAAAAAAGAGAGAGAGAGACAAGAGAAGAAGGAGGAGAAGGAAGAGGAGGAGGAGGAAAAGGGAGACAGAGACAGAGAAGAAAATTTTACCCTTTGCAAGAGCACGGATGGACCTAGAGAGTACTATGCTAAGTGAAATAAGCCAGTAAGAGAAAGACAAGTACCATATGCTTTCACTCATATGTGGAATCTAACGAACAAAATAAACTAACAAGCAAAATATTCACAGATTCAGAGAGAGCAGGGTGACAGCTGTCAGGGTGAGGGTGCTGGGTGAGGGAGGTGGAGGGATTGAGTAAAAAAGAAAAATAAAGAGCCCGGCCGGTGTGGTTCAGTGGATTGAGCATCATCCCATGGACTGAGAGGTCCTGGTTCAATTCCTGGTCAGGGCACATGCCTGGGTTGTGGCCTTGACCCCTGGTGGGGGGCATGTGGGAGGTGGTCAATCAATGTTTCTCTCTCACATCTACGTTTCTCTCTCTCCCTCTCTCTCTACAAAATCAATAAAAACATATTTTAAAAAAGAAAAGACAGTCCGGCCACTATGGCTCAGTGGTTGAGCGCTGACCCATGCACCAAGAGGTCGCTGGTTCGATTCCCAGTCAGGACACATGTCCAGATTGTGGACCCGATCCCCAGTGGGGGGCATGCAGGAGGCGGCCAATCGATGTTCTCTCTCTCTCTCCCTCTCACTTCCTATCTCTTTAAAATCAATAAAAGAAAAAAACCTTTTTTTTTTTAAAGAAAAAGAAAAGAGAAAAACTCATGGACATTACAACAGTGTGGTGATTGCCAGGAGGAGGGTAAAGGGGGCATAATTGGTGATGGACGGAGACTTGACCTGATGTGGTGAACACACTTGATGTGTTATAGAATTGTGCCCTGAAACCTGTATAATTTTGGGAACCAGTGTCACCCCAATAAATTCAATACAACGGAGCAAAACAAAACAAGCAAACAAACAAAAGTAGTGCAAACTTGACCCTTCCCACCAGTTTCCCTGACAGGCTCTGTCCTTACAGAGACCTTTGGTGCTTGGATGAAACACTTGAGATAGATATGTATATATTTTCCCCCTTTTGAACTCTTTTTGGCTGGGTCTCCATTAGTAAAGTAGAGAATTCCTTCCTACTGAGGTTTTTTTTATTTAAAACTTTTATTGAGATATAATTTAGATACCATAAAATTTACCCAGCCCTGGCCTGTTTGGCTCAGCGGTTGGAGCGTCAGCCTGCGGTCCAGAGAGACCAGGGTTCGGTTCCCGCTAAGGGCATGTACCTCGGTTGCGGTTTGTCCCCGGCCCTGGTTGGTCGTGCGGGTGGCAGCCACTTGATGTGTCCCTTTCACGTCGATGTTTCTCTCTCTCTCTCTCCCTCTCTCTCCCTCCCACTCTATCTGAACAAAAAATGAAAAAATGTCCTCGGGTGAGGATAAAAAAAAAAAAAATTACCCATTTAAAGTGTACAATTTAATGGTTTTGCTCTATTCCCAGCCTTGGGCAATCATTACCATGATCTAAGTATCAGGTATTGTTATCACCTGTCAACATAAGAAACATTCAAACCTGTGAAGAATTTCTGTGAGTTTATTTGAGCCAAAACTGTCGACCATTGCCAGGAAGAAAACCTCAACAGATTGAGATAATGCTCCGGAGAAGGGCAGTTCTGCTCCTTATTTTGTACATTACAATCAAAAGAGGAGACATAAGTGGGTTACATGAAATCCATCAATGATAGAGGAGGGAGGTGGGAGAGAGCAAAGCGGGGAACCTCTGGGATTGGATGAAAAGTGCAATGATAGACACATTCATCTTTTACACAGGTGGGTACAGGACAGTTAGCAGTCAACAGTGAACTCAGTAACAATGAGGGGATCTGTGGTCTCCGCAGAGCGGTGCCTGTGCTTCGAGGGTCCGGAAAAAGGAAAATTACTTTGATGTTCCACAGATATGTTATCGTAGGTGCAAAAAGACAATAGACTCCATTAAAGTAAAGATTGACCTTTGTCAGGGAAGATGCCAGCCTAGGACATGACTACCTGCCATAAACTGCTTTTAGTTAAAAAGTTTTCATTTCAGCCCTGGCCGGTTTGGCTCAGCGGTTAGAGCGTCCGCCGTGGACCAATGAGTCGCGGGTGGATTCTGGTCAGGGGCATGTACCTCGGTTTCAGTTTGTCCCCCAGCTGGTCAGGTCATGCGAGGAGGCAACCAGTTGATGTGGCTCTATCACATCGACGTTTCTCTCTGTCTCTCTCTCTCCCTCCCTCCCACTCTATCTGATGATAAATAGAAAAATATCCTCGGGTGAGGAATAAAAAAAATTAAATTAAAAAAAGTTTTAATTTCAGACCATCCTTTGTGGTTACTTTAGGTCTTTGAGTTTGTAAGGCTGCCACACAGGCCTCCCCTGAGCTTGTCAGGTTAACATGTGGCCCCTTTTTGTCCACACACCCTAGAGAGAAACACTGTAGCCAGTAGTAACCATACCTCATTCTTCTCTACCCCCACCCCCCACCAGCCCTAGGCAACTGCCAATCTACTTTCTGTTTCTATGGACTTGTCTATTCCGGACATTTCCTATAAATGGAATCATATAATATGTGGCTTCTTTCCCTTAGCATAATGTTCTCAAGGTTCATCCATGTAGTAGCATGTATCAATACTTCATTTTTTTTAATACCTGGGTAATAATCCATTGCCTGGATATACCACATTTTATGTATCCATTCATAAGTTGATACACATTTGGGTTATTTTTGCTTTTTGGCTGATATGAATAATGCTGCTATGAATATTCATGTACAAATTTTTGTGTGAACATACATTTTATTTCACTTTGATATACTTAGGAGTGGAATTGCTGAGTCATTTGGTAACTTCATGTTTGACTCTTTGAAGAACTGCCAAATCATTTTTCCAAAGTGACTGTATTATTTTTACGTTTCCATCAATAACATATGAAAGTTCTAATTTCCAAATCCTTGCTAACTCGTATTATTATCTGTCTTTTTTTAATTTTTGCCATTCTAGTGGGTATGAAGTAGAATCTCATTGTGGTTTTAATTTTCATTTCCCTAATGACCGAAGGTGTTAAGTATATTTTCGTGTGTTAATTGGTCATTTGCATATCTTCTTTAAAGAAAAGTTTGGGCTTCCCCTGGCCAGTCTGGCTCAGTGGTTAGTGTCAGTGTGCGCACCAGAGGGTCTCAGGCTCGGTTTCCAGTCAAGGGCACGGACCTGGGTTGCAGGTGCAGGAAATCGGCACGTGCGGGAGGCAACCAACTGAGACACATCTATGTTTCTTTCTCTCCCTCCTTCCCTTCCACTCTCTCTAAGAACCAATGGAAAAAATATCCTCTGGTGAGGATTAACAAAACGAAAAAAAGTTGGCAGTTTAAGAACCCTTTTTCGAAAAGAAGGGAAATTGAGAGTTCTATGAGCATTTATGTTTAATTCATTCTCTTGTGCATGTTCCAAGGGTGATGTTAATTGTGTTAGCTGTACCACAATCAGAAGAGTTTTGAATGAGTTAAGTGAAGCTATTATGTTATTCCTGAAAGCAGACACATTTTTCCCCTGCATTTAAAGTATCTTTAAATAGACTCAGGAAACAATAGGTGAAATTTTGTTTTCTTATATTCCTAATTAGAGTAGTATTTGGAGGTGGGGAGGGGTGTAGATTAGCTTCACATATACCAGAAAGGGTATGTTTAAAAACAATATAATTACTTTGATTCTAAGTTAAGCAGTTTAGGTTTGCAATTTAAACCAGTCTTATAATAAATAAAATTACAACAAAAGTCAATTAAAAAATATATTGTAATCCAGGTAACATCCTACCTAGAGTACTGCCAATAATGACAAATATAATACAGGAGATGGGTCCATAATTAAAAACAAGTTAAGGCAAAATGGTCTTTTCCAAGGTTAGAATTTGATTTATGATAATACATTTCTAGATATCTACAAAAATAATTTGGAAGAAATCATTTCAAAGTAGTTATTAAAAACTTTCTGGCCCAGCCGGTGTGGCTCAGTGGATTGAGTGTCATCCCATGCAACAACAGGTCGCCAGTTCGATTCTGGGTCAGGGCACATACTGGGGTTGCAGGCTGGATCCCCAGTAGGGGGTGTGCAAGAGGAAGCCGATCGATGTTTCTCCCTCACATTGATGTTTCTAGCTCTCTCTCCCTTCCTCTCTCTCTCAAAAAATCAATAAAAACATATTTTTAAAAAAACTTTCGGAACGTTTCCTATAAATATAATACAAATATAATTTATTCATAACAGTATATGATAACTTCTAGATTTGTCAATTTAAAGTTTAATAAAGGTATGCATGTTAAAATCATTGAATTTGGGCCTTGTTATTTAAAAAATATATGCTAGCCCTGGCCGGTTTGGCTCAGCAGTTAGAGTGTCAGCCCACGGACCAGAGTCATAGGTTCGATTCTGGTCAAGGGCACAGATCTCGGTTGCAGTTTTTCCCCTGCCCTTGTTGGGGTCATGCGGGAGGCAACCAGTCGATGTGGCTCTCTCGAATTGATGTTTCTCTCTCTGTCTCTCTCTCTCCCCACTCTATCTGAAGATAAATAGAAAAATATCCTTGGGCGAGGATTAAAAAAAAAAATAATAATAATAATAATAATAATAATAATAATATAGTCTAAGGCTTCTTAATCTACTCATTAGAAAAAAAAAGTTTGCTTTTCTAAAATAAATGGAGCCCTGGCCGGTTTGGTTCAGCGGTTAGAGCGTCGGCCTGCGGTCCAGAGAGACCCGGGTTCGGTTCACGCTAAGGGCATGTACTTCGGTTACAGTTTGTCCCCAGCCCTGGTTGGTCGTGTGGGTGGCAGCCACTCGATGTGTCACTTTCACATCGATGTTTCTCTCTCTCTCTCTCTCCCTCCCACTCTATCTGAACAAAAAAATGAAAAAATGTCCTCGGGTGAGGATAAAATAAATAAATAAATAATAAAATAAATGGAAATAAAGTGAGTAAGGCACTATCTGATTTATTAGCCTACGAGCACTTTATAAATAGGAGTACAAAGTTGGGTATTCAGTAGTTCTAGGAGAAAGCCTTACTGTCCAAAAGGCTTAGAGATAAAATTTCTATACTGTATCACAGTGCCTAAGTTTCACATTATTAAGTAGGTGTTGGGAGGACTAATTAAAAGTGTTTCAAGAATAGATTTGGCCTAAGTAGCAATATAACATATAACCTAAGAAAAAAGAAGTTCCTGACTCTTAATGAATAAATAATATATATCAACTATATATCAAACCTCCCACTGAGTACAGCTCAGATATTAGAAAAGAGGGTTGAATGACACTGAAGAGAAGGCACAGAAGAAAATAGCTCCATCATCTGGCAAAAGGAGACCTAGAGAGATGATCGTGATATCTGGGACTGATTTTGGTACCACACACTCCAGAAGAGGTCACTGAGCGACTGAGACGTTGAGGATGTATTCTGACCGATGCGTGGGCCTACGTGGAGGACAAACTGGAGTCTGGTGTGTTGCACGGAAGGCTGTTGGTTCCATTCCTTGAGGATACAGCCTTGGGGGGGGGGCTTGAAGGAGACAAAGCCTCCAGGAGCAGAAACCCATCTGGAGGGTTAATCCCCCCACTGTCATCAGCCAGAAGCAAATAGAAGGTCTCTCTGCAGGATAACTTCTTTGACAGCAATCTTGGTCTGCGATTTCTAATATACAATATAGAGAACTCAATAAAAAATAACCAAATATAAGAAGACAAAGCTGAGGGAAATGAGACAATAGAACTAGAACCACTGGGGTTCAAATTATGTGAGTTATCAACACACAATATAAAATAACCGGCCTCCTATATTCCAAGAGATAAATTTTTTTTAAAAAATCTGAACAGCAAACTGTGGGAAAGAAACAATTTTGGAATTCTAAAACCAAAAATCAGCATCGGGAATAACTCAGAGGACGGGTATAGTGGATCATCTGACAAAGCTTGAGAGACTTGATGAAATGGAAGGTAGGTTAGAAGAAATATCTGGCAAGAAGCAGAAGATTTAAAAAATGGGAAATACAGACTGTACACTAAGAGGCAGAGGGAATCTCTTGTATTGTTTGTTTCTACAAAGTTGCTGGACTCTTGCCCCTATTGTGACAAAAAGTGTATACGAGATAGACTTCACAAATCTTTAATATACAAGAAAACAAAGTTTATATAATTACACCTATTTAGCCACCTACAGATCAGTTGTAGACTATTTCCAACATTTCAGAAGGCACTTTTGGCTTTTTTTTTTTCTTTTTAAACTTATCTTTATTGTTGAATGTATTACAGAAGCCCCTACTTTTTTCCCCCATTGACCCCCTCCTCCCCGCTCCCACCCCTCTCCTGCCTTCCCCACACTATTGTCTGTGTCCATTGGTTATGCATATATGCACATAAGTTCTTTGGTTTATCTTTTCCCGCCCCCTTCCCTTTGAGGTTCATCAGTCTAACAACCAATTTATACTTCTTAATCCCTTCACCTTTTTCACCCATCCCCCCAAACCCTCTCCCATCTGGCAACCAACAAAAAGTTCTATGTATTTATGAGTCTGTTTGTGTTCTGCTTGTTCATTTTGTTTGTAGATTCAATTGTTGATAGATATGTATTTATTGCTCATATTTTATTGTTCATATATATATTTTTTTAATCCTCACCCGAGGATATTTTTTCCATTTTTTTTGTTCAGATATAGTGGGAGGGAGAGAGAGGGAGAGAGGGAGAGAGAGAGACACACATCAACTGATTGCCTCCCACATGACCCCAACCAGGGCCAGGGACGAACTGCAACCGAGGTACATGCCCTTGACCAGAATTGAACCCGCGACTCATTGGTCCACTGGCCAACACTCTAACCACTGAGCAAGACTGGCCAGGGCTACTGTTCATATTTTTTTGTTTGTTTGTTCTTTTTTGTTCATATTTTTTATCTTCTTCTTCAAGAAGACCCGTCAACATTTCATATAATACTGGTTTGGTGGTGATGAACTCCTTTAGATTTTTCTTGGTTAGGAAACTCATATTTTATATGTCCATCGATTCTAAATGATAGCTTTGCAGGATAGTACAATCTTGGTTGTAGGTTGTTGCTTTTCATCACCTTCAATATCTCTTGCCACTCCTTTCTGACCTGCAAAGTTTCTTTTGAGAAATCAGCTGACAGTACCATTGGAGCTCCTTTGTAGGTAACTAACTGCTTTGCTCTTGCTACTTTTAAGACTCTCTCTTTGGCCCAGCCGGTGTGGCTCAGTGGTTGAGCACCAAGAGGTCAACGGTTCAATTCCCGGTCAGGGCACATGCCCAGGTTGTGGACCCAGTCCCCAGTGGGGAGCATGCAGGAGGTGGCCAATCGATGTTCTCTCTCATCGATGTTTCTAGCTCTCTCCCTCTCTCTCTAAAATCAATAATTAAAAAAAAAAGATTCTCTTTTTGTCTTTAACCTTTGCATTTTGATGATGATGTGTCTTGGTGTGGACCTCTTCGGGTTCACCTTGTTTGGGACTCTCTGTGCTTCCTGGGCTTGCATGTTTGTTTCCTTCAACAAGTTAGGGAAGTTTTCTGTCATTATTTTTTCAAATAGGTATTCAATTTCTTGCTCTCTCTCTCTTCTCCTTCTGGCACCCCCATGATGCAAATGTTGGTATGCTTGAAGTTGTCCCAGAGGCTCCTTACACTATCCTCATTTTGGGGATTCTTTGTTCTAATTGGGTATTTTTTGGCTTCTTACATTTCAAGTTGATGGTTTGCTTCTTAGGTTCACCTATTGATTCCCTGTAAATTATTCCTTATTTCAGTTAGTGGATCCTTCATTTCTGACTGGTCCTTTTTTGTGCTCTAGAAGTTCTCACTAAGTTCCTTGACATTCTCACTAAGTTCCCTGAAATTCTCACTAAGTTCCTTAAGCATCCTTATAAGCAGTGTTTTGAACTCTGCATCTGTTAGATTGCTTGTTTCCTTCATTTAGTTCTTTTCCTGGAGTTTTGTTCTGTTCTTTCATTTGGGTGTGCTGAATCTGGGGCAAGGTCAGCCACTGCCTGTGTTCTACCCAGGGCCACCCGGCATAAGCTACAAAGCGATCTACAGATGGCTGCTTCTTGTGTTGGGCTTGGAGGTGCCCAGACAAAGCCAAGCTGTGAACCAAGACTGGCTGCTTCTAGTACCAGGCCTGGGGCCACTTAGCGAGAGGTATGGGGCTTGCTGAGGCCAGGCTGCTTGTTTGAGAGAATTTAGGAAAATCTTAAGCAAGATCCAAGACAGGCCAATCCTATGGTAAAGCCACAGGAAACAGCTTGGGTGGGCCTGAAAGTTGGGTGGGGCAGGGCCTCAGGGAATCACCAGGGTGGGGCAAACAGTGTGAGCCAGGTTGCTGGAATCCCAGATATGATATATGTCTGACTGCCCTGTGGGGGAAGGGCTCATCAAAGGAACAACAGTCTCCGCCAGCACGTCTGTCCAGGAGAAAGCTGCATCTCCAGCTCTTGCTCCAATGCCAAACAATTCAGCTGTTCCCCGTTGTCTCTGGTGCCTTTCAACCTGTCTGTCCGACGCTGGCGCCTGGAGGGTGCAGTTCGGGTAAGTCTGTGTGCGGGCCCTTTAAGAGGAACTGCCTGGGGCTCCAGCCGCCTCCGCCTCCCTCAGCCTGAGTTCCTGCTGGTTTTTGTTTCGTTTTCTTTCTTTCTTTTTTTAATCCTCAGCCAAGGACATTTTTGCATTTATCTTCAGATAGAGAGGGAGGGAGAGAGAGGAAGAAACATCGATGTGAGAGAGACATATCCACTGGTTGCCACCCACACAACCCCAACCGGGGCCGGGGACAAACTGCAACCGAGGTACATGCCCTTAGCTGGAACCGTACCCGGGACTCTCTGGTCCGCGGGCTGACGCTCTAACCACTGAGCCAAACTGGTCAGGGCTGTTTTTGTTTTCTTATGGGGAGAGGGGGGAGCCCCTCCCCGCCCCACTGGTTTTACAGCCAGAAGTGATGGGGACTTCTCCTCCTGGCACTGGAACCCTGAGCTGGGGGGCCTGGTGTGGGCCGGGGACCCCTGAGTCCTCAGGGAGGACTTTCCCAGACAAGGTGTCCCTCCCGATTTTTATCCGCCACACGTGGGTGTGGGACCAGCCCGTCCGCCTCCGCCCCTCCTACCAGTCTCCCTGTGGCCTCTTCTTTAATCTCGTGGCTGTAGGACTTCCATTCAGCTCGATGTCAGGTGGTTCTGAATGATGGTTGTTCTGTAGTTTAGTTGTTATTTTGATGTGGTTGTGGGAGGAGGAGATACCGAGGTTACCTACCCGCCTGTCTTGACTGGAAGTCTGCCTTTTTTTTTTTTTATATGGTTAACCCTCACCCACCTGAGGATATTTTTCCATTGTTTTTTAGGGAGAGAGAAAGGAAGGGAGGCACAGAGGGAGAGAGCGATGTAAGAGAGACACAGGGATTGGTTGCCTCCTGCATGACGCCAACCCCGACCCCAGGGCTTGGGATCGAACGTGCAACACAGGTACATGCCCTAGACGGGAACAGAAACCACGACCCTTTTGTCTGCAGGCCTGTGCTCTAACCACTAGCCCAACCAGCCAGGGCCACCTTTGGCTTTTTCCCATTCAATACCTACTCCTTGAAGTAACTATCATTTTACTTCTCTGGATTATTTTTCCTGTTATTAATGGATTAATAGGGTATACGATCTTTGTGGCTGGTTCCATCTTGTATTTAGAACTTGCGGATCTTAGGAGCTTTCTGCTTGTGTTATCTGGGGTACCAGGGAAGAAAGATGCATCTATTCCTTAGCTTACTCAAAAGATAGAAGCTTTTGCCCTGGCTGGGTCGCTCAGTTGGTTAAAGCATTGCCCACATGCACCAGGTTGCAGGTTCGATCTCTGTCCTGAGCGCATGCAAGAGCCAAACAATGAATGCATAAATAAGTGGAGCAGCGAGCCCTGGCCGGTTTGGCTCAGCGGTTAGAGCATCGGCCCATGGACCAGAGAGTCCTGGGTTCGGTTCCCGCTAAGGGCACATACCTCGGTTGCAGTTTGTCCCCGGCCCTGGTTGGGGTCATGTGGGTGGCAGCCACTCGATGTCTCTCTCTCAGGTCGATGCTTCTCTCTCTCTTCCTCCCTCTTTCCCTCCCGCTCTGTCTGAGGATAAATGCAAAAATGTCCTCGGGTGAGGATAAAAAATAATAATAATAAGTGGAGCGGCAAATTGATGTTTCTCTTCCTCTCTCTATAAACCAATCAATTAATAATATTAAAAAAATTTTTTTTCTTTATTGATTTAGAGAGAAAGGAAGGGAGAGGGAGAGAGAGAATCACTGATGAGAGAGAACATCGATTGGCCGCCTCCTGCATGCCCCCCACTGGGGATCAGGCCCACAACCTGGGCATGTGCCTTGACCGGGAATCGAACCGGTGACCTCTTGGTGCATGGGTCAACACTCAACCACTGAGCCAAACCAGCCGGGCAAGTAATAATATTCTAAAAAGAAACTTTAACAAAAATGTTGTCGAATGCCTAATATCACAATATATTTTTCACCCCCTCCTGGTATAAAGCAAGAAGAAGATAACTTTTGGAGATGCTGGACCCAGTGGACAAATCAAGGCTGTAGAAGATGAACATGTAAATCATGTGTAAAACACAAATGAACCACATTGGTTGTAACTTAATCACACAGCCACACCCAGATACAAGGAGACTGGGAAATACAGTCTTCAACCTTTGGTGATGTGCCTAACTGAAAATTCTATTGCTATATAGAAGAAAAGAATATGGGGGGGGGGGGGCAGATAGCAATTGCTGCTACAACATTATTCTCTCTTTTTGCCATTTTGACCTAGCATAGGACTAAAAGTGAGGGGACTGCCAGAACCAGAGAGGACACAGCTCTTTAGAGAAATGCCCACACCCCTGCCTTAAGACTTGAAAGGAGAACCTGGGGTGGGGGGAGAAACTGATAACAGCTAGTAGCTGCTACATTATTGAGCACTTACTTTTATTTTATTTTTTGTTAACCCTTAACTGAGGATATTTTTCCATTGAGTTATAGATAGAGTGGGAGGGAGGGAGGGAGAGAGAGAGAAACATCGATATGAGAGAGACAAATAGGTTGGTTGCCTCCCGCATGACCCCAGTAAAGGCTGAGGATCCAACCTGCAACCCAGGTACGTGCCCTTGACTGGGACTCAAACCCGCAACCCTTCAGTCTGAAGGCCAATGCTCTAACCACTGAGCAACCGGCCAGAGCAGGGTTTTTTTCTTTTAAAAATACCTCCTCTCACCCTGGCCGGTTTGGCTCAGCGGTTAGAATGTCGGCCTGCGGTCCAGAGAGACCCGGGTTCGGTTCCCACTGGGGGCATGTACTTCGGTTGCAGTTTGTCCCCGGCCCTGGTTGGTCGTGCGGGTGGCAGCCACTCGATGTGTCCCTTTCACGTCGATGTTTCTCTCTCTCTCTCTCTCTTCCTCTCTCTCCCTCCCACTCTATCTGGACAAAAAATGAAAAAATGTCCTCAGGTGAGGATAAAAAAAAAAATACCTCCTCTCAATTAAAAAATTTTAATTAGAAATACATTTATGCCCTGGCTGGTTGATCAGTGGTTAGAGCGTCGGCCCGCGGACCACAGAGTCCTGGGTTCAGTTTCCGCTAAGGGCATGTACCTCGGTTGCAGTTTGTCCCCGGCCCCAGTCGGGGTTGTGTGGGTGGCAACCACTCGATGTGTCTCTCTCACATCGATGTTTCTCTCTCTCTCTTCCTCCCTCTCTCCCTTCCACTCTGTCTGAAGATAAATGCAAAAATGTCCTCAGGTGAGAATTAAAAAAAAAAAAGAAAAAGAAATATATTTACTGTAGTTATAGTGGTCATTTGAGAGGCAGTGAAATTAGATGTGTGTTCAGTTTGCCATCGTAACCCAGAACTGTCTTACCTTCAGTCTTGTTCCCATCAAATCCTACCTATAAGCCCCTGCCTTACCTCTTCCCAGAAACAACAGTGGGATCAGGGACCTAAACAGGCTTGCTGCAGAGGGCAACTGGTCATTCAAGTCCATGTGAATGAAAGCAAAGCACATCCTGTATCTGTCTGGGTCAACGATGAGATCCAAGCGGCTGTTTCTTAGGGGTAAGACCATCACACCACGATAGTGTTCATCATCAGGCCGTTAGCCCGAAACAGAACCTAATGAGGAGGACCAGAGATGGGGCCTAGCCCCCAGAAAGAGCAGTCTAGAAAGAATTGTGCAGCTTGTCACTCAAGCCGATGGTAATGTTGTGAGCAGACCAGTTGCAGTGAGGAGAACCAAAGGACTAATCCAGAAATCACTTACAATTAGAGCTGGAGTGGTGGGTTCCACTTCAAAGCACTCACACGTGGAGCAAGACTAATACTACAGACACTGACTATGTTCTCAGGGTTTGTTTAGGTCCTTGATACTAAGCGTGGGGTTCAAAGGCCAACAGCCAGCATATCATCTGGTAGCTTCTTAGAAATGCATAATCTGAGGCTCCACACTCAGCCTCTTGTGTCAGAACATACATTTAAAAAAATTTTTTTTCTTTTATTGATTTTAGAGAGAGAGGAAGGGAGAGGGAGAGAGAGACAGAAACATCGATGAGAGAGAACACTGACTGGCCGCCTCCTGCATTCCCCCCACTGGGGATCAGGCCCACAACCTGGGCATGTGTCCTGACCAGGAATCGAACTGGAGACCTCTTGGTGCATGGGTCAACACTCAACCACTGAGCCACACCGGCTGGACCAGAACATACATTTTTTTTTTTTTTTTGGTATGTGCCCCTAGCGGGAACCGAAACTGGGACTCTCTGGTCTGCAGGCTGACGCTCCAACCACTGAGCCAAACCGGCCAGGGCCAGAACATACATTTTAACAAGATCCCCAGTTAATATGACTATGCCCACAGTGTGAAGGTCTTCCATATCTACCATTGGGTTCAACTACAATTAGTTATATTCTTACAGACTTGCAGAAAGTAAATCATATAGAACTGATGCTACTTTATTCATGATGAAAAAATGGATTTTTCAGTGCCTGATTCACTCATAAACTCAAGTATACCATTATGACAGGCCCTGACCAGGTGAGTAAAATTTGTAGGATGGTCATATTTGCTCAATTAAAACAGCAGAACCCCATCATACTCGTAGTATCAAGTTCATACTAAAAATAAAGAAACACACGTCTCATGTTGAAACAATTGATACAAGTTTAGAAAAACAAAACAAGAAAAACACCAGGACCTTCGGGAGCCTAGAAAATAGATGTAGCATCAGCATAGAGTCAAAAGGCCTGATTTGAATCCCAGTTCCCTCGCTTACTGGCTAACAATTGGCTAAGTTACAGCAACCTCTGGAAACGGAGTTTTCGCACCTGAAAGTGAAGAATAAGAACACCAGATCATAGGGTTATGTTAGCATTAAATAAGCTAGTGAAGAGGCTTTAAAATTGTGAGATACTGTACAAATGTCACTTTTATTGTTTTTTATTTTATTTTACAGAATGGAAAAATTTATTTTGCCAATCATATATTGGATAAGAGATTAATCTCTTTTCTTTTTTTTGCAATTTTTTATTAATTAATTAAAAAATTTTTTTTCTTCTTTGATTTTAGAGAGGAAGTGAGAGGGAGAGAGAGAGAGATAGAAACATCGATGAGAGAGAACATCGATTGGCCACCTCCTGCATACCCCCTACTGGGGATTGAGCCCACAACCTGGGCATGTGTCCTGGCCGGGAATCGAACCGGCGACCTCTTGGTGCATGGGTCCACGCTCAACCACTGAGCCAAACCAGCGGGACTATTAATTTATTTTTGTTACAGATGTTTCTCCTTTCCCCCCAGACTTTTATTGTTATTAAGCCCTTGGTTCAATTATAATTCTGTACAGTAGAGCTATGACCAAATTATATGACTGAAAGGTCTGGGGGATTAGGCTATTAGCTACACGTTGGAAAGAAGAAAGGAAGGAAGAAAAGAAAATAAAGAAAACAGAAAATTATGAGTATTGGCAAAGATGTGGAGAAATTGAGACTCCTGTGCATGGCTAGTAGGAATTGTGGAAAACAGTATGTCAATTCCATTAAAAAAAAAAAAAAAATTAAACAGCTCTGGCCAGTTTGGCTCAGTGGTTAGAGCATTGGCTGGCGGACTGAAGGTTGCAGGTTCAATCCCTGACCCTGGTCAGGGTCGTGTAGGAGGCTACCAATCAATGTGTCTCTCACATCAATGTTTCTCCCTCCCTTCCACTCTATCTTAAAAAAATCAATGGAAAAATATCTGCGAGTGAGGATTAAAAAAAAATTAAAGAATTAGCATACGATCCAGCAATCCCACTTCTGGGTATATCCCAAAAGAATTGAAAACAGTGACTGGAACAGATATTTGTACACCCATGTTCATAACAGCATTTATCACGATAGCCAAAAGGTGGAAACACCCCAAATGTCCATTGACAAATGAATGGATAAACAAAACGTGGTCTATGCATACAATGGAATATTATTCAGCCTTAAAAATCAAGCAAATTCTCACCTTAGCCAGATGGCTCAGTTGGTTGGAATGTCATCCGTGCACCAAAAGTGTTGCAGGTTCGATCCCCAGTCAGGGCACATGCCCAAGTTGTGGGCTCGGTACCCAGTAGGGGTCATATAGGGGGCAGCCGATAGATGTTTCTCTCTCTCTCTCTCTCCCCCCCCTCCCTCCCTCCCACTCTATCTGAAGATAAATAGAAAAATATCCTTGGGTGAGGATTAAAAAAATAAAATAAAAACATATTTAAAAAAAAAATAGCCCACCCAGTGTGGCTCAGTGGGTTACAGCATCGTCCCATGGACTGAGAGGTCTTGGTTCAATTCCCGGTCAGGACACATGCCCGGGTTGAGGGCTCGATCCCCAGTAGGGAGTGTGCAGGAGGCAGCCGATCGATGTATCTCTCTCACATCGATGTTTCTCTCTCTCTCTAAAAAAATCAGTAAAAACATTTTTTTTTAAAAGTAGGGGAGGAGGTATCCATGAGGCCTTTGATAAAGGCAGAGAGAGATCGGGGGAACACTCTTAGGGAGGTTCCCTCTTCAAGAATAAAACCAAATACAAAAGTCTGTGAGGTTCCCAAGACCACAATAAAGGTAGTCAGAAACTATAACCTGGCACTGCTGATATGTATAATCTTATGTAGCACTGATAGGAAGAGCAGTGCTAGGACCATCCATGATTTGAGGCAATTCTAATTTATTCACTAATGTAAGGGTGTGGCTGGGTTTATGTGACCCCAGGCCTAACGTATGCTTGTCCAGGGTGAATCTCTAACAGCAGAGACGTCCCATGTCATTGGGAAATTATTATTTACTAGTTTGTGCCTTCTTAGAAGACTTTCCAACCACCTGCTTCTAAGTTGGATTAAAAACTCCTTTCATTTCTCAGAGTACTGTACTCAATGCTCTGCTTTATCATTACACATAGTATTAGAATAATCTGTTTGTGAGTCTGTATCCATCACTAGACTGTGAGTTCCCTGAGGAAAGGAATGTTACCTTACTCATCTCCCTCCTCCCCCCAACCATGGTTTAGCAGAGTGCCTGGCACAGAATAATAATTCAGTAAATATCTACTGAAATGAAAAGACTTTTAATGGACCTAAGCTCACTTTGTCAATTACTTGGACGTTATCTTTAAGAATAAAGCGTGTGAGATGCAACAGACCGTCTGCCAGAATTGTTAGGCGAAGCCAGGTTATCTCCTGAGTTCCAAGCTCCCACTCCTTGTCAGCCTTTTAGGGTTCCTGTTGCTGATTTCTGTTTTTGACTTTGATTCCAGCATCTGCTCCCTTCAGCTTTCCTGGTCTCCTTTCTTTCTTTCTTTCTGTTTTTCTTTTCTTTTAAACTTATCTCTATTGTTGAATGTATTACAGATATCCCACTTTTTTCCTCCCTTGACTCCCTCCTTCCCAATCCCATCCCCCTCCTGCTTTCCCCATACTATTGTCTGTGTCCATTGGTTATGCACATATGTATATAAGTTCTTTGGTTTCTCTCTCCCCCCCCACCTCCCCCCTTCCCTTTGAGGTTCATCAGTCTAACAACCAATTTGTACTTCTTAATTCCTTCATCTTTTTCACCCAACTCCCCTCCCATTTGGCAACCAACAAAAAGTTCTCAGTATCTATGAGTCTGTTTCTGTTCTGCTTGCTCATTTTGTTTGTAGATTCAATTGTTGATAGATATGTATTTATTGCCATTTTATTGTTTATATTTTTTTATCTTCTTCAAGAAGACCCATCAACATTTCATATAATACTGGTTTGGTGGTAATGAACTCCTTTAGCTTTTTCTTGTCTGGGAAACTCTTGATATCGCCATCGATTCTAAATGATAGCTTTGCAGGATAGAGTAATCTTGATTGTAGGTCCTTGCTTTCATCACTTTAAATATTTCTTGCCACTCCCTCCTGGCCTGCAAAGTTTCTTTTGAGAAATCGGCTGACAGCTTTGTGGGAGCTCTAGTCTTCTTTCTTGAAACCTGAAAGTTTACCCAAAAATATTTATTATGCTAGGCACTTCCTGGCACCGTGGTTATAAGGAGACAAGGTTCCTGCCCTAGAAGAACTCATATTTGGTCAGGGAAAGAGACGTGTAAACAAAGAGGGACAGAGACACAGAGGTGCTAGAACAGAAACATCCACGGACTCTTGGCATTCAGAATTCGGGGTTTTATCTTGAGAGAGACCCTGAAAATCCATGATATTAGGATTTGTAATTTTCGTGGGATGGAAATTAGAATGAAACTACCTTTAAGGTTGGTGGGCAAATAAAGTAAACCGCTTAGCCAGGGAGGCCAGATGCTTAGACAGGGCGTGTATTTTGGCCTGGAAATGGGGTTCTTGACTTTTCCTCAAACACATTGTTATACTCACTACAGATAGCAAGTAATTGCTTAAACTGTTCAAGTATATTTCATCAGAAAATGATATGCTATTGTGGGGTTCTCAAAAATAGTGAACTCTCAAAGACCTAAAGAGAATGTTCTTGTGAATGTAAAGGATATATTATATACACTTAAGGATAAAATTATAAAATATATAGCCTGTAAAATGAAAACTACAAAATATTGCTGAGAGAAATTAAAGAAGAATCTAAAATAATGGTACAATAAGCAATATTCATGAGTCAGAAGACTCAATGTTAGCCCACGCGTGTGGCTCAGTCGATTGAGTGTTGTCCAGTGGACTGACCCAGTTCGATTCCGGGTCAGGGCAGGTGCCCTGGTTTCTGGCTCCATCCCCAGTAGGGGGTGTGCAGGAGGCAGCCGATTCATGTTTCTATCTCTCCTTTCCTCTCTAAAAAAAAAAATCAATGAAAACATATTTTTTTAAATAAGAAGACTCAATGTTGTTAAGATGTCAATTCTTCCCAAACTGATTTATTGATTCAATGCATCCCAATCAAAATGTTAAAAGGTCTTTTGTAGAAATTTATAAGTGCATTATACATAGTGTATGGAAATGTAAAGGGCCTAGAATACTCAAAATAATTTTGAAAAAGAAGATAGCTAAAGCCATCAACAAATCATCAAACAACAAGTGCTGGCGAGGGTGTGGAGAACAGGGGGCTCTAGTACACTGCTGGTGGGAATGCAGACTGGTGCAGCCACTATGGAAAACACTATGGTGTTACCTCAAAAAGTTAAAAATGGAACTGCCATTTGACCCAGTGATCCCACTTCTAGGAATATACCCTAAGAAGCCTGAAACACCAATCAAAAAGAATATATGTACCCCTATGTTCATAGCAGCACTATTTACAATTGCTAATATCTGGTAACAGCCCAAGTGTCCATCAGTAGATGAGTGGATAAAAAAGCTGTGGTACATGTACACAATGGAACACTAGGCAGCTGTAAGAAAGATCTCTTATCCTTTGAGACGACAAGGAGGGACCTGGAGAGTATAATCCTAAGCAAAACAAGCCAATCAGAGAAAGACAAATATCACATGATCTCACTTATTTGTGGAATATAATGAACAAAACAAGCGGATGAACAAAATAGACCCAGAGACATAAAAGTAGGGTACCTCAGAAGAGAGGAACGGGGGGAGGGAAGAGATAAACCACAGAACTTATATGCATGTATGTGTAACCATGGGCATAGACAACAATGCTGGGGGGTGGGGGTGGGGGCGAGATCAGGAGGAGAGTGTCAATGGGGGAAAAAGGAGAAACATCTGTAACAAAAATAAATGAATAAAAATAATAATAATAATTTAAAAAAAGAAGATAGCTAAAGAACTTATACTACCCGATTTCAAGAGTAATTATATAGTTACAGTAATTAAGACAGTTTAGTATTGGTGTAAAGATAGAGATCAATGGAACAGAATATAGAGACTAAAATTGACCCACACATATATAGTCAATTGTATTTCAACAAAGGGACCAATATAATTCAATGGAGAAAAGAAAAATCTTTTCAACAAATAGTGTTAGAACAACTGGACATCCATATTCAAAAGCATTAACTTTGTCCTTTATTGCACACTATACACAAAAGTTACCTTAAAAAGAATTACTAACTGAAATATAAAAGTTAAAGTTATAGCCCGGCCGATGTGGCTCAGTAGTTGAGCTTTGACCCATGAACCAAGAGGTTGCTGGTTCGATTCCCGGTCAGGGCACATGCCCAGGTTGTGGGCCCAATCCCCAGTGGGGGGCATGCAGGAGGTGGCCAATCGATGTTCTCTCTCATGGATGTTTCTATCTCTCTCTCCCTCTCCCTTCCTCTCTTTCTAAAATCAATAAAGAAAAAAAAATTAAAGTTATAAAAATTCTAAAAGAATCCTTTCCACCAGAAGACAAGCTCTCAATAAAGTTCAGGGTTCAGTGACATTGAGATGTTGCCAAAACATTAAAGACCGCCTAAGCCATAAAGGTATTTAAATATTTGCAGAGGCTAGCTTAACTATGTCTAGTATTTCCTAGGGGCACATCTCCCTTATTTATGTTCCTCAGTTAAAAAGTTGGAAAAATAAAAATAAAAAACCACAAGAAAGTAGACAGGCCATGGTTCCACACAGGCACACATTCAACCCTTGATCATTGTATTCCTCACTCAGCAGTATTTGATGAGTATCTGCTATGATCAGGCACCACGCCAAGTACTAGGAATCCACAGAACAAGGTCCCTGATAACTCAGAATTTACAAGGGAAGACAGTATGTTAAAACAGTAATTATGTGAAAGTGTGTTGAATATTAAAATTGGGGAAATGTCAGATTCTATAGATTTATTCCTGGAGAATAATTCAAGCTATTTCTTTTCTGTTATTAATATATTTAGAGGCCCCACGCTGCCTCTTTATACCATCATTTGAGTTCTCCAAACACAAACTCTTTTCAGTAAAACACTTAAACCAACAAGTATTTCCTGAGCACTTACTGGTGTGCCATATATGATGTGAACTTCTGCAAGAAAATTCCAAGGTAAACTAGCAATGTAAACATCATTTTATTTGAGGACAAAATTATTTTCGATTATATGTGACTGATAAATTTAGTACCACTGCCTGGCCAGTGTGTTTCAGTGGACTGAGCATCGTTCTATGGACTGAGAGGTCCAGGTTCCATTCCCGGTCAGGGCACGGATGGATGTTTTTCTCTGGCATAGATGTTTCTATCTCTCTCTCTAGAAAATCAATTTAAAAAAATGTTTTAAGCCCGGCCGGTGTGGCCTAGTGGTTGAGCGTCGACCCATGTACCAAGAGGTCGCTGGTTCGATTCCCGGTCAGGGCACATGCCCAGGTTGTGGGCCCGATCCCCAGTGGGAGACGTGGAGGAGGCGGCCAATGGATATTCTCTCTCATCGATGTTTCTCTCTCTCCCTCTCCCTTCCTCTCTCTCTAACATCAATAAAGAAAAAAAATGTTTTAAAAAATTTAGTACCACTTGACAAGCACAGGTGATCTGAAAAATACTTTGATATATCTTGAAACTTTAGGCTCCCAGGTTTTGATAGTACTCTTAACGGGTCTTGTCAGCAAAATCAAATCCCCTGATCATTTTCTGAGCGCTGGAAGGCTCTCCTGGATTCCGTGCACAGGTATGAATGAATCCCATGCATCCTTAAAGGGCCAGGTCGGATCGCGACTCCACAAACATTTCTGATAGCCCCTCCTCTCAATCCTTACAGATCCCGCGTTTGCATAGCACTTAGCACATATTCTTTTCAATATTGACTTTGTATATGTATGTCTTCCCCTAAACTGGGTGGATCATTAAGGAAAAGGCTGTGACTCGCCATTCCGCCATGGTATCACCTTTAAGAGGCAGTCCCCCAAATGTGTACATTCATCATAGAACAGAAATCGCACTCTGAACGCACGGGAGTGCCTCCTTCTCCGTGAGCCCCACTTCCCGCCCCTGGCAGCGATCTGGTTTATTCCCGGGCTGGAGAAGGAAGCCCGGCGGGATGGGAAGGGAATGGCGTCAGCATGAGGTCACGCCACATTGTTCCGAATGTCATCTCCACTCTGCGGTGACATTAACGCAGGATCGAGGGACGCAGCTGGCGGAAGGACAGAGGCCCAAGTCGCGCAGTCTACGAGCGAGAAGAGGGCAGGCCCCAGAACAAAGCGGGGAGCCCCACGGGGCGTGGCAGGGCACCCGGGCGCCCGCAGCTTGTGCCCGCAGAGAGGGAAAGTGGACAGCGGGGAGCCACCCCGAGGCCGGGCAGGATGGGGCGGGACTTCCGGAAGCCATTTGCCTGAGTGGCAGGGGAACCGGAAGTGGGGGCGCTGCTGCTGGTGCTCTGGCCCGAGGAGGGACGCGCCGGAGTGGGGCCGCCGGGACTGAGCGAGCGACAGACGCGCCACCCGCAGACGCCGCAGCCACTTGGGCCTGCACGGACCCTTTGCCTGAGTGAGTGCGTTCAGGGTCGCGGGGAGCCTGCGCCTCCGAGGTGGAGGCTGGAAGGGGCTGCGGTTTGTTATTGTGAGAGGCCCGCGACCTCCCCTCCCCCACCCAGCGGGCCCTTCCCCCCCGCCGCCCCTTGGGTGGCCTCGCGCGCGCGCTGGCGTCGATTCTCCCGCGGCCGTCGCTGTCCCCGCACCTCCGGGCCCCTCGCCGGCCCCCTCTGAGCCTTTCCCAGCCCCCCACCCCCAAACCTGTCGATTCCCCTTTGCCGCCGGCCTCTTCCTCCTCCCCGCCTTTCCGCGTGGAGGAATACCATGGCGGGGCGCCCCGCCCTCGCGGCCCACCTCCGACGAGGCCTCCACGCAGCCCCAGCTCCCTGCCGGGGCTCGCCGCAGCGCGCACCATTTGTAGCAATTCTTCTGCGTCCCGTCTCAGCTGTTGCTTTTTCCCTCCATCCCCGACGTTGCACCTCTGACCTCCCTCCCGGGTCCTCTTGTCTGAGACGCCTCCACGCGGGTCCAAGACAGTTAGCTACTCTGTTGCGTTTTGATTGGGCACCTTCTCCTCCCCCGTTTTTTGTTGAAAAATCTCAACTCTTTAGAAACTTCTCCATTTATTCCTCTAATCTATTTTTAAAATGCACAGGCTGTTACGACTCAGAAGGGATGGTTTCTTAGAGGGCTTTCCAGCCCAACACGTCATTTTAGACATGGAGCCCGGCGAGTTGATGTGCCCAAGGTCAGCCAGCTAGTTAAACCGACCAGTGGACAGGTTTTCTTAGGCGCTTTTTACCGGGTACATGCCCATTGACCAGCTCGGGGCTTCTGGTCTACATACAGGTTGTGATATACTTGTTGCTTGGTGACTCACTGTTCTGCTTTCCATAGCTCCCACCGTCCCGGCGTTGCCTTCCATACTTTATATACAAACCTTAAGAAAACCAAACACTTGAAATGTGTCCTCTTTTTAGAGTTTACCCATAGAGAAAGGGAAGACCACCTGGACCTAAGACCTCATTTTGTACAACTTTAAATTGGGGGAGTGGAGAAAGAGGAAGGAGAAAATACAGAGGATTATCTCCCCTGAACTTTTTTTTTTTTTTTTTTATCCTCACCCGATGACATTTTTTTTTTTTCATTTTTTATTCAGATAGAGTGGGAGGGAGAGAGAGGAAGAGAGAGAGAGAAACATTGACGTAAAAGGGACATATCGAGTGACTGCCACCTGTACGACCAACCAGGGCCGGGGACAAACTGCAACCAAGGCACATGCCCCCAGCGGGAACTGAACCCCGGGTCTCTCCGGACCGCAGGCCGACGCTCTAACCGCTGAGCCAAACCGGCCAGGGCACCCTGAACTTTTTTTTAAAATATTTTTTTTTCTTTATTGATTTTAGAGAGAGAAGAAGGAAGAGGGAGAGAGAGAGATAGAAACATCGATGAGAGAGCATATGGTTCCGCTGCCTCCTGCATGCCCCCCAGTGGGGATTTGGCCCACAACCTGGGCATGTGCCCTGACTGGGAATTGAACTGGCGACCTCTTGGTGCATGGGTTGATGCTCAACCACTGAGCCACACTGGCCGGGCTCCCCTGAACTTTTGAATAGCCTTTTTTTGCCTTGGATATGCCTGTGTATTTAGATTCTTCTCCTGGGCACACTGTTCTGATATAAAGGTTGCCTCCTTGTTGGGGAGCAGGGGGAGAGTAGGAAATCATTGTGCTTTAATGTGTTGGCTTGGGCATTTGATAATAAATTATGGATGGGGCAGGGTATTCAGGATGAGGCCTGCCTTCCCCTTCAGAACAATCCTGCCAACTAGCTGCCTCCGAAACAAAATGAAGAGTCTAAGGTCAGAGTGGAAACATTCTGAATCTTTTCATTCTTGACGCAGCTTTCCCCCTCCATCTGTTTCCTGGTTCAACTACAGAAACATCCAGCTCAGCTTGAGAATTTATCATTCTTTGTTGGAACTGGTTTCTGATTAGACCCACTATACTGTGCTGTATGAGCATCTGGAAATTCTGGTGTTATGCTGTCATAGTCCAAGTTAAGTAGAGAAGATAGATAATGCAGGAAAATTGGAAAATGCTGTGCAAGCCTCTTACTCATCTTCCCAGAAAACTCATTTTAATGAACAATAAAGCTTCCCTGGTATAGTCTTTCCTGGTCAGTTAACAAATCTTGTATTCTTCGGGTCTGATCTCCGTTAGGCTGGGTTTTTCTAACTGAACCTGCTGTTTGTGATCTCAGACGTTAATACTGCACAGGGGAGATGATTATGAATCAGTAAAGTGAAATGGGAGTCAGATCCCTCCCGGGTGGCTCTTTGTTGGTGTGTTATTGATTATAGCTTGACCACTATGTTACAGTATTGCTCTCTACCTGAGAGAGAAACCCAAAGTCACTCAGATTTTTTGTGACCTATCACAGGCTGTTCTTTAGATAGCTCTTTAGTAATTCTTCATTTTTATTAGAAAGAATACAACAGTTTATTTTATCTAACTCCCAAATTATTTGCATCTTTTAAATGCATAGTCCCTTAAGTTGTACATTTCCATCCTGGTTCTTAAAGAGGAGATTGCATGGGTTTGTGGCTGTTTTTCTTTTTCTTTTAATCCTCACCCAAGGATATTTTCCCATTGATTTTCAGATAGAGTGGGAGGGAGGGAGAAAGGGAGGGAGAGAGAGAACATCGATGTGAAGAGACACATCGACTGGTTGCCTCCCACATGACCCCAACCCGGGTCCGGGATTGAGCCGCAACCGAGGTATGTGCCCTTGACTGGAATCGAACCCATGACTATTTGATTCGAGGGCTGACGCTCCTACCGCTGAGCCAAACCTGCCACGGCTGTGGCTGTTTTTCTTTACCTGCTGTTTAAAAATGTTACCAAACCATAGGCATCTGTAAAACTGAAAGCGTCTTTCTACTGTAAGATTTTGATTTGTCAAAATAATACAAAATCCAAGAGTCCGAAGGCATAGAGAAACAAGTTTTTGTTCAGATACTTTGCCCTTGTTGAGGAAAAGAAAGATGACCTTGTATTCATAAAAAAATTTTTTAAAAAGGACTAGCTAATTGGAAATATTCCGTGATCTTCTCCCCGGTTCTACCTGCCTGGTATCCTCAAACAACTGACATTTGGTCCTCGGCTCCTCTGTTCATACAGCTTTTTTATTTTGCCCATGAAAAAGTTTAGGACCAAGATGAAAGTATTTTGCTGAGGGTATCAGGATGCCATTAAATTGGGGCAGTAATAATAGAAGATATAAGTTAATTGACTTAGTACATTAGAATTTGTCATTGTTCTATGTACTGTTTTCTGATGTCCTTTGCTCAAGTGTAGTAGGCTTTGGAGGTGTATTACCCAGAGTTTCCCTAAAACTGAGGTTTAGTTTTATTTAAATAACAACGCTCCTAGCACTGTATCTTGTAAATAGTAAGTTCCTAATAAATCTTAATTGTAATTATTATTTTAGATCAGTTGCTTACCCGTTGGAGGAACTCTGAAAGTCCATGTCTGTAAAATGAATCATAGATTTAAATCTTACAGTTTATATAGACCATTGGTCTTGAAAGTAGAGGATGTGCATCCCCTGGCATGCATAAGACGATACATTGTAATACAGGAGAAAATTTAGAGCTTTTTTCTTTTTTTTATGTATAAAAGGAAAAAAAATAAACCTTACTGATTGATATGTATTACATGTTATAATATATAGGTTAGCAATATAATTAACAGTAACTCACATATTTGACTTATAAATAAATGCACATATTGGGGTGCATTTTAAATATATTCTAAAACAAAAAATGTTTGAACCCCACTAATGTGGACTAATCTTTACTCACCTGCTTTCCTGTTAGGTGTTTACCTAGCCTCTTTGAATCTCTGTTGGAGGAATCTACCTTGAGAGACAGGCCATGTCATTTTGTTGTCATGTTTGTTAGAAATTTGACTTATTCTGTATTCTCTCCATGGCCCTATTTTCATCTTTGGAGACATGCAGAACAAGCCTAATATCCTTTCCTAGTAATCTTTGAATACTTGACAGTTGTTTATACCCTGTGTCTTCCTATTCCCCAGCCAGTTTTTCTATAGATACCCAGTTTCTACATATTCTGATATGACAGGTTTTCATATTTCTCACCATCTTGGCTTCTTTCCTCTAGACACTCTCCAGTTGTCAGTATTGCAAGTTTTTCAACAAAATCTGAACATGGTATCCTAAGAACTGAAATTAGCTTAAGGGCCTGCCTGCATTTTGTCTTCAAGTGGTGAGGGATGTATTTGAATGCATATTATGAAGGTACCTCATATTGACAGTTTGTCACTCTTGCTCTGTAAACAATCCCCAGTAAAATAGTTTCAATGATATAATAATGAGAGCAGGACAGATTCTTTTTCTACAGTAGTGCTGTCTCAGTTAACTCTGTGTACGTTAACTTTTGCCTCACCTATGTTAAATGTTTCCCCAGGTGGGAAAATAGAACAAACTAATGGAATGGTTGGGTTTCTAAATCTATTTTTAAAGATAGGAAATAGACTTTTCAATTAGTGAGTGGAAAATGGAGCTGTTTCCTCAGGTTCAGTTCCTTGTCGAGGGTACGTATCTGTGTTGCAGGTTCGAGCCCCACCCCCAGTAGGGGCCCATGAGAGAGGCAACCAATCAGTGTCTCCCCCCCACACACACACTTCCACTCTATCTAAAAATCAATGGAAAAATATCCCTTTGGTGAGGATTAACAAAAAAAAAAGAAAATGGAACTGTTTGTTGTTATATTTCTTTACATTATGTGTCCAATTTTGGAATCCATAAGATGGGAAAAGTTGGTTGCCCTTTGTCTGTCTTAAGGCCAATAGAGCTTTTGATCAGCAGGGAAGAAAGGTACTTTCTAAATTAAAACTATTATTAGACATTATGTCATATTTAACCTGAATAGCCAGGCTTAAATCTAAAATTGAACTTAGACCTAAAGACACTTTTATTTATTTATTTATTTGTTTATTTATTTATTTAATCCTCACCTGAGGACATTTTTGCATTTATCTTCAGAGAGAGCGGGAGGGAGAGAGGTGGGAAGAGAGAGAAACTTCGACGGAGAGAGACACATCGAGTGGTTGCCACCCACATGGCCCCGGGCCAGGGACAAACTGCAACCGAGGCACGTGCTCCTAGCGGGAACCCAACCCGGGTCCCTCTGGACCGAAGGCCAGCGCTCTAAGCGCTGAGCCAAACTGGCCAGGACCTAAAGACACTTTTATATAGAACCTATAGATGTTTTATGGGTTTAAAAACAAAAGCGAAAACCCAAGATTAAACCATTCTATATGGCTATTTGTTCTAATTCCTTTAATCATTTTTCTTTTTCCTTTATGCATTTTTTAATTTTTCCATACCTTTTTTAGACAGTGAAACCCCAAACAGATATCATGCATAGTCTGCTTGCAGCTATGCAAATTTATCTTGTAGCTCTTCCTGATTCTTGTATTTGTACATTGACGTTTTTAGTTCCAAGTAGTATTTATATATATCTTTTGAATGAAATGGCCCCCTTTAGGGAGTCACCATGAAGTATTTTGTGATCAGTGAGCCAGATGTGACATTAGTGGGGTCAGACAAACCTAATTTCAATCACTTGCTGTGCAAATTACCTAAATTGACCCTTGTTTTCTTCATTTTGCAGCACTTTTGTGAGGATTGGATACATAACACATACAATCCTTCATTGATAGCTGTTATTTTCTGGTGGTTGCAAATTTTAGTAATCTAAAGAAATACATACACAGGGATGGTGTTTTACATTTCCAGTCAGATGTGGGCTTAAACCTGAGCCTAGTTTTTTAGACCTAGTATCATTTAGAACTGAGCTAATTTGGTTGTGTAATTAATGGTAAAACTCAATCCTCTTTCCAAGAAAGTTTAGCTGTATTTGAGAATGGCAAAAGAAGGAAAAAGATATGACTATGACCTTTTTTACAATCTACAAAACCCTAGATTTTTCTTTTTCAGCATCCTTTGCATTTGCCCAGTGCCCTCTTGAGCCTAATGTCTCTAGTATGTATTCTCAGTTGTTGGTTGAAACAGTTTGGTTACTTATTTGTCTTTCTAGAAGATTAGAATTTCTAATTTTTCTGAATTTCACTTATTTTTTCTTCTCCACTATCAGATGCCATTAATGAAATTTTCTTAGTGGAGACCTGTCATAAGTCAAAATACTTAGAAAAATGTCAGGAACCAGGGCCAAAGCCTATGGTCAGTTTTATCACAGCATATTATTACATGTCGTTGTTGTTGTAAAGGTTTGTCAGGAACCAGGGCCAAAGCCTGTGATCGGTTTTATCATAACATGCAGTCCATGTTGTTATTACATGTTGCTGCTGCTGTTGTTATTTTGTTATTGCTCACTAAGGATATTTGTCCATTGATTTTTTTTTTTTGGAGAGAGTGGAAGGAAGGGAGGGAGGGGAAGAGAGGGAGAAACATCGATGTGAGAGAGACACATTGACTGGTTACCTCCCGCATGACCCTGACCAGGGCCAGGGATGAACCGCAACCAAAGTATGTGCCCTTGACCGGAATTGAACCTGCGACTGGTTTGTGGGTGACGCTCTAACTGTTGAGCCAAACTGGCCAGGGCTGGAGCAGATTTTTTTAATGTAATGCACTGTTCCTAAATGATGCTCAGACCTGCCTGGAAGTTTATTGATGATAGACATTTATGGGACTTAAGCAGTTGTGTCTTGGAATTCATCTCTGCTGAAAATAAAGTCCAGTTGTTTGTTTCTATGCAAAGCCACAACAAAACTTAAATTATTATTTAAAACGTGGCATGTACTATTTAAGTAAATGGTAACAAATGAATATCCGTTAATGAATGAAACGTAACACAGACATTGTTTTCCTCAGGTGTAGAATGAGCCAAGGAGACTCAAACCCAGCAGCCATTCCACATGCAGCGGAAGATATTCAAGGAGATGACAGATGGATGTCTCAGGTAAGAGGAGTGCGCGTGTGCTCACACGACAGGAGCCTCTTCGTTTCTGAGAGTCTTTTCACCAAAGCAGCAGAGGGGTGTTTTTAATGGTCAACAATAATGTATTACTATAAATAAAAACCTTACATTACACATCTCATGCCTAATCACCATCTGATGTTGGGACGGCTCTCTGTTAATTTTCAGACATAACAATGTCTCTACATTATTCTTCCTATAAGTGTTTAAATGTTTTTTGAAGTAATTTCAAAATTATACAAATATTACACATTTTTTTAAAAGAACTCCCTGGCATCTAGACTTGCCGGTTAACATTTTGCCATGTTTACCTAATTACTGTGTCTGTGTCTGTTTGTATATATACCCAAAATACTGTTTGTTCTGCACCATTTGAGAATAAGTTGCAGTCATCATGCCTCTTCACTCCTAAATACTTCATTGTTTTCCAAGAACAATGATATTTTCTTACATAACTACAGTATAGCTATTAAGATCAGGAAATTTAACATTGATATTATACATTACCTAATCTCAAAACCATATTCAGACGTATGCAGTTGTCCCAAGAATGTTCCTTAGATCCATTTTCTTCCCTGTCTGGAATCACACATTGCATTTATTTGTCATATTTCTTTATTTTTAATGTGAAACATTTCTTAGACTTTGTATTTCATTACATTGACAGTTTATAATAGCATAGGCCATTCATTTTTTGTTTTGTTTTGTTTTGTTTATCCTCACCCAAGGATATTTTTCCATTAATTTTTAGACAGAGTGGTAGAGAGGGACAGGGAGAGAGAGAGAGAGAGAGAGAGAGAGAGAGAGAGAGAGAGAAAATGTGAGCAAGACGTATCAATTGGTTGCCTCCTGCACAACCTCTCCTGGGGTTGGGGATCGAGCCTACAACCAGGTACGTGCCCTTGACTGGGAATTGAACCTGTGAACCTTTGGTCCCCGAGCTGACGCTCTAACTGCTGAGCCAAACCAGCCAGGGCAGGCCATTCATTTTGTGGAGTCCCTCAGTTTTGAGTTTATCTCTTTCCTCATAATCAAGATTCAGAAGATGCATTTTCAGCAGACATACCAGTGCAGTGATGTCGTCAGTGCATCTCATGGAAGGCACATGATGTTGGTTTGTCTCGTTGGTAAATACATGTAAGTCCTCACTTGTTATCATCAGTAGGTTTGTGACTTTAAGCAAAATGGTGGATAATGAAACCAATTTTACTATAGGCTAATAGATATAAACAAGAGTTAAGTTACTGCAGCATCTCATCAACATGACAAAACAACATTGAAAGAAATGACGTTATTTCAGGACCGCTGTATTAACTTGGATCACTTGGTTAAGATGGTATTGGCGGCCCTGGCCAGTTTGGCTCAGCGGTTAGAGTGTCGGCCCGCAGACCACAGAGTCCCGGGTTTGGTACCCTGCTAAGGGCACGTACCTTGGTTGGGGTCGTGCGGGTGGCAACCAGTCGTGTCTCTCTCACATCGATGTTTCTCTCTCTCTCTCTTCCTCCTTCTCCCTCCCGCTCTATCTGAAGATAAATGCAAAGAAAATGTCCTTGGGTGAGGATTAAAAAAAATGGTGTTGGCCTAAACCAATTCTTATATATTTATTTTTTTTAATCCTCACCTGAGGATATTTTTCCATTTATCTCCAGACACAGTGGGAGGGAGGGAGGGAGGGAGAGAGAGAGGGAGAGAGAGAGAGAGAGAGAGAGAGAGAGAGAAACATTGATGTGAGAGAGACACATTGAGAGAGAGAGAGAGAGAAAAACATTGATGTGAGAGAGACACATTGATTGGTTGCCTCCCGCATGACCCTGACGGGGGCTGGGGACTGAACTGCAACCAAGGCACATGCCTTTGACTGGAATAGAACCCGCCACTCATTGGTCTTTGGGCCGACATGACGCTCTACTGCCGAGGCAAACCGGCCAGGGCCCAATTCTTATTTTTCACAGTATAGACCCATGGGTTCTTATCTTGTTCAGTGGGTTATAAGCCATTGCAATTTTGAAGCTCAAATTGCCCTAGGTTTAGCAGATGGGAATTCTTTAAGCCCCTTTGTCTTCTCCCTGTGTCCCATTGTTTTTTTTAGCACTTTATTTTCTTCAACATTCTTAGCTTCCTTTTAATAAACTGTTATCACTTAATAGTAACTCTATTTAACCTTTGTCTGTTTCCGACCATATTACCTCTTTGAAATAACAAGTCTCCATGACTTATGTTCGTGGAGTTTTATGTTTTAGTATTTAGTGATTCTGTTTATATTCTTTATAGTTGTATAGATTCTCTCCGTTTTTCTTCCCAGGCGTAAAGTGTCAGTGTATCAGCCAGCTTATTCTGGGTGGTGGTCAGGTTTCCCCAGCTGTTCTTACATGGGTCAGCTACTTGGTCATTCTTACTTAATCTTCCTCATTTGTTTATATCTTTAAAAAAAGTAGGAAATATTTTGAGCATCAGTATATTTGCCACACACTCTAAAAATATAAAACATTGCTAAAACAATTGCTGTTCCCTGTGTACCCCTCACCCATCACATCTTTCTCTTTCCTGCCTCTCCACCCCCAAAACAGTATCCTAAATTTGGTTTTATTTTTTTCATGTATTTACATACTACTTATATGTAATCTCTTTTTATGATGAGCACATTATAGTGTATACAATTGTCAGATTATAATGTTGTACACCTGGAACTTATATACTGTTATTAACCAATGTTACCTCAATAAACTTTAAAAAAAAATCCTTACCCAAGGATATTTTTCCATTTATCTTCAGATAGAGAGGGAGGAAGGGGGGGTGTGGGGAGAGAGAGAGAAACATTGATGTGAGGGAGACACTTTGCCTGGTTGCCTCCCGCACGACCCCGACTAGGGCCGGGGACTGAACCGCAACTCAGGAACGTGCCCTTGACCAAGAATCAAACCCATAACTCTTTGATGTGGGCTGATGTTCTAACCACTGAGCAACCCGACCAGGGCAAGAAATACTATATGTTGTTTTTTAAATGTTTATTGCCCTGGCTGGTTTGACTTAGTGGTTAGAGCATTGGTCCGCAGACTGAATAGTCGCGGGTTCAATTCTGGTCAAGGGCATGTACCTGGGTTGCAGGTTCAAGTCTCAGCCCCAGAAGGGTCGTGCGGGAGGCAATCAACTGATGTCTCTCTTACATTGGTGTTTTTCTCTCTCTCTTTTCCTCCCTCCCACTGTATCAAAAAATCAGTGGGAAAATGTCCTCAGGTGAGGATTTAAAAAAAAACACTATATATATATATATATATATATATATATATAGTGTTTCTTGCATGTTTTCTTTTTTTTTTTTAATTGATTTTAAAGAGAGAGGAAGGGAGAGGGAGAGAGATGGAAACATCGATGAGAGAGAACATCAATTGGCCGCCTGCCTCCTGCATGCCCCCCACTGGGGATCGGGCCCACATCCTGGGCATGTGCCCTGACCGGGAATTGAACTGGCGACCTCTTGGTGCATGAGTCAACGCTCAACCACTGAGCCACACTAGGCCTTAATTTTTTAGTTTTGACAAATGTACCATGCTTATTTATGTAAGATGCTGGAAGAAGCTAAGTGAAGGATAGATGGCAATACTCAACTCAACTATCTTTGCAACTCTTGTTGATCTAAAATTACCTTGAAAAACATTAAAAGAAAAATAATCATGATTAAAACAAATATTCAAGTTATAGTCAATACTGCCCTTCAAGTATTGCCAAAATAGTAAACCCTAATGTGGACTTAACTGCCACATATCAGGAAATGCCCGAACAGGTTCACCACCACCGCAAGAATGTAAATGACACAATCCAGACTGTAGGTCAGTCAGTCACCTTCCTTAAAAATGAGTTTGGGAGCCCTGGCCTGTTCGGCCTGCGGACTGAAGGGTTGCGGGTTCGATTCCAGTAAAGGGCACGTACCTGGGTTGCAGGTTCGATCCTCAGCCCCGGTTGTGCGGGAGGCAACCGATCGATGTGTGTGTCTCTCTCTCTCTCTTTCTCTCTCTCTCTCTCTCTCTCTCTCTCTCTCTTTCTCTCCCTCCCTTCCTCTCTATCTAAAACATCAATGGAAAAATATCCTTGGGTGAGGATAAAAAAAATAATACTAAGTTTGGGAGATGGTGACAGAGGGAGGAGAAGGCTGTAGATTACAAGGGATTTAAGAGACAAATTGTTTGGGCCCTGATTTTAAAGAAGTCTGTAAAACAATTTAGTGATGTTGAATTTGAATACATTATATGTTAATATTAAATAATTACTGTTGCCCTGGCCGGTTTGGCTCAGCGGTTAGAGCGTTGGCCCGCGGACCAGAGAGTCCCGGGTTTGGTTCCCGCTAAGGGCACGTATCTCAGTTGCAGTTTGTCCCCGGCCCTGGTTGGGTTGTGTGGGTGGCGACCACTCGATGTGTCTCTCTCACATCGATGTTTCTCTCTCTCTCTTCCCCCCTCTCTCCCTCCCACCCTGTCTGAAGGTAAATGCAAAGGTGTCCTCGGTGAGGATAAAAAAAAAATTAAATAATTGCTGTTAATTTGGAGGGGTGTAGAATTGGTATTGTGGTTATATATTTTTAAAATCTTTTAAGAGTTACACACTGAAATATTTATACATGAAACACTGTATCCTCAGTTTGTTTCAAAGTGATCAGGATGGGCGAG
Organism: Tadarida brasiliensis; assembly: GCA_030848825.1. Classification (NCBI taxonomy): domain Eukaryota; kingdom Metazoa; phylum Chordata; class Mammalia; order Chiroptera; family Molossidae; genus Tadarida; species Tadarida brasiliensis. The sequence goes on from CM061268.1 coordinate 89,369,551, forward strand.
GCAGTAGTTAGGGGAATGACTGGAATAGTACTGGCAGTAGGTTAGATGACTGCTGTAGCTGGTGACGGATACGTGGAGGTTCTTTGTGTTCGCTCTGCTTTTGCATGTTTGATATTTTCCATAACGAAAGGTTTTTAAGGGTGATATTGAAAGACTTGACTGTAGATAAACTTAATATAAGTCATATCAAAACATTAACCAGAAAAAGAAGATTCAGCAGCAGATTGAGGAAACTATTTGCAGTAAACATTGAAGATGAAGCATTGATACTTTTTGTTGTAATATCAATAAAAATATCCTTAAGGCACCACTAGATAAGTATCTCAATAAACATGATGGAAGTGTTTGATTTTTGTTTCCAGAGGGTACAGATTAAAACAATGGGAAAAGACAGGAGGGAGAAGGAGAGAGAAATATTAATATCCAGTGCAGGTGCAAGGCTTGTAAAACCAGTTTTGATACATTGCTAGAGTCGGTGAAGATATATAGGCTCTTTGTTAAGAATTTAGAACTATATCCACGATTTATGAAAATGTTAATCCCCTTTGATTTAAGAATTCCCACAATGTAAAAAATAAAATGTGTGTATATTACTTTATCACAGTAAATAAGAGGCTACTGCCAAGTCTGTCAATAGGAAAAGAGCTTTTAAAAAATGGTGTCAGTAGGTGCATTTAAAAATTATGGTTTTGTACTGGCCAGGTGGCTTGGTTGGGTGGAGCGTTGTCCCATATATTGAAAGGTTGCAGGTTTGATCCCTGGTCAAGGCGGGTATGGGAGACAACCAGTGGATGTTTCTTTCTCCTCCTTCCTCTCTACAAAATCAATTACAAAATATATCCTCAGGGCGAGGATTAAAGAAATAAAATAACAGTCTTCTTTTTAAAAAAAATATGGTTTTGAGAATCATGTAGCTATGTAGAAAAATACTTCTAGTATATTGTCAAGTGCAGTAATATTGCTGCTGTTTACTGAGAGCCTGTGGAGTGCCAGCCAAGGCCAGGCCCTCTCTTAGAACTCTCATCTTCACAACTGAAACAGCTGCTGGCGGATGTGAAAAGTAAGAGTCAGATTTTGTACTTGCTTAACATCACTGGACAAGAAACTAGAATTGAACATAGATTGTCCTGTCCTCAGCCTGTTGTGCCAGGAGGAGGCATACATAATTACATAATGACTCAGCTGTGTGAAGGGAGGGAGGGGTGTGGGAAAATGGTGAGAAGAAAATACCCCAAAATGGTAAGTTATTAATGGGTTGAAATGGGAGCATTATAGGTGTTTTGTTTGCTGTTTTACATTTTTCCAAACTTATTGCAGTTTTATACTTAAAAAGAAAATATGGAATACTAGAACCTTTACAACAGCAGAGCCTGAATTTCATGGCACGGCATAACCGAGCCATTGTATTGGCGTTGAAGGGCAGCTGGTGCTGTGCGTGGTACGTGCAGTGGAGTCGACATGATGCGAAAGCACACCTGCTCACTGGCTCGGGGTTGGTTCTGGCTCGTCGTACCCTTCAGTTTAAAAATACTTATTGAAACAATAGAATTTTTTAAAAAATTTATTCACACAAGACATGGACATGAGAGAAAAGAAAAAGCTATCCCAAATCCTGTCACCCTAAGAGAGAAGCTGTTTTAATAAATTGTCAAATTATTTCCAGAAGTAATTTTGTATTTCCACCTATAGCAAATGAATATCTCGGTTTCACCACAGGTCAGCTGCCACTGGTATTGTCAGCAGATATACTTAAATAGTGACTCTACCTTAATTCCGAGGGGCAGCCTAATTGAAGGTAGTCTGAGGAAAAGAAACAGCATTCAGACCTTTCCCTAGAACTGGGTTCGAGACCTGTTGCCTAAAGCATCATGTAAGATTGTTTCAGGGATGAATGTAAAAGTATGAAGCATTGTGGGTAAAATACATTTTAAAAAGTGTCTTAAGCCTTTAGAGCAAAGAGAAGCTTTCCAGGGCTAAGGCACCACTGCTTATAAACTTGGATTAGACTGAGGAGAGGCTTGAGTCCTAGTTTGCCAGCGTCTCACATTTGGAATTAACAGACATTTTCAAAGGCATATTAAAAACATTCAAGTAGATTACATGCCTCTTGATTGGATAGATAGAAATCCAACTCTTGGGACAATTGGAAAGATTGAATATGGAGCCCTGGCCGGTTTGGCTCAGCGGTTAGAGCATTGGCCTGCGGTCCAGAGAGACCTGGGTTCGGTTCCCGCTAAGGGCATGTACCTCGGTTGCGTTTGTCCCCGGCCCTGGTTGGTCGTGCGGGTGGCAGCCACTCGATGTGTCCCTTTCACGTCGATGTTTCTCTCTCTCTCTCTCTTCCTCTCTCTCCTTCCCACTCTATCTGAACAAAAAATGAAAAAACATCCTCGGGTGAGGATAAAAAAAAAAAGAAAAAAAAAAGATTGAATATGGACTGAATGTTAGATGTTATGGGATTATTGTTCATTTTCTTAGATGTGATCATAGTTTTGTGGTTTTATAGGAGATTGTCCTTACACTTAGGAGATGCATGCTGAAATATTTAAAGGGGAAGAATCACAATGTTTGCAGCTTACCTTCTTCAAATGGATCAGCAAACACACATACAGATAAAACAAATATGGGAAAATGTTATTGATTATAGGTGGAAGATGTACAGGTGTTCATTGTATTAATTCAACTTTCCTACATGTATGTCTGAAATTTTCTTTTAAAAGCTTGAGGAAAATAAATGTTTAGAAAACAAGTTAAATGTATTTTTTAAATTTTGGTTTCAGTAAAATTGCGGTTTTCTTGAGCATATGAGAATGACAGATATAGTAAGGATGGGAATAAAGTTCCAGCAGTTTACTGCCGATCAAGAGGAATCAGCTTTCGGGACAGACCAAATAGGATGTTTAACAACAGAATAACTGGTTGGACAACTATTCTATCTGGGCCAAGAAGTCTCGTGGGGAAAGAAATGCCAGTTTCTGATTTTTCTTTCCTCTTCAAACCAGCACAACAGATTTGTCCTGGACTGCAAAGACAAAGAGCCTGATGTGCTGTTTGTGGGGGACTCCATGGTGCAGTTAATGCAGCAATACGAGGTAAAGTGGGAGTGGTGGGGGTAGCGTGGCTACTAACGTAGATGTGTTCATCACCAGCGGACTTGCATTCTGAGCTAACCCTGTAGACCTACGCGTAACACTTTGGGAAAGCTCTGGCTCAGAGTGTGAGGGTATCGGACATGCCTGGTGGAATTCTTTGTGCCACTAAGCATAATGAAACCAAAGAAAGGTAGCGTGATTTATAACTAAACTTCTTTCTTTGCCTTGGCTTCTAAGAAGCTTCACATTACATATATTTGTCCTAGTCATGATTTTCAGTTCTTATTTGTGTTTTACTGTTTTCTTGTTTGTATTTGCTCATTTATGTTTGTCTTACTCATGATTCTCAATTCTTACTATTTGTGTTTTACCATTTTCTTATTTTATGTATTTTTGTAGTGAGCTTTTCCAAAAAAATTTGTTTCAGGTTAGGCTATCTTCCAAGGGACATTTGAAAGAAAGATAGCTTCATTTCTTTCTGGCTCCAGCACTCTAAATATCTTCATCTTGTGTTTCCACTGCGCCCTGTTCCTCTGAATGGCTGAGTAAAGAGAAGGGAGCCCGTTTACGGAGTTGGTAACTTAATTATAAATGTTGCTACCTCCTAAGGGGCAACAGGTTGAGCTGGGACTCCTTTCTTGTGCTGAGGCGAAACGCTGCACGGAGAGCTGCGTGGCACAGCGCCGTCTTCAGTCCTCCCAGCCGTGAGTGCACGCCGTCTGCAGGGTTGTGTTTGAATACAGAAGATGGACATTGTTATTTCAGATGCCTCACAACACACTGCAATTGAGAGGTTTCATTTCCCACTAATTTTAGCTTAAATAAATCAAATTCTTCTCTTTTTAGATATGGCGAGAGCTTTTTTCCCCACTCCATGCCCTGAATTTTGGAATTGGAGGAGATACAACAAGACATGTTTTGTGGAGGCTAAAGAATGGAGAACTGGAGAATATTAAACCTAAGGTGAAGTGAAACTTTTTTTTTTTAAATCCTCACCCGAGAATGTTTTTCTATTTATCATCAGACAGAGTGGGAGAGAGGGAGAGAGAAACATCCATGTGAGAGGGACACATCGGCTGGTTGCCTCCTGCACAACCCGACCATTGCCGGGGACGAACCGCAACTGAGGTACGTGCCCTTGACCAGAATCGAACCTGAGACTCTTTGGTCTACAGGCCGACACTCTACCACTGAGCCAAACTGGCCAGGGCAACACTTTTAATTTTTTTTAAATATGTTTTTATTGATTTTTTTAGAGAGAGAGAAACATTGATGTGAGAGAGATACATCTATCATCTGCCTTCTGCATGCCTCCCACTGGGGATCGAGCCCACAACCCGGGCACGTGCCCTGACCGGGAGTCGAACTGGGACCTCTCAGTCCATGGGACGACACTCAATCCATTGAGCCACACCGGCTGGGCAGAAACTTATTTTTTAAAGAATATCATTAATCTTAAATCTTTTTCAGATAGTTGTCTGAAACTGGTAGTAAAAGTGTTGCTTCTGTAAAGCATTATTTCACTGTTGTTCTTTGGTTCGTGCCCCATTAAGATAAATGATATTGTCATTGCTTAAGAACATCCTAAGTACACATTTAATGGAGAAATCAGTGCATTGTTTCTTGAATGGTATTTGTAATTGTTGTAATTATCTTCATCAGCTGTAGGGAGAGGTTTGTTGCTAATGAGGTATGTGATTCAATGAACCTGAGGCAGTAAGAGGGGTAAACTTGGTCAGCGGTGGGCCGTGGGGGCAGGGCCAGGACTCACTTCAAGAGGGACTTTGGGATCTGTTGAACCATATCAACAGATTGGTAAGCAGTCTCCACGGTCTTCTGAATAAAATTGGAAGCAATTGTGAACAAAGGTTTACCATAAACGTGTACCTAGTACTTTAGCACATTATAAACATCCTGCATTATTTTTTTTCAACCCTAAATGAAGAAAAAGACAAAGCTGAGCCACTGATAACAACTGCTTCAGTTTTATTTCACCCGTTGCCTTTCTAATAGAAAAACTCATCCATGTTCCTCTCTTTTGTGATAGGGTGGAACATTACTTGGTTGATTTATATAGTAAGATGTATGTCTCTAGGTGACAGCTATGTTGTAAAATTATTTTTTTAAAGAGAAGAACTTACTAAAACTTCAGCTTCCACCCCCGTGACCCTTCCTTGAGTGCAACCTGTGACACTCCCTTGGGCACTTTGGAACTTCTTGTCAGGAGGACTTTGTGATATAGGTAGCAAATAGTTTTCCCAGGATTTTTAGATTTCACTTCTAGTTTTTGTTTGTTTGTTTTTAACATGGACAGGTTTTATTTTTTTTGAATTTTTTAGGTTTTTTTGTATAGTTTCTGGATTTTAAGAGATTGGCTTCCAACTCCATGATGATGAAAGAATTCTCTTATTCTAGTAAAATTTTACCATTTAAGTATTAATCTCTGCAAATTTATCCTGATAATATATGAGATGTGAATTCATGTTTTAAGGTGTCTGCTCAGTTGAAGTTACTCAATAGCATTTGAGATGTTCCTTTATTCCTGGGTATTTATCATTCTCCCTTTTTTTCCTTCCCTAAATCATAGGTCATTGTTGTCTGGGTAGGAACAAACAACCATGAAAATACGGCAGAAGAAGTAGCAGGTGGAATCGAGGCCATCGTACAACTTATCAACACAAGGCAACCACAGGCCAAAATCATTGTATTGGTATGTAGTCTGGGTGGGTGGAGACCTTGATGTCATTAGGTCAGGTGAGGAATCTTTTGGAAATGTGATGTTCGTGAATATAAAGAATCTTTGGGTGGAAACAGTTTATGATACTCCTGAGAAACTCTTTTCTGATACATTTCATTTTCTTACTGGTCTCATCATTTCTCAGACTAGCTGTGGGTCATCTTTTATCTGCTCATCCTTGGTTAGAAGTGGAAATCCTCTTTGTTGTCTCAGGTAGCCTTTTTTTTTTACCGTCTTCTGATAATTTTTAAAACTGCATATGAGACTTGTCCTAGTCCTGAGTCTCATTTTAATTAGACCTGCGTTTGGATTAGCTCAGATGTGGTGTGTTCTGCTCCACTGTTCATCTGTTAAAGGCGGTGTATTCATTGGAATCTCTGAATTCTCTAACACATCAGAGATTCTATCATCAAGAAAATGAATACTTTATGGTCTTAATCTTAACAAAAAGTGCTACCCTTTGTAGAGTTGAAGCAGTAAGTATTCATAGTCTTGGAGACAAGCAGCTGTCTGTTTCAATGTACAGGTTTACCTGTAGATAGCCTTAGCCCAACTAGAAATCTGTGTGTGAGCAAAATCTGATAGGTGTTCAGTCTTAAATGAAATAGTGTTAATAGGTAGTCATTTACTCAAACATGTGAGGACTTCCGGTCAAGGTGGTGGCGTAGGTAAATGCGGTCTCGCATCCTCCCACAACCACATCAAAGTTACAACTAAACTACAGGACAACCATCATTCAAAACCACCTGACATCGAGCTGGATGAAAGTCCTACAACTAAGAAATTAAAGCAGCAGCAGCACGGAGACTGGTAGGAGGGCGGAGGTGCGACGGGCTGGTCCCACACCCACGTGTGCTGGATAAAAATTAGGAGGGTACCTCGGCTGGGAGGGTCCTCCCTGAGGACTGAGGGGTCCCGGTCCCACACCAGGCACCCCGCTTAGGGTTCCAGAGCCAGGAAGAGAATCCTCATAACTTCTGGCTGGAAAAACCAGCGGGAACTGAGGCTGAGGCGGCTGGAGCCCCCAGCAGCTCCTCTTAAAGGGCCTGCGCACGGACTTACATGGACTTGCTCCCTCCAGGCCCCAGCATGGGGGAGGCAGCTTGAAAGGCACCAGAGTCATATGGGGAAGAACTGAGTTGTTTGGCATTGGAGCGAGGGCTGGAGAGGCAGCTTTCTCCTGGACGTGCTATCAGAGGCCTTTGTTCCTTTGGTGAGCCCTTCCCTGGGCCGGCAGACGCCGCCATATCTGGGACTCCAGCAACCTGGCTTACACTGTTGGCCCCGCCCTGGTGATTCCCTGAGGCCCCGCCCCACCCAACTTTCAAGCCCACTCAAGCTGTTGCCAATTGCTTTACCATAGGATTGGCCTGTCTTGGATCCTGCTTCAGCTTTTCCTAAATTCTTTCAAAAAAGCAGCATCTGGTCTCAGCTAGCCCCATACCTCTTGTTAAGTAATACATAGAAACAAACACAGGGAGGCAGCCAAAATGAGGAGACAAACAGGTCCCAAATGAAAGAACAGAACAAAACTCCAGGAAAAGAACTAAGCGAAATGGAGATAAGCAACCTAACAGATGCTGAGTTCAAAACACTGCTTATAAGGATGCTCAATGGACTTAGTGAGAACCTCAGTGAACTTAGTGAGGGCCTCAAGAGCATAAAAAAGGACCAGTCAGAAATGATGGAATCACAGTCAGAAATGAAGGATGCACTAACTGAAATAAAGAATAGTTTACACAGATTCAATAGTAGAGTAGGTAAAGCCAAGAAGCAAACCATTGATTTGGAATATAAGGAAGCAAAAAACACCCAATCAGAACAGCAAAAAGAAAAAAGAATCCAAAAAAATGAGGATAGTGTAAGGAGCCTCTGGGACAACTTCAAGCGTGCCAACATTCGCATCTTGGGGGTGCCAGAAGGAGAAGAGAGAGAACAAGAAATCGAAAACCTATTTGAAACAATAATGGCAGAAAATTTCCCTAACTTGGTAAAGGAAACAGACATACAAGTCCAGGAAGCACAGAGAGTCCCAAAGAAGATGAACCCCAAGAGGCCCACGCCAAGACACATCATCATCAAAATGCAGAAGGTTCAAGACAAAGAGAGAATCTTAAAAGCAGCAAGAGAAAAGCAGTTAGTTACCTACAAGGGAGTTCCCATCAGGCTGTCAGCTGATTTCTCAAAAGAATCTTTGCAGACCAGAAGGGAGTGGCAAGAAATATTCAGAGTGATGAAAAGCAAGAACCTACAACCTACTCTACCCTGCAAAGCTGTCATTTAGAATCGATGGCCATATAAAGAGTTTCCCAGACAAGGAAAAGCTAAAGGAGTTCATCACCACCAAACCATTATTATATGAAATGTTGAAGGGTCTTCTTGAAGAAAAAGATAAAAAAATGTGAACAAACAAAATGGCAATAAATACATATCTATCAACAATTGAATCTACAAACAAAATGAACAAGCAGAATAGAAACATTCTCATAGATACAGAGAACTTTTGTTGGTTACCAGATGGGTGGGGGCTGGGGGAATGGGTGAAAAAGGTGAAGGGATTAAAAAGTACAAATTGGTTGTTAGACTGACAAACCTCAAAGGGAAGGGGGGTTGGGGAGTGGGAAGAAATAAACCAAAGAACTTATATGTATATATGTATAACCAATGGACACAGACAACAGTGTGGGGAAAGGCAGGAGGGGGGCGGGAATGGGGAGAAGGGGGTCAATGGGGGAAAAATGAGGAACATCTGTAATACATTTAACAATAAAGATAAGTTAAACAAACAAAAAAAAAAACGTGAGGATTACTATGTACAAAGTACTATTGTAGGTCCTGCACTTACAAAAATGGAAAGACATAGTCCCTCTCAAGGAGCTCAGTCTACTGGATGGACACGGCAATATAATTATACTGTATGCTGATGGGAGTAAGGAGAGAACAATGTACTTTAGACATAAAAATTGATGTCTGAGTTTAGTTTTAAAGAATTAATTGGTCTCCAGATAAACGGAGATAGGAAAGAAGAGAAGACATTACAGAGGAAAAAAATAAAATGATCAAAGGTTTATGCATATGTGTCTGTTGGGTGAGTGAACGAGGGTGCTAGAAGAATTTTAGGGTTGTCATTGGAAAAGTTTGAGACTGGGATTGTTAGGAGAAAGAGGCCACAGCCAGGTCATGTAGGAGTTTGTATGCCATGTTAAGAGTTTGCATTTTATCTTAACAGATGCTGGGGAGCCAGGTCTTAAAATTTTTTTTTATTTCGTGGCATTTAATTTAATTATTTATATCTTGCCTTATTCCAGAAAGGATTACATTGTGGTTAAGAGTGCACCTCTGAGGTACAGTGCCTGGTACCTCATAGCTGCTTAGGACATACTTGTTGCATGAAAGTTGTTGAATGAATCCTCCATAAATATTCTTTGTTTCAACCAGACTTTTAAATTTGATATACAGTGGTTCTACCTACAACACTAAAACATTGGCAGTAACCTAACCAGTGAACGCCATGGGGGAATGATTTATATAGTAGCATTAACCATGTTAACAGTTATGAGGACTGTGTGAAAACAATTTATGATGTATTTAAGTGAAAATTTGGAATGCTAAACAATATGTATATTTTATGTAGAATTACTTAAAAGTATATATGCAATTGGAAAAGGCAACAAGTAAAATAGTTATATGGTAAAGGAATTAGGAGCATAATAGTTTTTTGTTTTTTTGTTTCAACATAATATTTTAGCAATTACTAATTATTTTAGGGGAAAAGTCCCATGGCATATCCTTGATACTCATATATGAAGGGAAATATATGTAAATAAATAGCTACTTTTCTCATTCTTGCTTGAAAATTCCAGTCGATGCGGTGCCCTGCTCTTGGGGGTTAATCATTCTCTGTGGGGTTGACTGCTGTGGCACCTGACAGTCAGAAGAGTGTGTCTTTATCACTCGTTGTATCTCCGCTGGACTTCGTTTGATAGGTAGCACTGAGAGCTCCGGCTCCTCTTTGTTGACTATTAGACGTACAGCCTATACATTTAACAGTCATCTGTGAACTAGGGTTTAGGATGACCTCGTCTGTGACTTTGTTTTTATTTTTAGAGAGAGAGGAAGGGAGAGGGAGAGAGAGAGAGCGAGAGAAAGAGAGAGAGAGAGAGAAACGTCAATATGAGAGCGAAACATTGATCTGCTGCCTCCTGCACACCCCGTACCAGGGATCGAGCCGGAAACCCCGGCATGTGCCCTGACCTGGAATCGAACCAGCAACTTTTCAGTGCATGGGATGACGCCCAACCAGCTGAGCCACACTGTCCAGGGCTCATCTGTGGCATTTTGAAGGTGCTTAACAAGGATAGAAGAAGATGGACTAGGGTAGCAGAGTCATAATTCTCTTTTGAAACTAACTATACAATCACACAATAAATTGGTGATCAAGGCCCCAACATTTTGCCGAAAAAATTTTAAACAGAACAAGTACTTACCCTGGGCATAAAATATATATATATGTCTTTTTAAAAATTTATTTATTAATTTATTTTTGTTACAGGTGTTTCTCCTTTTCCCCCCATTGATACACTCCTCCCCATTCCCCTCCCCACCCCATCCCCAAATTTGTTGTCCATATCCATCAGTTATGCGTACATGCATGTAAGTTCTGTGGTTTATCTCTTCCCTTCCCGCCACCCCCTCTTCTGAGGGTTGTCAGTCTGTACCCTACTTCCACATCTCTGAGTCTACCCTGTTCCTCAGACTATGTTCATTATATTCCACTGAAATTATATATTTTTTAAAATGTTATTTTTTATTGATTTTAGAGAGAGTGGAAGGGAGAGGGAGAGATAGAAACATCGATGAGCGAGAACATCGATTGGCCACCTCCTGCACGCCCCCCACTGGGTATCGGGCCCACAACCTGGGCATGTGCCCTGACCGGGAATCAAACTGGTGACCTCTTGGTGCATGGGTCGACGCTCAACCAGTGAGCCACACCAGCCAGGCTTTTTTTTTTTTTTTTTTTAATTATGTTTTCATTGAGAGAGAAACATCAATCGGCTGCCTCCTGCACACCCCCAACTAGGGATCGAGCCCACAACCTGTGCATGTGCCCTGGCTGGGAATCCAACCGAGACCTCTCAGTCCATGGGATGACACTCAGTCCCCTGAGCCACACCAGCCAGGCTCTTACCATGCTCTGTAGTAGAAATTGATGACATCATTCGCTATAAACCAACTGAAAGATTGGGCATGTCAATAATTTTATAATAGGCTTCATGTCTGAAAAGGCCATCTCTAGTTTGAGATGATAAAACCTTGCTCTTACCATATAAGACCAGGCCTGTATTTATTATAGAAGGACAGATACCTGATTTTTTTGAAATCGTATTAGATCATTAACATATAAGTTGAAAACAGATTTAGGACACATCTCAGTTTTAACCTATCAGATATTGTGTCTTTGATTCATTAAGACAGCATTTGTTCCAACTCTGTTTCTCATGTGTAGTATTATAGGTTCCATGTGGCACTAATAAATATGTGTGCATTCGAGCTAGATTATTCTAGCGACTATGTTGAGAATGATGTGAAGGAAAGACAACCGTGGACATAGAAAGACCAGTCAGGAGATTGTACATCAGTGGAAGTGTGAACGGTATGACAAGTTCCCTGGCCATGGCAGTGTGTGTCCTCAGAATGGAGAAAAAAAGAATGGGTTAGAAAAACATATAGGATGCAAAAGCTGAGTGATCTAATGATAAATAGAGAAGGTGTGTGGATTGAGAGAGTCAGGATGTTGGAATGACCAGTTGATACAGAGAATGTAGAAGGAACATAGTTTGGGGAAAGATGATGAGTTGCTTTTGGACATGTTAGATTGGGAGTGCCTCAGGGCACTCCACTTCCCTCCTGTAGCTGATGTTCAGTGTGTAGTTCTGAAGCTCTGGGAAGAGATCTGGGCCAAAGTGTTTAGTGGGGAAAGTGAGCCAAGAAGAAGACCCTAAGGATACCGGCAATTCGGAGACAGGAGGAGGAAGAGGAACTCATGAGAGACTGAGCATGAATGGCCAGAGAACTTTCATTCAAACTAATCTAGCCCATTGTTTCAGAAATTAAAGGTATAACGAATGCCAAATAGAGATAGCAAGTGACTCTTCTCATCATTGTTCTTCTCTGCTCTGCCCCAGGGTTTATTACCTCGAGGTGAGAAGCCCAACCCTTTGAGGCAAAAGAATGCCAAGGTGAACCAGCTCCTCAAGGTTTCCCTGCCAAAGCTTGCCAACGTTCAGCTCCTGGATACAGATGGGGGCTTTGTGCACTCGGACGGTGCCATCTCCTGCCACGACATGTTTGATTTTCTGCATCTCACAGGAGGGGGCTACGCAAAGATCTGCAAACCCCTCCATGAACTGATCATGCAGTTGTTGGAGGAGACACCTGAGGAGAAGCAAACCACCATTGCCTGACTGGCTCCGTCAGTGTTACCAGCACCCCAGCTTCCTCAGATCAGTATGTCACTGGCACTACAGACCCTTCTCTTTCTTACGGCACTTCGCATTGTAGGATGTTCCTGGATGTTCATACCTAGTGTTTGAAGGGGAGGAGGGAGTTAACCGGTCCTGTACATAGGTTTGTTTGACACAGGAGAAAAATTAGTCAAGGGAGATTGTTTAAATTTATTTGAAACCAGAAGGGGACTTTTTAGTTGTATGTATGACACATTGTATTATCACTGTTTTACGTAGAACGACGTCAAGTCTAAGTACTGAACAAAATGAAGATGTTTTTCTTGGCCTTTCTTTCTATGGATTATGTCATATATGATAATGATCAGAATCACACCTACTTGGGTTTAAAACATGTTTTTTCCCCAGTTTTCAAGGGTCATAATTTAGCCTTTTGTTTCTGTTTTCCTTTACTCATATGTCTTCTCAGTGTTAACATATAGCATCAGATTGGACATGCTTGTCACTCAGATACGGGAGTTACAAGTGAGTTTATCCCATTCAGTCTTTCCCAGGCTTAGCTGTGAACATAGGTTCCGCCCCAGTCGTGGGGCTCTGTGGAGGTTGTTATTTTCATGCTGCTGAATATCATGTCTGTGATAGCCCATGCATGCGGCCCGTGCTCCTTCCGAGGGGGCGGGCGGTCCTTGTTGATATTACACGCTTTTAACACGTTTTTGACCTAGGAGCTCTGTTGCTGGGAGTGTAAGTCCCCAGCCAGTCCTCTCATGATATTTCTGATGTGTGACTAGTTCTTGTGTGGCATTCTGTGCTAGAGTCTGTGTAGTGCTATCCATATTCAGAGTTCTGGTTGGTTTTGTTTGTTTTTCCCTTAGAGCCTGTTACAGTTTCCTTTGGGGGGAGGGATCAGAACTCTTATCTTCCATTCCATAAGCCCTGACATTATTTCAAGTTTTATAGTATCTTAAGGTGTATATTTTATTTTTTTATTGTCTTAGTTTTTAAATTATATCAGTCCAGAAAAATTTGGCCTTTTCTCATGGGGAAACAAGTGAAACTGTCTTCAGAATAGGCATTCTACTTGATCCCACCATTTTAGTAAAAAGAACGAGGTTTGTGTAACTTGAAGAATTTCTCTTTAATGTATCTTCATCTGAGAATTTCTTTCAAGAGAGCTCTTTATAATCTGAATGGTTTGTTGGAACTACAAGAACTGCCATTTTTAAAGTAATGGGACAATAGATGTTTATATTGTTCAGTATACCTGTGAAATGTGTACAAACTGGACCTACACACATGTTTCAAACTGGACCAGGTAGATACTGAAGTAGCCCATCCAGATGTGCTCCGCAGTGATTTTGCTCAACGTTCAAGTTCAGTGACTAAGGCATATGTTTTATATTCTGCTTGCCAGGCAAATAGCAGTGCTTTTGTGTGTGGGAGGGTGTTGCCGATTTGTGCTAAGAGCCGGTTCTGGTTGTGAGGGATAGAACTTGGGCTGCTTTGTTTTTTCTTGTCAAGCCTCTTTCTAGGAATTTTATTGTTTTTGTTTTTTGTCTTTTAAAAAAAATACATACTTTTCTGAATGTATCATGTCTTCATTAACAAAAGAAAAAATACACATGGTGTTTACTAAACTTGTTTACTATTTTTAATTTTCTTTCTATTTTTTAGTAGCACAGGTTCTTGAATTTTTCAAGACAGATTTTTTTTTTTTCTTAGCCGGGGTAAAGTTCTAGGGAGAATGATGAAGCCACACTTTTGGGTGTGAAGAGACAGATTTCTGTCCAGGCCCTCTGTGTGCCAGAGGTGGGAGTATGGTCCAGACAGACCCATCAGGCTGCCGCTCCAGCAGCAGAGAATGCGACATCCCTTCGCGCGCTGGCCTTCAGCGCCTGTGCCCATGTGTGCAAAGCTGACGCGTTACACGTTTTCTATCTCCCAGAGCTATTCGAGCAATAGTATTTGAACCACTAGCCTTTTAAATACAAGTCTGCCCCATCGCTGATGTGCAGAGATACTGAGTCCGCTTTCATTTTCTGCCCGCGCTGCTGTAGGCAAAAGGTGTTCCTCTGTTTTTCTTTCATGGACATCCCAGTGTGCTACAGCGACAGAACTTAATGCTTAGTCTTTGGATCTCTCTCTGTCCAAGTGAAATGTCCCAGTTGTCATTGTGATTAAGGGGCCAACTTTCCAGGCAGCTAGCAGAGGTATTGTTCTGTTCCTCTACCAGCAAATTTTAATTCCCTTGCCCACCCCTTCCTGCTACATGAAGTAGCAGCTGGTGATGGCACTAGAAAGATTTCCGTGGTCACATCTTGAATGTGGCGGGGGAAAGCTGTACTGCCAGGGGTGATCGAGGACCTTGCTGCCCACAATAGTCGAGTCTGTCCTGGGCCTGTTTGGACCATATCTCGTGTCAAAAAGCTGAACCCACCCAAAACAAATCTGGAGTAGCTTATGCCCTGCTGTTAAGAATTCTGTCTCATTGTTAAATTCCAAGTTCCTTTTTTATTTTTTTAACCTAGTCACTGTTTACAGTTGTATGCTAAAGCCTGAAATACTGTCTGTGCTGTGGTGTATGAGCATTGCCAACTCTCTATTTATTGCAGTGAAGAAACTAAAAATATATGAAAATGTGGAGCGTGCCCGTGCTCCTCCATCTGTGTGGGTACATGTGGGAGAAGTGAGTCGGGGTCTCTGGAAAGGAGGCTTTTTGGAGTGGGGTCTCCCAGGCTTCTCCTTGGTGTTCCTGCTTGGGGGTCACTGCTGCTAGCTGCTGGGCCTCCCCAACGGAAGTCTGTGATTCTGCTTTGGCAAAGTTTCATCGACTAGTAGAACTCATTCTGTTTTAGTGCATATTTCAATATAAATGTAAACATTTCACTTAAACGTGCTGTCTTTCTGCGTCCTTTGTCATCGTTTGAATTCCAGTGAAGAAGAGAAGGGTGGTGTTTTCCCTGCCTTATCACAGCCGCTTGGATACTTACACCATTCTGCTTTCTGTGGAACTGAATGTACCAAGCTGACCCACATTTCGTAATCTCCTCAGGGGTGTAGGATGGTAGGGTGGGACGAGCAGATACAAGGAACCCTACGTAGATGTATGGGAAAATTGTCAAAGAAAATGTTTCAGATGGGTCGCGAATATCTGGAAGTTCAAAAGAGGGTTCACGCAGACCATTGCAGTGATCCTGTGACTCCCGATTTCAGTCTTTAGAATGCATTCACAGTTAAAATTCCCACGTTCCACTGTCTCCATTTCTCACACCAGTAACCCCAGTTTTCTTTTTTACACTTGGGGATATCTCTACTATTGCTCCCGCCTTGAACTTAAGCACTCCACATTAATTGGATTACTCTGAGTTTCTGTGCCAGCTAGGAAGAAAAGCCCCAGGATAGTATTTCCCATGTATTAACCACCTAAGAACTTGCTGTAGGTGATGCCCTGTCGTGTTGGCCGAGAGGCCCGGCAGGTTTTTATCTTGTCCAAGGTGAGTCAGGTAGTTTAAATAGGTGTGCTGGGATTTGATCAGCTCTGCCCGACTTCAAGTCCGTGCCCTCACCACTACTCATTCAGCCTGGGGTTATTTCAGCTCTGGGTTCGGATTCGCTGAGTTGATGACAGATGCATCCCTAGTTCCCCTTCACTGGAAAGCCCTGGGAGTGAAATGGCAGTCTCCTCCCCTGTACCGAGGCAGCGGTTTCCAATACATTCCTTTTTATTTCCATCCTCATGTGGCCACGGAATGATCGCCTAGCCAACTGGTTTCCCTCCTTACAGCCGTCCGTGAGAATCGGATGTCAAGGAGCAGTGCTGGTTTGGTGGTACCCCCGAGGGGTTCAGAGGCTGCCTCGCTGCTGGGTTCACACGTCAGTGCATTCAGATTGACGCTAGTGGAGTGAGTACGATTCAAAACCCAGGAGGACACAGGAAAGTGGAAGTACGGTAACAACAAATTGCAGAAAGATAACTTTAAAATAGGAGTTGCCCACTTCCATGTGCTAAGGGGTGGGGGTAGGGACCACAATTGCAGATGAAAACATTGAAAGAGGGTTCCTATCAGACCTTCAGAGTACAGCTGTGTCCCTGAAGTTCCACCCGTATACATAGGTCCGCGATAGTTTTGCGGCAGGTTAATGTGGATGTAGTAGTATGGACCCCTCTTCTGCACTGGGTGAGTGGCCTCCGTCTCCGTGAAACAGTGGGACCACGGAGTGAGTCCAGGACAGGGCACGGGGACATGGATGTGGTGCTCATTTGTCTCTCCCGCCTCCCCAAGCGGAAATAGCCTGCCCTAGTCCAGCCGCTTCAGAGCTTTGGGACAGGAACAAGGTTCAGTGGACTGACCACACCCACTCCGACTAGCCACACCCACTCCGACTGGCCACACCCACTCCAGCGCGGTTATGGCAGGTGGCTGTCAGTGCTCGATCTCAGCAGCCTCGCGTTCCTGTGGTTTCTGTAACATTCACTTGTATCGCTCTCCACTGCAGTGATGCTGTTGGATTAGAACGGCTTACTCCTAGAAGAGGGGAACATTTAGAGATACTAAAGTGAGGAGTTTTTGCCCTGGCCGGTGTGGCTCAGTGGTTACAGCATCAGCCTGTGCACTGAAGGGTCTCGGGTTCGGTTCCCGGTCAAGGGCATGTACCTGGGTTGCAAGTTCAATTCCTGGCCCCTGTCGGGGCGTCTGCAGGATGCAACCAATACATGTGTTTCTCACATCCATGTTTCCCTCCCTCCCTTCCACTCTCTCTCATTTTTTTAAAACAAATTTTTTTTTCCTTTATTGATTTTAGAGAGAGAGGAAGTGAGAGGGAGAGAGAGATAGAAACATCAATGAGAGAGAACATCGATTGGCTGCCTCCTGCATGCCCCCACTGGGGATTGGGCCCACAACCTGGGCATGTGTCCTGACCGGGAATCAAGCCGGCGACCTCTTGGTGCATGGGTCGACGCTCAACCACTGAGCCACACCGGCCGGACTCACTCTCTCTTAAAAAAAATGGAAAAAATATCCTCGAGTGAGGATCAACAAAAATAAAAATAAAAATATAAATAATAAACTGAGGTGGTTTTGCCCTCCCCCATATCTAATCCCACCGAGTTCCTCCCCACCCCCGGCGCCTTGCCTTTGTCAGCTGCTTGCAGATCCCCCTGAGATCACAGAGCAGCAGTGAGAGCAGCCTGGGTCCGGAGGCTGTGGCGACTGTCCAGACCCTCATGTGAACTCTTCCTGGCCCAGGAGAAGTGGGAGAGACAGCCGTTTGGTAGGAGGGAAGCGCCCTCACCACATCTGCTTGGGGAAAGCTGACCAGCAGGAGACTCCATCTACTTTCTTCTGGCCGTGACAAGTGAAATCTTTTTTTTTTAATCCACCGGAGAACATACTTAGAGGAAGGGAGAGAGAGAGAGACATCGATCTGTTGCCTTCTGCACATACCCCGACTGGGGACTGAACCTACAACCCAGGGTATGTGCCCTGACCAGGAATTGAACCTTTTGGTACATAGGACGACACTCAACCAACTGAGCTATTCCAGCTGGGCTGATGGGTAAAATCTCAGCTACATATTTTTCCATAGCCAGGAAGTAAAGATCTTAAATGTTTTGCTAAACACATAGTCTTTAAAAAAAAAATGTTTTTGCCTTGGCTGGTTTGGCTCAGTTGGTTAGAGCATCAGCCCACAGACCAAAGAGTCACGAGTTTGATTCCAGTTGAGGGCAGAAGTCTTGGTTGCGGTTCGTCCCCGGCCCTGGTCTCTCTTTCTCCCCCTATCCTTCCCACTCTATCTGAAAATAAATGGGAAAATACCCTCGGGTGAGGATTTAAAATATGTGTGTGTGTGTGTGTAATTGATTTGAGAGAGAGAGAGAGAAACACACATTAATGTGAGAGAAACACTAATCATTTGCCTCCTATACATGCCCTTAACTGGGGACCAAACCCAAAACCTGGGCATGTGCCCTAACTGGGAATCAAACTGGCGACCTTGCAGTTCTTGGGACAATGCTCAACCAACTGAGCATAGTATTTTTTTTTGGCCTAATTTTATGATTTTATGTTTTACCTCTTGCCTTTTGCTTGCTGGCTTGTTTTGGTTTAACTCATCACATCAAAATAGAAGGTGGGACAAAAGTAGATTTACAGTTGTGTGTATGGAAAATAATCAGAGTACAAGAATAAACTCTGTTTTGCGTACTCACAACTGTAAACCTTTTGTTCTACCCTGTGTTTATCAAAAACACTATATAAAAATATTTTTTACGTACTGATCAAGCTTTGACAGCACCCCTGTAAAGATTCATGATAAAGTTTATTGCAGCGTGCTCCTTGATAACTAACCACCGATAGTCCAAAGTATTAAATACAACATCCTCTCCATGACCTGGTCCTCTTCCGTTCATATCTTCACTCCCCTTACTTTGAACTTTGCATCTATGCCTTTGCCCCAAGTTGAGACTGCCTGTCTGGAATATGCTCCTGCTCCTACTCATCTTTAAAGAACCTCTCTGGGTCCGGCCGGTGGGGCTCAGTGGTTGAGCGTCGACCCATGCACCAAGAGGTCGCCGGTTCGATTCCCGGTCAGAGCACATGCCCAGGTTGTGGGTCCGATCCCCAGTGGGGGGCATGCAGGAGGCGGCCCATCGATGTTCTCTCTCATCAGTGTTTCTATTTCTTCTTTCGTCTCTCTCTAAAATCAATAAAGAAAAATAAATAAAAGGCACTTCGATTGCATCTTCTGATTTCTTTTTTTTTTTTTTATCCTCACCTGAGGACATTTTTGCATTTATCTTCAGATAGAGCGGGAGGGAGAGAGGGAGGAAGAGAGAGAAACATTGAGTGGCTGCCACCCACACAACCCCAACCGGGGCCAGGGACAAACTGCAACCAAGGTATGTTCCCTTAGTGGGAACCGAACCCAGGACTCTGGTCCGCGGGCCGACGCTCTAACCGCTGAGCAAACCGGCCAGGGCGCATCTTCTGATTTCTTAGCTAGAGACCCAAGCTTGCTTGAAACAGGAGGATGGCTGGCTCGTTTTTATCAATGATCTTTGGAGACACAGATTGAGTCGATCAATTATTTATCTGCTTGTTTGCAGCAACCTGATGCCCAGCCTCACTTTCTGGAAGGCTCTGATGTCGGTTCCATCACGTGGCCACCAGAAAGCAGATGCAGGGCCCGCGTCTATTTCCTAGTCTGAATGGGGAAAGCCCAGGGTTAGGAAGTGGGAAGTGGCTGATATCTCCAGCAGCAAGTCCTGCCCATCTAGTCAAAGCTTCTCTCTCTCGACTCACCCCCTACTCTTCAGACAGTAGTTCAGGATGATGAATGCAACCGAGTCCAGCTCTGCTCTGTGGCGTTTAGGAGGACAGTGGAGATGAGACATGGCTCCTGAGGGCTCAGGCGTCCGACCTGCGTAAGATGCACAACGCAGCGCTTTCGACCTGCACCTTTCTGATCGCGAAGTCCTCACTTTGCATAATACCACGACACTGACACGTCTGAGACCTTATCCCCAGAATGACAGTTTACACTGTATCTTTAGCCGATTCCCAATCTATATGCATCCAGTTTTCATAACTCTTGAAAGAAAGATAACCAGATACAAGGGCAGCCCTGGGAATAAAAAGAGCTTGCACAATGGAAAGAAGCGCCACCTCCTGCCAGGGCTGCCCGGTCCAGGATGTTTCTATCTGAGCTCCAAGTGGGTACACTGAGCCTTTTCCTTGGTCACGATGAAAACAGGGAACTTCAGGTCTTTTTTTCAGAGGGGTTGGTTTTGCAACCGTTTTTTCCTGTGTTAAACTATTACTTAATTCTAAAGTCTGGCTTGATTCTGCCCACCACCCACAGGCCTGGCCATTGCCTAACCCCCCGGTTCCTAAATTACTTGATGGGACTCAGCTAATCTATTTACTGTGATTCTGATTGTGTCCTGCTTTTATTTTTTTATTATATATTTTTTTTATCCTCACCCGAGGACATTTCTCCATTTTTTGTTCAGATAGAGTGGGAGGGAGGGAGAGAGAGAGAAACATCGACGTGAAAGGGACACATCGAGTGGCTGCCTCCCGCACGACCAACCAGGGCCGGGGACAAACTGCAACCGAGGTACATGCCCTTAGCAGGAACCGAACCCGGGTCTCCCTAGACCGCAGGCTGATGCTCTAACCGCTGAGCCAAACTGGCCAGGGCTGTGTCCTGCTTTTAATGCAGTCTTTGTTTTAATCCTCACCTGAGGATATTTTTCTATTTATCTTCAGACAGTGGGAGGGAGAGACAAAGAGAGAAACGTCGATGTAAGAGGGACACATCGACTGGTTGCCTCCCACACAACCCCAACCAGGGCCAGGGACGAACCGCAACTGAGGTACATGCCTTTGGCCAGAATCGAACCCGCGACTCATTGGTCCGCGGGCAGATGCTCTACCGCTGAGCCAAACTGGCCAGGGGTTAATGCAGTCTTAAGGTCATTTTAACAATACCCCGGACCCAGGACCCAGGCTCTAAACCTTGAAATCCTGTGGATTAAAATGGAGCCAGAACCATGCAGAGCTGGGAACCTTGTCAGCTGCCTGCTGAATGGTCCCATTTCCTAGGTCCTTTCTGTACCCGGAGTGGGAAGGATGGCCCACAGCGAATAGAAGAAAGTCATCTGAGCCTTGTGACCCACCCTGCCCCCTTCACCAGGTCTGGGATTGGACCTTTCACATAATGTGGGAGAATGCAGTAGCTTGGACCAGTGCAGAGGGCCAAGGGGGCTTCCCTGAGGCCTTGAAATCTCTTTGAGGCAGAGCACTGCCCTTCTTTTATGCTGACTGCTGCAGACAACAAAAAGGCTTTCTTTCCTCTTGGGGCTGCCAGACCTCAGAAAGGGCCTATTCACAACTGGGTTGCTGTTCCCTCCCTGGGGGTGGGGCAGCAAGGCTGAGGAAAGGTCTACGCCTTGAGAATGGCAAGAAGACCTGAGGCTGCTGCCCTCCTGTTCTGAGCACTCATGGGGCTGGGGATTCAAAGGGTAAGCCCTGGGGATCTTGCAAAAGGGACAGATCCCCTCTGGATTTATTTGAATAGATTTATCCCAAGATACTGCCTGGAGAAAGGGAGCAAACAGAAATATTGCTAGCTGACAACTGGCCCCAAAGCAGTGGTTCTCAGAATTCATTGTGCTAGCCAACCTCTGGATTATTTGCTAAAAATGCAGATTCCTAGGCTTCACCCCCAGAAAATGTGATTCAGTAACTGTAAGTAGCCCGGACAGTGTGGCTCAGTTGGCTGAGCGTCATCCCCTGCACTAAGAGGTCTCCTGTTTGATTCCTGGTCAGGGCACATGCCTGAGTTTTGGTCTCGATCCCCAGTAGGGGCATGCAGGAGGCAGCCAATCGATGATTCTCTCATCGATGTTTCTATCTGTCTCTCCTTCTCCCTTCCTCTCACTATAAAATCAATAAAAACATATTTAAAAAAAATAACTAAGTAATGTCTGGATGTGCATTATAAACAGGCTTAGGGGCACATTTTGCTCCAAATCCTAAGAGAAAGACTTGGAATGCTTCTCCCCAGGCTCCCCACCCCCGAGGCTGGGCTCATTCAATACGGGCACAGCACCAACCATCCTATATATAGCAAAGACTCTATAATCCTCAACTTGTGGCTCTCACAGCTCCCAGGAAAGTTCCTGGCACATCATAGACAAGTTAGATTACATCAGGCTAAGTGGAGTGCCCGAGTGCAGGGCGTATTTCTTAGAGTTCCAGATTTCCTGGCAAGATCAGGAGGGGGTCACAGTGAGGGAGAAGGTGAAGTCCAGTTGGAATGTGGAAACCTTACACTGACCAAGTCGGGCTGCTGACCGCATGGAGGGCTCATGACAGCTCTCGTTATTCTGAAGGTCCTCCAGTTCAGGTTTGTCTACGTGTGCTGGACAGAGTTCTGGACCAAGGCTCCGCAGACAGGTCCTGGGAGCTACTCACGAGCTGACCTTCTCGGGCTTCACCCTATGGTGTCTGTAAAAGGGGGGCTTGGCCCAGGAGCCCGCGAAGGTTCTTTGATCTGACTTTCTAAGCTTCTTCAGCCCCTGCAGCTTGCTTCTGGTCTACATCCTCAAGTATGAATGCTTGGGCAGGCCCAGGTTGGGTTCTTCCACTCACCGTTTGCCCAGTATATTAGAACAGTACCTGGCACACTGTAGGTGTCCATTAAATATTTAGTGCAAAAATGAGTAAATCGTTGTAATTGGTCATAAGGTAAAAATAGTCCTCATTGGAACAATGCCCATGTAGTAAGGCTTCATCAGAGTGTCTGACAACTTCAGAGGTGGCCACAGTACATCTCTTTTCCTTTAAACATATATATGTTATCAGAGAAATTTGTGTACTTTGTAGAAAAGTAAAAACTACCCACAATACAGCGATTTTTCTGTGGGGGGGTGGTGTACTTTTCTAGTAAAAGATAATCATTAAAGTTTTTATGCATTTTTCAACATTTTCTATGCATGTCTATTTGGAAACCATACTGTTTATATAATATCACATTGTGAATTCTCTACTTACATATCCCTTAAAGTCTTAAGCATCATTTTTCTTTTAATCCACCCAAGGATATTTTTCCATATATCTTCAGAAAGAGTGGGAAGGAGGGAGGGAAGGAGGGAGGGAGAGAATCATTGATGTGAGAGAGACACATCCATTAGTTGCCTCCTGCACCACCCGACCAGGGCTGGGGCTTGAACAGGGGCCCTTGACCGAAATTGAACCTGCCACTCTTGGATCCGCAGGTGCTGCTCCAGCCGCTGAGCCAAACTGGCCAGGGCCTAAGCATCATTAACAAACAAAACAGAACAGAACAAAACATGTTTTTATTGATTTAGAGAGAGAGGAAGGGAGAGAGAGAAATCCCATTGGCTGCCTCTTCCATGCCCCCTACTGGAGATTAAGCGCGAAACCTGGGCATGTGCCCTGACCATTCATTGAACCATCGACCTTTGGTGCAGGGTACAATGCTCAACCAACTGAGCCACACAGCCGGGCTTAAGCATCATTTTTATGGCCTCATGATAATCGTGCATTTAACCACTCCCTCATTAAGGACATTTAAGCTGTTTCCTTTATGCTTTGTATGATCAATACCACAATAAGGATAGCTGCCCACACATTGTGATTTCTATTTCCTCAGTATAGAGTCCCAGAAATGGAATTAGTGGGTCAAAGAGTATAAAGCTCTTTAAGCTTCTTGAAACACAGTGCCAACATATTTTGTAGAAAAGTTTTCACCCATTTACACTGAAAGCCAGTGTCTTGCAACGAGCTTTGCAGCGGCCTCTGCAGAGAAGAGGAGGCCCGGCACACGAAGGCACCCCTGAGCTGGGCGGCCCTGCAGCGGGTGAGAGTGCACAGGGTTCCGACCTCCTGCAGTTCTGCCTGAATCACCCCTCCGCCGGCAGGGCGGCCGCCCTGTTCCCTAATTCTCTGAGTTCTTCGTTTCTTAAGATCCCAGTGGGGGGACATGGCCCAGGGGTGGGGGATGTTAGTGGTAATGGCAATGGGCGTGGGAGTGGGGGGATCCCATCCCTAAGTTTGAGCAAAGAATCCAACACTTGGAGATCCTTCACGGAAACTTCCGCCGATTCCAAAGCGAGCTTCCAGAGAGGGGCAAGATAACGACAGACGAGGCCGCAGCGGCAAAGGAATCGAAGGCTTCCCGCGCACAGCTGCGGCCCCTTTAAGGCCCAATCCGGAACCTGGCCCTTTAAATCTGTGTCAGTTTCCCCTGACGTCAGCCGGCGGACCCGCCGCCCGGCTGTTTACCGCTCCGCGGCGCGGCGCACTGCTCCCAGTTCCGGGCGCCGGTGCCGCCGTACCTGCCAGCTCTTAAAGGGCCCGACGCCGGACCGCTCGCGGGGCCGCGCGGCGTCGGGTGGCCACCAGCCGGCACGCCCGTCGCCCCCAGTCTCTCCTCCCTTCGCGGCGCCCCGCCGCCGGCTTCCCTTCCGTGCCTCCCTCCCGTCTCCCGCGTCTCCCGCGTCTCCCGCGTCTCCGGGCTCCCAGCAACCAGCCGCCCCTCGCTCCCGCCCGCCGGCCGCGGGCTCCCCAGCCGCGCTCAGCCCTCGCGCTCCGGGGCGCCCGCCCGCGGCCGGACCCGCGCCCCTCCCCCGCGCCCCTCCCCGCCCCGCCCGTGCCCCTGGGAGCGTCTCCGCGGCTCCAGGGAGGGGACGTGTCCTAATCTCAGCCGGGGTTAAAGTTCTGGTCCTGGTGAGATGGTGGAAGCTGCGGCCGGGGCCGCAGCCTGTCCTGGAGGTGTCCCGCCGCCCGCCGCCCGCGCCCGCGCCGCCCTGCCCGGGCCATGCCCGCCCGCGGCTTGCCCCTGCTGGCGCTGCTGCTGGCCGCGGCCGCCGGCCGCCCCGGGCTGCTGGGGCCCAAGAACGTCTCGCAGAAGGACGCCGAGTTCGAGCGCACCTACGCGGACGAGGTCAACAGCGAGCTGGTCAACATCTACACCTTCAACCACACCGTGACCCGCAACCGGGTGAGGCCCGGCCGGCCGGCCCCCAGCGCTGGGCCCGCGGCCCGAACCCGACCCGGCCGGCCCTCCTCCTGCCCCACGCCGCGGCCCTGCAGCCGCCCCCGGACAGGTCCCCAACTTGTCTCGTTCCCATCTTCGCGGACCCCTCCTTCCGCCAGATGTGGCCCGAGCAGGACTGGCCTGCCCCCAGCCAGAACCAGAACCGGAACCTGGTAGCATGGGGTCTCTGTGAAAGAGGAAGCAGCTGGTTCCCGGGCTCGGCCCAGGGAGCCCCAGGGGCATGAGCCGGGCTCACGGAACCGCTGTGCCCGGGCCGGAGTTAGAGCTGAGCCGGGGGGACTGCGGGGAACTCCCAGCCCTCCTCGTAGGCAGCCAGCTGGCCTTGTAAAACGTGGGTGCACGGAGCAGGCCAGCTCCAGACGGGGTGGGAAGAGAGGGGGTTTGTCTGCTGGGGAGAAGACACTTCACCCTGACTTCACTTTCGTTTCTTCCCCACCCCAGCTGAGCACGGGCATAGCTGGGTCTGGAGAGTGCGTGCTGCTGGGCTGTGGTCTCCCGGCCAGTTCCCTCCCTGACTTCGTTTAAGAGAAGCAGGGGCCTTGAGAATGGGAATCTGGGTTGTTTTTCCAGCATGGGGAGGGGTTGGGTTTCTATGACAGGCCAGGATCTGCCTCCAGCGCCTGGGTCAGTGAAGCTGGATCTGGTGTTCAGCGCCCTTTCTTCCTGTTTTCCTCGTATCTGGGTTACCCCGAGAGCTGTGGCCTGTCTCTTAGAAATGCTGCCCCAGGACTCTGGTTTCAGCAGCCCAATAACAAGATTCACAGGACTTACTTAGTTTTATTTTTTTCCTTCACCTCCTGCTGTCCTGTGTACTCTCCAGTGTAGTGCCAAGAGGGAGTGTCTGCATGTTACAGAGGAGGAAATTGAGGCTCAGAGATGTGAAGTGACTTCTCCACAGCCCTAGCCCTTGGCCAGAGCTAGGGATACAGTTTAGCTTTCTCGGTTCACCGTCCCTGAGTGTCCACCCCGCTGCTCCAACCGCTGATTAGTTGTTGAATAGGAACTTCTGGCTCATCAGGAAGAAAGTTGAGGAGCATTTTTTGCTCCCCTGTGCGCATGTGTGTACGTGCACGTGTGTGCAAGCATGTGCATCTCATGAGCGTGGACGGGAATGGGATATCCTGGAGATGCCCAGGATCTCCGTTGTGTTTCCTGCTGGGAAGGGAGGCCCTGTCGTTGCCTGGGCCCTGTTGCCCTCCGGTGCCTGCATCCAGGAGCTTACCTCTTCCTAAGCCTCTCCTCCAAGTCAGCACCAGTCTCTCCCGGGTGGCAGAGGCAGAGTCACCGTGGACTTGACTGAGGGGCATTTCCGTCTCATTCTGCAGACAGAAGGCGTGCGTGTGTCCGTGAATGTCCTGAACAAGCAGAAGGGGGCTCCCTTGCTGTTCGTGGTCCGCCAGAAGGAGGCTGTGGTGTCCTTCCAGGTGCCCCTAATCCTGCGAGGGCTGTGAGTAGGACCTGGGGATCAGGGAGGGGTGGGCCGAGGTCAGGCCTTGCCCAGAGCCTCACCCAGGTCCTTTTCTGGGGCCTCAGACCACCCAGGAGCCCCTCTGTTTCTCTTCTCCATCCTCAGACGTGGAGGCTAGTCAATGGCATGAGGGCCAAGCCAGCCGCCCAGAGTCTGTCAGCCCAGTAGGGGTAGAGGTGGCGGGGTGGTGGAGAGCCAGAGCGGAGGAACTGGGGCCTTGCACCTCTGGAGTGACGTGCTGGTTGGGACAGTAGTCACGTCCCGACTCTCTGCTTCGGGCCGTAGGTATCAGCGCAAGTACCTCTACCCAAAGGTGGAGCGGACGCTGTGTCAGCCCCCCACCAAGAATGAGTCCGAGGTCCAGTTCTTCTACGTGGACGTGTCCACCTTGTCACCAGTCAACACCACGTACCAGCTCCAGGTCAGCCGAATGGATGACTTCGTACTCAGGTCTGCAAGGGAGAGCGAGGGGACCGTGGGACTGGCCTCCTTCTGAAGCTCTGGGAGTGACCTTGGGGGCTCTTCTCTGCCCTGCAGGACCGGGGAGCCCTTCAGTTTCAATACAACAGCCGCCCAGCCTCAGGTAAGACCCCCGTTGACCCCCCTCAGGAGAGTAAATGAGGAAGCTTGAATGTGGGAGTGGGAGTGGCTGGTGGTCTTTGCTGGGAGTTTCAAGTCTGCGGGACTCTCCTTGGAGGAACTCGAAGCGGAGGCTCTGGCCCCAAGCTGGAAACGGGCAGCGAGCAGGGCAAGTGCCATGACATGGGATCTGACTGCCATCTTTCCTGCTTGCCTCTTGGGCGCTGTCCTGAGCGCCCAGCTGCGGTCAGCAGGAGTGGGGTACCGAAAAGGGGCTGCTTATAGCCCAGACCTTTCTCCCCTGAGTGCGTCCGTGCCCAGCCCTAAGCGACTCCACACTGTTCCTTCTAGAGGGCCAGAGAGGGCAGCCTCACGAGACAGGCCCTCCCTCTGCCCTCCCTCTGCCCTCAGTACTTCAAGTATGAGTTCCCGGAAGGAGTGGACTCGGTGATCGTCAAGGTGACTTCCACCAAGGCCTTCCCCTGCTCTGTCATCTCCATCCAGGATGTGCTGGTAAGCCGCCGGCCCTTTACTCCACCGGTAGACAGGGCTGCTGAGGAAGGGGCAGGCCCGGGCCCTGCATCTGCTTTCTCCCGCCTCCTCAGTGCCCTGTCTACGACCTGGACAACAACGTAGCCTTCATCGGCATGTACCAGACGATGACCAAGAAGGCAGCCATCACTGTGCAGGTAGGAGACGCTCGTGGGCCTGTGGGGGACGTGCTGGCGGTTAGCTTTCCACACCCCTACTCCTCCTTCCTTGGCCCGTTCCTCCGCCACCGACAAGACTGAGTCTTGGCCCATTTGTCCCCGAGATGTTGGGTCCCCTGATACTGTGTGAGCATTGAATCATAATCCCAGTTGCCTTTGGGGACAGGAGAGAGCAGCACACCCTTTCCGGCTGTCGTGTCTGCTTCAGTCGCTGTAATGGTAACAAGGAGAGGAGGGGCCCTTGCTGAGGCTGAACCCCGTGCTGGGGGGGGGCACCCCCTCCCCACCTCAGCGTTCAGTCATGCAGCCGATGGAGGCAAGCTGGCCCCTTCTCCTGGCCCGTGCCCCGCCTGGTGCAGGGCACCCGTGGCCTCTGTGATGGTGGGGTGCGCACACATTGCTCACCTGGCTGTAGACAGGTTCAGGCCTTGGGCTCTGCCACTTCCTGGCAGTGTGAGCCTAAGTTACCTCTGAGCCCGTCCAACAGGGACACTGACAGTGCCGTCTCACAAGGGTCTTCGGGAGGATTAAGTAAAAGAATGTGTGAAGAGAGGTTAGCACAATTTCTGGCCCAAAGTAGGTGTTCAGAAAAGGATGGTGATGAGGAGGACAGGTGATGATGTGATGATGATGATGATAACGATATCCTTACCATCGTCATCCTTGTTCTGCAGCGCAAGGACTTCCCAAGCAACAGCTTCTACGTGGTGGTGGTGGTGAAGACAGAGGACCAGGCCTGTGGGGGTTCCTTGCCTTTCTACCCCTTTGTAGAAGGTAATTTCGTGCCCCAGGCCTGGCCGGGGTGGGAGGTCTGGGTCACATCCTGGGGGTAGAAGAGCCTGCGTGACTGAGGGGTGGACGTGGTGGGATACTGATTTTGGCCCCAGACTCGCCCAGGGCTGGTCCCACCAGCTCGAGCTAAACTTCAGGCAGCCCTCGTTTGCCAGTTTGCCATTCTTCTTCCAGATGAACCGGTCGATCAAGGGCACCGCCAGAAAACCCTGTCAGTGCTGGTGTCTCGAGCAGTCACGTGTGAGTGTGGGTGGCTGAGCGGGAATGACTGGCCTCTGGCTCTCCCTGTCAGACCTGGGCTAGCCAGGCCGATGGGGTAGGAAGGAGGCAGTGTTCTCGGTGGGCTTCACGATTGGAGGGCCCAGAAGTGAGTCCCAGTGTAACTTGGAACAGAGTCCATGACTAAAGAGGCAAGGACCGAGTTCTAGTTCTGTCTATGCCCTTAGCAGCAGTACAGTCTCACTGAGCCTCAGTTTCCCTATAACAGGGATCATAGGATCTGTCCCCTCAGTCTCACTAAGTTGTGAAGTTCAGCGCAAAATCAGTAGGAAAGTGCAGACCCCTTAGTCATGCTCTGTAAATGTTTACCGAGCGGTGGAATGGGGCCTTTGTGAACTGGAAAGTACAAGATAAAAACAAGAGACTGTGATGGGAGGGGAAAGAAGCTGCCTCTCCTATACGGATTCTTTATTCAGCAAATATTTACCTGGCACCTTGTGTGCCAGGTGCTGTGTCCCAGCTGCAGTCCTTAGGGGGTGCCTGCCTAGAGGGACAGGGGCCCCTTGCTGCACAGGGTGCCAGAGCGGTGACAAGCAAAGGACAGGTCCCTGGGCACACAGGACACAGAGATTCCTCGAGGACATAGTCCCTGAGCTGTATTTTGGAGGCTAAGTAAAGGCGGAGTTTTTGAGAAAGAAGTGGAGGAGAAAGTCCTGGCAGAGGGAGCACCACGAGCAGACAGGAACCATGTCTGAGTTCGGGTGTTTGGGGAACGGCCGTGGTTCACAGCGGCTGGGTCACTGTGTTTGAGGGGAGAAGTGTGAGAGGTTCGGCTGGGCCTGAGGGCCGTGATTGGTGTGTTCAGCTTCCTGCTTCCTTCCCAACAGCTGAGGCCTACGTGGGAGGGATGCTCTTTTGCTTGGGCATATTTCTCTCCTTCTACCTGCTGACCGTCCTCCTGGCCTGCTGGGAAAACTGGAGGTAAAGTGGAGCTGCGGGGCCCTCCTCTGTTCCGGGGTGTGCTGGGCAGGGGGTGTGGGGAGATGGTCTGGCAGGATCTGAGCCAGCCCAGGGTCATCTTCCACACGGGCCACAGGGCTGAGAAAAGCAGGCCCCTGTTAGGGTCTGTGGTCCAGGGGCCTCTCCTCTGGAAAACAACTCCTTCTGTCCACCTGCTTTCCAAGCAGAGAGACCCGATTGCTTCCCAGCCGGGAAGAACCAGAGAATCCTGAATGAAGGACAGGCTAGGGGTGGGGAGGGTGGAAGGCAGGCCAGCCCACAGAGGAGGGGTCCTCACCCGGCCCCTCTGGTTCTGTCCCTGCAGGCAGAGGAGGAAGACCCTTCTGCTGGCGGTGGACCGAGCCTGCCCCGAGAGCGGTACCCACAGAGGGCCTGGGTGGAGGGCAGACGTGCTTTGTGTTTTAGAGGGGATGTGGTGGATGTCCCCTCGGGTTGGAGGAGGCTGTCGGGGGACTTCGGGTATTCCGGCTGGGAGTCACACTGTTGACACGGGCTGGGGCGCTGTGCCTGTCCGTCCCTAACGTGCTCGTCTGAAAGGCTGCGCTCGCCTCACTCTCTGGGTCTAGCTACACTGTGTGTCTGCCTCAGACAGTGGGCTCAGTCTCGGGAGTATTAACCTTTCATTCTCTCTTCCTTTCTTCCATCTCTCTCTCTCTCTCTGTCCTCCCTCCTGCTTGGGACCTTCTCTCTCAGCTTCTCTCCTTGGTAAGCTCCAGGTGCTATGGGCAGAGGAGCGAGTCCCGCGGGGGAGACAGGGGAAGCCAGGGTGTCCGGGTGGGGCCTGGGCAGGCCCGTGCCTCTGTCCTTGCTGCTGGCAATGTAGATGCACCAGTTCCTTGATACTCCTTTCTTCATGGGGGACAGAGGTGGCGAGTGTTCGGGTGGGTGGTGGTGGGAGTGAGCGGTGTGCTGGGCCGGTGCGTGTTCTTTGCT
The DNA here is from genome assembly GCA_030848825.1 of Tadarida brasiliensis. Lineage (NCBI taxonomy): Eukaryota > Metazoa > Chordata > Mammalia > Chiroptera > Molossidae > Tadarida > Tadarida brasiliensis. Next base: position 89,400,159 of record CM061268.1, read on the forward strand.
GCTGCCATGGCCCGTGTCTCTTGTCGCGTCTTCCTGTTCTCTCCTGGCTTTTGGCCTCTCTGCTTCCAGGGCTGAGGGACCCGCACGTCTCGTTGCAGGTCACCCTCGGGTCCTGGCCGACTCCTTCCCTGGCAGCTCCCCTTACGAGGGTTACAGCTACGGCTCCTTCGGTACGTGTCAGTGCCAGAGACTGTGTGGCCCACTCACAACCGTCTCCCGAGGCTGCCGCCTCCAGCGAGGCACAGGGGCGCCAGCCTCCTCAGAGCCCTGGGGCTGGGCCCAGCGCCCCCTCCTCAGCTCTGTTCTCACCGGTTACTGTTCTGCAGAGAACTGCTCCGGATCTACCGAGGGTCTGGTTGACAGCATGGACACCGGGGACCTCTCCTACAGCTACCAGGGTGAGCAGGCGGGCGGGCCGAGCCGCGGCCGGGCTGGCTCTGGCTGGGTGGAACCTGACGGTGGGCGGTTGCCTCTTCTGCCAGATGCTGGGACTGGGCCGGGCCTGCTGCCTCCCCCCTCTCCTCCCTGGGCCTTTCCTCCTTGGCTCCACTTCCCTGGTAACTTTCCCTTTCCTTTGAAGGGCACGACCAGTTCAAGCGGCGCCTTCCCTTTGGCCAGATGCGGCAGCTGTGCATTGCCATGGGTAGACGTGGGGGGGCGCTGCTCTCCAATCGGCTCCTGCCAGGGCGTTGACTGGAGCCCCAGGCTCCGGGCCAGAAGGGCGCTTTGTGCATGGCTTCCCCTCTAATGCCATGATCGCCAGCTCCTGTGTCTTTGGGATGAGCAGGCACTGGTGGGCTGGCGCCCCGGCTCCCCCCGGGCCAGATGTCCTGGTTAGCTCTGCTGTTTGCCAGCACCCTCGCTCCCTGGCCTTCTGGGTGAGGGCTTGTGGGAGGGGCGGCCTGGCCTGGCCTGGGGGGCTTTGTCAGGCAGGGCCACAGGAGGCAGCCGCCCCAGGCACAGGGAAGGGACAGGCTGAAGCAGCCAGTGCCCGTCCGGGGCAGCCTCCGACCCTGCCGGCGCCGAGGGCCCGCCTGTCTTCACCCAGTGTCTTCTCGGAGCCCGCACAGCTGCGCACCTTCTAATCAGCATGACTTCTGCCAAATTCAATCCTGCTGCTGTCTGGGGCCTGGGGTCTGCTCGGTGTCCTGGCCTGGACGCCTTAGCAGTGAGGGGCAGGGCTGGAGCAGTCCCTATTTAGTGACCTCTGCAGAGCCGACCCTGGTTCCCCCCAGGATTCAGGAGTATTTGGTGCCTCCCCCAGGGCCTGAGCCCACCTCCACCCCTGCTCTGAGCCCAGTTTCCTCTTCCCACTGCCTAGTAATTGTGACAATTGCCCCAGGTGGGTGGAGACCGACCTCCAGCTCCGTGTGCACTGGGAAACCCTTCTCCCTGCTCTCTCCAGACCGCCCCCTTGACCCTGTGGGCACGCGGCCGCGACTCGACTCCATGAGCTCTGTGGAGGAGGAGGACTACGACACACTGACCGACATCGAATCGGACAAGAACGTCATTCGCACCAAGGTCTGACCCCTTGCGGTCGGCCCTGGTCGGGGGCTCCCCCAGGCAGGAGAGTCTGTTCAGGCCCCAGGATGTCTCCCCCGGGGTAGGAAGGAGTTGGGGCAGGACAGGGAAACTGAGTCGACTCCCAGCCTTCTGAGCTGCTTGGCCAGCGGCAAGGACTGCCGGGAGCCTGCCCGCCACTGTCTGGCCCCGTTGTGCGTCACTCACCTGGCAGGAGGGGCCTCTCCCGGGTGGCGGGAACCGGGCTCACTCCAGCTTCCCCCCAGCAATACCTCTGTGTGGCCGACCTGGCACGCAAGGACAAACGCGTTCTGCGGAAAAAGTACCAGATCTACTTCTGGTGAGTGGACGGGGCGAGTGGGGCTTCCTGGCAGGTGGGGTGGGGTGGCCTTGTCTGGGGTCCTTGCACCTCACTACTGTCCTCCGACTCCTTAGGAACATTGCCACCATTGCCGTCTTCTACGCCCTCCCTGTGGTGCAGCTGGTGATTACCTACCAGACGGTGAGGAGCGGGGCTGGCTCGCCTGGCCCGAGCTGCGGGCTCCCCTTCGCCAGCCGGGTTCCACCTCCCGCGCACAGCCTCCCAGCCCGGGGCTCTGGAGCAAGCATAGGTCTTAGGGTACCGGAACTGAGTTCAAATCCCAACCTTTACCAGCTGGGTGGCCTTGAGCAAATCGCTCAACATCCCCGAGCATCAGTTTATTCATCTGCAGAGTGGGGACAGCACAGTCCCAGTGACGGCCCCTTCCCTAGGTTGTTGCAGGGATTCATGAAGTGAAAGTCCTGGGACTTTGTAAGTCTCGGTTTCCTTTCCCTTTTCTCTGTGCCGGGGTAAGAACTTCAGTTACGGTCATGCCCCGGGATCTTCGGCCACACCCAGAGAGGGGTGACAGTGACTGTGCAACAGGAGGACTTGCCGGGGTGCACGTGCTCACACGTGCTGGCTGTGGCCGCACTGCCTGTCCACGCCAGAGCGCGCGGGGTGGCGTGGCCCGGGCGGGCCTGGCTCTTCCTCACCGGGGCGGTGGGCTGGGCTGGCTCGTCAGCAGCCCTCCTGCCCTGTCCCTGCTGCAGGTGGTGAATGTCACAGGGAATCAAGACATCTGCTACTATAACTTCCTCTGTGCTCACCCACTGGGCAACCTCAGGTGGGGACCTGGGCGGCCCCTCCCCAGACGCACGGGGGGAAGGGCAGGGCTGTGCGGGACGAGGCTGGGGACGAGGCTGAGCCGTGTGCTGTCGCCCCCTCCAGCGCTTTCAACAACATCCTCAGCAACCTGGGGTACATCCTGCTGGGGCTGCTCTTCCTGCTCATCATCCTGCAGCGGGAGATCAACCACAACCGGGCCCTGATGCGCAACGACCTCTGCGCCCTGGTGCGGAGCCCAGTGCCCACGGGGCCTCAGCCCTGGAGCCTGTGGGCGGGGGCTGCCCGCCCTCCCCGCCCTGCACACCCTCCCTGCCCTCGGCCTGCATCACGCTCTGTGGGCCCCTCCTCCCCTTCTTGCCTCACGGGCCCTCTCCCCCCCTCCTCCCAGCAGGAGTGTGGGATCCCCAAGCACTTCGGCCTGTTCTACGCCATGGGCACGGCCCTCATGATGGAGGGCCTGCTGAGCGCTTGCTACCACGTCTGCCCCAACTACACCAACTTCCAGTTTGGTGAGCAGGACCCCTCCCCGCTGAACCTGCAGCCAGGCCCTGCTGTCTGCCACCAGCCCCAGGTCACCACAGGGATCCCCGGACCCAGCCATGCGGTGCCCTGGGCACCCGTATCCTAGCTCACGGAGAGTAGGCATCTGGGTGCCCTCTCATCTGTCTGTGACCCGGTCCTCGGGTGCTCAAACTAAGCCATCTTGTCAGGGGAGGTCAGCCCATGGGTGGCAGTGGGTGGCAGTGTGGTATGGCGGGGACAGTTCAGGGACCGGAGGGCCGGTGCAGGCCCCCTCCTCTGGCCCCGAGGCGTGGCGGCGATGCTGTGGCTCACGGCCGCGTCCCCACCTAGACACGTCCTTCATGTACATGATCGCCGGGCTCTGCATGCTGAAGCTGTACCAGAAGCGGCACCCGGACATCAACGCCAGCGCCTACAGCGCCTACGCCTGCTTGGCCGTGGTCATCTTCTTCTCCGTGCTGGGCGTGGTGAGGCCCTGGGAGAGGCGCACGCGTGGGCACACCCCCTCTCCACCTCCTGCCGAGTCCCTTCCTGGCTGAGCCACAGCCGCTCCTCCGGACGGAGGGTGGACGGAGGGTGGACAGAGGGTGGCCGGAGCGGCTTCCTTCGGCGCCTCAGCCCTTCCCTTGGCCCGGCAGGTGTTCGGCAAAGGGAACACGGCGTTCTGGATCGTGTTCTCGGTCATCCACATCATTGCCACCCTGCTCCTCAGCATCCAGCTCTATTACATGGGCCGTTGGAAGCTGGGTGAGCGTGGGCCCAGGGCAGGGCGTGGGGATGGCCCGCTGGGCCTCGTGGCATGAGGGGCATGTAGCCAGGGGGCCGGGAGGAACTCTGGGTGAGGATGAGGCCCTGGCCCTCCGCCGGCAGGCCAGGGGCCGGGAGGAACTGTGGGTGAGGATGAGGCCCTGGCCCTCCGCCGGCAGGCCAGGGGCCGGGAGAGACGCGCCTCCTCCTCCCGCAGATACGGGGATTTGCCGCCGCATCCTGCACGTGCTCTACACGGACTGCATCCGGCAGTGCAGCGGGCCCCTCTACGTGGTACCTGCCCAGGCCTGGCCCGTCCTCCATCTGCTCTCTTCCCCGGGGGGGGGGGGGACACTGACCCACGGGCCGCCTCCCGCTTCTCTCCCATCTCTCCCCCTGAGTCCCCGTGTCTCTGCTTCCCTCCAGGACCGCATGGTGCTGCTGGTCATGGGCAACATTATCAACTGGTCACTGTGAGTCTGGCCACTGTCTGTGGTAGCCTGGCTGGGTGGACAGCTGGAAACTTGGCCAGCCACTGGCTGCCTTGGGGGCCACGGACAAATCCTAAGCTTTGGCCATGAGAAATGGGTCCTGACGAGAGAGGTGTTGGCTCCTGGGGTTCCAGACTCTTCTGTAGGCCTCTGAGCCAGCCCACGTCAGGGTGACCTGGAGTGGGGGTGGGGCAGGTCCTGCTTGCCCTCGCCCCCCCGCTTCACCAGCTGCCCTCCTTGGCAGGGCTGCCTACGGTCTCATCATGCGCCCCAACGACTTCGCGTCCTACCTGCTGGCCATCGGCATCTGCAACCTCCTTCTGTACTTCGCTTTCTACATCATCATGAAGGTAGGCGGGTGGCTGGGCCTGCCGCTGCTGCGCGGCCCCGGGGAGGGGTGGGCACCGCCCGCCGGGCAGCTCTGAGGCAGCGAGTTGCCCTGGCCATCCGTCTGTGCCCGTGAGGTTTGAGGAGGGAGAGGCTAACGTCCCCTGGGAACCAGCTGTATCCTAAGATCCACTTACTGGCACCTTCCACGTTCTGAGAACGGCCGTGGAACCCGTAGCACTTCAGGCCACGGTTGGTAAGAGTCACATTCAGTGTAGAAGGGGTTGAGGGGGGCTCACTGAGTCTGGCAGGCCTGGGCCTCCAAGCGCTGGTGTTTCCCAAGGGACCCTCATGCCATCCCCGTGAAAGGCGCCCCCTGGCCAGTACTCCCTACCAGCACAGGGTTCTGGGCACATGGACGCCCAGCCAGGGTGGCCGTCAGCGGTGAGGACACCAGGCTACTATATGGAGACAAGTTGAGCTGTGGAACTGTATGAGGCGATAGTATGAATTCGGGAAGGCCAGGAGATGGGGTGGTGAGGCCTGGCCCTCAGCTGCTCCCCGCCCCCCCAGCTCCGAAGCGGGGAAAGGATCAAGCTCATCCCCCTGCTCTGCATCGTCTGCACCTCGGTAGTCTGGGGCTTCGCACTCTTCTTCTTCTTCCAGGGACTCAGCACCTGGCAGGTGAGCGTCACCCTGCGGGGAGGGCGGGGTCCCCCACAGGCTCATCGTGAGCCAACACAGGACCGTGGGCAGTGCTTGCAGAGGCGTCTTGTGGAAGCCTCCTGCCGTTCAGCTGCGTGCAGGTCCCATTGCACTTAGGAGGCAGCTGAGGCTCGGGGGCCAAGGCACCTGCCCAAGGGTGCGCAGTAGGGAGTGGCATGGCTGCGGTTTGAAGCCAGAGAGGCCAGTCTCTGTTTTCTGCCTCGTGGGGCACCTGCCACGGGTCAGGTTTCAGTCCTGTGAACCGAACTAAGACTGGTTGGGCTCTGCCTTTGGGATGCTTATAGTCTAGTTCAAGAGAGGGACTTAGTTCTTGGCTTCCTGTTTACGATACCATACACGAGGTGAAGGGTCCAGGCAGACGGGCAGGGGATGTGCAGACGGCAGAGGACGAGACCTCTGTGAGTGAGGAGGTCCAGGAAGACTGCCTGGAAGAGGCATGTCCTGCTCTTGGCTTCAAAAGCCCTGGGTGACGGGGAAGGGCCCTGTGGCCTGGAGGTGCTGTGACCTTTGTAATGATACAGAGGCAGAAGTAGATGGGAAGGCGGGAGGGCATCTCTGCCACCTTAGCTGGTGGCAGTCAGCCCCGGACACAGCGTGAGGCCACAGGTCACGGTTGCTGCCAGCTTTCTTTCCAAAGTTGTGCCCTGGAAAGAAAGTGAGCCTCAAGGAACCCTGGGGGCCTGAGCAGAGCAGACGCTGAATCCAAGGTGGGGGCTGAGTTAGGAGGCTCTGTGGCCTTCGGGCGCCTCAGGGTCATCCCAGCCCTCTGCTCGGAGACCAAGGGAAGGAGAGTGAGCGGAGGAGGGCCCGTGAGGGAAAGGAGACGGTGGGGGCCGGGAGAAACTTGTAACAAAAGCCGCTTCTTAGCTGTGGGAGGAGGGCCGAGGGCGAGGCAGAAAGCAAGTGCTGGCCGCCTGGCTGGGGACGAGGAGCCCTGGAAGCGGGCAGTGCCAGGTCCTCCAGGCAGCTCTCCCTGTCCCTGCCCAGAAAACGCCCGCCGAGTCCAGGGAGCACAACCGGGACTGCATCCTCCTCGACTTCTTTGACGACCACGACATCTGGCACTTCCTCTCCTCCATCGCCATGTTTGGGTCATTCCTGGTACGTCAGACTCTGGCCGAGCCCGGGGGTGGGGTCCAGCTGCCCCCTTCCCTGGGCTTGACCTGGCATCCACCCCCAGGTGTTGCTGACACTGGACGACGACCTGGACACTGTGCAGCGGGACAAGATCTATGTCTTCTAGGGGGGCCAGGCCGCTGCTGCACACGGGGCCCCACACTCCTCCGCCTCCTGCTGGAGTCTCGCCCAGGGCTGTGAGTCCCAGCCCTGCTGCCCAGTGCGGGGCAGCCGGCCTCCGAGCCTAGCCCAGGCCTGGCCCTGGACAGCACGCGGTGGCCTTGGACCTTGCAGCTGCCCTCTGCCGGGGAGGAGGCCTGCTCCCCTGACACCCAGGTGTCGGCCGGATTGCTGCTTTCTTGTCAGTGTTGGGCCTTCCATGGTCCCTGTCTGTGGCTCTTCGTTCGTCCCTCCGCAGGAAAAAGAGGGAAGTGTCGCCCTGCCCATCTCACGCCTTGAATTCTACGTGGCCTCCCTTCTCCCCCAGCCTGGAGCCCAGAGCCCTTCATTCCTCATCTGGGGCCTGAGTCTCTGGCCTGTACTGGGGCCCTACTTCTCTTTGAGGTTGTACCTGGCTGCCATCACTGCCCACTCTAGTCAGCCAGGATGGATGGGGTGTAGGAGTTTGGGGACTGGCCAGCTGGTACCAGGCTTATGGTGCTAAGACCTGCAAAGGGCCCTGGCTGGCTCTCTGGCAACGAAGGTCTGCTCATATGTGAGAACCGCCTTTGATCCGAGGGGCTGAATTCAGAGGTCACCTTCCTGTGCCATCAGCCCCAGACTGATGCTAGCCCCAGACTTGGAAAGAAAAAGCAGTGCACCCTTTCCCTTCCGTTTTCTTTCCAGGCCCTTAGTCCTGCCAAGCCCCAGCTGGGGGTCTTTTAGTGCCATTGACGTTGCCCACGATTGTCCAGGGGCAAAGGAAGGAGGATACAGAGCCCGCCCCTCCTGCCTCCTCCACTACCCAGGAGCCCCAGTGCCTATCAGAAAGGGGCTCGAGAAAGGGACACGACATTTCCCTCTGTCCCTCATCGCAGCCTCGCTCTACGACCCAGGGCTGCTCCTACGTGTCCGTCCAGTCTTCAGCCAAGTTCTGTGTGGGTCACACCTGTGCGTACATATGAAACCTTGGAGTTTACACTGCGTGGCCCCAGCTCTGGGACCCCTGGCTGCTCTGGTCCTGGGGTCCCCTTTGCCCTGCCTGGTCCATTCCCGATGCCAGGATTTGGGGAGTCAGGTCAGGCCTCTGCCTCACAGATGGGAATGTGTTTTGTTCTCCCCAACTTGTTTTTATAGCCCTCCTCGGGCTGGGGGGAGGAGCTGGGGCTGGACCTTCTTTCAGAACTCCGTTTTATGTCTGTTCCCATGGTATGGTTGCATTCTGTTTTCTATGAATGAGTCTGCATTCGATTAAAGAAACAGCAGAAGCAGTTCCGGGACCTGTTTGCTCCCCTCTTCTGGGTAGATGTTCAGAGTGGGGCAGAGGAGGGCCCTCCATTTTCCAGGTCTTCTGGTCTACCTTCCTCTTGTCCAAGTCCCAGGCCCATTGGGAACAGCAGCTCCTTGATGCCTCTCTTTGTCCTGTCCTTTGAGTAGTGGCATCGATTCAGTAAATGTTGGAGAGGGGCCTGCTCCTTGCCAGGCTCTGTGCTGGCAGAGAGGGCGGAGAAGTGGAAAAGCCCGAGCCATGCCATCTCCCGAGATCCCCACTTCTTTCTGGCAGATGGTAGTGGCCTCTGCCCCCCTGGTCCCCACGTACTAGTCAGGTGGCTTCACTTCTGACCCGAGCCCCTCCCAGCCCGCAGCCCGCAGCCCGCAGCCCGCAGGCACAGTGCTCCCTGGCATGGCTTTCCAGGGCGGGCGTGCAGGGCAAGGCTCGGTGCTCGGGGAACAGGTGTCGATGGCTAGTGGGTAAGTGGGTGTGTGGATGACGGGCAGGCTCCATGAGGGGGGAGTTTTGAAATGGCCCTGGAAGGTTGATTGAGATTTCAACAGGCGAAGGAGGAAAAGATTTGGGGGCCAAGGGTGAAATCAGGACACAAGCAGAGGTCTATGGGCTGCTCTCTACCTGACCACCAGCACCTCTTCCTGATCTTCCCAGCAGCTGGCACTAGGGGGCACTGTAGCTCTAGGCGCCACTAGGCTGTGTGGGGTCACTGGGGCGGGGCTGGGAGAAGGAGCCAGTTCCTCTGGCTGGGAGGGGCGGAGGGCTGAGCCCTAGTGCGGAGGCCACCCGGTGGGCCAGTCCTCTCCTGGTGGTGCTGGGTGTGTCTGCTGAGTGTGTGGGGGAGCGTTGCTCCTTCCTGCCAGGCTGCCTGCCCCAGAATGTGGAGGGAGGTGGGGGGCACGTGCCTCAGGGCAGCCCAGAGACCCCTCTGGAAGTCTCTCACCTTTACCTCCTTGTAGCCCTTCCTGGGACCTTCGAAGCCAGATACAAGCAAGATATGAGTGGGTTTGTTTCCTGGGTGAGGGAGGCCAGGCTGTTTTCAGGAGAGGCAGGGCTGTTCCTAAAGGGAGGGAGGGATGGGAGCCTTCTGCAGACCCAGTGCAGGTGTCTCGGGCCCTGCCAGGCCCTAGAGACCCTCTCGACGGGGACCAGGGTCCACCGAGCTGCTGCTGGACCTTTACATCCCATCCCCAACCAAAGAATATGACCCCAGCCCGCAGGTGTGGCTCAGTGGGTGAGCATCGACCCATGCACCAAGAGGTCACCAGTTCGATTCCCGGTCAGGGCACATGCCCAGGTTGTGGGTCTGATCCCCAGGGGGGGCATGCAGGAGGCGGCCAATCGATGTTCTCTCTCATTGATGTTTCTATCTCTCTCTCCCTCTCCCTTCCTCTCTAAAAATCAAAGGAAAAAAATTAAATAATAGTAATAATAAAGAATATGACCCCAAACCCATCCCAACCAAAAGCTCTTCTCAGCCTGAACAGGGGGTACAACTGAGAGGGCGGGTCTGACAGCTTCTCCAGCCCCCACAGGCTGGCAGGTCTCACCATGTGGCCTTGAGTGAGATGCATTCCGAGCCTCAGTTTTCTCATCTGTGAAATGGGCATGGTAATCACGCTCTCACAATGTACCTGTATTAAATGAGAGCATTTGCAAAGTGTCTGTCATGTAGTCAGGCCCCAGTAAAGGTTAGTTCCTGTCTAGAGCGAAAAGCCCAGGAGGAGAGGGTGGCTGGTTTGTGCCCACATGCCTCGGGATGGGCCTTCCTCCTCCCCTTTGCCCCTTTCCTCTCTCTGGCCAGACCCTCCTCATTTTCCCCAGGAACAGTGAAGAAGGAGCAGCCCCAAGTCCAGACCGCAGGGAAAGCCTCCGTGGTCCTGTCCATAAAAGGCTTTTCCCACTGGTTCCCCACCGGCAGCCCCGCCCCGCCCGCGGCTCCATCCCCAAAGCATGCAGGGAATGTTTCAGGCAGCCCTGGCCGACTGCTCCAACTTGGTGTCTTTCCCCAAATATGGAGCCTGTGTGGAGTCACTGGGGGGCCTGGGGGTGGGGAACGGAGCCTGTTTCCTCTAGCAGGGAGGGGCCGGGGGTGAGCCACGGGGGTGGGGGGCTGACATCACCACAGCAGCAGGCCTTTAAACCCCTCATCCAGCCAGCGCCCCATCCTGTCTGTCCTGGTGCAGGCAGAGCTGAGTCCTTCCTGCGAACCCCAACCCCAGGAGCCTCTGTGAGTGCTGTTTGTCCCAGGTTGGAGGGAGCGGGCTGGGGCTTGACGGAGCAGTGAGCGCACGGCAGGCAGGGCTGGGAGTCGGGTCCAGCTCCTGGCTGGGGAGCCCACCCTCTCAGCCAGTGCGCATCCCTAGTCCCCAGGGGGATGGGAGGGGTTGGCTGCCTTGGGCCTGGCTGGTGAAGAGGGACGATGGCAGAGCCTGAGAACGGGCCAGAGGCTGTGCGACAGCTGTTGTCTGATGTCTGTCGGGGGTGCCAGGAAGGGGAGGCGGTGGGAGAGCACCAGTGCTGGGGAGCAGTGTCCCCCAGGACTGCCCTAGTACTCTGAAACGCAGCGGTGCAGGGACAGGTGAGAGCTGGTGTTCTGGGTACACAGCTCCTTCTGAGCAGAACAGTACAGGCAGAGGAGGGGGGCGCTGCGGGGGGTTGGAGTGAGGCCTGGGTGGCTGGCAGGGCTGGGCAGGGCTGGCAGGCCTGGGAGCCCGGCCCTTGGGGAGGGTCCTGCTGGCTCCCCTCAGTGGTTGCTATTCAGAGGGCGGCAGAGAGCAGGGCGGCTCTTCTCCTCCCTGGGATTTCATGAGCCACCTCTTCTGCCATCATCGCAGCCCCCCAGGCGCCCACTCCTGGTGCCGTGTTTAATTTTGCAGAGGGGGGACAACAGTCCCGGAGAGGCCCCTGGTCCCCTAGTTTTCCCAGGTTCCTGCTGGTAGGAGGTGCCCCCTGACCAACTGCAGCAGGACTTGGTTCTTTCTCTCTGAGCAGGGGGTTCAAAGCAGAGGTTCAGCTTGTCCTGTCCAGCCTGCCCCAGGACCTTTGTCTAGTCCCCCCGGGAGGGCTGCCCTGCAGCTGTCTCCCTGTCCCTGCCCGCTTCTCCCCAGCAGCCCAAAAGGACTGGGGAGGCCTTTCTCAGAGGACTTGGAGGGATTCCTTGGAACTCTCCACGGTCAAACTTCACCAGGAAGGGGCAGGGTGGGGATGGAGGTGCGCGCATTTCATCCCCCACCTGCACCCCACCATTCTGATCAAAATCCAGTATCCTCTCTAGATCTAGGGGCTGCAACTTTGTATCCTTGCCCTTGTGAGCCTTGACACCTGGCTGTCTGCTCTGAGCCTCCTGAGACTGAAAGCTGGGGCTGGGGACACTGCCTCCTGCCTCCGTCCTGTCCTGTCCTGTCCTCACACCCAGCATGCAGTCTGGGAGGGGGTGGGGTGGGAAATACAGAGGGCAGGGCAGCCCTGGCCTGGGCTCAGTTAGGTTGAGGGTTGTCCTGTACACTGAGAGGTCACAGGTTCAATTCCTGGTCAAGGCACATGTCCAGGTTGCAGGCTCGATCCCAGTAGGGGGCATGCAGGAGGCAGCTGATCAATGTTTCTGTCTCCCTCACCCTTTCTCTCTAAAAATCAATAAAAACATATTAGAAAAAAAAAAAAAAGAGGCAGGGCATGGAGGATGGTGTGAAGATGGTGTGTGCCTGGACCACAGGATGCCTGCGGCCTGCCTGGGATGGGGTGAAGCTGAGATGGGGAGGAGGGAGGCAAGGGGGCAGGATGGACTGCAATCACTTGTCCCTGCTGACCGGTAGGTTTGACCACAGTGCTTCTGCCAGGGGCCCTCGGGTGATGGGGGAGCAGGGGTGAGACCCAGAGGAAGTGGGGAAAGGGAGGGGCTTGCTGTTTGCAGCCAAACAGCAGCTCCCTCTGCCTTGGGGGTCTTTGGCATCACTGACTTGGGGGTGGGGGGTGCTCAGAGAGCCCTGTTCTCAGAGGTGGCCCAGCCCTCACTTTACAAATAAGGTAACACCCGGAGACGAGTGAGTGGCCCAGTGCTAGAATTCAGACGAATCCTCCATCTCGTGTTCTTTCTCTCAAACTCTGTTGTCCTCTCGGCTTTGAAAAGGGTGGAGGCCGGTGGGAAGAACAGTTACTGCTCTTTGCCCGCAGTCAGGGCTGGCTCCCCCGGGTCACTTCCAGGGGACAGCTCGGGGCCCCAAGCCTGGCGGCTGCGCTCTGTGAGGGCCGGTCAGTATGCCAGGCTGCAATGCTGTCTCAGGGGTGCTCACAGCCCTGGAGGTAGACACCCTAACTTCACGGCAGACGGCGTGGGGGCTGACCTGGGACCACGCGATGGTGCTGATGTTCACTGCCTCCCGCAGAGTGGGTGGGGAGCGGGTCTCCACTGACAAGAGAGGGAGTTGGGGGTCGTGCTGACTACTCCCATCAGACCCTTCTCTCCTCCACCTCTGAGCTCTCTGAGGCCCGCATTCGGTACCTCGTCAGATGAACTCGGCACCACTGCAGGTTGGTGCCTGTGCCAGGTCAGGTTCCTGTTGGGCAGCCTCCCCACGTCTGCCCGGGTCCTACCTGCCTGGCCCTGCCCGGCAGCCTCCCCTCCACGTTGGCTCCTGAGCGGGTCCAGCCCCGGCCCTGAGGGCAGCAGCTGCTGCTGGTCTGGACAGGCAGATTCTTGGCTCTGGGATTTCCCTGGAGGACTCTGGCTTCTTGGTTACTCAAGCTACTCCAGGGGCGAGAACCCGGCACGAGGGAAATTCCGAGGGTACATTTCGCCCTCTCATCTGGCTCCCCTGAGGAAAGGCAGCTGCTTGGCTACAGTTCTGGGCTTTGCTGTCTTTCTGGACCTCGCCAGGGGTGGATGCGTTTGAGCCTCTTCAGCTGCAGGCCAGGGGCTGAGCTGCCCTGGCAAAGCTCTCTGGTCTGGAGCTCCAGCTCTGGGCTCGAGAATGAAGTTGGGGGAGAGGTAGGCGTTGGAGGTAACTCCGTGAACCCGAGGCACGGCTAGTAAACCACCTCACACCCAGCTGGACAGAGACACCTGCTGGCTTTATTTGGGGGGGGCAATGTGGCCGCCTCCAGAAGGCCTCCCCAGGACCTCTGTGGCCAAGCTTGGAAAATAGAGAATGCTGTGGATTGAGGGTTGTCAGGCTATGGCCCATGGGCTCAATTCAGCCTGCCGTGCAAATAAAGTTTTACCGGAACAAACCCATGTTCACTTGTCTGTGTGCTGTCTAAGCAGAGACCACAGGGCCTGCACAGCTCAGTGCTGTCTGGTTAGTCACAAAGAGCTGATGGAGCCTGCTCGGCCGCCAGAGATCTGGGCTCCTGCTCCCCTGGTCTCTGGGTTTGGGGAGGCCCCTAGGACTGCACGGAGGAGCCTCCCAGACAGGCCGCGCCATGAAAACAAATCCAGGGGCCAGGGGACAGGGAGACACCGGGGCGGCTGGGCACCCACAGAGCCAGACCCGGCACGAGAGAAAGCAGAGCTGTTTTCTGACCCTGACCTCTCCCTTCTCCGGCTGGTGCGGCCGCAGCTCTCCCCAGACATGGCCAACAAGGGGCCTTCCTACGGCATGAGCCGGGAGGTACAGTCCAAGATCGAGAAGAAGTATGACGAGGAGCTGGAGGAGCGGCTGGTGGAGTGGATCGTGGTGCAGTGTGGCCCCGATGTGGGTCGCCCAGACCGCGGCCGCCTGGGCTTCCAGGTCTGGCTGAAGAATGGTGTGGTGAGTGGCGCCCTGGGGAGGGGGCTGGGGCTGTGCCATCCTGCCAGAGTCCTGGGTCGGCACCCTGAGCCGACCTCCGAGCTGTGTTCTGTGCCCGGCAGATTCTGAGCAAGCTGGTGAACAGCCTGTATCCTGATGGCTCCAAGCCAGTGAAGGTGCCCGAGAACCCACCCTCCATGGTCTTTAAGCAGATGGAACAGGTGGCACAGTTCCTGAAGGCAGCTGAGAACTACGGGGTCACCAAGACTGACATGTTCCAGACTGTTGACCTCTTTGAAGGTACAGAGAGAAGAGGGCTGGGGGAGTCAGGTGAAGGACAGGTGGCTAAGGCAGGGACAAGGAATGACCAGAGCGTGCCACATTGATGGGTCTGCATAGCAGGACTGGGACAGGCGGAGGGAAGACCACGGCACACTCCCCATGGGACCCACGGAAGCCTCCTTTGATTCTGATACCCGTGCCCCTGGGTTGGCTGTTTCTCTGAGAGGTGGGGGCAGGCCCTGCCTGGGGAGTCTTGTTTGCACAGTCCTGAGTATGTGCACCCTCCCATTCCTTCTCACAGGCAAAGACATGGCGGCGGTGCAGAGGACCCTGATGGCCCTGGGCAGCTTGGCAGTGACCAAGAATGATGGACACTACCGTGGAGATCCCAACTGGTTTATGAAGTGCGTGGCCATGCTCTGCTTGGGTCTCTGCATGGGAAGGGAGGTGGCCTGGGCTAACCCCTCAGCGTGTGATTTGGGGAAGCAGATAGCCAGGAAGGTATGAAGGTCTCTGATAAGGGGAAGGGGTCCCTAATACTTCTTGACTCCTCCCTGTCTGCCATCCTGTGCTCAGCCAGTCTCCCTGGCCTGAGGGCAGCTGGGTGAAAGAACAGCGGACAGACAGACGGACAGACGCGAGACAAGGAGGGAAGGGATCAGGCTAGGGAGGAACAGCAAGCAGGAAGCAGGCGGACAGCCCGCAGTCCTGGTGAGTGTTCATCCTGGTTCCTCCTCTTCTAGGAAAGCCCAGGAGCACAAGAGGGAATTCACGGAGAGCCAGCTGCAGGAGGGAAAGCATGTCATTGGCCTGCAGATGGGCAGCAACCGAGGGGCCTCCCAGGCTGGCATGACGGGCTACGGGCGGCCTCGGCAGATCATCAGCTAGAGGGCCAGGGCCAGCCCCAGCCCGGCCTCCTGCCCTGGCTGCAGCCAGCCCTCCCTGGCCACCTCACCCACCCTGTCCTCCCTTCAGCCCCAGCCTGGCCTCCCTGCTCCCTCCCCGGCTGCAGCCACCTCACCCACCCTGTCCTTCCTTCAGCCCCAGCCCGGCCTCCCGTCCTGGCTGCAGTCACCCCTCCCCCCACCCCACCCACCATCCTTCCTCCAGCCCCCGCCCAGCTTCCAGGCTCCTAGGCCCCATCACTGAGCAGAGGGGACTGGGCCTGGGCAGCCACCCACCCCTCAGCGAGGTCTTCCTCCAGAGCCCTGCTCCTGGGCCCTCCTTCCGGCCCCCGCCAGCTCTACTGTGTCTCCCCACCTTGGGCTGCGCAGGGGGTGGCCTGGGGGTGGGACAAGTCCACTGTCCTCCTTGGTGGCAGATGCTCATTGAGGGAGACCCAGCCCAACCTCCCCCCATTTTTGCTGGAATATGTTGGGGGTTGAAATTCAAGAAGGAAAAAAATATACATCAGTCTTTTCTCAGGTCTGGCTGGCAGAGTTTGATTTGCCCGTCATGTCAGTGTGGTTCTGGGAGGCGGGAGCAGGGGACAGGACCATCGCAAGGCCCCGGCCAGTGTCCTCCGAGAACCGGCACACGTCAGGGTCCCAGGGGGCTCAGATGCTTTCAGAGGACCGGCAGTGGAAGAGGAGAGTGACTTCCGTGAGAGGCGGGAGGAGCCCCGGCGACTGGGCAGCAGAGGAAGGAGAGGGGAGCCGCAGGAGGGTGTGCAAGGGCTTTACTTTGGAAAAGCTGTGCAGGAAGAATCCAACAAAAGTTGCTGTGAAAAGGGAAAACCAAATCTTAAGTGTTAAAAAAACAAATCAATCAACCAGCTCAGAAGAGGGGAGGAGGCCAAAAATGGAAAGAATCACAGCCTGTCCTGCAGACAGCCGGCCTCTGGTGGGAAGGCCATTTCCCTGAGCTTTCAGAGGAAGACGGTGGTCCCAGGGCTGGAGAGGTGTGGCTGGCACCTGTCAATCCTGCAGACTGCCCTAGCCAAGCAGCACAGCCCGGGCCGTGCCCACCCCCAGCTTTGCCAGGAGCGTCATCCGGACCCTTCAGGGTGAAGGGTGGGGTGAGGGGGAGGGGGTCCCGGGTAGTTCATGGTTGGCTTCTGCTTAGGGACATCGGAGGCCACGGCTCTCAGGGCGGCATGCGGTGCCGAGGGCCGACTGCCTCGCCAGCACGTCCAAGGGCCAAGGCTTCAGCAGGGGGGTGAGGGGCAGGCGGGCCCGCTGTGTCCAGGTCGTGGGTCCTTAGGAGGACAGGCCTGTCCAGGGGCCCTTCCCAGCCTCCACCGCTGAGCCCTCTTCCCGAGTGACCCGTGATGCCTCTGCTGACATGCTCTCCTGGCCGTAGCAGGCGCCTCTCGCCCACGCACAGGGGAGGGTCCCCATGACCCACACCACGGGCTTGCCCGGGAGAAAGGATGCGGCCTGCCCACCAAGGGGCAGGGGCCAACCTCCTGTCCAAGGCCTTCCCACAGCAGGCTGTCAGCTTCGAGGAAGACCCTGTAGCTGCTGTCACCTTGTCCTCTGCCATTCCTCTGCCACTCGCACCCTGGGAAGCCCTGCCCGCCCTGAGCACAGTCAGAGGGTGCGCTCTGGCCTCTGATTTCAGATGTGAGCATAGGGAGCGCGTTCCCCCAGAGCTCCGGGGGCTCGGAGCAGCCTTCCAAACTCCCCACACAGGGGGAAGCGCCTGTCCCACGCTGTCCGTCCCACGCTGGTCAGCAGACCTGTTCCTCCTCCCCCTGGGGCAGGTCCAGAGACAGGTGCTGATGCGGGCGGGCCGGGCTCCAGTCCCCTGGGTCCAGCAGGTCGGGGGCTAGGCGGCCAGCCGTGCTGGGAGGGCCTGTGCCCTCCGTCTCCACTCCCCCTGGACACTTGCTGACACAGAGCGGCACTGATTCTAGTTCTGTGCCCTCCTCTCTGGCTTTCCGGCTTCTGTGGGGCCAGTGGCAGGGTCCGCTCCTACCCGCTGGACGGGAGGCCACACCCCGCTGGCTCAGGTACACCTCCAGCATGTAGTACACGGTCCAGAAGACGGCAAAGCAGCCGGCCAGCACCAGGGTCTGGGGGAAGGGCACCACCTAAGTGAGGGACCGGCTCCCAAAGCCTGGACCTTCCTCAGCCCAGCACGAGGAGCCAAGTCTCTCCCACTAGGGCTGCTCCCCACCCCCTCACCCACACAGAGAAAGGCCCTCTGAGTTAGCTAGCAGGGGGTGACCCCAGACATCCCACCCCCGAGTACCCCACCAAGGGCTGACCCCCCGGACACTCCCCGGGCTCCGGTGTGTCTTAGCTCTGGCACCTTGAGGGTGTTAGGGGAGAGGGTGTAGCTGTCTTCCTCGGGGATCTTCAGCCCAGGAGGGCAGGGCAGAGTGAAGCCGTCGTGCAGGTACTTCCCACTCATGGCATCTTCCAACAGTCTGCGGAGGAGGAGAGACAGGGCTGCCCGACTGGACTTGGTACCACCTGCCCGCCCCCATCCCTCCTTGTGGCCGGAGAAGCCCCCAACCGAAGGCGGAGCACACTGTGGGACCAGGGAGGTGGCAGGGTGGGCTCCTTCCTCGTCGCCAGGAGTCGCTTCCCTGCCACGTGTCCACACCTACCTCTGTCTGTCTCTGATGTCCGCTGGAGTCCACACGGAGCCATAGAGGGTCAGCTGCCACTGCCGGAGGACGCCGGCCGGGGACGCCTCGTCGCCTAGGGCAGCAGGGAGCAGGCCATGAGCCAGGCCTTCCGCGGCCACATCACAGAGCCCCCGCCTGCCCTGCCACGGACAGGGACCGGGCCACACGGCCTGCTGCCGGCCCGTGTCCCGCCGGGCCAGGGCTCTGCTCACGGGGCCCCTCGGGGACGGAAAGGGGTGCTGAAAGGCGATGCTCCGAAGCAGAGAAGTTTTGCCTTTATCTCTTTCTTATTTTGAGGTTTTAGCTGGGATTTTGCTTGGGGAGGAATGAGTCCTCCAGTAAACTAAAGAAAGGTTTGGAAGCCGCCAGCCCAGCGAACAGCTGACCTGACCGGAAGGCGGGAGGGCTGGGTCCAGCTTTGGTCCCCACTGAAACACTGCGCCCCTCACACAAGTCACTCCGCACCTCTGCTGGGCCCCCGTTTCTCCAAAATCACGGTGAAACGAGTCCTGCCCTCACCTCTTGCAGGGCTGGCCGAAGGACGGCTGTGGGAAAGGACCAGGAATAGGGTCCCACAGGGGTTTCTGTCGCCACCTTGAGGGAGACGGCCCAGTCACCGCTCAGGAATGAGGGGGCATAAATGGACACCTCAGACAGCAACGCCCACTTGCTGGATGGGGCTTACTTCTCGGTCTGCCCCTGGTCCAATCGCAACCCATGTTCTACACGGGACAGTTTCTGTGGGGACTCCGAGAGCCCGAGGGACCAGACGACACCGTGAAAGGCACGGCCTTGTGACAGGGTGGGCGGCTCACCTACGTCCCTGATGACGAGCCTGTAAGAGCCTCTGGCCCTTTCCCCCCAGCACCGCACCGTGGAGAAGGTCCAGCCGTCGAAGCCGTTGGGGTCCCTGGGAGAGAACAGAGCAGAGGGCCTGGGCGGCGTGGAGCGGGGAGCTGGCCCCTCTGCCGCACATTCTGCTCCTCCCGCAGCAGCCGGCGGTCGCCTGAGCTACAGCCATTGGGGAGGGAGCCACCGGGGTCCTCCGTGCTGTGCCCTGCCCCGGAAGCTCCCGAGACGAGGGACTGTGTCAGTGGTTGCAGAGGAAAAGCCAAGGAGGAGCGCCCAGGCCGGGAGCCTGACAGGTTAGGGTTGTGCTACCTCCCCAGGCACTGACTGGCTCTGCGACTCGTGTCCTCACTTGTAAAAGGAGGTTACAAAGGCCACTCCGCGCTGTGCCCAGCACCCTGGGAGCGCCCGCCTGGCCTGCGGGGTGGCTTCCAGCTCCGGCCGCGCCAGGGCGACCGAGGACAGAGCCCAGGAGACACGGCAGGTATACGTACGAGTCCAGGCTGCGGGGGGCGCCGATAAGGGACGTCATGCCGCTGGGGCAGAAGAGCTCCAGCTGCAAGCTGCCGCGTCGCGGGTGAGTGATGGAGACAGTCACGGCCACGTGCTCCAGCGTCTTCAGCCCCGACATCTCCAGGTCCGTCCTGCTGACTGTAGGAGGTCAGGCTGGGCAGCTGGAAACCAGCCATAAACACTGATGCCCTTTCTTCACCCCGACACACACAAAGCTGCATGCTCACTGAAGTCACACAGGAAGACCCAGCAGCCCTGTGGGGCCTCGTGTGCACAGGTGAGGGGAAACTGCTTGCCAGCCATTTCCAGTCTAGTTTAGAGTCCAGTCGGGAGGACAACACCCACTGCAGACACAGCACGGGAACCGAATGGAGAACGTCCACGGTTCATTCACCCAAACAACGATTTACCGTGGACCTCCTACAGTTCGGGCACGCTACTCGGTGCGGGGGATAGAAAGGGAAGTTGGACATGGTCTCTGCCTTCCACTGCGAGTAGAAAACGACATGGCACGAGGCACCCGTAACGGTGCCGGAGCGGAGCTGAGCGGACGGGGAGGCAGCGCAGTGAAACTCTGGGAGGGCAGAGTGCGGCTGGCAGAGGGTGTCCCAGGAGGGAAAACGGCACGTGCCGAGGCAGAGGTGGAAAGGAACAAGCTTTGTACAGAATCAATAAAACACTAGTGAGGTGGATAGACTTCAAGGAAAGTATGCTGAATAAAAGCCAGCATTAAAAGGCTACATCGTGCATGACTTAATTTACTAATATTCACGTGTAACATAACTGGAGATGGAGAGCAGGTGTCAGGGATGGGTCCGAGGGGACGGTATGGCCATTAGGGGTGACACGAAGGAGTACGGAGGGGTGGTACTGTGCTGACTGGGCTGTGGGAGTGGTTATACAAGGCAACACGTGATTAAACGGCACACGCGTGCACACACGCACACTGGTGAAATTGAAATAAGGCCTACGCTCTCCGGATTGGACCAATGTTATTGTACTATAATTAATCAAGCATTAACATAAGAAGAAGGGTACTGGAACTTTCCTGAACACTCCTTTGCAACCTCCTATGAATCTAAAATTATTTCAAAACAAAAAGCTTAAAAAAACCAGAAGCTCCTGCCCTGGCTGGTGTGGCTCAGCAGTTAGAGTGCTGCTGGCCTTTGAACTAAAGGGTCGAGGGTTTGACTCCAGGTCAAGGGCACGTACCTGGGCTGCAGGTTCAATCCCTGGCCCAAGGCAGGGTCGTGCAGGAGGCAACCAAGCAACGTGTCTCTCTCACATCGATGTTTTTCTCTCTCTCCCTCACTCCCTTCCACTTTGTCTTAAAAAAAAAAAAAAAAATCAATGAAAAAATATCCTTGGGTGAGGATTTAAAAAAAAATAATAAAATAAAGTCTATTAAAAAAAAAAAAAAGCACTGAAACTGAACACTCAATTGGGAAATATATAGAAATGAGGTTGCAATGAGAAAGAATTCTTCCCAAAGCACTGTTCCCCCACTAACGCATCTAACTTGCAAGGCAGACGGCAGCCCCTGTATGACAAATGAGGAACCTCAGAGGGGCTGAGAGTTGGGGCAGGGAACCTGAGACGGGAAGGGCTTTCAAAATTCATTTTATTTTATTTTATTTATTTATCCTCACTCGAGGACATTTTTGCACTTATCTTCGGATAGAGTGGGAGGGAGAGAGGGAGGAAGAGAGTGAGAGAAATATTGATGTGAGAGAGACACATCGAGTGGTTGCCACCCACATGACCCCAACCGGGGCCGGGGACAAACTGTAACCGAGGTACGTGCCCTTAGCGGGAACCGAACCCAGGATTCTTTGGTCCGCGGGCCGACGCTCTAACCGCTGAGCCAAACCAGCCAGGGCTCAAAATTTATTTTAAACAAGCAACCAAGAGCTATTCTATATTACTGAACAAGAGTGGAGTTTTTTTGTTTTTTTTTTTAGTGCTTAAGGAAGGTCACTGTTAATAGCTCTGGGTAGGACGAACTGGAGCGGGAAGGAAGAAGCAGGTGCCAGGCCAGCTAACACGCTACTGCCTTCTCCCAGGGCTGAGGCGGTGTGAGCACAGATAGCTAGGAGTGAAGAGAGGAAAGGACGGGCACGAGCCTTTCTGCGGCCACTTTCTGTCCTTCCCGACCCCGTGCCTACTGACCTACCGCTGGGTGCCCCCCTCACTGCATTCATGGAGGAGTGCCACCCCATTATCCACCACGACACCAATGTGCATGGGGACTACCTGTTTGATGTCATAACTTCGTAATTTTTTTACCTCCTCAGCTCCAAAGACCTTTCTCCATCCCATGCCAGCACCCACTTCCGTGAGCAGACCCTGGTCCCTGTCATTACCTGGGACTCCCTCACTTTTGAATGCTGTAGTAACTTTCGTTATATAAGCAACACAAATTAATTGAAAACAAATCAGAAAAGTAGTTGAGCAAAACTGAAAACAAAAAGCTCCCACAACTCTTGGTAACATGTTGGTGAACATCTATCTAGACTTCTGTCTGTCTGTCCGTGTGTGCCCGGGTGTATTTTCTTCAGTTCCACCTGCAAGCTCTTCAGAGCCAATGTCCCACCTTCTCTGGAGGCAACATCCTGTCCCTCCCCCCTGGGCCCCTCATTTTCTTGCCCTTCAAGAAACCCATCAAGCTCCTCTGCTGACCAGCTGAGACCCCACAGCTCCGCTCTGCAGCTCTCTACGTGCCCAGGCTCCCTTTGCCTTCTTCCTCCCAAAGCAACCGTCTGGCAGAAGTCCAAGCCGGGATCAGCTCAACGATCCACTGTCTTGGCTTCATCTTCCTGCTTACATCTTTCCTGCTGCAAATGAAAACAAACACAAACCAACCCTTTCTCAACTCTGCCTCCTTCCACCCAGTGCTGAGAGTGGTCTCTGGAGCCGTCCAGCCTGGGTCACATCTCAGCCCTGCCCTTTACCAACCACGGGCACTGGATTCGTTTCCTGCCTGAAAGGGGTAGTGACAGTACCTACTTCAGAGAGCTGATAAATTAGTTAATGTACATAAAGTGACTAGAACAGTCCCCAGTAAAGGTTAAGACTACATAAGTATCAGATATTATTCCTTTTCTTTGCTGTTAAAACTTCTGGAAAAACATGTCTATATTCACTGGCTCTACTTCTTACCCTCCCAGTCATCCTTACCATTATTTTTTTTTAAAATCCTCTGGGGGTGGGGGAGCAAACTGGTTCTGGGCTCATATGTAAGAGAGTTCCGCACCCCGTTCCTCTCCACCTGTCACCCACTCCCCACAAGCAAACACTTTTTATTGCTTTCAGTAGTCTTCTGGGATCTACCTTCATGTTTCTAAGAAGCACGTGTGGCTATTTCACGGTTTATCAATAAAGACATTCTTTATCGACTTTCAATTAGAGCGGATAAGGGTCTGACACCAAAGTCACCTCTTCTCCCTACCTTCTCAAAATAACTACGTCACAACTTCTGGTTAGATTACTGTTTTGCTTACCACACAACGACCGTATAAATAAACGGAACTTCGTCAAGCCGTGTACAATGACTGTTTCATTTCCTGAACAGTTTGCTGTTTTCCTCTCTACGGTTAATAATTGCTGGGTTTTGGTGTACTTAAATTCATGTCCCTACTGCTATTTCTTGCCAAACTTCACAAAAGAACGACTTAACTTCTCTGGACACTATCCCTCAAAGGCACAGACAAGCCGGGGCTCCCTCAGTGCCATTTTCCCACTGCAGGTCTCTCTGGAACCTCCTGCCCCCTTCCCAGCTGCCGGACATACGCTGCTGGGTCGGGACCTCTTTACCTCCTGCGGCTTCGCTTCCTCTCATCCTCTCCCTTCCTCTCCGCCCCTTGCTTTTCCTTCTATCCCTTTCTTCTCTTGGCTTCCTCTTCGCTGCAGAGGAGCGCACCTTCTGGCAGCTTCCAGACAAATGGGAAGACCTGCACATCTGAAAACACCCTTCTCTACCTTCCCACACGATTACGAGTTAGGCTGTGCTTTATCAACTGAAAATAGTTTTTCTCGGAATTTAGGAGGCATCTGAAGCACTTTTCCAAATGCCCAGTGGTCCCTACTATCTTCAAAAGCCAGTCAGACGCCCTCACATGGATGGAGCTTTCCAGCTGGTGGGCTTCCTCACGTGGACTGACTGGACTGGGCAGGCTGTGTCCTGGCGGGGCCCACTCGTGTCCGTGTGTCTTCCGATGAGGGGTCACTGCACTTTCCCGGAGGCATCTGTCTCCTGGCGGCCAGTGCTCTGGGAGGAACAGCTGCTTGGCGGGAAGGGTCTCCCTCTCTATACACTCCCTTTCAATTGTGCTGTACCTGGGGTCCCTGGCTCTGGAGAATAAACTTCCCCACTCCCGCCCAGACAGGGAAGGGGCATCTCCTGGCTGCTAAGCACGGGAGAAGATCCTTGGAAGTCCTGCTCTTGACTGGCCCCTGTTTTCAGGCTCATACCTCGTCTGTCCTCTGCAGCACACGGGCCTCGTCCTTCCTGTGCCTGTGGGCTGTGGCGTGAATGGGCGTCTCTGAGTCACCCTGCCGGCCTTTGCTATGCAACTCTCTTAGCCCTGCTCTTCTCCAGTCACTTCCATCTTCCAAAAATGTGATGAAATATCTCGTCTGCTGTGGTCTCCTCATTCTCTTTGTCCTTGTGCTTATACCACTTTTATTCCTTTATTCTTATTTTGGTGAGGTTTTGGGAGAAAGCAGAGATAAAATCATGTGTTCAATTTGCCATCTTTACCCAGAAATCTCCTGTCTCAATTAATTATTGAACCAACTGCCACCTGGCTTTTGCCTGAATGACTACACTGAAACAGTACTCCTCAGTGCCATCAGTGGCCTCTGATAACCCGGGGACACCCTTCAGCCCGTCCACTTGCCCTCCCCATTGTCACTGTTCCCGACACTGTAACACTCTCCTCCTGACTGTTCTCCTACCCTCGGGCCACCTCTTTTCAGTTGTTTTCTTCAGAGGCTCCTTCCCTCTGTCCACTTCCTCAATACTGGCTGAGTCCGGGGTCCCCTTATCCTCCATCTACCCACCAACCCTGGTCATCTCATTCTTTCCCAGACCCTTTGCTTCCATGTCTATGCTGGCGACTCCGAATTAGATCATTTGCTCCAGTCTAGACCTCCAGACTTATCTGTCCAGCTGTCTCCTGGGTCCAACCTCTAGAGGAGGCCAGGAGCCTGCAACACAGCTGAGCCAGAATTCTCGTCCGGCTCCCAGTCGCCCTTGCCCAGACCTTACCCTCCTGGATGCTCACCGCGTTTACTGGCACCACCATCCAACCAGCTGCCCAAGCCAAGACTTGGAATTTTTTAAATATGTTAAAAAATATTTATTTATGTAAAATATACATTTTTATTACAGGAAATTTCAGACATATATAAAAGTAGACAGCCCTGGCCAGTTGGGCTCAGCAGTTAGAACGTCGGCCCTCGGACCGAAGGGTCTGCAGTGCGATTCCTGGTCAAGGGCACGTACCTGGGTTGCAGGTTTGATCCCCAGACCCATCGGAATCACTTGGGAGGAAGCCAATTGAAGTTTCTTTCTCCCTCCCTTCTACTCTATCTAAAAAAAAGTCAATGGAGAGCCCTGGCCGGTTTGGCTCAGCGGTTAGAGCGTCGGCCTGCGGTCCAGAGAGACCCAGGTTCGGTTCCTGCTAAGGGCATGTACCTCGGTTGCAGTTTGTCCCCGGCCCTGGTTGGTCGTGCGGTGGCAGCCACTCGATGTGTCCCTTTCATGTCAATGTTTCTCTCTTTCTCTCTTCCTCTCTCTCCCTCCCACTCTATCTGAACAAAAAATGAAAAAATGTCCTCGGGTGAGGATTAAAAAAAAAAAAAAAAAGTCAATGGAGAAATATCCTGGGGTGATGATTAACCAAAAAAATAAAAGTGGAGAGAACAGATGTTCTTGACACCTAAGTTTATTCTGACTATAAGGCTAATCTTATTTCATCCATGATCCCCACTTCTTCCCCTTCCCAGAGTCTTTTAAGGGACTCCCCGGACATCTTCTCATCTCAGAGTAGAGAGTGAGTACATATTTCTCGGAGACAAGGTCTTGGGAGTCTCTGACTGTTATCCTTCTCCCCTGCTGCTAACACTGACTGCTGACGGTTCACCTTGAAGGCTCCCCACAGACTTCAAGCCCAAGTCCGAGCTGCTCACCATGGTCACGTGGTGCCACTGGCCCTGCTGCCCCCACTTTCGGATGGTCCCCTGCCCTCACCCGTGCCGCAGCGGGACCACAGGGCCGCAGTCCCCACGACTCCATAGGCTGGGCCCTGCCGCTGCCACCCCTCTCGTCACTGCTCCCACCCGCGGAGCGGCCGTCCCTGCCAGGCTGTGCCAACAGCACTGCTCCCACCCGCGGAGCGGCCGTCCCTGCCAGGCTGTGCCAACAGCACTGCACCCACCCGCGGAGCGGCCGTCCCTGCCAGGCTGTGCCAACAGCACTGCTCCCACCCGCGGAGCGGCCGTCCCTGCCAGGCTGTGCGCCCTCTGAGGGCAGGAGTCGTCTGTCTCTGCGGCACTGCCACTCACTGCAGTGCCCAGGAGGAGGTCGTTCTCACTTCCCTTACAACGAAGGAGTCAATTGAAACACATTTCAGGGAAACAAGTGAAAGACTACATTGCAAGAAAAAGGACAGGGGAAGACCTGGGAGGGGCAAGGGACACAGAGGGATCGAAAACTCCAGCGTTTCATGTTTGGGAGCCCAAGGAATGGGAAGGGCACTGACAGAAATGGGAGAACCTTGAAAAGCAAGTTTCGAGAGTGGATTTCGAGAGGTGATAATGAAATCCAAAATCCTGTCCACGTCAATGTAATGTATTGGTGGACGACCCAACAGCACAGCGAGTCAGGACTAGAAGATGAAGGGAAATGCTCCTGGCACAGCTGGAGGAGAGCATTATGGCAGAAGGGGCCCACAGAAAGGGACAGCCCTGCGTGCTTGTCCGCGTGAGCATGTGCACACAGCGGCCTTTCTCATTGGTCGACACGGGGACTGGGTGGTTCTCATTGGTCGACACGGGGACTGGGCGGTTCTCATTGGCCGACACGGGGACTGGGTGGTTCTCATTGGTCTACACGGGGACTGGGTGGTTCTCATTGGTCGACACGGGTGGCCATGTACGGGAGAGCACTAAAACTGAATGAGTTACTACACTAAATGAGTTAATACTTAGAACAGTGCTCGGCACATAGAAAGCACTCAAGTCTAAGTCGATGATCATCATCTTATTATTAGTCTTTGGCCTTTGGTAAGGGAGGGTCTTTTTCAACTCTTACCCTCTGATCAGAAGATCTCAGAGCTTTACTTGCCCATAATCTTGTGTTAGCCATGAAAATCTCTACCCTCCCTGGTAAGGGTTCAGAATAAGAGGTTTTGATCTAGGAATCATTTGGCGAGAGGTGGTGGCTGAGTCCTAAAACCAGGCGCACTGTGGAGGAAGAAGCGTTGAGGGAGGGTAAGGACCGTGGAGAGTCCAGAAGGCGCTCGCGGCCGGGAGCCGTGGGATGAGCACGCCAGGAAAGGACCTCGGGCTGAGCTGCTGGAAGAGGCTACGGAGCAAGGAGGCCACGGAGGCTGAGAGCGGAGGGCTGCACAAAGGCCTCACACAGGGGCCAAGAACAGGGTCAGGGAGGACGCAGCCCGAAGCAGCCCCTGGATGCGACCAGAGGGGCACCGTGGTGATGAAGCAAAGCCGCCGTGGTCGAGTGTGGTGACTGCTTTAGTTTAGATGATTGGACCGAGAAGGTCCCAGGTTGGAGGGTGGCAGGGACTTGAACGTGTCTCCTGCCAGGGGAGCCGAGGCTGTGCGAAGGCTGAGAGGGGTCAGGGAGAGGGCAGACTGGGCTGGAGAGGGAGGAGGTGGGAAGTGAAGGAAGGGTTCCCTGCCAGGCAGAGGGGCACCACGCACTGAGACTGCCAACAGGGAGAAAAGGTAAGTGCAGGCGGTGTTCGGGAATCTTCTGTAGGGACACACAGACCCTCGTGTTGGAGACAGTCCCCCTGCACCCTGGTGGAGAGTTCAGACCCAGAGGCAGACATGAAGGAACCCAGGGGCCCCAATCCCTTTCCCTGCAGCCTCCTGCCGAGGGGAAGAGATAAAAGCCTGCCTCGCCCTGGAGCTGCACCGCCCACCAGCACACAGTGGCTACTTCCATCCGTGACAACGAAGTAGGTGCAGCTCTCCGTCACACTAGCCACACCTCAGTGTTAACAGCCTCCTGGGGCCAGCGGCCACCACACTGAGCAGAGCACCCGTCACCCCACAAGCGCTATGGGACACCGTGCTCCAGTCTCCGTGGCGCTCCACCCTCTTCCGCCTGGGCCATGGTGGGTCCCTCCACCTTACAGAGTCCCCTCCCGCTTGCCCCGGGCACCCAGGTCCTGGAGGAGAAACGACAGCTTGGCTAGAGGAAAGAGGTTTCCTGACTAGCTCAGGTCTGGGTTGCTCGACGCTCTACGCACTGGACGTACTTCCTTCCCCTCAAAGGACACACGCGAGCTTGTGCCTTCTGTTCTGTCTACTCAAGGTCACAAGAGTCCCAACAGAGGGGAAGACACCTTCACTGAGCTCAGAAATGAGCCGAGTCCTGCTTACGGACCTTCAAACTGATGACAGGCTCCACCAGCAAAACGTCCAGGGTCTCCACTGTTCCTGACTTCATCCTCTCTACTATGCCACCTCCAGTCTCCTCTGCCCAGGACAGTCTGTTCTTTCTGTGCCTCCCAGCGACACTCAAGCAGCTGCCAGATACTCCACGCCTAGGGAAGTGTGCCCGGCACGCTGGGGCATCATCCCTGGGGAGTGGGAGGCAGAGAGTGACAGCTAGAAAGGACCCTAGCCCTCTTCTGAGTCAACCCTTCATTTGACAGATGTGACTGTGGGTGACTTTGTTACCCAAATGGCAGGAAGCGGTTCTGGGGGTGGGGCGGTAGAAGCTAAGAGGCATGCTGTCTCCGAGACACCAGAGCTCCCAGGACAAAGCCGGGGGTTCCCGCTGATCTGCATTCCTGGGACTGCTCCAGAGCTTCCCTGCCTTGGCCGACACTTTGTGCCCTTTCCGAGACAGCATTCCTTCCACGACACCCCTGGATTCCCTCCCACCTGGAGGGCCACTGGGCAAGCACTGGACGTGCTTAGGGAGAGAGACAATGGACTCTTCCCTGTGGCCTCCACCTGAGGGAAGACCCCTGACCCTCTGGCAGAGCTCCCTCCGGGGCCATCCCTCCTGCAGTGATTGCTGCTTTGGAACTGCTCCAACGAGGACGGGAAAGTGAGGATGGAGCTCTAGCTTGGGCACAAAACATGACATGTTTCAATCTGCACAAAAAGAGAGAACAGCTCTCAACATTTCTCAAGGGAAACAAAAAGGTCCCCCAAGGAGCTGGAGGTGGGGAAGCCTCAGGCGGGCACTCTGGGAAAACGGAACTGTCTGGTCATGTCGTCTCCCTGTCCAGCCTCCCGCTTTTCTGGGAGGTGCTGCCCTCTGTGCTCACACCAAACCACCTCTCTGACCCACAGACTGCTGACCCGGGGAGCTGGAGGCGGCTGCGACGGGAAGCCACAGCATGGGGAACATCCGTGTGCGCTCCGTCCCCCCCGACAGGCCCCTGTGACTGCACCAGACAAGGCCGAGAATCAAAGGAAGGAATTCCCAACTCCTCTGCTTCCTCCAAAGGCCACTGGGATGGACAGAACTGTCTGGCAGGTTCTCAGCACGGAATTCAAAGAAACACCTTTCACCTCGTGCCTGCTGTCCCCGAGCCCCAGCCCACTCCCCCAGCAGCCCTTCTCATCGGCGGCTCCTTCCCACCGCTAGTGACTCAGGAGGAAGGTCCTGGCCAGGCAGCCAGGGGCCAGCCAGCTCAGAAGCAGCAACATGTCCTAAAATGGTCATAGAAAACTCCACAGGTTTGGCTGAAGCTCAGCTCCTAAAGGAAGGGGGTAGAACCCAGGGAGGATGAGTCCCCATCACCCGCCCCAAATCTCAAGCCCAAGATGAACCCCCCTTCTATGGGCTACTTACCATTCCACAGTACCTCCAGGGAGCGGGGGGACAGTGGGATAGCCTTGTTCTCCTTTAACATGGGGCTGACGTAGGAAGCTAAGTAAGGGACAGATGTCCAGACCTGTTAAAGGAAAGGGGTAGCAGGCAGATGAACACGCACTGGACTAACCCTCTCATCAGCCTGCTCTTTAGGGCCCAACTCTCTTTACCTTCCTCCCTCATCACCTTCTTTCATCCCGAGACCCCTGCTGACACCATGCAGGGCTCCCACGGCACCCCATCAAGGAGCCAGAGGAAAGGGCTGTGCCAGGGCGCAAGGTGAACCTGAGCACCCCGAGAGCTCCAGGGTGTACCCAGGCCCCATTCACTCCCTACAAATGGTTTGGACACTTGAAGTGCTGAGCCTGCTTCCTCGTTTGTAAAGTGGGTACCAGCTGGGAGGAGGGCAGATGAGCGAATGAACGTTTACTAAACACAGCATGCCAGGCAATGGGTCAGGCGTGCAGCCCCCTCCCTCGGTCCCTCCACACAGGCTCCCTTCCTGCAACACCTGCTCACCTTGGCTGCATTGACGAGTCTCCAAGCACTGAGCAGGCCGAACCCGTGCTGGTGGCTGTGGCTGAAGCCGGCCTCGTTGGTGAGCCAATCTGCGCGGCGATCCTCGTACTGAGGGGACAGAGGTCCCGATTAGTCTCCTGGATTTCCAAAGTCATCTCAGCAACTTAACTCAGGCTTCCCTGCTCCCCTCTGGCTGATCCAATCCAGACTCTCCCGCTAAGGCCACTGGGAATGGGGTCCCCAAGGAAAGCTGGGACGAAAGGTCAAAGACGCATGATGTACCACCCTGCAGGCCTGCTTCCAGAGAGGGAGCAGGGGCCACAGGCTCCAGAGGAGCCCAGCAGAGCTCTCCCCTGCAGGTAAAGCAGCAGCATCAGAACAGGCACAGATGAGCTGAGGTCTCCGGTCGTGACGGGCCCCCACCCGCTCTACACACCTGCAACTCCGAGAGGGGTTTGGTACCGAACAATAGGGACACTTAGAATCTGAAGCCCCCTGACACCTGTAAGTCCTCGGAACCAGACCTTGGGTAGGCTGGGCCAGATCACCTGTCCACCCGGCAGCACCGCACCTGGGTGGCTGTGAAGACAATGAGATGCTGGACGTCACGCCACGTGAGGCAGGGCCGCACCTGCAGCATCAGGGCGATCATGCCCGCGGCCAGGGGCGCTGCGGCCGAGGTCCCCGTGTGGCCCTCAGTGCAGCCTGTGCCCTTCTGGAGGTCCCAGTCAGTGGTCACCTGGGGAGGGACGCAGAGGGAGGGCACGGGTTAGAGACTGCGTTCACAGGTGCGGCAGAGGGTGAGGGACAGGCTGGCCCTCAGCACATGCTCTCGGGCGGGCCCTTCCTTTGTGAGCTGAGTCTGACCAGAGGGAGGCCCACAGGCAGGCCAGGACGAAGGAGATCCTATCCTCCCGGGCCTCACAAGGAATCTCTGGAGAGCTGCGAAAGGCAAGGACAACTACAAGAGTGACCAGGAGGGTCCACTGAGGAAAGGAGATGGAGGCCTGCACACAGGACGGCATCCTAGTTCCTGCTGCTCTCACCATCCATTCCCAAATGATCCACTCTCCAGCCCACCGCACTCCCACCCTCCCGAGCAAGAGGGCAGGAGCCGGGCCCAGACGGAGCTGGGACAACAGTGCCAGCACCACTCCAGAAAGCCCAAGCAGGCCGCCCAGCGGCAGGAGCTGCAGGGACATCAGTGCGAGCGGGGCACGTCCCAGGGAGGACTGTCCCCTGGCCCAGCCGTGGGCTCAGTGTCAACACTGCCTGCCCTGGCCTGTGGCTGGGGCCTCCGTATGGTTGCCATGGTTCCCCTTCCCTACTTGTGGTTCTGGGCAGGATGAGAGAGGGCGTGGGGAGGGGGAGAGGTGCTTGTGGGGGAGAGATGGCACCTGTCCGGCACTTTTCTTTTGTTAATCCTCACCTGAGGATATTTTTTCCATTGATTTTTTTAGAGAGTGGAAGGGAGGGACGGAGGTGGAGAAAGAGAGAAAGAAACATCGATGTGAGAGAAACACATCAACCGGTTGCCTCCCGCATGCGCCCTGGGGCTGGTGATCAAACCTGCAACCCAGGTACATGCCCTTGACCAGGAATTGAACCCGAGACCCTTCAGTTCCTGGGCTGATGCTCTAACCACTGACCCACACAGGCCAGAGCAGCTTCAGTTCTTTTATGCTGTCATGGACCCTGGGACCACAGAGGGCTTAGCTGGAGGCCCTAGCTGGCTTCTCTGTGCCGCACTGTGGATCTGCCACATGGTGCCAAAGCTAAGGCCAGAGGATGTTTTTCCTTCTCTTCCGGGTCAGACCCCAGGGCCCTGACTTCTGCCAGGAGCTGCCCTTTCTCCACCGCACTCACTGCTTCCCCCCAGCGGCCACAGCGGCTGCCAGGAGATGGACACCGGGCACTCCCAGCAGGAAGGCAGACTCCCAGCTGTCCTCTCCGAGAGCAGAGGCCTGCCATGCCAGGCGGCAGGCTGATTGTTTCCTGTAAGGAAACAGCCTCACAGTCTAGTGCGTAGCTGTGTCTGGGAGCTGGCCCCGGGTGGCAGGAGCCCCAGGCGGCCATAGGGAAGTGCCCTGGCAGCCAACGGTGGGTGGCATGCGCCTCCACACCCTGCCTTCCGGAAGGCAGCTTCACCAGGCTGCTCACTGACCAGAAACTGGCAACAGGAGCGTCCGAGGCAAAGACATCCCAAAGATGGAAACTTGGCGAAACAAACTCTCTTTTCCCTTCTGGACAAGTTACAGCCCCGATGGAAGGTGGAGGTGGGGTAAGAAGGGAGTTGAGTTAGAAGACAAAGCCACGCCCCTCAGCAAGACGGACAGTTGTGTCTGGGGAGCCCTGTGGCTCCTGGGTGGGGCTGGGATGAGGGTGCCCAGGGGTGTGCAGGGCCGAAGAACACAGGATGCCCTGCTCTTGCTCCCGGCCGGTCTGGCCAGGCGAGGGTGGGAACGGGGCCTCTACCCCAGACCCCCGCCTGCTGAGCAAAGCCTCTCTCGCTCTTTTATTTTAGTCCACTCCCTCTTCTCTTCTCCCCAGGGCTCGGCGGGGGGGCGGGGCAGGGGTCAACTGGCCCAGAGCCTTGGAACATTGTGTTAACCAGAAGTTATTTACTGGCAAAACAAAATGTCAGTTTTGGAAAGTGGATCTGGCCCAGCAGGAGACAAGGCAACCTAATTCCCAGTGGCCCCGGAGCGCCGTCCCAAGCCAGGCCACCGGAGGAACCCGATACACCTGGCTCCAGCCCAGCTCCTGCCTGGGGCCCAGTCCCACTGGAGTCTATTATGGGCAGCAGGGCTGGCAGGGCCCAGGGGGCTCTGGGAGGATGGCCCAGGGACTTGGCCTGAAGACGTGGGGGTGGAGCTGAGCCAGCCGGCCGCAGGCACCGGACCCTGAATTCTTTCAAAGGTTCCCATAGCTCGAGCTCTCCCGTGCCCTCTCCAGTCTCTCCTTTGCTATGACCCCGATTCTACCTCCAAGGAAAGAGCTCTCTGGGACTGACAGACAGTTCCCTGCCTCCTTACCCTGCCCATCCCATAAACACAACCGCCAGCTTTACTCCTGATAACGAACATGACCAGAATTCACAGTATTTACATAAGGGCTGAATAGCAATGCAATGATTTTTTTAAGCCCATAAAAATTAGCCAAAGCCCAAATTCTACCAAAGAAAGACATTTCAAAGAAGTTCTTGAGTCAACGTGACGCCCGGTAGCTCCTCTAACAATGCGTAAACGTCTAGGTTATCAGTTCAGAGATGAACCCATCTCAGAGATTCAGAGCCCGCAGCTCGGCTCCCCCAGCAGGTGGCAGCTCAGAGACACAGCTGGGCTGGGGAAGAGGAGCCGAGGGGCAGGGCAGGGGAGGGCCGGGGGCACTTACAATGCTCCGGAGCATCTTGTCCCCCCCACTGAAGGTGACCGCCAGCATGGAGGCACACTCCTCCGCGTAGAAGGGCATCCGTCCCTCCTCATCCACAGCACCTGGGACAGGGCAGGGAGGTGGGCGCTGAGACAAAAGCCTGATAACAGGAGTTCCCTCTGAGTTATCAGCTGGAAGTCGTGCTGAGTTTAAAAAATGATTTCCCACATACCAAGACACAGTCCCCTCACACTGAGCTGCACACACTATACCCCCCAAGATATAGTCCCCTCAGCACTGAATCACACACACACACACACACACACACACACCAAGATAGTCCCCTCAGCACTGAATCACACCCACACACACACCCACACACACACCCACACCAAGATACAGTCCCCTCAGCACTGAATCACACACACATACACAAACACACACCCACACCAAGATACAGTCCCCTCAGCACTGAGTTACACACACCCACACCAAGATACAGTCCCCTTAGCACTGTTACACACGCAAACACACACCCACACCAAGATAGTCCCCTCAGCACTGAATCTCACACACACACACCAAGACACAGTCCCCTCAGCACTGAGTTACACACACAAACACAACACCCACACCAAGATACAGTCCCCTCAGCACTGAATCACACACACACACACACACACCAAGATGCAGTCCCCTCAGCACTGAGTTACACACACACACACACTCCCACACCAAGATACAGTCCCCCTCAGCACTGAATCACACACACACACACACACACACACCAAGACGCAGTCCCCTCAGCACTGAGTTACACACACACACACACCCCCACACCAAGATACAGTCCCTCAGCACCGACTCTCACACACACAGGCACGAGGTCACTACCGATGGTGACTGTGTAGATGGAGTTGGCGTAGCCGTCGTAGTTGCAGTTGTCGTTGTGCTGGCCCCCATTGCCACTGGCTACCACAAAGATGCTCCCAAAGCCCTGGCGGCCAGCGATCACCCCGTGTTGCAAGGCAGCCTGAGGAACAAAGACGCCCGGGAATCAGTTGGGAAACTCGTAGAAAGACCTCTACCTTCCATACAAGCTGCCCTTCTCTTCCCTTCCAGAAAGGAAAGAAGCCCAAAGGCACTGGGCATGGGAGGAAGAGATTTAAAGGTAGACACAAGAAGGGGAGGAAGCTGGTTGTTAAGCAACTGTTGACGGATGTACTCTGCTTATCGGAGGGTGAGGGCAAAATGGGGAGCCAATCACAAAAGCAAAGGGAAGCCACCTCGAAGCACTGCTCCGTTTCTCTCTCAGGCCTGTGACCCCTTCCCGACTCTGCCTCCAGTGAGGAATGCTTCCGGAAAGGAGATGGCAGGGTTAGATGGCACAGGCTGGGCACTGCCAGTGGGGTGGGCAGAGGGACGGCTGGCAGTGCCCTTCCAGAACTGAAGGAGGAGCGTGCTCTGGGTCTCCTAAGCCTTCATGCAGTCAGCTACCTTTCCAAGCTGGTGAGGGCCATCCACGGTCTTCCCATCATCGTCTGGTCCCCAGCTGTTGAGAAACACCCCGAGGGAAGAGCCGGCCCCAGTCCCAGCTGGCCACCC
The DNA here is from genome assembly GCA_030848825.1 of Tadarida brasiliensis. Lineage (NCBI taxonomy): Eukaryota > Metazoa > Chordata > Mammalia > Chiroptera > Molossidae > Tadarida > Tadarida brasiliensis. The sequence continues at coordinate 89,434,739 of CM061268.1, forward strand.
CTCTGCCTGGGCTCTTACGCTCCTCCCATGGGTTCCAGCCGGGACCCCCATGATTCAAGGACAGAAGGGTCAAAGGTTCAGCCTCCCCTTTCTGAAGTGGAGTTTCCCAATGCAGGACTACTTTAACCTGCTCCTAAAAATCATTTCTGAGGTCCCAGGCAGTAGAAGACAGGACACGGTGTGGACGGGGATAGGGGGCTACCCTCTCCTGATCCATTACTAGGCTTGACAGAGGAGCACCCACGAAGGAAGTATTCCATCTGTGCACACTTTGGGGTCTGAGGGGTTCTCGATTCCTCTTCTAAGAGGAAATGTACATTGTGGATGTCATGGACTCAGGGAGTTACTGACTAGAGGAGCAAGAGGTGTCATCAGTGCCACGGGGGCAGCCCCATTTCTCTTTAATCCCACCCCGACCCCCTGCCGTAACCACAACCGGAAGCTGCAGGTGCACTTGTGTGTGTAGGGTAGAGGGGACTGGTGCTGGGCATTTAGCTTAGCGTGGGTGGAGAGGAATGCCCACTCTCTCCCAGAGGCCTTATGAGTTTGTTAAATAGCTCGCACACTCTTCACGAAGCAATTTGATTACTGGGGTGACATGAGGCTGAAGACTAAGGACCCAGTGTCTGGGGATCCGGAGAAATGAGGCCAAGGGGCTCCCAGGCTGAACTCACTGCGGAAACCACTGCTGGAACCTGCCCAAGTCAGCGCATTGTGCTGGCGAACTGGTCCAGGTGTGCCAGCCTCTCGCCCTCTCACCTGTTCCCGGCCCTGTCTCACCTGCAGCTGTAGATGTCATTGATCTGATAGTGCTTGTTGAACGCCACGGCCTCCATACTGTCCGTGAGGGGTCCATCTAGCAACCGGATACCTAGGCAGCAAGGGCACATAGCTCCTCAGTAACGCTCACCCCCCAGGTGCGGACCTGGGTGGTGGGGGCCACGTGTGAAGATTTACTTCTCTCTCTAAGTAAGTGCTCTTGTGTTTTTCATACCATGTGTACCTGTCCAGAAATATGTTTTAATATGATGCTAAACCTTAGACTTCAAGGATCATGGGATCTGGGGGGAAGAGGCACAGGCTAGAAGGTGGGCGGCCAAGTTTCCCTTCTTATTTGCATCCTTGATCACATAAAACACGGTGTGCTGCTTGACACATAGAAGACGCTCAACAAATGGCACTCATCACCATCGGCTACTCCGTGGATGCCTAATTTCACCCTCTAAAATGGGGTGGGTCACGTCCTAGTGACTACATAGAGACAAACGGAGCTTTCAGAAGGGATTTGGGCCCCGAAGGCTTCTGGCTCCCTCTGTAACCTCATTTACAGAGAGGGCTGCTGCCCTCTGCTGGAGTGTAAGAGGAGTACAGCCAATGTATTCAGTCAGTGGGTTCCAAGCAATTATGAGGAATCATGGGGAGAGCTTCCCCATTCATTCTTTTCACCTTCTGCCTTAACGGACAAAGACTGAGAGGTGAAGGAGCCACAGATCAACCCCCAGTGGAGGCCAGGGCTTCTCAGACCCCTTCAAAGGATGGAGAGCAGACAGTGACCATCAGAAGGGCGGGAGCTGGGGAGCTGGAGAGCTGGGGGACAGGAGAGGAGTCTCCCTAAACATGTGGGATCAAGGAGGAAGGGCAGAGAAGGTGTTTGGTAAACTGAAAATACAAGTATAGTACAGATAAGTGAAGGAGGTATTGCAACGAGTTGCGTCACTGATGGGGCACAACCAAGATCAGAAAAAGGGAAGGAGGCTGAGCAGGTGGGACCCGAGGCCTCTGTCCTACAGCAAGAGCACTCCCACTTTTATGCTTTACACCGCAGGGCTGCTGCTCAAAGTGTCTAAACCCACTGCACTGAAAAAGGCCAGTGCAGTGATTCGTCTGCGCATTTACTATAAGCTCACCCTTTTTCTGGCTGAGTTGAGGGCAGGATAAAGACCACCCTGTTGGGAGGCTGGGGAGGGAATGAAGACCGCCCTCACAGGGAGACCTGCTGAGGCTGGACTGGAAGATACCTGCTATGCGGCTCCCATAGGCCACGCCCACTGCGCAGAAGCTGTTGTTGGGCACTGCCGCGATCTCGCCCGCACACCGGGTGCCGTGGTGGTTGCCATTCTCCTCGTCCGGGTGGGGCATGGGGTCAGCGTCATTGGAGTTGAGGTCGTAGCTGCCCTCAGGGCTCTGAAACATTGGGGTGCAACGTCTGGTCACTCACTGTTATACGCGGTCAGGTCTCGGAGCTCAGGGAGAGAGGGGAACTGGGGTCCGGGCTCCGAGCCAGGGCAGCAGGCCCATCTCTCTGAGAACCACGTGGTCTGTACCATATGAGGCAGGACACTGGGGCAAAACTGAGAAGTAGCACAGTTCTTAGAAACCTCTTTCTCGTCCGTTTTAGAAATGTGTCCAGAAAACTGTTTCAGGACTTGGGAAACGGGGATAAAAAAGATTAGGGCTCAAGGCCATGCTCAGAGGAAGGAAGGCGCTCAGAAGCTGTGTGCGGAGGGAAGCTGCCTGCAGGCCCCACTCCTTACGCCCCAGAAGGAAGGCGCTCAGAAGCTGTGTGCGGAGGGAAGCTGCCCACAGGCCCCACTCCTTACGCCCCAGAAGGAAGGCACTCAGAAGCTGTGTGCGGAGGGAAGCTGCCCGCAGGCCCCACTCCTTACGCCCCAGAAGGAAGGCGCTCAGAAGCTGTGTGCGGAGGGAAGCTGCCCACAGGCCCCACTCCTTACGCCCCAGCGCAGGGCTGCCACAGGGACCACTCAGTGTCACCTGGGAGCCTGTGGCTGAAGGTGGAGCCACTCCCTGGAAGGAGAAGACGAGAACAGCATCCCACCCCAGGATCGCTGGTTTCTCTCAAAGACCTCTAAGAAAGGGGACAAGCCTGAAGCAACATACAGGAGGTAAGACAGGGGGAGGGAGGGATCAGGGCCACTCACGTAGTTGGGTGCAATATCCTGGATGGTGTGCTCCACTCCATCATCCACCACCACCACCGTCACCCCTCGCCCAGTTACATTGCGCTCCCATACACCTGTCACGTTGATGTCCCTGCCGGGGCTCCGCCGGTTATTCTGCAGGAGAGACAGGGTCAGGAGCGCCCCCAAAGCCTTGGTAATGCAGTGACACACAGCATAGACCATAGAGATGCAAGTTATAGCTAGCAGCCTCTTTTCACTCTTGGCTGCCATCAGAGAGCCAGATAGAGCCCTGGTCGGTTTTGCCCAGCGGTCAGAGCGCCAGCCAGCGAACCCAAAGAGTCGTGGGTTTGATTCCGGTCAAGGGCACGTACCTCGGTTGCGGTTTGCCCTGGCCCTGGTCGGGGTCGTGCAGGCGGCAACCAATCGGTGTTTCTTTTTCTTTCCCCCTCCCACTCTATCTGAAGATAAATGGAAAAATATCCTTGGGTGAGGATTACAAAAAAGAAAGCCCCTGGCATTGGGCAAGGAGACACCTGATTGGTGGTGGTGCTCTTATCTCAGTCGGGGCAAAGCGGATGTACAGTCCTTAGTTCATCCTAGCTTGATGCCTGTGTTGGTGGCCAGAGCTGTTTCATGCCTGAGGCACATAAAATTAAAAAAAAAATTTTTTTTTGAAAAGCATTTTAGCCCAGCCGGAGTGGCTCAGTGGACTGAGTGTCATCCCATGGACTGAGAGGTCCTGCTTCAATTCCCAGTCGGGGCACATGCCTGGGTTGCGGGCTCGATCCCCAGTGGGGGAGCATGCAGGAGGCAGCCGATTGATGTATCTCTCTCACATCGGTGTTTCTATCTCTCTCTCCCTTCTTCTCTAAGAAATCAATAAAAACATTAAAAAACAGAAAAAAGAGCCTGACAGAGGTTGTGGACCAACAGGTTTCCCAAGTCCTGGAACAGTTTTCTGGACACATTTCTAAAATGGTCTAGGTGGACACGGAGTCAAGGAGGGACAAGTGAGAGCTGGGTCTCCAGGAAAGCTTGGCAGCATTCACGGGCAATAAAGATGAACTGGTGGCTAGGCTTACGGTTGGATGATACAATTATTATGCCATGTAATGCATATTATGTTAACATTATATAATATAACGTTAGTAGTTAACACTATAAAGTGCTTATCATGTGTCAGGCACACACACGTTAATTGACTTATCCTTACTACCTCTACAAGTGGCACTATTAAAATCTCCCATTTATAGAGAAGGAAACTGAGGCACAGAGAGATTAGGCAGCTTGCCCAAAGGCACATGGCAGTAAGTGGCAGAGCTGGAATTGAGCCCAGGCAGCCTGACTGCAGCACCCACACCCTCACCACTACAGCCCCTGGCTCTCCAGAAGTGAGCACCGGGAAGGTGGAGCCCGAGGAAGGAACAAGCCCCTGAAGCCCACGGAAACATCTCTGCAGGCAAACTGAAAAGTAATACCATCAAGAGTTCACTAAAGAACTGGATAGCCGGCCAGTGTGGCTCACTGAATTGAGCGTCATCCCATGGACTGAGAGGTCCCCATTCGATTCCCGGTCAGGGCACATGCCCGGTTGCGGGCTCGATCCCCAGTAGGGGGCGTGCAGGAGGCAGCCGATCGATGTTTCTCTCTCACATCGATGTTTCTCTCTCTCCTTTCCTCTCTCTCTAAAAAAAAAAAAAAATCAATGAAAACATAAAAAAAGAAGAAAGAATTGGATAGCCCAGGCCAGGTAGATCAGTTGGTTAGTGTCATCCCAATATGCTCAAGTTGTGGGTTTGATCCCCAGCCAGGGCACATACAAGAATCAACTAATGAATGCGTAAATAAGTGGAGCAACAAATCGATGCTTCTCTCTCTCTCTCAAGTCAATACACAAAATTAATTAAGTAAGTAATTAACATTAAGAAGAAAGAACCGGATATCCAGAACCTATCCATCTGCAGCTGAACTGCAGGGCTGGACTCACCAGGTGCCATTGTTGTGGGTACTTGGGGTCATTGAAGTGGACGCTGCGCTTGGCTCGCTTTAGCAGCTTCTGCTCTGAGTGCCAGCGCACCGCTTCGTGCCTGGCTAACACAGCCTCTGCCAGCTGCCGGATGGACTCTACCTGCTGGTCCAGCTGGTGCCCAGCTGGCTGGACAAAGAGGTAGTGTCCCTGGAGCTCCCCGATGCGTCCAGCATTCACCAGTCCTGCTGCCTGGGCCAAGGCATCTGCCCTTTGCTCCAGAGCCTCTTCCTCTCCCTTGCCTTCCAGGCTGTCCAGATGCACGGCCCAGCTTAGTCCCCCAGGGCTCTGGGCCTCAGGCCCACCTGTCCCTGCCAGGCCCATGACCCAGGGAGCCAGTAAGAAGAGCCCAGCTAATTCCAGCCAGAGGCAGGTGGGCAGGCCCAGGGGGGCATCCAAACGTGGCACTTTCCGCCTCCCCTTCTGCATCAGAGCAATAGGCTGCAGACAAAGGAGGACAGAGAGATCATAGAGCTGTTAACTGCAGTAATCTGAGAGGGGGACTGAGCTGCTCCTTTTAAATTAGGAAACATGTGATCTCCTCTTTTCATTCAAATTTATCTCTGGCCAACAGGGAAAAGCCCCCAGGTGGAGTGTGGGCCAGTACTAGCCCCAGTACTAACCTCCATGGCACTAAGCACCCATCCCCATCTCACTAGATAACCAAGCAGCATAGCCGGCTGCTAACAGGTACCATCCTGCTCTTTCCCACGGATGCCATGAAAAGGGCTTACACGTCCCATCACTCCCACAAATTACCGGCAGAATCAGACTGTTTTTTAGAAGAGACCCTCCTCCCTTATTTAGAGGGGATAAAAATCTTTCCCCAGCTGACTTCTCCGTCCAGTTGTCCTCAGGGCTAACGCCCCCCCAGTGGGGCCCCATTCCCACCTGGACTCGAGGTGAGGTTGAGCTCCTGGTCTGGCTAACCACCTCATGCTCATTTTGTGCAAATGGAGAAAAGGCATCACTTTCACTGTGAATTCTGTTGACTCTGAGCACAGACTGCAGACCTGTGGATCCCAAGAAAAAAAGAAATGGTTTCCTCCCAAACCCAGTGGAGCGAACAGAGGCTTGCCATGAACTCTAAGACCTGTAACCAGAGAAACTGGCCAATCATTAAGCATCATTTCCAGGGACCTCAAATAAGCCATAGACTGGAATAGAACTGGGAGAGGAAGGCCAAATCAGTACAAAACCCAGAAACTCTGCTTCTTGTTCTAACCATCATACCACCCTCTTTTCTTTTTTTCCCAGAGGCCTAGAAGAGGGCTTCAACTGTTACCAAAAACCCCTCTTGAAAAAGTATGTAGATGCCTGGCCGGTGTGGCTCAGTGGTTGAGCCTAGACCCATGAACCTCAAGAGGTCATGGGTTCAATTTCGGGTCAGGGCACATGCCCTGGTGGCTGGCTGGATCCCCAGTAGGGGGCGTGCAGGAGGGGCCAATCAACGCTTCTCTCACATTGATGTTTCTCTTTCTCCCTTCCTTTCTCTCTCAAAAGTCAATGCAAACATTTTAAAAAATGTTTAAAGAAAAAGTAAGTAGAGATGCTTCCTAGAAGTTCAGGTGGTAGCTGACTTCCTGACTTCTGTATCAGACGGATGCCAGGGGAAGTTAAGAGTAGGCCAGAGGCAGGGGAAATGGGGAAAACCTGAGAACACAAACAAAACTGAACAGGCATAAAGGGCAAGTGGGCAACCGGAGGAGAAGAAATGACTGGAAAGCAGGACTAAAGGGCTACCTTAGTCACTAGCTTGGCAGCTGGGCTTGGAAGTGAGGGCTCAGGCTTCAAACCTGGGAATGCCACCCACTGTCTGATGGAAGGGCCACGTCAGAACTAACTGGTGGGCCACCATGGGGGCAGGAACAAGTGGATGGGTGGCAGAGCATGTGTGTACCTGCTGGTGTCTGGGCTCCTTCAGAAGCATCTGCTCTCTACTGGTGTGGTTCTGAGGATCTGACTCTAAACATTACAGAACAAAGCGTGTTTTACCAAAGTCTCTTTGGCAAGGAAGAAGGGAACTTCTGCTATCTAACACTTCCCTCCAAAGTTCTGCATTCCACAGCTCCGTCTCTTTTCCTTCTAGGTTCCCAGGCATATCCCCTCTCGACGTCCTCCCTGCCCTCCACCAGCCTTCGTCGTCCCATAGATTCAGGTGACTTTGCCCTCTTCTATGTGACTTTGCCAGTGTGCATACCTTACCAAGTAAAACACATCTTGTTTGTTAGCGACAGTGACCCACTCGGAAGATCCCGGGAGACGAGAAACCTGACCGGCACTTTCTCGTTGCCCTCTAGCAGGAGTTCTTCACCCTGCCCCCCAGGCTTCCCGGAACAGAACCTCAACTACTCTCTGAAAGCAGATGGTAACCTCACCTAACTGCTGGACACCTCTTCACGGCTCTCAGGTGCCGAGGGAGAAGAGGAACAATGTGGACAGCCGGGTCCGAGAGGCTGCCCGGGACTGTGCTCCTCGCACCCCTCCACCTGCTCCCAGAACCGGGCGGCGCACAGGCTGTTCCACGGCCGCCCCTCCGCGCCCCGGCCCCGCGCGGGGCTCCTCTCCCCGGGGGCGCACGCGCTCCCCGGGACCCCAGCCTCGGTGCCCGCGTCCCCGCCGTGCCCGCCGGCCTGCAGGCGCGCTCCACGCAGCCCCCATCTCGGCCCCGCGGCCCAGCGCCGGGCCACCCGGGCTCCCAGGGCTCCGCCCCGCCGAGCGCCCCACTCACCGGCGCGGCCGCGGCTCCCGCCGCCTCCCTGCGGAAACTCGCGGCTCCCCGGGAGTCGGGGCGACGGGTGACAGCGGCATCACTTCCGCCCGGCGGCGCGGCCAATCAGCGGCGGGTCCCGGGCCGGGCGCGGCCGAGCCGAGGGCTGCTCCCCGGGCCCCCCGCCGCGGGGGTGCGGGGCGGGGGCTTCCTGGGGGGCCCCGCCGCCTCGAGTGCCCCGCATCCTCAAGAGGGGCCCTCCCAGAAGCACCGTCTTCTTCACGGTGTGTGGCAAGGGCACCTCGGTTGCCACCTTTAAAAACACGTCGCTCCTCTCCTCCCCGACTGCCATGCTCCCGACGCGCCCGGTAGCCCTCCCAGGGGGGCTCCTCCCACCGCCGGGTCTCCTTCCTTCTCGCGATGGCGTCTCCCTGCCTCCCGCGTCCCGGGAGAGTCCACTTGTTTCCTAGGGGCTTCCAGCGGCCGCGGCCCCTCGGCGGTGCCAGCGCCGGCCGCCAGGGGGCGCCGTCGGGGGCGGCCGGGGCCACCGCGGCCGCTCCTCTCCCGGCCGAGCCTCGCCCCCTCCGCTCGTGCCGCCGGAAGTGGGAGGTGTAGCGCGGGCCAGCGCTCGACCCCTCCCCCGAGGCCCGGCCGCCCCCTCCCCCCGCTCCGCCCGCTCAGGTGCGTCCCGTCCCTCCCCCCTTCCCTCCCGGGGGCGAGGGGCCGGAGGGGTGTGCGGGGCGCGCGCGCGGGCGGGGGGCTGCGACGGGGGGCGCGGGGGTCGGGGCGGGAGGCGTGGAGGTGCCGTGCGGGGGAGGGCGGGGGTCCTGGCCTGGCAGGGGACGGGGGCTGGCCCGGCCGCGGGCCCGGGGGCGAGGCGTGGAGGGTCGGCCGGGGGCAGCGCCAGCTCAGCCTGCAGGAGGGAGGGCGGCGGTCCCCCCGGCGCTGCTCCCACCCATTGTCCCTTCGCGTCCGCCCGCCGGGGTCCCGCCGTCGCCGCCTCGCCGGTGGTCGCCGCCGGGTGCGGGGCGGACGAGGGTCCCTCGTGCCCTCGACGCCTCCCGCGCTGCCCCCCGCGCCTGCCCCGCTCCGGGCTCCCTGGCACCGGCTGGCATGTATGACCCGTGCACCGAGGACCCCGGTCCCCGGCTGTGTTGGGGCAAGGTGCTTGCCTCTGAGGGAGCAGTCATGGCGATTTGGGGGCCCATTTCCTCCTAGGAGCTTTGTATAGTGGGGGAAACTGAGGCACGGGGCTCTCTGGCTTGGGACGGATGTGTTAACACAGCAGCCTCCATACTTGTCCTGTGGGCTTTTGAAGGTTCAGGGGTGTACCTGTGATACAAGTAAAATAAAAGATTAAACTAACTGTATGTTACACCCCCCCCCATATGTATATCTTCCCACAGAGGGCCATGACTTTGTCCTGCAACATGAAAGATGACCCGGTTTTTGTTTGTTAATCCTCACCCGAGGATATTTTTATATTTATTTATTTATTTAGACAGAGTGGAAGGGAGGTAGACAGACAGACAGACAGACGTGTCTCAAGGACACACAGATTGGTTGCCTCCTGCATGGCCTGCTGTGGGGGCGTCAGGGATCAAACTTGCAACCCAGGTACATACCTTTGACCAGAAATTGAACTCCAGGCAGATGCTCTAACCACTGAGCAAAACTGGCCAGGACAAGATGCTTTAAAAAAAAATTATCTTTATTATTGAGAGTCTTACACATGTTCCCCCCTTTTTTCCCTCCTTGCCGCACTCCACCTGGCTCCCGCCCCACCCCAGGCCTTCCTCACACTATTGTCCCTGTCCCTGGGCAATGCTTATATGCAGATAAATTCTTTGGTTATGCTTCCCACTCCCCCTTCCCCCTTCCCTCTGAGATCTGATCTAAGAAAAGTCATCTGTCCCGGTTCCCTTACTTGCATTACCATTTTCAGTTCATTTTCATGCTAGTGTAACCTAGATTCTCATACTCTTGCACCCCTGTGGTAACTTTGAAGGGCCTGCACTTTCCTCAGTCAGTGGTTATTAGACTTTCCCGTCCGTGGGGTATGCTCTGACAGAGGAAAAGATGCCTGGATTGCCCAGCGTAATCCCTCTTACCTCTCACACACAAACACCTCCCTAGAACTTCTCTTACGTTAATGGAGGATGCTTTTAATGCAACAGCAATAAAATGATTTAAAAACCTGATATGGTTGCTATTAGGCCCCAAAACGCATCCTTTGTAAATGCTATTGGGCAAGGTAGGTGTGTAGACCCTTGGAAAGATTCTCACAGACTTTAGTCTGATGTTTTAAATGACCGCATTTCTGCCCAAAGTGCGAAATGCTTTGCACAGACTCCTAGATATTTACATAAATGGTGTTTCCTGAGGGGTGTGCACTGGGACCTATCGCCTGTGGCGGCTCTCTTAATGCCCTGCTATAGAATAAATACTCTTGTTTGCTCCTGGAACAACTAACTGTGCTGTGTGGACATTCTGAGGGGGAAAGATACATTTGTTTTAAAAATCTGAAACTTGTAGCCTGTAATTTGTTTCTGGATGTACAGAGCACGATGGCGGCGTCTGAGGTAGCTGGTGTGGTGGCCAATGCCCCCAGTCCCCCGGAATCCTCTCCTAGTTTATGTGCTTCCAAATCAGATGAAGGTCTCCTAGACGGTCTAAGGTAACGTATGGGTTCTTGACGGGGGAGATTTTTGGGGGGTGAAGGGCTTTCAAGCTGGGCTTCTTACAGAAGTACCTGGTTTCCTCTGTCTGGCTCTGGTAGCGCTGGACTAGATCCAGCCTTTTAAGGATAGACTATCTGATCTGTTTGTATTTTTGGTACATGACAGCATCTGACACTCCACAGACATACTAAATGTTTATTGACTAAATACGTTACAATACAGGGGGTCAGACTTACCCAAAAGTGCAAATATTTCCTCACGCTATTCTACGTGGATTACGTGTTCATTTAACTACATGTTTATATATCATACATACGTATATACACATATACATCTTCTATATAATATATATACAGATAGGTACACATACACACATACATATATGTGTGTTTGTATTTATATATCTGTGTTTATCTGTAGGTAACATCGGTAATATTACTGCTTTATATATATTTTGCCTTCCATCTGAACTCTTGAGGACAGGAATTATGGTGACCCAACCTTGTGTCTTACAGTGCTTGACACATTGTATGTACAGTGTTGTGCTAAATTGATTCTGTGGTCTACCTCAGCTCTTTTCTGCATTTCTCAGAGCCTAAGCCAATAGATAATACTGTACTGACAGCCTTATATGTACTCACACATTTAATCCTCCCTACAGTCCCAGGAGGTAGGTGCTCATGTTATTATTCCCATTTACAGGTGAGGAAACAGACACAGAGAGGTTAGTAACTTGGCCAAGGTTACCAAGCTTTGTTGAAGTCAGGGTTTGAACCCAGGCTTGTCTGACTCCAGAGTACTTAATAAATATTTGTGTAAATGAACAGAAGTTTGTTAGTGAATGGGTAATGGGGGGAAATGTTAAGTAAATCTAACCATAAACTTGAACCTTTGTTTTATAAATAAAATCAGCCACATACTACTAGGAATAATACTAACATTTAAGGTTTATTGAGTGTTTACTATGTGCCAGGCACTGTACCTAATACTTCAGGTGCATCGTCTCATGTAACCCTCACAATAATTGTATTAGGTAGGTAATATTATTTCTACTTTAAAAATGAAGTTAAGTCGTTTGCCCAGAGTCAAACAACTAGTAAATAGGAGAGTCAGGATTCCCGTCCAGGGACTGTATATGCCCAAATTTGTAATACCCCTCCATTACCTCCCAGCAAGGACGATTTTCATGTTACAAGGTGCCTTCTCAGTTGTTTTATCTGAACAGCCAGTGCTGTTGGGGAAGGAAAGGGTAGTGACCCGAAGGCTCCGTCTGCTAGGGCAGGTGCTTGAGGGCGCCGCTTGGCAAAACAGTGTTTTAAAAAGGTAAAGAAATTTAACACAGATTTAGTCATCATTCCTGAGTGGAAAACTTACAATTGTGACCGTTGGATGTCATTGCAAATAGGTTTTGAAGATCTCCTTAAAAACCAATATATTAAGTCTCTGATAAACAGTAAAGCAGCTACCCCAGTTGTACACGTATGTGCTCTTCTGGGATGACCTTTCCACGGACAGCTTCCGTTTTGGCTTCACAGTTGTACTTTAGAAGCTCGAGGTGACAAGACTGTGCTCTGGAAAACTGCTGAGAACCTAAAAAGTGGTTCTGGTCAGAGTTTGAGTGAAAATTATTTTTGTGAAACATGAGAGTGGAATAAAAACAACATTTCTAAGTTAATAACTGATTCATTAAAATATGTATAACTAAATTAATACGATTAACTAAATGAAATATTCTAACTAGCATTAGGCTATTTTGTCTGTATGCCTAAAAGTTACTCAGATTGGCCCTCAAAAGGTTTTTGGATTTTCGGAGTCACTTACGTGTTGTGTGTTGTCATTTTCTGGAGCCTGTCTCCAGAATCCAGGTGCTTTTTTTGGGGGGGGGGAGGGATTTTTTTTTTTATTGATTTTGGAGAGAGAGGAGGGGAGAGAGAGGGAAAGGGAGAGAGAAACATCGATTGGCTGCCTCCTGCATGGCCTCTACCAGGGATCAAGCCCGTAACCCGAAGATGTGCCCTGACTGGGAATCAAACTGAGAATCGAACCGGCGACCTTTAGGTGCACGGAATGACACCCAACCAACTGGGCCACACCAGCCAGGGCCAGAACCCAGGTTCTTAACCACCACACTGTACTCCCTGCATGTGGGATGAAATCGCTGGGTAGAAACTAAGTTCCTTTTCATTTTGATAATTTGGGGGGTTTAATAGTCCAGTTTTGTTCTTGTAGTGGTTACGTTGAAAGTGTTATATATTTCATCCTCTTGAAGATCGAGTGAAGAGAGAAACTTTTTTTGTCTTATGTTTTGGTAGCCCCAAAGACCCTGCACAGAAGCACAAGAACTCGCCTCTGTCGAGTGTAAGTAGCCAAACGATAACCAAGGAGAATCACAGAAATGTCCGTTTGGAGCAACCAGAGCAGAATCCTGGTTCGTCAGCAGGTGACACCTCAGCAGCGCACCAGGCAGTTTTAGGAGAGAACTCGATAGCCACAGCCCTTGGTCTCTCTGGCGGTGGGTCTCAGTCTGATTTGAAGGACGTGGCCAGCACAGCAGGAGAGGAGGGGCACCCGTGCCCCCTGGAGAGCCTGCATCCCGTCACTCGGTCTCTTAAGGCAGGGTGCCACACAAAGCAGCTTGCCTCCGGGAATTGTTCTGAAGAGAAGTCCCCACAAGCCTCCATCCTGAAGGAAGGGAGCAGGGACACAGGCCTGGATTTCCGACCTGTGGTGCCTCCAGCGAATGGGGTCGAAGGAGTCAGAGTGGATCAGGATGATGAGCAGGACAGCTCTTCCCTGAAGCTCTCTCAGAACATCGCTGTACAGGTCAAGTATCAAGTTTCTGCTGTTAAAATGGAGTTTGGGCTGTTGGTTTTTTTTGTTGTTTGTTTTTGAGGGTAAGAGGCATTTCTTCATGGTTGGTGGAGTCTACTCTGTCTTTTTTTTACTGGCAACTGTCATACTATTTCCATGTGGTACTATGTGATGACCTCATTCTGGTGTTCAAGAAGTAATAAAGCCAGGAGCCATTGTCTGCCTGGTGACTAGGCACCGTGTGGTCTACGTGTCACCTCTCACTGAGTGACTGATGAGCGTAGTCATTCGCGTGCAGGTTGTTCTGTGGCTGAGTGCTTCCTGCAGTGTGCATGTCTGTCCGTTTGCAGAACTACAGCGCTTCTCTTGCTGTAGAGCCAGTGAGTGAGCCTCTTCGTTCCTTGTGGCAGGCTTCTAGGTGAAAGTACTGCAAAATGACACTGAACAGTTCTGAATGAGTCGTTTCTTTCTTTATAGACTGACTTTAAGACGGCCGATTCAGAGGTAAACACAGATCAAGATATTGAAAAGAATCTGGTAAGTGTTTGAACTGTCATTGTGGATGTATGAAACCGTTAATGCAGAAGGTCCCTGGTCGTGCGATCTCAGTTGGAAAAGGTGCAGGGACCTCCTTTATCAAATTCCTGATGTTAGCCAGCTAACTTCTGCTTGATCACACCCAGAGACGGGGAGCTTACTGCTCACAAAGCAGCTTGTCGCATTTTTGAAACAGCTCTCATTGTTAGATCTCATTCTGAGGTGAGGCCAGAACCTTAACAACTTGTTGTAATTCCTTCTTGAGCCATGTAGAGTAAATCTAAATCCCTTTTCACTTGTTGGCCCTACATTTTTTTTTATTTTTATGGAGTGGGGGGAGGGGTGCACTAATTGAATTCACTATTTATTGAGTGCCTGTTATGTGCTAGATATTGTTCCAGGTCCTGGAACAGTACAGGGAACAAAACAGAGGTCTCTGCCCTCATGGAGCTTACGGTGTAGTGTTTATGACCACTCTGCCCGCACGCTCTCTGTGACCTTGGGCAAGTCACAGCCCCTGTCTGCACCTCTGTCCTCAGATACCTGACGCTGAAAGAAGCAGGCCTGGCCCAGACGTGGGTAATGTGTCTGGTGCACTGCAGATGCCAAGCAGGCGTCATCCCCAACCCACCACCCAGAAAGTAGATGGGGCTGGAAGTTGCCTTTCAATAATAAAGTACAAGGGGCGTGGGCAGAGGGATTGGAAGCGTGGTCGGTGTGCTGCCACACCAGGGCCTGGGCTGGCTGCCCACACTGCTGCTGCTGCTTGGTGGCTGCCTTGCTGGCAGGGTCCTCGGCCTTCTCCTCACCCCTGGCTTCTTTGGCTGTCTCAGCAAGGGTGTTGGAAGGGGCCTCACCTTGCAGCTTGGCCAAGATGTATTCAAAACCCTTCATCATTCTGGTCACGTTGCTTTTCAACTGGGCGAGACCAAATTCCTGGACAGCTCTGAAGACGCCAAATAAGCTAGAGGAGACCCACGCTTCCTGGTGGATTTCAGTCCAGCTTGTGTTATCAGTTCACACAGTGAACACACCATTGCTCCACCACCATCAGCCGGGTGTGGTTGTGTTCCAGATGAAGGCGGTCATGATCCGGTTCTGTGGGTCCACAGTAGAACCCTCCAGGACGTACACCGAGTGAGCAGCACTGGCGGGGTGCCGTCGCTCAGCCCAGCGGAGCGTCCTGTGGTCTTGGTCAGGGGTCTGTGGGACAGGAGCTCTGGTCAGGGGTCACCTCCCCGCTCCCTGTGTCTTCCGTCCAGACATGTTTGCTGTAGGGATTCAGGTGCCACTGCCAGAGGGCAGCGAGTGCTTGATCCCAGGAACTCCGGAGCGTGCTGTGGCCCAGAAAATACTGCACCGTCGTCCCCAGTCAGGGCAGGCTCGGCACTGCTCAGCATCAGGGTGCAGGGGCGGGGGTGGGGACGGGGGCTGCGTGCCAGGGGTGGCACGTGGAGGCCAGGCCTGGGTCAGCACACACCTACCAGGCTCGGAGCTCAGTCACCACCCTTCCATGCGCCACCAGCTGCTGCCACCAGGGGGAGTTGTCCAGTAGCCCTACATATTTTTGAAGGTTTTTTTCCCCTACCTCTTCTACTTAACTCTCAGGTCTGAACCATTCCAGGTGAGACATCCCCAGGTGTGTTTGTTGTTGTTGTTGTTAATCCTCGCCTGAGTTATTTTTTTCCATTGATTTATAGATATTTTTTATTTTTATTAAAATAATTTTTTCTTTATTGATTTTAGAGAGAGAGCAAGGGAGAAGGAGAGAGAGATGGGAATATCAATAAGCGAAAACATTGATTGGCTGCTGCCCGCATGCCCCTCACTGGGGATCGGGCCCACAACCTGGGCGTGTGTCTTGACCGGGAATCGAACCGGTGACCTCTTGGTACATGGGTCGACGCTCAACCACTGAGCCACACCGGCCGGGCTTTCATTGATTTTTAGAGAGAGTGAAGGAGAGAGAGACATTGATTTATTGTTCCACTTATTAGTGAGTGAGAGAGAGAAAGAAACATTGATGTGAGAGAGACACATCAATTGGTTGCCTCTTGCACACATCCCAATCAGGGCCGTGGATTGAACCTACAACCCAGGTACATGCCCTTGACTGGGAATCAAACCCGCGACCTTTTGGTGCTCTGGCCGATGCTCTAACCACTGAGCACCACCGGCCAGGGATCCCCAGATGATTTTAACATTCTTCTTTTCTTAAATTTTTTTTTTCCTTTATTGATTTTAGAGAGAGAGGAAGGGAGAGGGAGAGAGAGATAGAAACATCAAAAAGAGAGAACATTGACCGGTCGCCTCCTGCATGCCCCCACTGGGGATCGGTCCCACAACCTGGGTATGTGCCCTGACTGGGAATCGAACCAGTGACCTCTCAGTGCATGAGTCTACGCTCAACCACTGAGCCACACCAGCCAGACCATTCTTTTCTTTATATGTGTTTTTAGTCCTTTCGTCATCCTGGTTACCTTTTCACCTAGACGTGTTCCATCTTATCAATGTTTCTTTTGAAATGTGATCCTGAGAACTAAATATAATAATCCAGACAGACTATAATTAGTTTATAATACAATGGGACTCTCATTCTAGACACTATTTCTTAAGCTGTTGGTTTACTTTGGCAGTCTCATCACACTGTTGAGCTTTCAGTCCAATGCCATCAAGTCTCTCATGTTATGTAGTTGTCTCTTCCCATTTTACTCCTAGGTAATTAGTTTTTGAAACTTAGATAGAGAACTTCACACTTATCTTTGTTAAACTATTCCCCTTAATCTCACTGGCATTTTGTGGCAAAAACGTCCACCCCTTAAGTGAATGCATATCTAAATGTATTTTTCAAGAGGAGGGATGATGCTGGGAAAGCACCATAGGATCAGGGAGAGGTCTTCAGGGTAAGATGTGTCAGTTGAGTGGAAAAAAGGAGAAGTGCTCGTATTAACCAGATAAGAAAGTGAGTATGTGGAACACAGTGAAGAAATTTAGGGGCAGATGGAAAGAAGTAAGTTATTGGAGTCCATTAATCAGATGATGCCAACAGAAACTTAGTAGCAACTCAGGAGTTATTAATAACAGGCAAGGAAAAAGATCCTAGAGATGAGAGACTCATGGAGCTATGCTGGGTGGAAGAAAACCTCCAGAGAAAGGGAGAGAAGGCGTCTTTTCTTGAGCACTTAGGCTAATCAATTTATTTACATAGAGCGTTTATTTTGTCCCTTAGTTTAAGGTGGAGTTTGCATGGCTGTATAGCAATTGAAGGGGCCAACTAAAGATAAATACACTTTAGTATCAGTTTTAAACAGGTGGAAACTGGAAGGCAGTTGGGCCAAAAGAGGCCCAGGGTTGTGTGTGTTTGTCTGTATTCTGTTGGGAGGTGGTGTGGCCCACAGTCTTAAAAAAGGCAGGGGAACTAGCAGGGGTTAAGCTTAGCAGCGGTACAAGAAACCGGGCTCCTCTGTTTTATTTGCTCTATGGTATAATAAGCATTTATGGTAATTACCCACTACTTTATACCAACGTGTTTTAAATGGACCCTCTCTAGGTTTTAGTGTTGCTTTGAAAGGTAACCATAGCTTTTCTTTTTATTTTTTTTCCTTTATTGATTTTTAGAGAGAGAGGAAGGGAGAGGGAGAGAGAGATAGAAACATTGATGAGAGAACATCGATTGGCCATCTCCTTCATGGCCCTCACTGGGGGTTTGGCCCACAACCTGGGCGTGTGCCCTGACCGGGAATTGAACCAGTGACCTCTTGGTGCATGGGTCGATGCTCAACCACTGAGCCACACCGGCCCAGCACCATAGCTTTTCTTGATTTACTGATTTGAGAGAGGCAGAGCTGAACTGTGGTCCTTGCTTCTACTCCCTACTTTATATGAGAGCTTGTCGATTTGCTTAGTCTGAATCCCAACTTCCCTAAATCTCTATAGGTCTATCAGTTTTCAGAGCTAATGTAAGAAATCCTGTTTCTGGATGCATTTTGTTAGGTAGTATGTTTGTTTTTGCCCATTCTTTTCTTCTTTCTCTTAATGGATGATAAAATGCCTCCTTCCTTTTATTCCCCAGAGCAGGGATTGCCAAACTTTTTCTATAAAGGGTCAGATAATAGTATCTGCGGCCTCATGGGCTGTATGTGCTCTGTTGTAACCACTCCACTCTGCCATTGTAGTGTGAAAGCAGCTGGTAAGCCATTGGCTATGGCTGTGTTTCCGTAAAACTTTACCAAAACAGGCAATGGCCGGATTAGCCCTCAGCCATAGGTTGCCAGCCCCGCGTGGAGCAGTGCTGTCCAATAGAATCCCTGTAATGATAGAAATATTCCCTATCTGTGCTGTCCAGTACGGAAGCCGCCAGTCACATGTGAACACTTAGAATGGGGCTGGGTGACTGAAGGGCTGGATTTTTAAATGTTGTTCTTTTAATTAGTTTGAGTGAACATAGCCACGTACGTCTAGTAGCTACAGTATTGGACACTGCGGCGGTAGAGCTCTGCACAGAGCCTTGAGCAGGTGTCTGGGGAGTTCCTTGCAGTTAAATTGGGGAACTACACTTTTCTTTTGTTGTTACCAATAGGATAAAATGATGACGGAGAGAACCCTGTTGAAGGAACGTTACCAGGAAGTCCTGGACAAGCAGAGGCAAGTGGAGAATCAGCTCCAAGTGCAATTAAAGCAACTTCAGCAAAGGAGAGAAGAAGAAATGAAGAATCACCAGGTTTTCTGTTTATGTTAAAATTGTCAATAAGTAAAGCTATAGTCCCTAATCAAACTTTTAATTTTGTTTCCAAATTAATAGAAATGGAAAAGCAATATTTAACTTCTTAATGGTTATCGTAGAATTTTAAGGACAAACATAACCTTTGAGGGCATCTTGTTCAAACTCTCACTTATATTTTAGTTCAGAGAGAAAAGGATTATTTATTTAATATAATTTGTTTACATAATTGACAGTCTACCTAGAAAATCATTTGATTAGACTCTTATATCACGTTCTATTTAAAAATACAATTCTAGCCTTGGCCAGTTTGGCTCAGCAGTTAGAGCGTCGGCTCTCGAACTGAAGGGTCTCGGGTTCGATTCCCGGTCAAGGGCACATACCTGGGTTGTAGGTTCCATCCCTGGCCTCTGTTGGAGTGTGTGTCGGAAGCAGCCAATCGATGTGTCTCTCACATCGATGATGTATCTCTCTTCCTCTTTCTCCCTCCTCCTCCCTCCCTCTCTCTCTCCCTTCCTCTCCATCACCCTCTCCCTACCTCTCTTCCACTCTATCTAAAAAAATCAATGGAAAAATATCCTTGGGTAAGGATTAACAAAAAAACAAAACAAAATATAAATAAATAAAAATAAAAATACAATTCTAGGTAGATGAAAACTTTACATAAAATACTGGAAAAGCCTTTCAAATTAGAAAAAAATTTAGGGGAATATTTATAAAAACTTCAAGTGGCAAGAGATCGTTTTAAACCATGCAAAAAACCCAGAAGCCATAAAATACTTGATCAGTTTAATATGATTAAAAACTTTTGATACAGTGAATGATACAAAAAGTAAAAAAGATAAATGTTAAGCTGAGAGAAAACATTTCTGGTACATCTGATGAAGGATTTAATATCCATGACATTCTGAGATTCTTGTAAATTCATGATAAATGTCAAAAAATCTAGAGAAAGACCAGGAAAGGTTATTGTATTAGTTACTTATTGCTACTGTATCAAATTACCATGAATTTAATTGCTGAAAACAACACAGATTTATAGGTCAGAAGTCCAGCATGGGTGTCAGTGGGTGGAAATCATGGTAATAGCAAGGTTGTATTCCTTTCTGGGGGCTTTAGGGGAGGAGCTGTTTCTCTGCATTTCCAGTTTCTGGAGGCTGCTTGCATTCCTGACTTGTGGCTCCCTTCTCCGTTTTCAAAGTCAGCAACATTGTATCTCTGAGCGTAGTCCCTAATCACATCTTCCTCTGATCACAACTGGGAAGTTTCTTCCTTTTTAAAGACCCATGTTGTGATTAGATTGATAATCCAGGATCACCTTCCCATCTCCAGATTCTTACCTACCTGCATCTGCAAAGTTTCTTTTCCTGTGGAAGGTAACATATTCACAAGTTTTAGGGGTTAGAAGGTGGACATGTTTTAGAGGAGGGGATTGTAATAGACAGGAATTCACAGAGGAGGAAAAGCAAATAAGTCGTAAATATATAAAGAGAAGCTCGGCCCCAGTGGTGTTCATTCATTTACTCAGCAAATGTTTTTTGAGTTCCTGATCTAGACTCTGGAGATTCAGTGTTGAACCAAACAGTCTTTGCCTTCACTTAATACTTAACTTTAGTTGAAGGAGACAGAGTAAACGCAGTGGAGAATGAGAGTTAGGGAAATGCTCATTGTAATTATTATATACCATTCCTCCTTCTCCCCCAAGGGATTAGCAAAAGTGAAATAAATTGTCAAGTGTGAGGAAAAATGGACTCTTTTTCAGACATCGGTAGGAGTATGTTATAACCTTTTTGGAAAAGTTATTAGGAATTGTCAGTTAAAATTTAAAATATACGTGTACTGTGACCTAGCAATATTGTTATTAAGAGTCTGTTGTACTGAAATAGAAGTTTTTATATGAAAGTGTAGGCATCTAGAGTATTTGTGATAGTATTGTTTATAGTTACAGAAAAGCTGGGATCAGCCTAATGGATTCTTAACAGAGAATGGTTGGATAAATTGCATTTATACACATTATGTCATATTGTGCAGCTATTTTTTGAGTTCGATCTATATTTATTGACAATGTTAATTTTAAGTGAAAAAAGATGCAGAATAATGTATATTAAATGCTCTCATGGAAAAGAACAAAAAAGCAGTGAAATACATACATAAATACGCATGTGTTTGTGTGAGAATGGAGAAAGGTGAAAGTACAAAACAGGTGACACACTGATCATGTTATTGATAGAGTTGGTGTGAATTAGGGAGTGACTTTATCACTTTTTCATTACTTCTTATTACTATGTGTATATGTGCATGTGTGTGTATGTGTGTGTGTGTGTGTGTGTGTGTGTGTGTGTGTGTGTGTAGTTAAACAGTAAGAAGTAAGAACAGAAAAAAATAACCAAACACATAATAAAGGAGGACAATAACAAAACAAAACCAGACCGTATTTGTTGAAAGTAACAAATTCTCACCCTGTGCAAGAGTACCTTTCTCAGCGTTCTTGACAGGCTCATTCAGCCTTTATTTGAACACCAGTAATGGAGAGCGTATTGCTTTACAAGGCAGTAAATTCCATTTTTTGAACAGTTAGAAATTCTTTCTCCTCTTGAAGTGAAGTCGCCTTGATTGTAGCTGTCTTCCTTACACCTAAATACTGGCTTTTGGAGATGCTCATCAACCAGATTCCTTCAGTTTAATTTGAATTTACTAAAGTCAATATGTGATAGTTAAATTGTGATAGTTGGAAACAACGTTTAGACTGAAAGAACTAATTTATTTCCTTCTTTATTTTTGTGTGCCCGTAATCGCGTGGGACTCAGGAGATATTAAAGGCCATCCAGGATGTAACGATAAAGCGAGAAGAAACAAAGAAGAAGATGGAGAAAGAAAAGAAAGAGTTTTTACAGAAGGAGCAGGATCTGAAAGCTGAAATTGAGAAACTCTGTGAGAAGGGCAGAAGGTAAATGACGCTGTTGAAAATAAAACCCTGTGTGTGTGTGTATGTGTGTAAGGGGCCAGCCTGGCTGGTATTTCTAGTTTCTTTCTGTCTGTTTAATTTTTATTTGAAAAACAAGTACACAAATAAAAATCCTTTAATGATTTTAGCTTTTCCAACACCCTATGTTAGATTTAATAAAGAAAATTTTAGAGCTTCATTAATACCTTGAAATAATTGCAGCTCATTGTTGGGTCCCAAGTTTGATCAAGATTTTGATATGCATCTAACACCTATTTTACTTGCTTTATAATCTGATTTTTTTAAAAAGTTCAGGCTACGAGCATACTTTGAATATATTTATGCTATTGAGCACCAAAAGTAAATTTCAGATGGTAACACTGTAAGCTGTTTGGAAAGAATTATTTAGAGGATCTGTATCCTCTTCTGGGTACTGCAGCAAGAGTAAGATGGACAGAGAATTTAAAAAAATTTTCAATTTTTCAAATTTCTTAGTCTGAACTATTTGGAAATCAAAATAGCTGTGAATTCTGTGATGATTTTATTTAAATTCTACTAAAACATTTTTATTTATCAAGAAAAGCTTGGCTTGCTAATGTGTGAAAGAGCTAAGTGAAAAGTAGCAAGCTCATTGCTGAACTGATTGCAGAATCATTTTCCAAGTATGAAAGATCATAATTTTGAAAGGTCAACATGAGAAAGAATGTTGAGAAGAGGGCCTAAAGACCAACGAGTTGTTCTGTTGAGAATCTAGTGATAGTGATTAGAAGAAGGATAAGTTGTCCTTGACGATCCATCTGCCAGCAATTGTGAAGAGTGTACTGGAAGCAGAACACCGCACTAGGCTTTGCTGTTGATCCAAACAGCCACCACCACCCACAGCATGGCCTGTGCCATCGTCTCCCTAGTCTGTGTGGGGAAGAGAAGCATAGGTAGTACCTGTGAGCAGCTTAGCAGCAGAGATCTTAAAGAGCAGAAGTTGGGAAAGTGAGTCTGTAATTTTATTCTAAGCTCCATGAAAGATTTCCTTTTGATGTGTGCTCCATATATTCTACATATCTCTGTCTTCTCTGCTATCTGATTGGCTAGCTACAAATGGTGATTAATAACTAATAATTTGCTGCTTGTAGTCTTAAAGATCCAGTTGGATTTTTTTACGTATGTCATGCTTTCTGTCATTGTTTCTGTTACATTTGGGGTTCATGTCTTCAGAAGTAGGAGAAGTCGTCTGCTGCGTATACCTTTGTGCCAGCAGTGGTGTGTAGGTTTTGTTGAGCATTCTGTGAAACAGGAACTGTGGGCACAAAGATTTTGGTCACAGTGTTGTGTGCTCAGGCTGCCATAACAGAACACTGTGGACTGGGCGGCTTAGGCAACAGAAATCTGCTCTCTCAGTTCCAGAGGCTTGAAGTCCAAGGTCAAGAAGTTGACAGGGTTGCAGACACAGCTTCCCTCTTGTGTGTCTTCATGTGGCCTTTCCTGTCCCGTTGGACTAGAGCCCCATCCTAGTGACATCATTTAACTTTAATTACCTCCTTAAATGCCCTGTCTCCAAATATAGTACGTTGGGGGTTAGGGCTTCAACGTATGAATTGGGGGAGAGGGACACCATAACGGTCATATTTGCTATTCATAGCTCTTTCATTCATTCAGCCAGCCTTTAGTGACTGTCTGCTATGAGCCAGACAGTATGGGTCTGGAGACTAAAAAGCCCTCCAGGAGCTTATTGTTCAACAGGGGAAATAGGCAAATAACTAGATAATTACAAAATAGCATGGTAGTGATGGTATGAAAACATTTAGAAGAAGCGTGTAACCCAGAGTGTGTAAATAAACTGTAGAGGACATTTTGGAATAACTGGGGAAATTTGAATATAGACTACATATTGGTGCCCGGCCAGTGTGGCTCAGTGGTTGAGCATTGACCCATGCACCAAGAGGTCGCTGGTTTGATTCCTGGTCAGGGCACATGACCAGGTTGTGGACTAGATCCCCAGTGGGGGGCATGCAGGAGGCGGCCAATCGATGTTCTCTCTTATCGATGTTTCTATCTCTCTCTCACTCTCCCTTCCTCTCTCTAAAATCAATAAAGAAAATAAATAAAAAATTAAAAAATAAACTACATATTGGTTAATACTGTCAATGCTAAGTATTTTGAGTGTGATTATGGTGGCCAAACCTAAAATGGTATGAGTGGGGAGGCTTGAAGTAAACATGTTTGTTAGGTATTAGGGGCAGCACCGGTAGGTGGACAAGGAAGAGTTACAGTAACTCCCGTATTTCTGGCTTGGAACACTGGGGTTCTTTTGTAAGATGTCTTACCCATTTTACTCATCTTGCAAGTTTCAACTTAAATTCTGCCTCCTTTATGAAATCTTCCTCACATGTCTTCCTGAACTAATTTCTGTCTCCTCGGAATGCCTATAGAGCTCTCTGCTCATTTAGCACTTATTTTTATATTGTACTGTAAAGTTTTTTCCAACTGTGTATGTGTTTGCTGGCCATTTATATTGTAAAGACTAGGCTCTCTATATACGTATTAAAAATTATTTTACTCTTTTGTGTTCTTTTACAACATATACCTTAGAGCATATATCTGATAATTATTTGACAAGTATTTGTTGAATCATTGGATAAGAAATTAAGAGAATTTCACAGTGATATTATATTATGTAAGTTGAGATTACTTAATAGAATTCTGCTAAGTTCTTTGTGCTGTTTGGGGGTAGTCGCTATGCATTTTAATGTACTTAAATTTTTAAAAAAGTCACTCTGAATTGACCAAAAAAAAAAAAAAAATCTAATATTCAGGTCGGTCATGTATTTGATTATGTTTTTCTGGAAACCCGGCTCCTTTGTCGTGGAGTTGCCTTGCTTTTGTGAGGACACTTTCTGGTTCCCCGCTCGCGTCCTCCAGGATTACTGCTGGTGTTAGAAGCGTGGGGCGCCGTGCAGTGCTCTTCCGGGACGGGACTTCCTTCCAAGCTCCCTTCCTTTAATAGTGACTCCCTGAGACCGGCCGCAAGTGGGGCTCTTCCAGAGTGAAAGGTGGTGGGTGACCTTGTGGTTTAAAGGACATCGTCAATGAGTCATAGATGGTCCAGCTTAGAATAAGTACCAGAAAAACTGCACTGTCAGGCATGATTCTCCTTTTTTGTTTTAATGTTCTGAGCGTACCTGATGGACTCATGGTAGAACGATTGAGAAGTAGCATATCAGGGGATTCTTGTTGGAAGCATTACTTTGGATGTCATACGAGAGTCTGTGCTAAATTGAAATTGACAGGGTGTGTGAGGATTCATTTTGCGAATTTCTCACCAAATGCTAGTTTATTTTACTGGTATGCTTTGAAGTCCTAGTAGCTTGTCTAGCAGTCAGTAACCTGGTGAGTGTTTCTTAGGTGCAGTCGCGGTGAGTCCGGCTGTCGCGGCAACCCCCGTTTCGACCACAGCCTTCGGTCTCCCAGCTTTCTGTCTCATTCCCAGTAAATCTGCACCATTGACTTTTAGAGAGTGGAAGGGAGGGAGGGAAAGAGAGACAGACAGACAGAAACATCGATGTGAGAGAGGCACATCGACTGGCTGCCCCCCCCTACACACACCCTGACCAGGGCCGGGTATTGAACCTGCAACCCAGGTATGTGCCCTTGACCGGGAATCGAACTAACCCGTGACCCTTCAGTGCACTGACCAGGGCAGCTTTTGAATGCTTTTGATGGTCATTCGATTTGTCTCTTTTTATTGACAGCTAGTATTCCTTTTGTTAATATACCACAGGTTGTTCAACCATTCTGTTGTTGATGGACATGTAGCAGTTTCCAGATTTTGATTGTTATGAACAAAGCTGCCAGGAGCATTCAAGTGCAACTCTGTGTGAACATGTACTTTTATTTCTCTTGGGTGAATTCCTAGGAGTAAGTTGCTGGATTGTAGGGTAGTTACACTGTGTTTAGTTTGATAAGAAATGGACAGATACATTTCCAAAGTGGATATGCCATTTTACGCTGTACCTACAATGTGTGAGACTTCTGGTTGTATCACACCCTTGTCATTGAAGTGGTTGTGGAGTGGTATTTCATTGTGGTTTTAATTTGCATTTGCCTAATGACTAAATGATATCCATCACTTTTTCCATGTGCTTGGTGGCCATTCGCCTGTCTGTTTTTGTGAAGTGCCCAGTGAAAGTTGTTTTTTGGTTGAGTTTTTGGCTTTTTATTATTGTGTGATAAGAAATTGTTTACACAGTCCAAATATAAGTCCTTTGCCAATCATATGTTCTGTGAAAATATTCTTTTACTCTCTGACTTACTCATTTTTTAAAATTGCATCTTTTGATGAACAAATTTTAATTTCAGTGATGTCTAATATATCAAGTTTTCTTTTATAGTTATTGCATTCTCTGTCCTGTCTATGAAACCTTTGCCTACTCTGAAGTAGCAAAGGTGTTCTATGTTTTCTTATGGAAGTTTTATCATTTTAGCTTTTATTTTTATGCCTGTGATCCATCTCAAGCTAATTTTTGTGTGTGGTGGTAGGGGTTCAGGCCATTATTTTTCCATGTGGCTATCCAGTTGTTCCAGCACCATTTCCGTGTTTTTTTTTTTGGAGAGAGAGGAAAGGAGAAGAGGCAGCGCAACATCGCACACCCCTACTCAGGAATCGAGCCCGCAGCCTGGGCGTGTGCCCTTGACCGGAAATTGAACCGGCCACCTGGTGCACTGGATGCCACCCAACCAGCCGAGCCACGCTGGCCAGGCCCCAGGACCGTTTCTTGGAAAGACTTTCCTTGGCACCTTTCCAAAAACCAAACGACAGTATGAGTCACTTGTGTAGTGGGTCTGTTTCTCAGCACTATTCTGTTGCATCGGTATTTTAGTCTGTCTTTATGCCAGATCACGCTGTCACGGTTTTTATGGTTTTATAAGAAGTCACGAAGTCAAATACTGCAAGGTCTTCTACTTTTTCCTGAGATTGCTTTGGATAGTGTGTGTGCGTGTGTGTGTGTGTGCGCGTGCGTGTGTGTGTGTGTGCGCGCGTGTGTGTTTGTGTGTGCGTGTTTGTATTTGCATGTTTATTTTTGCATCTCCAAATATATTTTTCCAAGCAGCTTGTCAGTTTCTACTAAAACGAAACAAAATTGGTGAGAACACAGTTGTCTTCAATCTATAGATCAATTTAGGGGATGTTGACATTATTATAACTTTGAATTCTCCTGTCCAAAAATATTATTTATCTTTGTGTTTATATTTAAGTTTTTATTATTTATTTATTTATTTTTATCCTCACGCCAGGACACTCTTGCATTTATCTTCAGATAGAGCAGGAGGGAGAGAAGGGGGAAGAGAGAGAGAGAAACATCGATGTGAGAGAGACACATTGAGTGATTGCCACCCACACAACCCCAGCTGGGGCCGGGGACAAACTGCAACCAAGGTACGTGCCCTTAGCGGGAACCGAACCCGGGACTCTCTGGTCTGCGGGCCGACGCTCTAACCGCTGAGCCAAACCGGCCAGGGCTTAAGTTTTTAATTTACATTAGTAACACTTTATAATTTTCAGTTAATAGGTCTTACACATCTTTCTTTAAATTTCTAAAGAAATTTATTCTTAAGTATTTTATGTTCTTTGACACCAAGTAGAATCAGAGTTTAAAAAGTTTTACAATTGTATTTGTACTGTGTTCCATATAATGATTCTACTGAGCATTTTCTGTGGCAGATTTCCAAAAAAAATTTTTACAGTTGTTTTCTGCTAGTATGTAAGAATACAGTTTATTTTTGCCATTAACCTTGTACCTGCTGCTTTTCTAAATTCACATATTAATGTATTCGTTGTTTTATAGGTTCCCTCAGATTTTCTACATACAAAATCATGGCTTCTGTGAATATACACTTTTATTTCTTTCTTTCAAACTTAAGCCTTTTATTTCTTGTAAATATTATTGCACTGGCTAGGGTAGGACCTCCAGTACAATGTTGAATAGAAGTGCTAGAATATACATCCTTGGCTTGTTCCAGCTCTTAAGGGAAATTGTTTTGTATTTTGCCATTAAGTTAGATGATAGCTACAGGATTTTTGTAGATGCCCTTTATGAAATTGAGGAAATTCCCTTCTATTTCAAGTTTTCTGAGAGTTCTTAACACGAATGGGTGCTTAATTTTATAAAATGGTTTTTCTGCATCTATTAAAATTATCAAATGATTTTTTCTCTTTGATTCTGTTAATATGGTGAATTACATTAATTTATTTTCAAATGTTAAACTAAATTCTTCATTTTGGGGATAAACCCAGCTTGCACAAGATATTGGTTTTATATATTTCTGGATTTGTCTTGCTAATATAATATTTTTGAAGGATTTTTTGTATCTATGTTTATGGAGGCACGTTCTATATTTTTCTAGTTTAAAAAAATTTATATGGCCCTGGCTGGTTTGGCTCAGTGGTTAGAGCGTCGGCCTGCGGACCAGAAAGTCCTGGGTTCGGTTCCCGCTAAGGGCATGTGCCTCGGTTTGTCCCCGCCCTGGTTAGAGTCGTGTGGGTGGCGACCACTCGATGTGTCTCTCTCACATCGATGTTTCTCTCTCTCTTTCTTCCTCCCTCTCTCCCTCCCGCTGTATCTGAACATAAATGCAAAAAAAAAAAAATGTCCTTGGGTGAGGAAAAAGAAAATTTTATATAACTAGCTGAGGGGGTGATAATGTCTCTAAGATTATAGATTTTTCTCATTTTCCTTTTTTAAAAAAAAACAGTTAATACACCCTTAAATTCATTTAATTACTATAGAAATATTTTATAAACAGAATACCTGAACGTCTTTTTTGTATATATCGAACAGAAACAACACACACATGTCCACACTGTTGGGTTAGCTTGTATTTTACAGTAGAGGTAAGTGAAGCAGAAAATCTTAGCCTAAGACATGAATCTTTTGATTATTTTACCAGACTTCATATTTAATTCTGTTTAACTTGATACTGATAAAATCAGTGACTATTAGAGTTAGGATTCAATGCATTTTTTAAAGTTTTTATTCTTTTTTATTGAATTTATTGGGGTGACATTGTTTAATAAAATTATATAGATTTCAGGTGTACAATTCTATATATTGTTTACCACCCCAAGTCAAATCTTCTTCCATCACGATTTATCCTCCCATACCCTCTTTTTAAAAAATTTTTTTATGTTTCTATTGATTTTTTAGTGCTAGAGGAAGGGGGAGAGAGAGAGAGAAACATCGATATGATGGAGAAACATCAATCGGCTGCCTCCTGCACACCCCCTACTGGGGCTCGAACCTGCAACCCGGGCATGTGCCCTGAGCAGGAAACCAGCTGGGACCTCTCAGTCCATGGGATGGTGCTCAATCCACTGAGCCACACCGGCCAGGCGCCCCCTATACCTTCTTGTACCTCCCCCGACTTCCTTATCCTCTGGTAACCACCATTCTACTGGCTGAGTCTATGAGTTTTTTGTTTTTCTTATTCCCTTCACCTTTTACACCCAGCCTCACAACCCTCCCCACCGACAGCTGTCAGTGTATTCTCTATCTATGAGTCTCTTTCTATTTTGTTTGTTAGTTTATTTTGTTCATTAAATTTCACATATGAGTGAAATCAGGTACTTGTCTTTCTCTGACTGTCTTATTTCACTTAGCATAATGCTCTCCAGGTCCATCCATGCTCTTGTAAAGGGTAAGATTTCCTTTTTTATTACAGCTGAATACTATTCCATTGTGTAAATGTATCACAGTTTTGTTTTTTTCCTAATTGATCTGAAGAGAGAGAGAAACATTGATATGAAAGGGAAATATTGATCGGTTGTCTCTCGCATGCTCCTGACTGGGGGTTGAACCCGCAACCTGGGTATGTGCCCTGACTGAGAATCAAACCCGCCACCTTTTGGTGTATGGGATGACGCTGCAACCAACTGAGCCACACCAGCCAGGGTTGTACCACAGCCTTTTTATCCACATATCCACTGGTGGACACTTGGGCTGTCAATCTTGGCTATTGTAAATAATGCTGCAGTGAACACAGAGGTGCATATATTCTTTCAAATTAGTGTTTCGGGTTTTTTCAGATATATTCCCTGAAGTGGAATTGCTGGGTCAAACAGCAGTTCCATTTTTAATTTTTTTGAGCTAACTCCATACTGCTTTCCACAGTGGCTGCACCAGTCTGCATGCCCACCAACAGTACACGAGGGTTCTCTTTTCTCCACATCCTCACTAACACTTGTAATTTGTTGATTTATGGATGATAGCCATTCTGACAAGTGTGAGGTGATATCTCATTGTGAATTCTTTTTTTTTGTTAATCCTCACCCAAGGATATTTTTCCATTCATTTTTAGATAGGGTAGAAGGGAGGGAGGGAGAGAGAGAGAAACATCGATGTAAGAGAGAAACATCAATTAGTTGCCTCCTGCACGACCCCAGTTGGGGCTGGAGAGTGAACCTGTAACCTCGGTATGTGCCCTTGACTGGGAATCAAACCCGTGACATTTCATTGTGCGGGCCAGTGCTCTAACCACTGAGTACACTGGCCAGGGCTCTCATTGTGGTTTTAATTTGCATTTCTCTAATGACAAGTGACATTGAGCATCTCTTCATGTCTGTTGGCCATCAATATATCCTCTTTGGAGAAGTGTCTATTCAGGTCCTCTCCCCATTTTTAATTGGATTGTAATTTTGATGTTGAGTTTTATAAGTTTATAAATTTTGGATATTAATCCCTTATCAGATGTATCATTGGTGAATATTTTCTCCCATTCAGTGGGTTATCTTTTTATTTTTCTGATAGTTTTCTTTGCTGTGCAAATACTTTTTAATTTGATATAGTCCCATTTGTTTATTTTTTCTTTTATTTCCCTTGCCCAAGGAGCTGTATCAGAAGAAATACTGCTACAAGAAATGTTCAAGGTTTTACTGCCTGTGTTTTCTTCTAGATTTTTATGGTTTTGAGTCTTTAGTATATTTTGAGTTTATTCTTGGGTATGGTGTAAGAAGGTGGTCTTTCTTTTTTTTCTGCATGTATCTGTTCAATTTTTTCATACCATTCATTGAATAGATCCCATTGTATGTTTTTGCCTCCTTGTCAAATATTAATTGCATGGATTTATTAAATATTAAATACATAGGTTTATTTCTTGGCTCTCCATTCTTTTCCATTGATCTATATGTCCGTTTTTATGCTGGTACCGTGCTGTTTTGATTACTGTGGCCTTGTAGTATAGATTGATATCAGGTAGCGGTATTGCTCCAACTTTGTTCTTCTTTCTCAAGATTGCTGTTGTTGTTTGGGGTCTTTTGTGATTCCATAGAAATGTTTGGAATATTTGTTCTAGTTCTGTAAAATATGCCAGTGGTATCTTGATAGGAATTGCATTTGATCTATAGATTGCTTTGGGTAGTATGGACAGTTTAATGATGTTAATTCTTCCTATCCATGAACATGGGATATGTTTCTACTTATTTGTGTCTTCTTCAGTTTCTTACTTTGGTGTCTTGTAATTTTGAGTACATGTCTTTTACCTCATTGGTTAAATTTATTCCTGGGTAATTTTTTGTTGTTGTTGAAGCATTTGTGAATGAGATTGTTTCTTAGTTCCCCTTTCTGATATTTCATTATTGGTGTATAAAAATGCAACTGATTTCTGGATATTTATTTTGTATCCTGCTACTTTACTGAATTCATTTATCAGTTCTAGTAGTTTTCTGGTGGAACCTTTATAGTTCTGTGTATACAGTATCATGTCATCTGAAAATAATGAGTTTGACTTCTTCCTTTGCCTTTTCTTTCTTCTTGTCTGACTGCTGTGGCTAGCACTTCCAGTACTGTGTTGAATAAGAGTGGTGAAAGCAGACATCTCTGTCTTCTTCCTGATCTTAAGGGAAATTATTGTAGTTTTTGCCCATTGGGTATGATGTTGACTGTGGGTTTCTCATATATGGCCTTTATTACTTTGAGGTATGTTCCCTCTGTTTTCACTTTGCTGAGAGTTTTTATCACAAATGGGTGCTGAATTTTATCAAGTGCTTTTTCTGCATCTATTGATATATGATCAATTGTGGTTTTTTAAAAATAGTTTTTCTTTATTGATTTTTAAAGAGAGGAAGGGAGAGGGAGAGAGATAGAGACATCAATGACAGAGAACATTGATTGGCCGCCTCCTGCATGCCCCACACTGGGGATTGGGCCCACAACCTGGGCATGTGCCCTGACCGGGAATCGAACCGGCAGCCTCTTGGTGCATGGGTCGGTGCTCAACCACTGAGCCACACTGGCCAGGCACCACAGCTTTTTTTTATCCACTCATCCATCTACTGATGGGCACTTGGGCTGTTTTCCAGATCTTGGCTATTGTCAATAACACTGCTGTGAACATAGGGATCCATATCCTCTTTCTGATGGATGTTTCATGATTCTTGGAATATATACCCAGGAGTGGGATTGCTGGGTCAAAAAAATTGTTTTTTAGTAAACTATATTATTTTCCACAGTGGCTGCATTCTCACTAACAGTGCATTAGGTTTCTCTTTTCTCCACATCCTTGTTGTTTGTTGATTTATTGATAGTAGTTATTCTGACAGGTGTGAAGTGATACTTCATTGTAGTTTTAATTTGCATCTCTGTAAACATTAGTGATAGCATTTTCCATATGTCTATTGGCCATCTGTATGTCCCCTTTGGAGAAGTTTCTATTTATTTTATTTTATTTTATTTTTTGGTACGTGCCCCTAGCGGGAACCGAACCCAGGACTCTCTGGTCTGCAGGCCGATGCTCCAAATGCTGAGCCAAACTGGCCAGGGCTCTTTGCCCATATTTTAATTGGATTGTTTGTCTTCCTGGTGTTGAGTTGTATAAGTTCTTCATGTTATTTTGGAGATTAACCTCTTATCAAATGTATCATTGGTAAATATGTTCTCCCATATAGTGGGTTCCCTTTTTGTTTTGTTGATGATTTCTTTTGCAGTGCAGATACTTTTTAGTTTGATGTAGTCCAATTTTCCCACCATCATTTATTGAATAGACTGTTTTTACTCCATTGTATGCTCTTGCCTCCTTTGTCAAATATTAATTGACTATAAAGGTGTATGTTGATTTCTGGGTTCTCTGTTCTGTTCCATTGGTTTATGTGCTATTCTTGTGCCAGTACCAGGCTCTTTTGATCACAGTGGCTTTGTAGTATATTTTGATATCCAGTATTGTGATCCCTGCAACTTTATTCTTCTTTCTCAAGATTGCTAAGACTATTGAGGGTCTTTTTTGGTTCCATATAAATTTTTGGAATATATGTTCCAGATCTGTGAAATATGCCATTGGTATTTTAATAACAATTGCATTGAATATATAGATTGCTTTGGGTAGTGTAGACATTTTCTTTTTTTCTTTTTTTTTTTTTATCCTCACCTGAGGACATTTTTTCATTTTTTGTCCAGATAGAGTGGGAGGGAGAGAGAGGAAGAGAGAGAGAGAGAAACATCGACGTGAAAGGGACACATCGAGTGGCTGCCACCCGCACGACCAACCAGGGCCGGGGACAAACTGCAGCCGAAGTACATGCCCTTAGCGGGAACCGAACCCGGGTCTCTCTGGACCGCAGGCTGACGCTCTAACTGCTGAGCCAAACCGGCCAGGGCTAGACATTTTAATAATGTTAATTCTTCCAGTCCATGAACATGATATATACTTCGACCTGTTTATATCTTCCTCTATTTCATTTTTCAGTGTCTTCTAGTTTTCTGAGTACAGATCTTTTACCTTCTTGTTTATGTTTATTCCTATGTACCTTATTTTTGTTGTTGCAATAGTAAATGGAATTGTTTTCTTAATTTCTTTTTTTAAAATTTTTATTTTATTTATTTTTAAATATGTTTTTATTAATTTTTTAGAGAGAAAGGAAGGGAGAGAGAGATAGAAACATCGATGTGAGAGAAAATCATTGATTGGCTGCCTCCTGCATACCCCCCACTGGGGATCGAGCCCACAAGCCGGGCATGTGTCCTGACCGGGAATCAAACTGGGACCTCTCAGTCCATGGGATGATACTCAATTCTCTGAACCACACTGGCCGGGCTTAGTTTCTCTTTCTGGGAGTTTATTATTGGTTTATAAATATGCCATTGATTTCTGAATTTATTTATTAGGTCTAGTAGGTTTCTACTGGAGTCTTAAGGGTTTTTCTATGTACGATATGTCATCTGCGAATTATAACAGTTTTACTTTTTTACTTCTTCCTTTCTATTTGAATGACTTCTTTTTTTTTTAATCCTCACCCCAGGACATTTTTTTCCATTTATCTTCAGGTAGAGTAGGAAGGAGGGAGGGAGATAGAGAGAGAGAGAGAGAGAGAGAGAGAGAGAGAGAGAGAGAGAGAGATAAACATCATGAGAGAGAGAGACACATCGACTGGTTGCCTCCTTCATGACCTTGACCAGGATTGGAGACGAACTGCAACTGAGGTACGTGCCCTTGACTGGAATTGAACCCACGACTCATTGGTCTGCAGGCCAACACTCTAACCACTGAGCCAAGCCGGCCAGGGCTACTTCTTCTTCTTGTGTGATTACTGTGGCTAGTACTTCCAGTGCTATGTAGAATAAGAGTGGTGAAAGCAGACATCCCTGTCTTGTTTCTGATCTTAAGCAAAATGTGTTTTGTTTTTGCCCATTTAGTAAGATATTGGCTGTAGGTTTATCTATATGGCCTTTATTATGTTGAGGTATGATCCCTCTATTCCCACCTTACTGAGAGTTTTTGTCATAATTGGGTACTGGATTTTATCAAATGCTTTATCTGTACTTATTGATATGATCGTGATTTTTATCTTTCATTTTGTTTATGTGATGTGCCACATTTATTGACTTGCACATATTGTACTAGCCTTGCATCCCTGGGATAAGTCACACTTAGTCAAGATGTATGGTCTTTTTAATGTACTTCTTGATCTGGTTTGCTAATATTTTGTTGATAATTTTAGTATCTATGTTCATCAGGGATATTGGCCTATAATTTTCTTTCTTTGTAGTGTCTTTATCTGGTTTTGGAATTAGGATCATGCTGGCCTTGAAAAAAGAGTTTGGAAGTCTTCCCTCCTCTTGAATTTTTTGGAATAGTTTGAGGAGGATAGATATTGGTTCTTTGAATGTTTGGTAAAATTTGGCTGTGAAGCCATCTGGTCCATTTGGTCTTTTTGTTGGGAGTTTTTTCATTTCTGCTTCAATTTCATTAGTTGTTATCAGTTTATTTAGGTTAACTGATTCTTCCTGATTCAGTTTTGAAAATGGTATGTTTCTTGGAATTTGTCTGTTTCATCCACGTTGTCCAATTTTTTGGCATGTAGTTATTCATAGTATTTTCTTACAATCCTTTGTATTTCTGTGAGGTCAGTCATTACTTTGCCTCTTTCATTTCTGATTTTTATTTATTTGGGTCCTCTCTCTTGTTTCTTGGTGAATCTGACTAATGGTTCATCAATCTTGTTTATATTTTCAAAGACCGACTCTTGGTTTCATTGATCTTTTGTATTCTTTTTACACTCAGTGTCACTTATTTCTGCTCTAATCTTTATTATTTCCTTCCTTCTATTTATTCTCAGCTTTTGTTGTTCTTTTACTAGTTCTTAAAGGTGTAGGGTTAGATTGTTTGAGATTTTTTTTTGTTTCTTGAGGTAGGCTGGTAATGCTATGAACTTCCCTCTCAGGACTGCTTTTGCTGTGTCCCATAGATTTTGAGTTGTGTATTCATTTTCATTTTTAACCTGGTAATTTTTTATTTCTTGCTTAGTCAATTTAATCAATTCCAAGAAAGTTAGTATCCACAGAGAGGACATAATTCATAAAATTTATTTCCTTTAAAATCTCTGATAGACTGATATCATATGGCAAGTTCCAAATACTAATTTCCCCAATTCTCTCCCCGAAGTAATGAGCAATCTTCTTCACTAGAAATAGTCAAGCAGAGAACAGATAGTGATGGCAGAAATATAATAGATCCCTTGAAATATGTGTGAAAACATTTTGAATCTGCCAAACATTAAGCAAAGAGGTATTTAAGAACATGAGCTTTACTTCACTGTACTATTTTGTCTACCATAGTTCTTCTCCTAAGATTCAGTACTTGAGATTTTAGCCTTTTTTCTTCTTAATATGGATAACTAAAAGTACTTCCTGTCCATAATTTCAGCCAACTCTACTTCCTGACTCGTTTTTATGCTTCAAATATTAAAATATCAAATCATGTATGTCAGATCCTTGAAAATACTTGAAATTTTAAGGAGATATTGGAAATCCTTTGAGATATCAATGAACAAAATGACTAAGTTTATTTGTAGCTTCCTATGGGAAAATTTAATTCATGAAGTACAATTTTGGGAGATGTATGATCTCTTATCAGTTTAATTATTTACAAAGTTTGTTAACGTTTTTAATAGTAGGAATAAGTAAAAACTATTTTCATGGAAGTTGAGACGATATGATAATAATAGTTAACATATAGTGAAAGCTCACTATTTGCAAAGCACTGTTCTTAAGGACTTTTCATGTGTCTACTGGCCATCTGTATGTCCTCTTTGGAGAAGTGTCTATTCAGGTCCTTTGCCCATTTTTAATTGGATTGTTTGTATTTCTGGTGTTGAGTTGTATGAGTTCTTGGTATATTTTGGAAATTAACCCCTTATCAGATGTATCATTGGTGAATATATTCTCCCATATGGTAGGTTCCCTTTTTGTTTTGTTGATGATTTCTTTTGCAGTGTAGAAGCCTTTTAGTTTGATGTAGTCCCATTTGTTTATTTTTTCATTGTTTCCCTCACCCTAAGCAATGTATCAATGAAAATACTGCTACATAAGATGTCTGAGATTATTATTATTAATATTTTGTTAATCCTCACCCGAGGATATTTTTCCATTGATTTTTTAGACAGAGTAGAAGGGAGGGAGGGAGGGTGGGAGGAGAGAAAAATCGATATGAGAGAGACACATCAATTGGTTGCCTCTGCACGACCCCTACTAGGGCCAGGGCTGGTACAGTTTTTTTGATCTCCTGAGCTGGATACTCTCATTTGTGTGGGTTATTTGGGCTCTCCTGTTCTACTTGGGTCTTGATTGTTATTGGGTGGGATCTCCTCTCAGGCTGCTGGTTGTGAGATTCACCCCCGACTGTGTCATGGGAGCTGTTGTGTAGGTGCTTACAGAACAAAACTAGAAACGCAGCCTAAACATACAAAAGACCCCACAACAAGAAGAGAAGCAACCACAAAAGATGAGAGTCACCAAAGATAAAAGAGAACAGGGATAATAAAAGAAATGAAAAGAAAAAAAATACGAGAATGAGCTATGGTTGCTGTGGTTCCGTGGTTAAAGTGTCGGCATGTGCACTGAAGTGTCGTGGGTTTGATTCCCGGTCAAGGGCACGTACCTGGGTTGCAGGTTTGGTCCCTGGCCCCGGTTGGGACTTGTACAAGAGGCAACCAATCTATGTGTCTCTCTCATATTGATGTTTCTCCATCTCTCTCTCTCTCCCCACCCCCCACCCCCGCCTCCCTTCCTCCCTTCTACTTTATCTAAAAAAAATATGGAAAAAATATCCTCAGGTGAGGATTAAGGAAAACAAAAAGAGAACAAAAATAAAGAGGAGGAAAGGAATATGAAAGAGTGGCAGGGAAAGAAACAAAATAAGAATAAACAATAGGAGAAGGAGTACAGTATCAAAGAAAAGAGGGAAAAATTACGAAAAGGGGAAAAGAGGAGAAAGAAGGACCAAAAATAAGGAAAGGAAAAAAGTAGAGAAAGCAGGAGAAAGAAGAAAAATAGAGTAAGAAAAGGAAAGGGAAAAACTAGATATGAAAGAAAAAGGAGAGACAAAAATAACAAAGCAATGAAGAAGAAAATAAAGAATATCATGCAAAAAAAAAAAAAAAAAAGTCAAGTGGCATTCGTCTCAGCGTAGTTTATGCCCTACTGGGAAGCTCCCTTTGGATCCTGCTCTCCTGTTGACCGACGCTGCCTGTTTTGTCTGCTTTCTGGGACTCCTGGAAGGCACTTGGTGCTAGTCAGTCTCACAAGCTGTCAGCCTTTGGCGCTCAGCAGCCTGTTCAGAGTCCGAGTGACCCAGTTTGTGATGGTGGCCACAGGACTTGGCTCAGGAAGTTCCGTGCTGCGCTCTAAGGCCAGTTTGCTAGCTGCACAGGTCCTAGAGATGGGTCAGCAAACTTCCCCAGATCCCCTGGGCTTGCCTCCACCTGCCTTCGCCTTCCGGCCAGCTGTCAATCTTTTTTTTTTTTTTTAATATATGTTTTTATTGATTTTAGAGAGAGAGGAAGGGAGAGGGAGAGAGAGAAACATCAACATCGATCGGCTGCCTCCTGCACTCCTGCCCTCCTCCCTCTGGGGACCAAGCCTGCAACCTGGGCATGTACCCTGACAGGGAATCGATCCTCTGGGTCCATTGGTCGATTCTCAACCAATGAGCCACACTGCCTGGGCCAGCTGTCTGTCCTAATCACCGGAAGGTCTGTTTCTGAAAGAGTTTGGGGCAGGATCGGCAGTATAAACCTCTGGGTCTCCTGTGAGGGGAGCTGCTGTTCAGATTTCAGGGAAAATAGTGAGTGTTTTTGCCTGTCTCAGAACCACTCTGAGTGTGTCCCCGAGTATTTTTCTGTCCTCGGCAATCCAGTGTTGTCTGCTGGAAACCGGGAGTTCTGTCAGCTTTCCCCTGGGAGGGAAGCAGCAGCCAGGTTCCCCGACAGTGGTGCGGATGTCCCACCTCTGAGCCGGTCTTAGATGCTCCGAGATGGTTAAAACCTGGAGGCCTGGCCTCTGCTGCTGTGTCCTCTGCAGGGGTCGAAATGCACGGTGTGGCGAGGAAGCCACTGAGGGTGGGTGAGCTGAGTACCTAGGGTGGGCTGTTCTCCTTTTCCTGGGCTGTTCCTGCTGGAGGGGCCTGCACCTCTCAGGAACGATGGCCACCACAGTTTTGGGGGTGGGGTGGGGTATCACCGATGCAGGTCTCCCTGCCACCACTTTTCCGCGTACCTGCCCTACGCCTCCCACCCCAGCCTCTCCTCAGGCAACCCCAGTCGGCACCACTTTCCCTCCCCCAAAGCCTCCGGTTCATAGCTGCAAACGAAAATCTGTCTTCTGGGTTTAAAATTTTAAAAATCAAACAGCCCTGGCCGGTTTTGCTCAGTGGTTAGAGCGTCGGCCCGCAGACCAAAGAGTCCCGGGTTCGATTCTGGCTAAGGGCACGTACCTTGGTTGCAATTTGTCCCCCGCCCCGGTTGGGGTCATGCGGGTGGCAATGTGTCTCTCTCACATTGATGTTTCTCTCTCTCTCTCTCCCTTCCTCCCTCCCACTCTATCTGAAAATAAATGTAAAGATTGTTCCCTTGGGGTCCCCGAACTGCGCCCCCCCACACACACACAGACAAGAGATTCCCTTTTCACTCTCGGCCTGTGCCCCGTGGAAGCTGGGCCGGCCCCTTGCAACCTCACCCTTCCTGCCAGTCTCCAGGTGGTTTCTGCCCTTCCTGTTATAAGTCTCCTCCTCAGCTGGACCTCAGTTGGTAATTTCAGGTGAATGTTCCCCAAGTTAGTTTTATTTCCAGTCTGACCCTAGGAGAGGGTGCAAGAAAGGTCTGCCTACATCGCTGCCATCTTTCTACCCACCTCCCCATTTACTGTTTAATAGCGTGATATTTAGCTTCCATGTGTTTGCATGCCTTTTAGTTCTTTCATTGTAGTTGATTTCTAGTTTCGTGCCATTGTGGTTCAAGAAGATGGTTGGTTTGATTTCAGTGTTTTAGAATTTGCTAAGATTAGTTTTGTGTACTAACATGTAGTCTATCATTAAGAATTTTCTTTGTGCCCTTAAGAAGAATGTATATTTTGCTTCTTTGGGATAAAATGTTCCGAAAATATCAATTAAATCTGTCTAATCCAGTGTGTTGTTTAGGGTTGCTGTTTTCTTGTTGATATTTTGTCTGGAATATTTATTCAGTGATGATAGTGGGGTGTTCAAGTCCCTGACTATGACTGTATTGCTGCCCATCTCTCCATTAAAGTCCACCAAGATTTTAAAAAATATATTTAGGTGCTCCTATGTTGGGTACATATATGTTTACAGGGTTATGTCCTCTTGTTAGATTGATCTCTTTAGGATTATGTAGTGACCTTTGTCTCTTGTTATAGTTTTGAAGTCTTTTTTATCAGATATGGGTCATGTTTTCTTATCCATTCAGCTACCTTATGTTTTTTTATTTTTATTTTATTTTTTATTAAATAATTTTTTTCTTTATTGGTTTTAAAGAGAGAGAAAGGGAGAGGGAGAGTTAGAAACATCGATGAGAGAAAACATTGATTGGCTGCCTCCTGCATGCCCCCCTCACTGGGGATTTGGCCCACAACTGGGCATGTGCCCTGACCGGGAATCGAACCGGAGACCTCTTGGTGCATGGGTCTATGCTCAACCACTGAGCCACACCGGCTGGGCTACCTTATGTTTTTTTATTGGAGCATTTAATCCATTTGCATTTAATGTTATTATTTATAGGTACTTATTTATTGTCATTTTTCTTTATACCTGTGTTTCTCTCTTTCTGTTTCTTCTTTTTCTTAAGGCAGTCCTTTAAACATTTCTTGCAATGCTGGTTTGGAGGTATTGAACTCCTTTAGCCTTTTTTGTTTGTCTGGGATGCTCTTTATTTTACCTTTAATTTTAAATGATAACCTTGCCGGATAGGGTAGTCTTGGTTTTAGGTCCTTACTTTTCATTGCTTTGAATACTCCATGCCACTCCCTATTGGTCTGAAATTTATGTGTTGAAAATCAGCTTATAGTCTCATGGGAACTTCTTTGTAGGTAAGTAACTGCTTCTCTCTTGCTGCCTTTAAGGTTTTCTCTGTCTTTAACCTTTGCCATTTATTTTATTTATTTATTTTATCCTCACTCTAGGACATTTTTGCATTTATCTTCAGATAGAGCAGGAGGGAGAGAGAGAGGAAGAGAGAAACATTGATGTGAGAGAGAAACATCAATGTGAGAGAGACACATCGACTGGCTGCCACGCACACAACCCTAACCAGGCCTGGGGTATGTGCTCTTAGTGGGAACTGAACCCGGGTCTCTCTGGTCCGCAGGCCGACACTCTAACCGCTGAGCCAAACTGGCCAGGGCAACCTTTGCCATTTTAATTATAATGTGTCTTTGTGTGGGTCTCTGGGTTCATCCTGATTTGGACTCTCTGTGCTTCCTGAACTGTGTGACTTTTTTCTTCACCACGTTAGGGAAGTTTTCTGTCATTATTTCTTCAAACAGGTTTTCTATCCCTTGCTCACTTTCATCTCCTTCTGGTACCCCTATGATGTGGATATTGTTATGTTTCATGAGTTGTCCCAGAGTTCCCTGAAACTATCCACATTTTTAAAAATTCTTTTTTCTTTTTGTTTTTCTGATTGAGGGCTGTTTTTATCCTTTGCTTCATTCAGCCTACTTTTCATTTCTTTCTGTGTATTTTTTATGTCAGATATGGTATTCTTCATATCCCACTGGTTTTTATTCATTGTTTCTTTGTCCTTTGCATGCTGATGTAGTTCCCATTAAGTTCCTTGTAGTTCTCACTAAGTTCCTTGAGCATCCTTATAACCATTACTTTGAACACTTTGATAAATTGCTTGCCTTTTTTCTGGAGATTCCTCCTTTTCTTTCATTTAGGGGGTGTTTTTTGTCTCCCCATTTTAACTGTCTCTTTGTGTTTGTTTCTGTGTGCTACATAAAACTGCTATAACTCCCAGTCTTCATGGATTGGCCTTATGTAATAAATGACCTGTGGGACCCAGTGGTGCAGTCCCCATTATCTCCTGAGCTGGATGCTTTAGGAATGTCTTTTGTATGGGTTATTTGGTCCTTCCTGTTGTAATTGGGTCTTGATCGTTGTCCCGTTCATGGGTGTGTTTCCCTTCAGGCTGGCTGTGAGGCTCCATCCTGAATACGGTATGCGAACATGGTATGCGAGCTGTTTTACAGGTTCTGACAGAGCAAAACAAAACATAAACATACAAAAGAATCCAACAACAATAAAAACAATCACAAAAGAAAAAAGAATTGGGAAACAGAAAAGAGAACAAGAATAATGAAAGAAAACAGAAAGAAATATGAGAAGAAAAAAAGGGGAAGAAAAAAGAGTAGGAATATAAAGAAGGGAGAGAGAAGATAAGAATAAAGAATAGAAAAAGAAAATGATAAAAAGAGGAGAAGAAGAGAAATATTAAGAAAAGGAAAAAAGAGAAAGAAGATAAAATAAGAAAAGGAGAAAAAGAAAGAAAATGAGAAAGTATAGTGAGAAAATTAAAGAGAAAAAGAGATATGAAAGAAAAAAGAGAAAAATGTAATAAAAAATAAAGTAACGAAAAAGAACAAAGTGGAATTTAATTTGTCTTGGCAGAGGTCAGTGCCTGCTGGGATCTCCCTTTGGATCCTGCTTACATGTGGTCTGAGATTGACTGTTTTGTGTGCCATTTTTGGGTCTCCCAGGCGGTACTTTGGTGCTAGCCAATGTCAGAGGTTGTCCATGTTTGGCTCTTGACAACCTATTCAAAGTTTCAAATGATCCATTTTGTGTAACTTGCTGGGATTTTGACTGAGATTGCATTGAATCTATAAGTCAAGTTGGGAAGAAGTTACATCTTGACATTATTGAGTCTTTTGTTGTGGGGGGAGCATGCTAATCTTCTCTGTATCGTTCCAGTTTTAGTATATGTGCTGCCAAAGCGAGCACCATAATTGAGTCTTTCTATCC
Organism: Tadarida brasiliensis; assembly: GCA_030848825.1. Taxonomy (NCBI): domain Eukaryota; kingdom Metazoa; phylum Chordata; class Mammalia; order Chiroptera; family Molossidae; genus Tadarida; species Tadarida brasiliensis. The sequence goes on from CM061268.1 coordinate 89,476,882, forward strand.
ATTAACATGGAATATCTCTACATTTATTTAGTTCATCAGAGTTTTATAGTTTTCTTCCTACACATCTTGTACTTATTTTGTTAGATTTATACCTATATGTCATTTGGAGGGGTGCTAATGTAAAGGGTACTTTCTTATTAAACTTATAAAAGGTTACATTGGTTAATAAAATTGTATAATTTCAGGTGTACAACTTTTTATACGACACCTGTATAGTGGTCTGTTGCATGTTCACCACCCAGAGTCTAGTCTCCTTTTGTCACCATATATTTGATGCCGCTTACCCGTTTTACCTCCCCTCCCCGTCCTTATTTCCCTCTGATAACCACCATTCTCTTGTCTGCATCTATGAGTTTATTTTTGTTTGTTACTTTTTCTTTCATATTCCAGCTGTGAGTGAAATAATACAGTTTTTGTCTTACTTTTTTTTGTTTTGTTTTGTTTATTTTTGTTAATCCTTACTTGATATTTTTTCCATTGATTCTTTTTTTTTTCTCCTCCCCTCCCCGAAAGAGTGGAAGGGAGAAGGAGGGAGTGAAGGAGAGACAGAGAGAGAGAGAGAGAGAGAGAAACATTGATGTGAGAGAGAAATATTGATTGGTTGCTTCCCGCATGAGCTCCAGCTGGCATTGGGGATCAAACCTGCAACCCAGGTACATGCCCTTTACTGGGAATCAAACCCGCAACCCTTTGGTGTCCAGGCCAATGCTCTAACCACTTAGCCACACACACTAGGACCAGTTTTTGTTCTGACTTATATCACTTATAATAGTACCCAAGATCCATCCATGTTGTCACAAATGACAATATTTCACCTTTTTAAAGGCTAGTTAATTATATAAATATATATACATATATACTGCATCTTTTTTCCTGGTCTTTAAAAAATAACTTAATTTTTCAATTACAGTTGTCATGCAATGTTATGTTAGTTTCGGGTGTACGACCCACTGATCAGACATTTATATAACTTATGAAGTGATTAGCTTGGTAAAGTGTACTCATCTGACATCATACATAGTTATTATAATATTATTGACTATAGTCGCTCTGCTATACTTTACATCCCAATGACTATTTTGTAACTACCAATTTGTACTTTTTAATGCCTTCACCTTTTTCACCCATCCTCCCAACCTCCCTTCCATCTGGCAACATCAAAATGTTCTCTGTATCTATGAGTCTGTTTCCTATGGTATGCTTGTTTGTTTGTTTGTTTGTTTAATTAATTAATTATTTTTAATCCTCACCCGAGGACATTTTTTGTTCAGACAGAGTGGGAGGGAGAGAGAGGAAGAGAGAGAAAGAGAGAGAAACATCGACGTGAAAGGGACACATTGAGTGGCTGCCTCCTGCACGACCCAACCAGGGGCCGGGGACAGACTGCAACCGAGGTACGTGCCCTTAGCGGGAACTGAACCCGGGTCTCTCTGGACCGCAGGCTGACGCTCTAACCGCTGAGCCAAACCGGCCAGGGCTGTTTGTTTATTTTTAATTCCACATATAAGTGAAATTATCTGGCTTTTGTTTTTCTGTGTCTGACTCATTTCATTCAATACAATACCCTGTAGGTCCATTCATGTTGTTGCAAATGGCAAGATTCCATTTTTGTGTGTGTCTGAGTCATATTCTATTGTGTATGTGTGTGTGTATATATATGTGCATATATATATGTGTATACATATATACACACACACACACCACTTTTTCTTTGTCCATTCAGCTATTGGTAGACACTTAGGTTGCTTCACTATCTTGGCTATTGTAAATAATGCTGCAGTGAACATAGTGATGCATATGTCTCTTCGAATTAGTGTTTTGGGTTTCTTCAGACTCAGAAGTGGAATAGCTGGGTCCTTCTTTGTCTCTTGTTATAGTCTTTGTCTTAAAATCTATTTTGTCTGATATAAGTATTGCTACTCCAGCTTTTCTTTTGTTTCCATTTTCACGAAATACCGTTTTCCATTCCTTTACTTTCAGTCTTTGTCTTTCGATCTGATGTGGGTCTCTTATCGGCAACATATGTATGGGTGTTGTTTTCTTATCCATTCAGCCACCGTATGTCTTTTGATTGGAACATTTAATGCATATGCAGTTAAAGTAATTGTTGATAGACATGTATTTATTGCCATTTTATTATTCATATTCTTTATGATTCTTCTTCCTCCTTTTTTTTATCCTCACCCAAGGACATTTTTGCATTTATCTTCAGATAGAGTGGGAGGAAGAGAGAGAGAGAAACATCGATGTGAGCGAGACACATCGAGTGGTCATCACCCACACGACCCCAACCGGGGCTGGGGAAAAACTGCAACCGAGGTACATGCCCTTAGCAGGAACCAAACCCGGGTCTCTCTGGTCCGTGGGCCGATGCTCTAACCACTGAGCCAGGCCGACCAGGGCTTCCTCTTTCTCCTTCTCCTCTTTCTTCCTTTAATATTTCTTGTAATTCTGTTTTGATGGTTATGAACTTTTTAGCTTTTTCTTGTCTGGAAAGCCATTTATCTGCTCCTTGATTCTATTAGGGGGACCGGAAAGTAATGTCGTTTTTTTACATTAAATTCAAACAGATAAATTTTTAACAAGTTTTTATTTTTAATCAATGATGTAATCACCCTCATTATCAACAACCTTTTGCCATCTAGTGCAAATTTTCAATGCCGGATCGATAAAAATCAATTGGTTTTTGAGCAATCTGGAGATGGCATTTTGGACATCATCCAAATTTTCAAATTTTTTGACACTTAGAAAATGTTGTAGCGATTGGAATAAATGGAAATCCGATGGCGCAATATTGGGCGAGTATGGTGGGTGAGGCAATACATCCCACCCCAATTCATTAATTTTTTCCAGGGTTCATCTTGCGCAGTGCGGTCTTGCATTATCGTGTTGCAGAATAACACCTTTTCTGGTGACAATCGCTGGGCACTTTTCAATTAAAGATTGATTTACTCGATCCAATTGTTCACAGTAAAAGTCTGCATTCAGTTTGTCCAGGTTTCAGCATTTCAAAATGAACGACCCTGTGAATACTCCACCAGACACGCAAAAGTGCCTTTTTGGGGTGTAAACCTGGCTTAGCTGTACTTCGTGGCCATTCCTTCAGAGAGAGCCACTGCCTTTTGCATTTTGGATATCATAGAGGACCCCTTTTTCATCTCCAGTGATCAAGCAATCAAAAAACGCTTCTGTATTGTGCCGCTGAAGCAATAAGTTGCATGTGGTGGACCGGTTAGCTTTGTTTTCTTCGGACAGATTATGCGTTACCCAAACACCTGCTCTGCTTACTTTACCAATCTGCTGCAAATGTTCTTGGATGGTCGACCAAGGTTGGTTAAGAGTGTTTGACAGTTCCTCAATTGTCTGACACGGATTTGCTTCCACTGCCACCCTTAACATGGCATTACTTTAACAACATTACTTTCCGGTCCCCCTAATAAATGATAGCTTTGCTGGGTTGAGTAATCTTGGTTGTAGGTCCTTGCTATTCATCACATTGAATATTTCTTGCCGCTCCCTTCTGGCCTGATATGTTTGTGTTGAGAAGTCAGCTGACAATCTTATGGGAGCTCCCTTGTAGGCAATTGACTGCTTTTATCTTACTGCTTTTAAGATTCTCTTTGTCTTTAACCAATGGCATTTTAATTATGATGTGTTTTGGTGTGGGCCTCTTTGGGTTCATCTTGTTTGGTACTCTGTTTCCTTTGTTTAGGGAAGTTTTTGGTTATTATTTTTTTCAAATAGGTTTTCAGTTCCTTGCTTTATATGTTCTCTTTCTGGTATTGCCATGATGCAAATGTTTGTACACTTGATGTTGTCCTAGAGGCCCCTTAAACTATCTTCTTCTTTTTTTTTTTTTTTTGGATTAAAAAATTTTTTTTGCTGTTCTGATTGGGTGTTTTCTGCTATGTTGTCTTCCAAATTGCTGATTTGATCCTCTGCTTTATATAATCTACTGTTGATTCCCTCTAATGTATTCTTTTTTTTTTTTTTTTTATAATTTATTTTATTATTAATTTGTTTTTGTTACAGATGTTTTTCCTTTTTTCCCCCCATTGACACCCTCCCCCTACCCCTCTCCTCCTCCCCATTCCTGTTGTCCATGTCCATTGGTTATGCACCCATGCACATAGGCTCTGTGATTTATCTCTTTCCCCCACCTCCCCCCCTCCTCTGAGGCCCATCATCCCGTACTCCACCCTCCATGTCTCTGGGTCAATTTCGTTGTTCAGTTTGCTCAGTTCTCCTGTGTGTTGCCTGCTTCCTCCGTTGGTGGGGGGGTCGCCGGGCTCCCCCACTCTGCCTGGGCTCCCCCACGGTGGGGGCGTCTCCCGGCACCCCCGTTCCGCCTGGGTTCCCCCGCGGTGGGGGGGGGTCGCCCGGCACCCCCGCTCCGCCTGGGCTCCCCCGCAGTGGGGGCGTCTCCCGGCACCCCCGTTCCGCCTCTAATGTATTCTTCATTTTAGTTATTGTATTCTTCATTTCTGTCTAGTTCTTTTTAATGTTTTCTATCTCTGTTTTTATGTTTTCTGTGTCTTTGTTGAAGTTCTCACTCAAATCATTGAACATCCTTATAATTAGTGTTTTGAGATCTGCATCTGGTAGATTACTTGTTTGCATTTTGTTTAGTTCTTTTTCTGGAGTTTTGTCCTGTTCTTCATTTGGGACATGTTTCTTTTTCTCCTCATTTTGGCAGCTTCCCTGTGTTTGTTTCTATGTATTAGGTAGAGCTACTATGTCTCCTGGTCTTGGTAGAGTGGGCTTATGTAGTAGGTGTCCCGTGGGGCCCGATGGAGCAGTCTCCCTGGTCCCCTGAGTCGGGTGCTCCAGGTGTGTATGGGTTGTGTGTGCCCTCCTGTTGTAGTTGAGCCTTGATTGCTGTTGGTACATCAGTAGGAGAGATTGACCCGCAGGCTGATTGGCTGTTAGGACTCATCATGACTAGAGCAGAGAAGCTGTTGTGCAGAGGCTGACCCCATGGAGCAGGATTCGCTCTAGTACGTCTCTGGTGCCTGCTGAGTTTGCCCTTTTGGTGTGAGATTTGTGGGCGTGTTTGGGTTGTGCTCTGGTGTTGTCTGAAGTTGGCCACAGGTGTTTTGGTTCTGGGCCTCCTGGGAGGTGCAGGCCAAGGTCAACCACTGCCTGTGCTCTGCCTGGGGTTACCTGGTCTGAGCTACAAAGTGATGTGCAGATGGTTCCTGCTTGTGCTGGGCTTGGGGGTGCCTGGGAGAGGCTAAGCTGGGAACTGAGCCTGGCTGCCTTTAGTGTCTGGCTTGAGGATGTTTAACAAGCGTTACGGGGCACGCCAAGGCCAGATGTTGTTTATTTGGCTTTTGTGAACCTTTGAGATTTTAGGAAACTTTGCAGCATTAGCCAAGACAGGCTTTTGTATAGAAAAGCCACTGGAAACACCTCGAGTGGGCCTGCAAGTTGGCTGGAGTGGGGTCTCAGGAAATCATGATGGTGGGCAAAGAACATTAGCCAGGTTGAGGGAGACTCAGATAGGGCACCCACTTGCGTCTGTAGGGGGGGCTCAGCAAAGAAACAGGCCTCTGCCAGCTCTCTGTCTGGGAGAAGGCTGCCTCTCCAGCCCTCGCCTTGGAGCCACAGTTCAGGTCTCCCCTTGCGCTCCTTGAGCTGTTGCTGTATTGCTGGAGCTCGGTGAAGTTGGTCGGCGTGTAAGTCTATGTGCAGTTCCTCTGAGGGAGACACTGCGGACTCCAGCAGCCCTCATCTTACCTTGCCACAATCTCTGCTGCTTTTCACAGCCAGAAGGTAGGGGCACTTCTCTTCCCTGCACTGGAACCCGGGGTTGGGGAGCCTGGTGTGGGTCTGGGACCCCTCGCTCCCCGGGAAACCACTGCAGCCAAGCTATCCCTCCTGATTTTTATCCACTACACATGAGTATAGGACTAGCCCATTTCTCATCTCCGCCCCTCCTTCCAGTCTGGACGTGGCTTCTTCCTTGTACCCTTAGTTACAGGCGTTCTATTCACCTAGACTGTAGTGGCCATGGCGGGGGAGGGAGGGGGGGGCGTGTTTCCCTACTGCACCATCTTGACTTAAAGTTTTTAGGGTTTTTTTTTATAGTTGCAGTTTCTCTGCTGAGAACTCTTATTTGTTTAGTCCTTGTAAACATGTTTTCTTTTATGTCCTTTTGCATAGTTAAAATAGATCCTTTGCAATCCTTACCTGCTTGTTCTAACGTCTCGGTCACCTTGGTGTCTGTCCTTTTCCGTTGGTTGCCTTTTTTCTTGACCAGGAGTTCGAATCAGGAGCATTGTGCTAAATAAGAAACCAACGTAAAAGCTACACACAGTGTGATAATATTCAAATGAATTTCTGGAAAAGACAAAACCATAGCGAGAGAAAGTAGACCAGTGGTCCAGTGGCTTAGTGCAGAGGGACGGGTTGACCGCCACGTGTAGGTCTTCAGGCTTTGGAGACCAGTCTCGTCACAGCTGTTCAGCTCTGCTGGAGCATGAAAACAGCAGCAGAAAATATGTGAACAAAATGAGTGTGCTGTGTTCCCGAAATACTTTATTTACAAAAATAGGTGGCAGCCTGAATCTGACCCACAGGCTGTAATTTGCCAACCCCCTCCTTGCCTGTGGATCACGTTTTCTGTTTCTTGTGTTGGTAACTGAGGACTACATCCTGAATATTGTGAATACTACATTGGATTCTGTTGTATTTTTTAAAGTCTTGGTTTAAAAACCAGTTGTGTTAGCAGTCTGTTTCCTTGGCTGGGCATAGATGCCATGTTCCTGTCCAGTGGGAAGCAGCTGTGGTCTCTGCTCCGTGCGGTGATCTGTTGCTGGCTTCCTTAGGATCTGTTCTGAGCACGCACAGGTTCAGGGTCATCTAGGGGTTTGGGCAGGTTGTACACAGGGTTTAGGGCTCACCGTAAGTGGTTTTTTTTTCATTTTGGGGATTTCTTTCTCATATTCTAGTTCCCAATTTTATGGTAGCTCCCAACTTTTTTTTTTTTTTTTTTTTGCGGTGTTTGGGGGGGGGCGGATTTGGGCTGGTAACCCTGCAGGGTTTCTATCTCAGGTTTAGCCATCAACAGAGAGCTGTCTGGGGTTTGCCCTTAGATAACCATTAAAAAACAAAACAGTAGCCCTGGCTGGTTTGGCTCAGCGGTTAGAGCATCGGCCCACAGACCGAATTGCAGGTTCGATTCCGGTCAAGTGCACGCACCTCAGTTGCGGTTAGTCCCCAGCCCTGGGCGGGTCATGTGGCAGGCAACCAGTCGATGTGTCTCTCTCACATTGATGTTTCTCTCTCCCTCCCTCCCTCCCACTCTATCTGAAAATCAATGGAAAAATATCCTCAGGTGAGGATTAAAAACAAAACAAAAAAGCTGGAAACTACAGTGATAGTCACTTCTCCCATTTATGCCTGGTTCTTGTTTGCTCTGTAGTGCCTTCAAATAGGTGCTTAATTTACATTTTGTTTAGAATTTATAGTTTTGATCTGCAGGGTGCTGGTCTGTGAGGAGCAACGCTGCCCTTATTGGAAGTGGACCTCCCCAGATTTAATTTTTAGGGGGTTGACTCTGGCTATATCAAGTTAGACGGGCTAAAGTGCAGATAAATTGGTGTCAGGAAGACACAGAGTTCCAGCAAGATAAAATGAGGGCCTAATCTACGTGGCAAAGGAACCAAAAGGAGGGATATCCTGCGGTAGTGTTGATGTGTGATTGTAGAGGAAGGGGGGAGTAGTGACAGTGAGATCTGGGGTGGCAGGCATGGTGACTGCTGGAAGTGGAGCAGGTGAGGGCTGTGGCTTTGAGGGTGGAGGTTATAAATTCTTCTATTTTAGAATAAAGAGGAAGGGAGGGAGGGAGGGGGAGAGAGAGAGAGAGAGAGACATTGATCAGTTGCCTTCCATCTGTGCCCCTAACAGTATCAAACCCGCAACCTGAGTACGTGCCCTGACGGGGAATCGAACCAGCAACCTTTTGGTGCATGGGATGATGCTCCAAGCAACTGAGCCACACCTGCCGGGGCAAATTTTTTTTTTAACTCACTTTTATGGAGATACACATTGTATATATGATCAAATTCACCCATTTTAAATGAGTTTTGACATATACAGTCATGTAACTAGCACCCCAATCATGGTATAAAATACTTCCACTATCCCAGAAGTTCTTTCATGACTCTTTGGAGTCCCCTGCCTACCCCACCTCAGCCGCTGGCACACACTGACCTGCTTTCTCTCACCGTAGCTTTGCCTTTCTAGCACTTCACGTAAACAGAATCATACAATATATAGTCTTTTGTGTCTGTGTGTTAGGGTAAAACTTTTTGATTCATCCCTGTTGTTGCGTGCATATATCAGTAATTTATTCTTCTTTATTGCTGAGTAGTAGTTTATTATAAAATTATACCAATTAGTTTGTGTACTCACTGTTTGATGGACGTTGGTGTTGTTTCCATTTTTTGTCTATTATAAAGGTGCTCTGAATATTCAAGTACAAGTATGTATGTGGACGTGTGTTCTTTGCTCTTGGGTGAATACACGCTTAGGAGTGGGAATGCTGGGCTGCATTTGCTGTACTGTTTTGCATTCCCACCAGCGATGTGTAAGTGTTGCAGTTACTCCATGTCATCACCAGTACCTGGTATTATCGGTCTTTCTAGTGCTAGCTATTTTAATAAGTATTTAGTGATATCTCATTGTGATTTTAATTTGAATTCCCTAATGACTATTGATGTAGAGCATCTTTTCATGTCCTTGTCTGCCATTTGTCATTTAAAATGAAGGATCTATTTACCCATGTGAAAAAAGCATGTTGTTTTCTTGAGTATTTTATTACTTAATAATCCTTTTATAAAATAGGTGTTTTGCAGATATTTTCTCCCAGTCTGTGACTTGCCTTTGCATTTTATACCACTGTCTTTTGAAATGCAGAAGTTAAAATTTTGATAAAGTTCTGTTTATCTTTTTTTTATTTTTATTTTTATTTATTGATTTTAGAGAGAGAGGAATGGAGAGGGAGATAGAAACATCAGTGAGAGAGAACATCGATTGGCCGCTTCCTGCATGCCCCCCATTGGGGATTGGGCCCACCACCTGGGCATGTGCCCTGATCGGGAATTGAACCGGTGACCTCTTGGTGCATGGGTCGATGCTCAACCACTGAGCCACACTGGCCGGGCTGTTTACCTTTTTTTCTTTCATGGTTCACGCAGTCTGTGTCCCAAGAAATCTTTGCCTAACCCAAAGCAAACATCAGTTTAGTTAGAAGAATAACATTGTTTACATTTTTGTAAGTGCCTTTAATGGAAAAAGCTTAATTCATCTGTCTACTTTTGCCATTTAATCTATTGCAGTATGTTGTTTTGGTTAAATTACATGAAGAGAATCTGGTGATAAACACAAATCTGTAGTTAGAAAAGTGAAGAGTATTCTAATAGCCTTTTGGATATATTCTTCTTTGATAGTGCCCCAAAACTTGAGAGGTGATAGTTTCTTAAAGTCTAGTTTCATCGTGTGATCTGAAACCACATCAGTGAACTTTTGTACTGTCACATGAAAACCCATTGGCTTGCCTCGTACTTTGAATGGATCTTTTAAGTATGTTGTGCAGGGGAAGAAAAACTTTTACGTCTGCTCTGTTAGCTTCAACATCTGAGGCCTGTGAATTAAACTGACAAAAGGCAGAATAATAGGAAAACACCACACAGAGTTTACATGTGCATCGTGATGCTGTGGGAGAACTCAGTAATGAGTAACTCCGAGGGGTGGTTAGAATCTGGGGCTCGTGTACCATCTTATCGGGCAAGGGGAGAGGCGAGAACGGCGCTGGGGGCTAGCACATGACTTCTTAGGGAGAGAGGGCACCTGTGGGACTTCTGGAAAGATAGATGGTTTTCAGGAGAACGAACCGATAAAAAGTTTGGGGCAGTTTTTGTCTGTACAGGTATGAGTGGCTTTTCTGTCTCTTTTGGGACCCTAAAAGTCCCTTGGAGAAGGGGTTTAGGGTAGTTTTCATTTGTATTCTCTCTCCTCAGAGGAGACCTTCCCTAAGAGGAATTTTTAATAGCCTTATTTCCCAGAAGGTGCTGCTTTTAGTCAGACAGAGGAAGCTCACAGAGACTTTTTTTCTGCATCTGTTGAACCTTAAATGTCTTCAGCTTATGATAATCTTTCTACCAATTCTGGGTTACAAGTGGGTCCCAGTGTCGATTTGGTGACACAGTGCATTGATAATTTGGAAAACATTGGTTCAGAGTTACTCAGATCTTCCAAGTGTTGACACATTTTATTTTATAATATTTAAAGAATTACATTAGTTTATACTGCAGCAGTGATTTTCAACCTTTTTCATCTCACGGCACACATAGCTAATTACTAAAATTCTGCGACACACCAAAAAGAATATTTTTTGCTGATCTGACAAAAAAAATAAGTATAATTTTGATTCATTAACTGGACAGCTATTGTTGTAAGTTGGCTGTTGTCATTTTTCAATTTCACAATCTAAGGGAAAAGAGGTCAGTGCCCCTGACTAAATAGTCAGGTATCGCATGTTTGAAAAATTCTTGTGGCACACCGGTTGAAAATCGCTGGTTTATATCACTATTGATCTCATCAGAGTAGCCTTTATAAGTAGTGGGAAGCCTTCAAGCTTCCAGTGGCTGGTACAGATTTTCAAACTTCTAAGTTTTGCTTGAAAGCATGAATTTTATTGTTCACCATACTGTCAGTTGTTTTCTTGGAAATAACAAGAGTTCTTTATTTATTTTCAAGAATATGTCTGCCCCGTTCTCAAGTTCAAATACCTACAGTCTGTCTATCAGTTGCTCTTTAGTGTGAAATGGTATCTCCAGGAAGAAGGTTACTTCAGCTCCACCTCAGATGGTCTCACAAGTGTTTTCCTTGAGATAACCATTGTACTTGGCAGGTAGCATTTAATAAAATCAGAATATTAAAAAGATTTTTATTTAAGGGTTGAAATTTGTTTTTTGTTGTTGTTGTTAATCCTCACCTGAGGATGTTATTCCGTTGATTTTTTTTTTTTTATCCTCACCCGAGGACATTTTTGCATCTATCTTCAGACAGAACAGGAGGGAGAGAGGGAGGAAGGGAGAGAGAGAAACATTGATGTGAGAAAGACACATCGACTGGTTGCCACCCACATGACCCCAACCGGGCCGGGGACAAACTGCAACCGAGTCGCGTGCCCTTAGCGGGAACCGAACCTGGGACTCTGGTCCGCGGGCCGACGTTCTAACCGCTGAGCCAAACCAGCCAGGGTGATTTTTTTTTTAGAGAGAGTGGAAGGGCCCTGGCCGGTTTGGCTCAGCAGTTAGAGTGTCGGCCTGCGGTCCAGAGAGACCTGCGTTCAGTTCCCGCTAAGGGCATGTACTTTGGTTGCAGTTTGTCTCTGGCCCTGGTTGGTCGTGCGGGTGGCAGCCACTCGATGTGTCACCTTCGCATCGATGTTTCTCTCTCTCTCTCTTCCTCTCTCTCCTTCCCACTCTATCTGACCAAAAAATGAAAAAGTGTCCTTGGGTGAGGATAAAAAATAAAAAATAAAAAAAAGAGAGAGTGGAAGGGAGGGAGCGAGACACAGAGAAATGTCATTGTGAGAGAGACACATCAATTGATGGCCTTCCACACGACCCTGACGGGGGCTGGAGTCCTGTAACCCAGGTACAGGCCCTTTGGTCCACGGGCTGACGTTCTAACCGCTGAGCCAAACCAGCCAGGCCTAAGGGTTGAGATTTAATAAAAAATTTTTAATGTCCCCCCCTCCCACGGCAAGTATGTGTCAGTGAAGAATACAGTGGTTAGTGATATAATTTGATGCCGTCGCCTTGATTTTGTATGGCCAATATTTTTATCCACTCTAGTTGTTACACTGTAAGTGCACTGTAAGAATCAACACAGTGGTTCTAGGGTAAATCATGAGATTCAAAAAGTTATTCAGGTTGGAGCATCAACTTGGATGCTCATCACTTGTGTTTGTTGCCAAGAATGCACACACATTGCCCGGCCGGTGTGGCTCCGTGGTGGAGCGTCGAGCCATGCACCAAGAGGTCGCAGGTTTGATTCCCGGTCAGGGCACATGCCCAGGTTGTGGGCCTGATCTCCAGTGGAGGGCATGCAGGAGGCGGCCAGTCGATGTTCTCTCATCGATGTTTCTATCTCTCTCTCCCGCTCCCCTTCTCTCTCGCTAAAAATCAATAAAAAGGAAAAAGAAAAAATAAATAGAATTAAAAAAATAAAAAAAGGATGCACACACAGTGTAATCTTTGGTGATTAGTTGGCCCCAGCACTAGATGAAGATAAACAAAATAGCAAGTCCAGCCAGATCCATAGATTTGTTTATTTGTAAAGCAAAATTACAAACTCCACAGATGAAATCGTAGCTAAGTTCTTCAAATTTGCAGCAAACTCTTTTTTTTTTTTTTTTAATCCTCACCTGAGGACATTTTTGCATTTATCTTCAGATAGAGCGGGAGGGAGAGATGGAGGAAAAGAGAGAGAGAAACATCAGTGTGAGAGAGACACATCGAGTGGTTGCCACCCACACGACCCCAACCGGGGCCAGGACAAACCACAACCAAGGCCTTAGCAGGAACCGAACCCGGGTCTCCATGGTCCGTGGGCCGATGCTCTAACCTCTGAGCCAGACTGGCCAGGGCTGCAGCAAACTCTCTAACTTACGAATTGCTGTACCACTGAGAAGTGGCGCTGCCGTGAGCAACATTACTGACGTTACTGACGTACGGACGTTTCTGCCAGCAGGCCTGGCGCAGGCCCGCGGTGCGAGGTTGTGCTCTCCAGGGACCGCGGTGCCGCCGCTCAGACGCTTCTGTGCCTTGTTGGCATCTAGTTTGAAAGGCTTTAACGATTTTTAACATTTTAAAGAAGGCGTCACATCTGCGGTTAACATATTCCATTCCTTTGAATTCTGAATGATTGGCCTCAAGGTGTCATGGTGAACGAGTGGCACGATGTAATTAGAAAAGGTTCTGTTGCTTAAGGTGCAGGAAGGTAAGTTGGTAACATCCATAAAGTCGAGAGAAAGAAGGCTTTGGCATATTTTGGTTTCTTATTTATAATTTTGTCCAGTTTCTTTGGCGTAGACTCTTTTTTCCGTGAGTCAGCTAACCCTAGGCCAGTTGCATTCTTTTCAGAATTTTAGATGGGTACATTGCAAGCTGTGGGTTGAGAAAATGAATTTTCTAATCTTCCTTTTTTGAGTCGGTGATTCATTTTTAAATATAAGAGAAAAATGACAAATATTTTATTATAGAAAAATATTAAAATAAAACAATACACATTAGATATAACTTAAAAATTGAGTAATGTTTTCAAAAAAAATTTTAGATATCACTTACTGCAAAGCAAAGTAATAAAACGTACTTGTTTCGCCTGGCCGGTGTGGCTCAGTGGATTGAGCATCGCCCCATGGACTGGGAAGTCCCGGTTCGATTCCCAGTCAGGGCACATGCCTGGGTTGTGGGCTCGATCCCCAGTAGGGGGCGTGCAGGAGGCGGCCGATTGATGTTTCTCACATTGATGTTTCTATATCTCTCTCCCTTCCTCTCTCTCTAAAAAATCAATAAAAACATTTTTTTTAAAGTACTTGTTTCTACCAAGATGCATGAAGCACTTTGAAATTTTACAGTAATGATTTATTGGACAATAATGAGATAGAGATTATAGCAAGTATTACTGAAGATTGCTAGGAGGAGCACAACAGAAAAATTGAGGAAGAAAAAGATTGAGAGATTAAATTATACCCTAAACCTACCTTAGAAAATGCTAGAAAACATAACACAGAAACATATATTCTATGAGCCATCAAAGTGATATTATCACCTGGCTGGTGTGGCTCAGTGGTTGAGCATCGACCCATGCACCAAGAGGTCGCCGGTTCGATTCCCGGTCAGGGCATGTGGGCCCGATCCCCAGTGGGGGGCATGCAGGAGGTGGTCAGTCGATGTTCTCTGTCATTGATGTTTCTATCTCTCTCTCCCTCTCCCTTCCTCTCTCTACCTAAAATCAATAAAGAAAAAAAAATTTTTTTTAAGTAATATTATCCCTTGTCATGTGGTCTCAGGAAAACTCCATTGTAGACTCATGAAAGAATGAGAGTGAAAAAGGCAAATAATTTTCGTGTTATTATGAAAGGAGTATTTGCTTCATAGAGCAGGCCCTCAAAGGGTGTTAGGGACCATGAACTATGTTCTGCAAACCGCTTTTCCAGATGACTTCTTTCATACCTAGGGTTTCTACTGCTATCTCTGTGCTAGTGTCACTGTCATTTGTGTCCCTAGCCCAGACTACACCACCACGTGCGGGGCTTGTGTCCAGTGCCCGCTTCCTTAGCTGGTGCTGTCTTACTCTTCGGCATTTGCACGTGCTATTTGTTCTGCCCCAAATATTCTTGTTTCTTTTGTTAACCCAGAAAACTACTAGATTGTGAGCTTATTGGGGGCAGGGACTGGGCATCTTATATACCCAGATTTTAGCATAATGCCTGTCACTAGGCTGCTCAGTAAATGTTAAATTAACTCAAAGAATTCTAGCCTCATAACAATAAATTTGCAGTTCATCCCAGGGTAAATTTTTTTTCTGCTTTATATCTGATCTTACTCATTCTGTGTTGGTTTGTATTAGCTTCAGTTTCAGAGAAAGGGATTTCGTAAACTACCCCACATTCAGGACAGCCAACCCCTATATATTAACTCACCCAACAGTTTGTGTTTGTTTCCTTTTGCCTTGCCTAGGGAGTAATGTATTCTGAAAGGAAGGTATTTTGGGCTAGGACTCACTGACTTAATTTTTAGCTCTCTCTCTGACTGTTGAGGATATCACAAGACACTTAGCATCTGCTTCTCTCTTAAAATCATCTGATTTCCACGCCACTAGTGGCGGAACCAATGTGTACTGCATATGTTTGCATTTATCTGAAGGAAGATGTTCTAACGTCCACATAGCTAGCATTTATTAAGTCCTTAACTGTATGCCCGACACTTCTCTAAGTGTATTAGAATACATACTCATTTAATCAGATAGTTCTATGAGAGGTAGATTCTTTTATTATTCCCATTTTACTCTAACAAAATAAGGCACAACAAGTAATAGGGTCTGAATTTTAACTCAGAGCTTGCTTTGGCTCCAGAGGCCGTGGATACTGGAAGGAAGTAGCTTCCTCTCGAATCTAAATGTATTACTTTTATCATTAACCTGTGTTAGTACATATGCACAGATGCTCATTATAGAATTATTTATAATTGTGAAATTGAAAATAACTTCAAAGAATACCTAAATAAATAATGGTATATATGTATAATAGATAGTTATTTAAAAATCACATTTTTGAAAATACATGAGGCTGAAAGAGTAAGATAAAAATCACAATCTTTGAGAAACGTAATGAATTTGTATATTATATGTAAAAGACTGGGAAGAAGTATAATAAGGGTTCTTTGTTAGTAGTGTAATTGTGAGAAATTGAGTTAAAAATACTTTTAAACTAACATGTTTTGGATACCCCCCATGTTCTAGGCACAGTATTAAATTCTTTACTGTGTTTTCTCAGGGGACTCTCCCATGAATCCCGTGGTGTAGGTCCTGCTCACTTTTCAGATGGGGAAACTGAGGCCTGGAAAGGTGAACTTATCTAGGGTTATACAAGCAATAAATAGAAGAGTAGGAACCTCTTGTTATATTCTTTATGTATTGTATTTGCAAACTTTTTATAATTTGTATTATTTACCTGATCAAAAACAAAATTAGTTTTTAAATCATGCAGACATGGGGACCTACAACAAGTCAGTCTTGTGCAATCTGTTAGGATTTGTTCATTTGAACTATTGGTACCCTGAACTAGCTGTGCAAAGTAGCAGAAGCATGGGGCTTGAGAAACTAGACCAAGCATGCAAAAAGCTGCAGTAGACTCAGTGCACTGTTTCCATTTTACCGCGGATTTTTATTTTTATTTGTTGGCCAGCTACTGTAGGGAACTTACTCTTTTTCTAGCATGGGTTGCAGGTAGTCCCCTTTGGTGAAATGAAATCTGATCGATGTGTTGCAGGCTAGTTAACATACAAGGCTGAGCTTTCTTATGATTGTTTAAGGTGTTTGCTAGCGGTTGTGGTGGTTGCTGGTGGTCCCTTTTGTCTTATGGATTCCGATGTGGTAGACAGGGCCAGGTGCCCACAGGAAAAGCTTCTGTGTGTGTGAATGTGTGGAATGTCTCCATGGGCATGGTAGGAGGATTTTTCTAATATAAATGTTCATCTGTAGTTGACAAATGCATTTAATGAAGTTAAAGATATTTATTTGGTGAGCATCTGTAATCTTCAAGAATAACCTTGATCGAAGAAGGCAACTGCAATGTTTTCCTAGGATTATCCCATTGTCAAACAGGGGCTAGTAGGCTAAAGAGATCATTGATTGACCCCTAAACATATTTCACATATTCTTATGGTTAGAGAATTTTGACACCTCATATATATATTTAAAAAAAAATTTTTTTTCTTTATTGATTCTAGAGAGAGAGGAAGGGAGGGGGAGAGAGAGACAGAAACATCGATGAGAGAGAACATCGATTGGTCGCCTTCTGCATGCCCCCTGCTGACTGGGGACTTGGCCCACAACCTGGGCATGTGCCCTGACCGGGAATTGAACCAGTGACCTCTTGGTGCATGGGCCGACGCTCAACCACTGGACCACACCGGCCGGGCAACACCTCATCTATTATTTAACTTGAGGAATTTGTGTTGCAGCAGGAAAACACATCTACTACAAATCTTTGTCTGAAGAACTGTGGGAGAATTTTTCCTCTGGCAGGAAGTTAATTTCAGGACAACACATGGGGATTAAGGAAGAACATGCCCACCTAGTCATTTCTGTTACAGGAAGTAGAGCTTGTCGGTAGAGGGGCAGACTCACATCAGTGAGTCAGTGAATGTGTATGTGTCACACACACACACACACACACACACACACACACACACACACACCCGTACTTCATCTGGGAAATAGCAAACAGGGATGTGGGGCATTGGGTCAGGTGACAGAGGGCGGAGACTGCAACAGTGTGAGTGCATTGCTGCCCTTGAGCATGTAAGGCCACTGAAAACAGAAGAGGAATAAAACTATGTCTCACTGAAGAAAACTGGGAACATTTTGTTTATTTTTATTTTTTTAATATGTTTTTATTGATTTTTTTTTTAGCGCGAGAGGAGGGGAGAGAGAGATAGAAACAATGATGTGAGAAACATCGATCAGCTGCCTCCTGCACGCCCCCTACTGGGGATCGAGCCAGCAACCTGGGCACGAGCCCTGACGGGAATCAAACTGGGACCTTGCAGTCCATGCGACGATGCTCTATCCACTGAGCCACACCGGCCGGGCAAAACTGGCAACATTTTAAAGATGTAACTCTTTCAACCTTCTAATTTTCACCTTTTTAAAATAATTTAAACTTTTCCATATTATTCTGTCCACTAACCTGGGTAATCCTGTTGCTTTCGGCCATACAACGTATTGCAATCAAGTGTGATATAAGGAATTTCTTCTACTGGCTCTGTGCCTTTATCAGCGTCTTAGTTCCGAGTAGGGTGCTTGATTGTCCCACATCCTGGGAATCCCTCGGTACGGGACAGACAGTTGTCCTCCTAATCCAGAATGTATTACGCTCCAGGGCTGGGGGGGCAGGGCGTGTCGGAATGGAGGGAACTGATGGGAATGAGGGGTCCTGAAGTATGACGAGAGCTTTTCCTTCTGCAGAATGTTCACTGTAGCTAAGAAAACAGCAACATCAGTCGTTCAGTAACTGTGTGCTTGGTAGTGAATTAGAGGTTAGTGTTAAGCGGACCCGTTTTTCGTCCTGCATTCTCAGTACCTGTACCAGAAGATGTGTAAGTAAGAATGCTGTAATGATTCGAGCCCTCCTGAACGCAGAACATTCTGCCTTTAGTGGGTTTTGGTTCTGAGTACACTCTTTTTCCCACTCTGGGTAACCTTATTTTAGCAAGTGCAGATAGGAACATTTTTACTTTCAAATTTTACTTGTCTTTATGCAGTTACAGACTACTTTAAACATTATTTGTCTATATAGTTGATACTTAGAGTAGGACTTCCTGTAGCATCCTTGGCAGGCCAATTTTGGGTGTTACTTTGCCGTGGTGGCTTTCTCCTCTTAGTCTTGTTCTTGGTTCCTTGTCTTACAGAGAGGTGTGGGAAATGGAACTGGATAGACTCAAGAATCAGGATGGTGAAATAAATCAGAACATTATGGAAGAGACAGAACGGGCCTGGAAGGCAGAGGTGAGAAGGACAGTTGCCATATTGAAGGCCTTGATTCTGGGCTTCCAGACGGTGTATCCTTTTGGTCTATAGTATTACACCACTAAGCCGCATAAGTGTTACACCAAAGAGCCACTAAGCATGTGTTTGAACTAAGCTTTGTGTATGTAAATTTAATAGAGTGTGTGTGTGGTGTTCTCAGATCTTATCCCTAGAGAGTCGGAAAGAGTTGCTGGTGTTGAAGCTGGAAGAAGCAGAAAAAGAGGCCGAGCTGCACCTCACGTACCTCAAGTAGGTGTCGTCCTGGTCCAGCATTGTAATGGTCCTGTGGTTCTGTGGGGTTTTTCTTTATTGATGTTAGAGAGAGAGGAAGGGAGAGGGAGAGAGCGATAGAAACATCGATGAGAGAGAACATCAATTGGCTGCCTCCTGCATGCCCCCCACTGGGGATCAGGCCCACAACCTGGGCATGTGTCCTGACCGGGAATCGAACCAGCGACCTCTTGGTGCATGGGTCGACGCTCAACCACTGAGCCACACCAGCAGGGCTGTTTGTTTTTTAAGGTTTGAAACCCTAGGCCAGTACTCTGACACTTACTGTACATCACAGGACTTTCAAGGCCATCTCTGTCTGCAGTACTAAATGTTCCGTGATTTCTC
Organism: Tadarida brasiliensis; assembly: GCA_030848825.1. NCBI lineage: Eukaryota > Metazoa > Chordata > Mammalia > Chiroptera > Molossidae > Tadarida > Tadarida brasiliensis. Next base: position 89,495,830 of record CM061268.1, read on the forward strand.
TTTCCGTTTTCTAACCTCCTCATTCTCTACCTCTCCCTTTCTGCAGTTTTATAGTTTTGCATTTCCTATTGTATTATTTACCATTGTATAAACATTATCTTTCATGCTGTCAAAGCATAACAAATATCCTTTGAGATTTGTTTCTTACATAGTCACTTCTCCTCTTTTTGCCATGGAGTCTGGAGGACCCCTGTGCATTTTCAGGCAGAAAGACCCTGTGTCAGTGGCTGGTTCTCTTTCTCTGACACTTGGCTGAAAAGACGCTGGCGTTACAGTGGGGCAAACGGCCTCGCTCCTTGGCCTTCTCTGGCATCGGGTTCCACGTCTTCTCTCAGGCCCACTAGCCAGTTACTGTTACGCTCTCAGAGTGTCGGGACTCAGGTTTTCTTTCATTCTGTAAACTCCTGTTGGTTTCTTGAAAGGTCAACTCCCCCAACACTAGACACAGTCCGTTCCAAGCAGGAGTGGGAGACACGGCTGAGTGGAGTTCGGATGATGAAGAAGGACGTGCGGGTACGTGGAGGGGCCGGCGAGGCTGCGCTCCTCGTGCTCAAACCCCGTGCTGATGCGGAGGGACCTTGGGCCTCACCAGGGCCTGTTCTGCCGCTCCCTCTGCTGCTTCACGCCGGGTGGTGGGTGCTCTCTCAGGGGTGGCGCTCAGCTCGGCAGACCAGGGTGACGCGCCCCTCTCTCCCTGTTCTCTCTGGGGAGGCGCTCAGCTCGGCAGGCCAGGGTGCTGCGTCCCTCTCTCCCTGTTGTCTCTGGGGAGGCGCTCAGCTCGGCAGGCCAGGGTGATGCGTCCCTCTCCCTGCTCTCTCGGGGGAGGCGCTCAGCTCGGCAGGCCAGGGTGCCGCGTCCCTCTCTCCCTGTTCTCTCTGGGGCGGCGCTCAGCTCGGCAGGCCAGGGTGCTGCGTCCCTCTCTCCCTGTTGTCTCGGGAGCGGCGCTCAGCTCGCCGGGCCAGGGTGACGCGTCCCTCTCCCTGCTCTCTCTGGGGAGGCGCTGAGCTCGCCGGGCCAGGGTGACGCGCCCTCTCCCTGCTCCAGGACCAGTTCAACAGCCACATCCAGCTGGTGAGGAGCGGGGCCAAGCTGAGCAGCCTCCCTCAGATCCCCACGCCCACTCTGCCGCCACCCCCCTCAGAGGTGAGAGCCTTTCTGTGCCTTCTTTCTAAGAAGATACTGGTTTTGTTACTACATTATTACTGGTTTTAGTTGATGTAAGAGTTGCTCATTGATTTCTTCCTTTCTCTTTGGTCCTCTGCCTCTTCCCCTCTACAGACAGACTTCATGCTTCAGGTGTTTCAGCCCAGCCCCTCTCTGGTTCCTCGGATGCCCTTCTCCATTGGGCAGGTCACAGTGCCCATGGTTATGCCCAGTGCAGATCCTCGTTCCTTGTCTTTCCCAATCCTGAACCCCGCCCTTTCCCAACCCAACCAGCCTTCCCCACCCCTTCCTGGCTCCCAAGGGAGAAGTAGCCCTGGCTTGGGTTCCCTTGTCGGCTCCCACGGTCCACACATGCCCCCTGCCGCCTCCATCCCGCCTCCCCCAGGCCTGGGCGGTGTCAAAGCCTCTACTGAAACTCCCCGGCCCCCACCAGTAGACAAACTGGAGAAGATCCTGGAAAAGCTGCTGGCTCGGTTCCCACAGTGCAATAAGTAAGCGTCTTTCAGGGCTGGTTTTAAAAAACTTGTCAGATAAATCTATGGGCTAAAGTAGGAGAGGTTTTATGGATATTTCCCACGAGTGTAGCATAAAGTACCCCTCCTTTCCTTCCTCAGGGCGCAGATGACCAACATCCTCCAGCAGATCAAGACGGCACGCACCACCATGGCGGGCCTGACCATGGAGGAGCTGGTGCAGCTGGTGGCTGTGCGCCTGGCCGAGCACGAGCGCGTGGCAGCGAGCACCCAGGTGGGACGGGAGGGAAGCAGCACTGCAGCCAGGGGCGCCCCTTCCTTTGCCGGGCTGGGAGCTGAATGAGTTCTGTGTGTTCGTGCTGTCACTCAGCCTGTCCTTCCTCTCCCGTGTTTCTGCCCACAGCCCCTTGGTCGGATCCGGGCCTTGTTCCCTGCTCCACTGGCCCAAATCAGTACCCCAATGTTCTTGCCTTCTGCACAAGTCTCATATCCTGGAAGGTCCTCACATGTAAGGCTCGTTTTCTTTGAAGACCAGGATGTGAAGGTGGGGGCCAATGCCAGCAAGGCGGGGGCGGGCTTACAGATGGAGTGTAGGAGGAAACTGTGATCTCATCGGCTGCGTTGTTGGCAGCCCCTCTGGGGAAATGCAGTACTTCTGGCAGGAATCTGTGTTCGAACCTGAATTTCTTCTGGTGTAAAATCTTTTTACTACATGGAAACAGTAGGTGGACTCGTGTGCATAAAGGCAAGGAGGCCCAGGGGTTTCTTTCCTTCTTACTGTCTCGGCCACCCCCTTCTCTGTCGTGCAGGCTCCCGCCGCCTGTAAGCTGTGTCTGATGTGCCAGAAACTCGTCCAGCCCAGCGAGCTGCATCCAATGGCGTGTTCCCACGTGTTACATAAGGAGGTGGGTGCTGCACTCCTTCCTCGCTTCCACTCTTTATTTTCTGACGACGGAGATCGTTTTTCTTGTACATTTTAGTGTTGATGCTCATCGATAACATCTAAACAAGGTTTTCAGTAAATTGTGGCTTAAACATCAGCAGAATCCGGAACACGGGCAGCTAGGGTCTCGCAGCTTAGTCCACCCCGTTCCCTTGAGGGGACTGGATCCGCAGTTCACACTGGAGCAGGACGGTCACTTGCTTGAGAAGCTGACAGTAAGATACACGTATCTAACTGCTGTTTCAAATGTAGCACTGTCAGGAGACTTTGCTTACGTGAGAGGAGTGGCATAGAGAGCCTGAACATGAAATCAGTAACGCCATTAACAGGATTGAAGCTTGGAGGCCTGCCTGTTGGAGATTATCTTTCCAAGTGGACAGATTACCCTCCATTTACCGTACCAGGCAGAGCGAAGTCTCCTAGCAGCAGGCGTGGTTCCTTTTTCACTTTTTTATTTTGTTTTAACAAGAGGTAGAAACTGAATTCACATTTAAGTTCTTGGTAAGGGGGAAATCCTGAATAAAATTTTAAGGCTGCTCGGCCAGCGTGGCTCAGTGGATCGGGCGCAGTCCCATGGACTGTGAGGTCCCTATTTGGTTCCCTGTCAGGGCACATGCCCGGTAGGGGGCGTGCAGGAGGCAGCCGATCGATGTTTCTCACATAGCTGTTTCTATCTCTCTGTAAAAAAATTAATAAAAAGATTTTAAAAAATTTTAGGGTTGTGTGTGTTAGGAGGTGGAAGCTCATCCATGCCTGAGTGGATCGTAAGGAGCCTAGATAGTCAGCAGGAGCAACTTCACACTGTTGTCAGCAGATTGTTAACGTTCCCTATAAAACAGCAGGTGCACGCACTCCGGAGAGCCTTGGGGGTGAATTAGTAAATATTCCTCAGACCCATTGCACCGTAATTGCACTCTCTCTCCTCCTTCCCTCTGTCTTTCCAGATAAACCTGAGGTATGTATGTCTTTCTTTCTTTCCAGTGTATCAAATTCTGGGCCCAGACCAACACAAATGACACTTGTCCCTTTTGTCCAACTCTTAAATGACGGACCTGACTGGGGAGAAGGAAGAAGAGAAGCTGATGGGAACAGGAAGCGCGGGTTCAAGATTTCTAAAACTCTATATTTATACAGTGACGTGTACTCATGCCTTGTACATTTTTATTATATAGGTGATGTGTGTATAGAAAGTCTGTATTCAGATGTTCGTAAATGAAAGTATGTATATTATGCAGAAATGGTCTGTCCCCTTCAGCTTGCAATTCCTTTGGGGGATGCAGACTGTAGCTAAGATGATACTTAGTTTGGCCTGGAAATTACGATACTCCTGCCTACGGCTGTTTTCAAATACAATATAAAAACCATTAGGAAGCTGCTGTTGCTCTGAGGCTGTCCTGCTTTGATCTGGCTCAACCACTAGTCCATGTTCTCAAGGCTCATGTGTGCAGACCTGAACCCTGGTGCTCACCGCCGTCCGCCGGATGCCTTGCTGCTGAAAGCCCCTGGGGGCCGGGTGTTGTCTGGCAGCTCTCCACATGGATAAATGAGACTGATTGAGGAAACATGTAACCCTAACAGTTTGACTTTTCATTGAGTATTTTACTGTGTTAATGCTCGTTTTTGTACAGAGGCTTTAGGTTTACAGAATATTCTGTTTCACAACGGCAGAATTCACAGTCGACGAAGAACAACATAACCGGGTCCCACTTCCCCACGCCTTCACAAACCTCTGCGCGCCCCACTTCCCAGATAGCCGTCTCTAGGAACTGGCACAACCTGCAGGTCTTTTCCGGCAAGCCATCCCGGTGCCCGCTGACTTGGCCAGCCTTCTGAGGTCCTCACCTCTCCCCTTCACTCTGGTCTCCGCCCAGCCGGCCCCTCCCCCGGAAGGTTAAGGCAGTCGGTTCACAACCGAGTTGTCCGTGACCTTGGACGAGCTCCAGGCAGGCACTGGGGTGAGAGGACGTCTGTGCAAAATTACTTTCAGAATGATCGCGAGATGCTGGGCTTCCATGTTTGAAGCAAGAAAGCTATAGGGGGGCATGTCTCCTGCCCTGGGAAAGTGGAGACCAGAGGGACGTGAAGGGAGGCTGGGTCAGAGGGTCAGAAGTCGTCTGCCTGACGGCCGCCGTCGGGACCGCATCATTCCCCGCCTCTGCCGAGCACTTTGGTTTATGCCCAGAGGAGCCGGGCTCTGTGGGAGCTCGCCTCTTCCCTGTTCATTCATCTTCACTGACCAGAAGTGGCTTCCGCACGCTTCTCTTTTGGAATTAAACAGCTAAAAACTAAGTGTTCATTAAAAAAAAACAGAGCTCAGGGCAAGGACATGATTAGATCACCAACATCGGATGCTTCCGTTCTGGGGCCGGGGGTGCTCGCACTGGCGGTGCCCGGGCAGCGAAAGGGGCCCTTCAGGTCCACCACACTCTCTGTCTTTGTTACTCTTTCCTTCGCTGTCTTTCGTCCTTGCCTGTCAGCGCAGGGACACACTCTCTCTTCCTCGTCTGACTTGCCCGTCTGCTGACCGGCTTCAGGGCCTCCCGGGCCCCTTGTGTCCCGAGGGTCACTGCAATGGCCCGAGGCCTCCCCTCCTAGAGGTCACGTGGCCCACTCTCTGTGGACCGGAACACTGCTGTCTCCAGTGGTGGCTGTCGTGACCAGGCACGCGGCACAGTGGCGACCGTCCCTGTGCTCCTCTCACTTGCCAGGGGGCCACTTTGTATCTCGTAGCCGTAAGACTTTCCCTCAGCTTCGCAGCGCCCTGGGCTCCTGCAACAGCTTTCCGTATCCCCTTAAACTTAGAAATGAGAAGTGGGATAAAGACTGTCCCGTTTCTTCCCCACAGACCTTTGAAGCCGGAGGCGGGAAAGAGGGAGGAGGTGGGTCCCCAGTGCTCCTCGTCAAAGCCCTCAGAGCCGGCTGGTGGGACAGTGGTTGGAGAGTCGTGCCCGGGCCGTTGTTGCTCTCTCCTTTCCGCTCGGGGTCCGTCAGAAAGCAGCACTGAGGTTTGGGCCAGCCTCCTTCTCCCTTCTCCTCTGGCCCCTGGCCCGCGGTGGAGAAAGCCAAGCCGACCAGCAGGGAGGGCCCCTGGGGCAGTGAGGAGAGGGGACCCTCGTTTCTCGGGAGTAGAATTTAAAAATAGAGATACAGCATACGTATTTTTACAAGCAAAACGCCGTTGTCAAGATGTTTTTTCACACAGGGTTTATAGTTTCAGGGTAGAAAGGAAGTGACAGTAAAAAGAAAGCCCGTTTTCTCTGAAAGGAAAATAGGACGGTGGGACTTTCTGATGAAGGGTTGAGTTTTATGCCCTGGAAGGAGCTGGGGAAAAGCCAGTTTTCCCCAACATGGGTAGAAATTATAAAGCAGAGTGTGGCATTTTTATTTCATGGTAGCAATTCTGGGTTTATTTACACAGTAAGCTCCTAGCTGGAAGTGGACAGTCTCCAGTCTTCCTTCCTGCCCGTCTCGGTGGTTGTGGGTGTCCCGTCAGCCAGAGCAGCCCCAGGTGCAGGGGCGAGGAGGGCCCGGGCCGAAACGGACTCGTGTTCTTCACTTACTGGTTTATGGCTTGTGGGCAGCTGGCTGAGGCCAGGATTCCCAGGCCCTCCTGTGGCGCCCTCTCCCTCCTCGGGTGACTCCACACTCCGCAGGCCCACACCTGGAAGCGGGGTGCTGACCTAGGAACGGGATCCGGTGGGGACACGAGGGAAATGAGCTCTGCTCACTGACACTGGTGTCACAGTCGACTGTGTTAGACCTGCCGGGAAATGAACCTGGTCCCCAGTACTCAGCCCCCGAACCAGCCTGGGCACCCAGTCCTGTTGGGAGTGGGGAGCAGAGAGCAGGGCGGGAGGAAAGGATGGATTCCGTGGAGGAGCTCTGTGGGGAGGGGAGGAGGGGAGCCCTGAGGCCGCGTCCTTTCCCCAGCGAGGCCCGAAGGCGGGGATGCGAGATCAGCAAGCCCCGGCTTCTGACACCGGGTGATGCTTGTGCCACTGCGGGGCACCTGAGCCAGGTCAGTGGAGGGCGAGCCACGGGGCGAGAAGGCAATGGGACAGCTCTGTTACGTGAAGACCTTACTGTGCCGTGCGGCTGAACAGGAGGAAGTCGGTCAGGCGGGTAACGGGCGTCACCCTCGCCTGCGGAACGAACCCGCAGGGTCCTGGTCTCAAGGGTCATCAGGTGGAAGAGACTCCCGTCTGTTCTCCTTAGCACCTCAGCTGCAGAGCCCCGAGACTAGGTGGGGAGGGAGTGGAGAGGTGACTGGGAAGACGGACCAGCCCTGCTCTGCTGCTCCAGGGCCGTGGCTTCCCCGCGGGCACCGGGTTAGGGGCCTGGGTGCTTCCATGCCCCCCAGCACTTGTGGAGCGAAGCGTACGGGTGGAGACCAGTGAAGTCAGTAAGGTAGAAATTCACTGGTCAGATGGAACTTCCTAGTGGACACTTCTTTTAAGAGCTGAAAAGAGCTTTTTGGCTGAAGACGCCTTTCTTCCCGCCTCGCTTTTGGACAGGCTGCAGCCACGGGAAGGAAAGCACGGGAAGCATCGCCCGTCCTACCAGACGGTCTGTCTTGGAGATGAAGTCTAGAGCGAACTGGCGAGCGGTCTGGTCTACCGCTCCTGGCTCGCTCCCCGTGGTCCCTGTCTGCGCTCCCCCTCCCCTTCCAGCCACCCGTGTGTACACGTGCTCAGTCAGATGACTTTCTGTTTAATTCAAGAGGCAGTCTTCGCGCCAGCGTCAGGCTCGTTGCTACAGGGCCTGTGTCTGAAGCAAAGCCGACCCCCTCCGCGCTGGCCCCTCCTGCCTCAGCCGGCAGGGGAACCAGACTGGCCCTTCACCCCAGGGTCCCACGCACACACTGGGCGACCCGGGTGGGACGCCGCGACTTCGGGGACTAACAAGAGGACTCGTTTGGGTTGGGGGATTTGGAGGGCAGGCTCGGGGCTGAGGCTCCAAGCAGCAGAATTTCCCAGCTCAGTTTGCGGTGACGGAGCCTTCCTGCCACCCCGGCCTGTCCCCTGCAGCTGCAGTCCCTCCAACCCACCTGCCAGCGTGGACTTCTGCCCAGGCAGAGGCCTTTCGTGGGTGGGCGAGGGTCCTGAGGTGCTCTGGCCACGGGGGCCACCCGGGTGCCCAGGGCAGCCCGTCCGCCCGCAGGCCGTCACTTCAGCAGGGAGATGTCGTCAGCAAAGTCATCGTGCTGGCGGCGCAGGTGGCGGAGGCAGCGCCACTGGCACACCATGAGGCAGAGCGGCAGCATGAAGAGGGCGCAGATGGCTGCCATGACGTAGGCGATGGTCATGAGGGTGGACTCATCCGTCTGCGGCGTGTTGTAGCCACAGTCCTCCATGTCCAGGGTGACAAACGGGCCTTCCACCGCTGCCGTCCTGAACTCATCGTGCACTGCGGGAGGGCAGAGGGGGCGGGCAGGGCCGTGTCACGCCGCAGGGTGGGCGACACCGGGAACACGGCCTCCTGATGGGCCTGGACACTGGCCCCGAGGAGGCTGGGCACCGAGTGCCCGCTGGAGGCATGTCTCCGCCCAGGGCTGCGGGAGCCACAGCCCTTCCTGGGCACCTGGCTGGTGGGAGTGACACCTAAACGTCAGCCCCGTGCACACCTGGGAGGCTCGCCTGCCACTGCTGAAATGCAGTTCACCCGCGCCATCCAGCAGGTGGCGGGGCACTGGGGGCTCGGCCTGCTGCCCGTGGGTCAGGAGCTCCCCACGGTGTCGGGCAGCTGGTGCTGCCCTGGTGTGAGCAGAGGTTATGAGGCGGGGGGCACCGCGCCAGGCGGGGGAGCACAAGCACGGGCTCTGGCCTTGGCACGACGTGTTGACTCTGGCTCGAGGTGCCTGTCCCCACCTCCCAGACTGACCGCTGGACAGGGAGGACATGGACAGACGGACCCCACCCGGGCGTCCTCACCGTGGCAGGCGCTGACGGCAAAGCCTATTCGCTTCCTGGCCCGGTCGAAGACGACGTAGAAGCCCTCCATGATGACGGCTCCCATGACAGTGCCCGTGGACGACTGGGAGATGGCGAACTTGTAGCAGTCGTCCTGGGACGTGGCCACGTCCTCCACCGGCCGCAGGTATTGCTGAGGGCAAGGAATCAGGGTCAGGGTGTCCTCCTCTCTTACTCCATCACCACCCCGCCTCTGCCTCCCTGTGTCTGTCCTCAGGCTGCTCTTCCCTCTGTCATCCTGGGCTCTGGGGTTGCTTCTCCCAAGAGCCCTTTACCCCTGGACACTCATCTGCTTCGTCTTCCAAGTGCCGGGAAGCCGGGCCTGTTGACTGCCTCCCTGTACGCACTGTCTGCCTGGGGTCCCCCTGGCTCCGGTGGGGACGTACCTGTGGAAGAATGGTGATGCGGAAGGACTGATTGCTGACCTCACTCATCAGGTAGAGGGAGATGACTGGGAAGATGTTCCAGGGGGTGGTTCCTGCTTGCCAGCACACCAGCTGCTCCCCCAGCCAGAAGCCATCCGGGAACTTCTCCGTCTGTGTGGACCAGAAAGGGACAACAAGGAGGAAACAGCCGTCACCCTCTCGCCTGTCCCATTCTCGGATCACACTCACTGGGCCCTCTGTTGGCTTTTCCCGGAATATCCAAACTGGAGAAAGGTCCCTTGAGACCCAAGAATTCGAGGAAGAGAGCGGGAGTGAGGCTAAGGCCTTGCACCAGGGCGTTGGGTGACGAGCAGGCGCCCCGGGCTAAGGGCTCCCAGCAGAGGGTCTAGGGGTAGACACTCTGACTCTTGGTGCAAACTGTGACTCGACAGACGCCCTCTGACTCGTCATCTCTGCCCCCGCCTGAGCCCCACTGACCGAGGAGGCTGCCTTGATGGATTTGACTGCAGCTTCAAACACTTTCTTGGGCAGGCGGAGGTTGGTGGTGCCGCTGTCCACAATGCTCTTGTCGTAGTTGTACTGGAGGGAGAGCAGAGGGCGGAACAGTCAGGAGCCGTGGCGATGCCAGGCTCTGGCCGGAGTCGGGGGCCCCTCCGACTGTGCGGAGTCCTGCCTGCGTCGGCCTCCCGGCTCTGCCACTTCTTAGGTGTGTATCCTCGGGCAAGCTACCTGACCTTGGTGCCTCAGTTTCCGCATCTTCAAAGACAACAGTAGTACCTCCCTCAAAGAGTTAGAGGGTTAAATAAACTAATTCATCCGAAGTGCTCAGAACGGTGCCTGGCACACAGGAAGCATCCGCTAAATGTTGAGTCTGTTTTCTTGGGTGGAAAGGTGTTCTCCAAATCTTGAAAATAAGAATACCTCGTATAGTGGTTTATCTGTTCTGACTCAGCGTCCATTAAGAACCTAAGTGAGGAAACCCCATGGTTTGGCTGCCGCTTCCTGGGCACTGCTCTGCGCTAGGCACGGGGACAAACACTGCTCACTTCCGCTGTCCACCCCCGTCTCTGGGACGCCGCTTTACCTCGTCTGCGGACGAGGAAACTGAAACACAGTGTGGTCACTTGCCGAGGGCCGACGGCTAGTACACGCAGAGCAGAGACCCAGGTCTTCCGGGCTCCAAAGCTGGACTCCTGTGTTGCCGCACCCCTTCCCTCCCTGGTGCCCCCCTGGCTGCATTACCTCCTTGCAGTCCATTTTCAGGTCCTGTCCATTGATCTCCACCCGCACAATGATGACCTCATAATACCACTCCCGCCGGATGGGTGTGTACCAGAGGCTGCCCGTGTACAGCGAGTGGTCGATACCCCCAATGATCTAGGGAGAAAAAGAGGCAGGTACCCGAGTCCCAGCACGGAAGGACAGCCACTCACCCCTGAAAGCAAGCGATAGGACAGCAATTTCTGGGAGCGGCAAGGCCCTCTGCAGGTCACCTTTCTCATCTGCTGCTAATCAGCTCGTGCCCCAGAGTTTTTAAAAACGTGTGCAGAATGTGTTCGGGGGAAGGGACTTTCCAGGATTTTTACTTATTTGTTCACCATCACACAGCCCTTGGGATGAAGTTATTTAAACCTAAACTGGCAAAATAAATGTTGACTGAATGATCATTTGCTTCTGCTATAGACTTTCTTTTCTCTGCTTGTTGGAGATGGGGAACCATTCACCAATCGCCCTAATTAATTAATAAATCGACCTTAAAACTTCTGACATCTCTGCCTTCTAATCATCAGACTGAATAATCTTACTCCAACAGGTCTTATTTTCATTGCCTTTGAAATCCTCCTAATCATCTCTGATCCTTTCCAGGCTCACCTTAGGTGACCTGAGTCCTTTCTGGAATGATGCAGGGAAGAGACGGATGGAAAGGAAAGGGGGGCAGAGAAGATAAAGATTCTCAACAGTGGAGCCCAGGAGCGTGGTGTAGCTTCAGAGGAGGAAGGGAGGCAGCTGGTACCCATCTTGCCCAGTGCCGGGACCTCCCCTCTCCTGGGACCTGCTCACCATGCTCCCTCCGACCGAGGCCAGCACTTCTGACTGGTTGAGGGGGAAGCCAGCGCCACACAGCTGCAGGGAGAAGAGGTTGGGGACCTGGGTCTGCTTCACCAGGGAGTCGAAGAAGGGCTCCAGGGAGTCGTCGGGCTGAGGGGAAAGACAGGAGTGAGCCTCACACACAAGGGCCAAGGCCAGCCTCCCGCCTAAGCCGGAAGGCGACTGCAGAGACCTGGAGACGTCCCGGGGAAGGACCCTCTTCGGGCACTGAGCTCCGGTGCAGGCAGGGTCAGAGGGGACACAGGCAGCGCGAACAGGGCGGGGGCAGGCTCCACCTGTTTGAGACCTACGGGCCCTCTTACTCTTGACCTGAGTCAGAACGCACAGCCTGCTCTACCTATCACAGCGTCTCACTAGCTGCCCTTGGGAGGGATGGGATTCAGACTGCCTTTAGACACGTTTCTCTCCCTCAGTGAGTCCCCCGCCTTCTCTTTCCGGCCTCCACCCTGGTGGCGGGGACCATGCCGGGAGCGAGGGCTGCACTCACCCTGGCGATCTCGGCGTAGGCCAGCCCCAGGATGCCTTCCCAGTTGGAGCCGTTGATGAAGAACTTGTCTGACTCAGTGATGGCAGCAATGTTGGCTCGCACGGTGACATTGGGGCCGTGGGGGATGCTCACCAGGTCGGTGCCCAGCTCCCCCTCCCATTTGCCCTGGGTGTAGGGCACGTACACGCCCTTGCGGAGGTCCCGGTAGGTGCTGGACCTGTGAAAGGGGGCAGAGATCTGTGGATGCATAACCACAGCTACTGGAACAGGGACCCAGCATCAAGGCAGCTCCCGTCGCCTGGCCTTGTCTCGGGGCACTCTACATGAGCATGGTGCTTTCCGGCTGCTCAACAGGACCTCTAGGGAGACCGGTCACCCAGAACAGCACGCGAAGTGACCTGGCAGACAGATGGGGGAGCTCTTGCTGGGGCTCCGCTCCCGGTCCCGTAGCCCCTGCTTCTGGATCCTGAGTGCGGGCTGGGGAAGAACAAGCCTGGGCTTTGTGTATTGTTCTTGCTGCTGCTGAGGGGACAGCTAGTGGCATCTCTTGCCCACCCCACCCCCAGCCCCATCCAGCTCCCAGAGAAAAGGAGCCATTGATTCTCCTGCTGCCTTGCGATCCAGGGATGCCATCTGAGTGTAGACAGAGTGCCAGTGAGGTGATGCGGAGCCTCTGGAGTTCCTCCAGAGCAGGGGTGGGGACAGCCTCTCCGCAGGGTGCACAGGTATTGCACACCCACGTAGGAGACAGGCTCACGGACGTGCCGCTGTGTCTGATCGCACCGCCAACCAGGGCTGCCACCCAGAGCTCACGTGTGATGGGGCAGACAGGACCGGACAAGGGCCCAGAATGAATTCCCGCTTCTGGACCCTGAGCCACTCCCCGCTTTCTCCAGATGGGACATTAAAGGGGGGGCAGCGGCTGGGCGAGGGGCCCTGGCATCTTCCCAGAAGTCCAGAGTAGGACTTGGGCCTCTACTCGTGTCCCCACACAGACGCCTCAGCCCTTAGGCGTCCTCATGCCTTCCTGCTCCCACGCTGAGGGTGCTCCTGGTGAGCCCTGGTGGCCTCTTGGACCCTCCGTTGGTTAGCTGAGCCCGGCTGCTGGAGCTCCGGCTGGTGCGGGGAGCAGGCAGTTAGCCCGCAGTCTCTGATGCTGGTCCGGGCAGTGGGGCTTGTGGGAGGCTCTTCCCTCCCGTGCCCTGTGCAGAGCCACCGAGTGATCCCGGTGAGAACCAGCAAAGCGAGCTGTCACTGTGGCCTGCTTCACTGGTGTCTCAAAACGGAGCCACCGAGGGGCGCGGAATGAAGTCCCTTTGCCTCCCTGGTCAGGAAGAGAATGACCCCCGAGACTGCTCTGGGAGCCGGGGCTGCTCTCCCTTATTTCCCTGCCCCGGGAGGCTGCCTGGTCTCCACACTGAAGCGGTCCTGGCTGCCTCTCCACGTCCGTCCCTAGCACACCTCCCCCGTCCTTCCCCCACTCTGCCCTGGTCACTGTCACCTCCTTCCCTTCCCCTCCCCAGCAGGAAGGGGGCCGCAGCCCTCTCTTCCCCGGCCCTTCTGCCGCGTCTGTGTCCGTGTCCGTGTCCGTGTCCGCGTCCGTGTCCGTGTCCAGGTCCGTGTCCGTGTCCGCGTCCGCGTCCAGGTCCGTGTCTGTGTCCGTGTGGGGAAGGGCCCTCCCTGCAGCCCCCAGGACTCACAGCTGCCTCTGGTAGAAGCGGTGCAGGAAAGGGTGGGGGGCAGCCCCCACCGCGAAGTTGCTGCTGCCTGTGTCCACCAGGATGTTGAGCTGTCAGAGAAAGGGGGGAGACGTTACTGACAGGACGCTCTGGCCCCCCTCCGCCCTTCGCCCGCCAGCCACAGAGCCTCCCTGGAGCGTCCACGGCAAAGCGTCCACAGGCAGGGCTGGGCAGGTGGCCGCCACCGACAGGACACAGGCCCTGTGGCCTCCTGGGCGCTGCCTTCTGTGGAGAACCATCACCCTCTCTGGTCCGAGCCGACTGTCTGGGTGTGTGTCTGTCTCCCTCCTGTCCCCCGCGCAGAGTGCCCTTGTTTGCTTTGTGTGCCTGTCCATTCTGTCTTCAGAGCTGTCCCCCCACCCCCGGTTCCGTCCCCCTAGGAAGCACGTCCCCAGGCAGTGCCCCCAGGCAGCCAGCCCGCACCCTCCAGCTCAGAGGAGCTGCCCTGGGGGCTGGCGCTGCGAGGGGAGCCAGGGGGGGAGCCAGGGGATGACCACAGCATGGTGTTCGGACCCTGCCTGCCAGAACGGGTCTCCATGAAGGGCTTCCCTTCTGTCTGAGGTGACACAGACCTTAGTCCCACTGTCAGAAATAGTAGGGGGCCGGGATGCCCTCTGGGGTCCTGGAGTCGGGCTGAATGAATGCACAGGTGCTGGGTGCCCCTAGGTGTGCGGCCCCCCGGGCCTTCCTCAACTCCTGCCTTCCAAGGCCTCTCCCCAGCTTCCTGCCCACAGACAGCAGTCAGCCAGAGCTGTTTCCGAATGCCTCCTGTATCAGACCATGTCCTCACAGGCAGAGGGACGACCCTGTCCTCATGCAGTCTCTGCACAGTGAGCCCTCCCTTGCCAGCTGGCCACACCCACCAACCTCGGCTCCTCCCGGACCTCAGGCCCTCAAGCTTGTGTCCTCTCCTCAGGGCAGCCAGGGCAGCTGACCTTGCTTTTGGTGCAGACTCTGACCTTGTGGCCTTGGGCGGGTCACCTTGGGCGGGTCCCCGTGCTTCCCTGGGCTCCAGTAGCCTCGGTAGGCTGCCCCTTCCTCCCCCAGGGGTCCTCCGTGGCACTGCTGCGTGCACCCCCTCCCCCTCAGCCTTCCTGGCCTCCCCACCCCCAAGACCCCAGCCACCCGCGCGGCGGGCGACGCTGCGCTCTCAGGGATCAATGGAGCGCCGGCACAGGGCTCGGGTTGCAGCGCCGGGTTAATGATTACAAAGCTGCTTCACCCACCCCTCCCCCAGCGCCACGGCTCTGCTCCCAGCACCAGGTCGGCTCCTGTGGGCAGGGACCCCTGCGATCACGGGACCCCGAAGACAGAGGGTGTCCTCCTCAGCTCCGGTCCCCGTGGCTGCGCCAGGGAGAACTGCCCGGACCGTGCCGGGACGGCTCCAGGAAACCGTGACCACGTGTCACATGCAGCGCCTCGTCTGTGCCAGACACCCCTGCCCTCCTGCAGGGGAGCGGCTCCCTCCGCAGGCCGCCCCGCCCTGCCCGAGGCCCAGTCCGAGGAGGATCCCCCTCGCCCCTCCAAGGGGGTCTGCCCGGAGAGACGGTCCCCTGCGCTCCGCGCCCACCCAGCCCACACGCGAGTCAGGCGCCACGGCTCTGCGGCCTCCCCCTCGCCGTCCTCACGAGAAAACGGAAACCAAAGCGAGGAGTCGCCTTCCCCCTGAGCGCGTGTGCGACTGTGCCTGCCCTTGGCCGTGCAGTCCTGCTCCTGAGAGAAGTGCTTCTTGGTCCTGTCCTTACACATTCCTAGCAGAGGCCCCTGGGCAGCCTCCCGGAGGGGCCTTCACCACCAAACAGGGCAGCCTAGGGTCGCCTGTCCCCACACCTCTCAGCAGACGCCCTGGCCAAGGGAGGCCATCAGGTGGGACTATCCACAACCAGCCGTTGCAGAAAGTGAGCCAGTCCCTTCTCTCCACTGTCCCTCCTCCGGGCTCCAGACTTGCACCTGGGCTTGGGAGCCAGCTGCTTCCTTCCTTCTCAGACCCTTCCCCCATGAATTCTCCCTGTCCCTGGGGTCCTTCACCACCGTCTTCCCTGACCCCGACACCCACCCCCAAATCTGGAGTCTTCCTACTGGCATTTACAACTGCTTTCATCTATTCATGTTTTAGAGAGATCTTTCCAATCTCACATCCACCTCCAGCCACCCTCTCTCTCCCCTCGGGTCCCAACCAAAGTCCCCAGCCAAGCTGTCTTCCTTTCCTCACCTCCCACGCATCCCCAACCCATTCTGAAACCGCACTGCGCCCCATCCCTCCCTCCGCTATCAGACAGCCCTTACTACAGTTACCAATGACTCCATGGCACCAAAGGCAGAAGGTTCTCCAGCCGGGCTCGGCGTACCTGGCTTCTCTGGACCAGTGGGCGCAGCCGGCCTCTCCCTCCTGGGCACTCTGTCCTGCACCCGCCCCGTGCTGGTCATCACCTCTCTGGTCACAGCTTCTCTGTCTGCTTTACAGGCTCACCTCTCGGGCCTTGGGCCCCCGCCCCGGGGCTGCGGCTGCGGGGATCACCTGTGACAGTGACCCCTAAGCGTATAGCTCTAGCCCTGCCCCCACTCCTTGGAGCTCCAGAAGCACCCGTCAGACTGCCTCCCAGATGCCTCACGTTTGGGACGTCCAAAGCGGACCTTGGCCGGTCCTGCCCGAGGGTGCTTTCCCAGTGTTCCCCGAGTCAGTGCCTGGCATTCCCAGCCATCTGGTCCATTAAGTCAGCACCTGCGAAGACGTCTAACACCTTCTTCTTCTTCTCCACACTTCTGTCCAGGGCCTCAGCAAGTCCTGTGCAGCTCACTGTCTTAAACGTCTCTGAATTGATTCATGTCTTGCCATCTCCCCTGCCACCCCTAGGCCAAGCTTTCGTCATTTCGTCCTGGAATGTGACCGGTCATGACACATCCGTCACCTGTGGCCTCTCCGACCTGTTTTTGCCTTGTGGCCACAGTGATCTTTTCAGGGGGCAGATTGGACCGGGCTAACCCTCCTAAGCCAGTGGCCCCCTCTGCTATTAGAGAAACGTTTAAAGCAGTAACATTCCGACCCCCATGATCCAGCCCTGCCTACGGCCCAGCCTGGCTTGTCCCAGACTCCTCGAGCCCTCCGCCTACTGGCCGCACCGGCCCCATTTCAGGTCCCAGACCGTCCTCCTTTCCACTTCCAGTTCCGTCTCCTCATCTCCTAGCATCCTTCAGTCTGGGGGACTTCCTAAGGGAGAAAGACCAGGTCGCACTCTCTCGTTAAAACGCTTCCCGTAGAACTTGGCACTCGAATTCACCTTGGCTCTCACCTTCCCTTCTAAGTTTTTATTTATTTATTTATTTGTTTACTTAGTTATTTTTATCCTCACTTGAGGACTTTTTTTTGCATTTACCTCCAGATAGAGCGGGAAGGAGAGAGGGAGGAAGAGAGAGAGAGAAACAGCGACGTGAGAGACACATCGAGTGGTTGCCACCCACACAACCCCAACCGGGGCCGGGGACGAACTGCAACCGAGGTACGTGCCCTTAGCGGGAACCGAACCCGGGACTCTCTGGTCCGCAGGCTGACACTCTAACCACTGAGCCAAACCGGCCAGGGCTATTTATTTATTTTTTTAAACAAAAAAATTTTTTTTGCCTTTATTGATTTTAGAGAGAGAAGAAGGGAAACGGAGAGAGGGATAGAAACATTGAACAAGAGAGAACATCAATTGGCCGCCTCCTGCATGCCCCCCACTGGGGATCAGGCCCACAACCTGGGCATGTGCCCTGAGCGGGAATCGAACTGGCGACCTCTTGGTGCATGGGTCACACTCAGCCACTGAGCCACACCAGCCAGACCCTTCTAAGTTTTTAAAAATCCCCATTGTTTCCCTTGTGGGTATTACAGTGCCTGGCAATAGTTATCACTTGAATGAATGAACGGCTGAAGGAAGGAACATGGGCCAGAGCTTTTCTGCCCTATATTTGGGGGGGGGGAAGGAACCCCTCAGTTGCCTCCTAACCTGTGGGAGTTTCTAGGTTACAGGTGTGGCTCTGTCTCAGACCTGCCTTCCTCTCGCCAGGTCCCCAGGTCTGACACAGGATGTCAGTCTTCAGGCAGCCTGGGGTCCAGAAGCCGTCTGATGTCTCCCTCATCTCTCGGGGCCCTGCCAGCTCAGGAGTCTCTGTAGCCATTGCCTTCGATGCACAGGGGACGGCAGTCTGGGGGTCAGGGCTAGGTCAGTGCCAATTATTTAACACACACATGCGCCCTGGGGCCTCCGAGGGAAGGCAGCTTCGTGGGAGAGCTAACAAGCCCCCCGGGGAACGGCACACCTGCCCTTCCCTCTGCAGACAAGGCTCCTGAGGGACCTTCAGCAACAGATCTTGGCTGACGAGATGGGCAATGAGCTGCTGAGTCAGGGTAAGCGCTTTGTCCCTGAGTCCCAGCTCCCTTGGCCCAACTCTAGCTGGCAGACAGCGACAGCTGAGATGCTTCTGAGTGAAAAGAGGCTGCAGGAGTCACCTGTCCATTAGCCTGAAGAGATGGGGCTCTTTCCAGTCCCTAAAGGTCTCTGGTTACTAAGATCCACAGCCTTTCTTGGTATTCTGTCCCAGGGTCTTGCCAGTGTGCAAGCTTCTGGGGAGGGGGCTTTAACCCAAACTATCCTACTTCTATTTTTTTTTCTTTATTGATTTTAGAGAGAGAGGAAGGGAGAGGGAGAGAGAGAAACATCGATGCAAAAGAACAGCGATTGGCCGCCTCCTGCATGCCCCCCACTAGAGATCTGGCCCACAACCTGGGCATGTGTCCTGACCAGGAATGGCACCAGCGACCTCTTGGTGCATGGGTCGACGCTCACCTACTGAGCCACACCGGCCAGGCACCAAATTATCCTATTTCTAATTCCCCTAGTCTGTCTCCTTCTGTGAGGGCCTCAGAGCGGATGGGAGAAGAGCTCGTACATCCTTACATAACAAACCTTTGTGCCTAACTGAGATGCAGAAGCCCGTCTTCCATTTTACGGAGGAGGAAACAGACCTAGTGTGAGTGACCCGTCTCCCACAGTGAGCCCCAAAGCCAGGGCAAGGACCCCCTGGTCCAGACGAGCCGAGTCGGGTCTTTCATCTCCGTGACCTTCCTGAGTCTCTCATTCGGAGAGAAATACATGGTAGGTTGTGACACCAATGAACCACGTCCCCGGCGTCCCTGGCCGGTGTGATCCCCGCTGACACCGCTCTGGGCGTGGCCACACGACTTGCTTTGGCCAGAGAGGCATCAGCAGGGCAGGGAAGCAGAGGTGGGTGAGCATGGGGGCTGCCCTCTGGATGCTGCCCGGAGAGCGTGGGCGAGGGAGCTGGTCTGGCCTCGTCGAGGATGAAAGTCTTCGTGGAGAAGGAGGTCCAGCAGGCCCGGCTCAGTCTAGTCCCCAGCTGGCCACGTGAGTGACTCCAAGTAAGACTGGTACCAAACCACCCACAGACTCCCAAGAGACAAGACAGCCCTTGTCTTCAGCCACCAAGTTCTGGAGCAGTTTGTTACACGGCATCAGATACCTGGTGCAAAACTATCTGAATTAGCCCGGCCGCTGTGGCTCAGCCGTTGAGCGTTGACCCGTGCACCAAGAGGTCACTGGTTCGATTCCCGGTCAGGGCACATGCCCAGGCTGTGGGCCTGATCCCCAGTGGGGGGCACGCAGGAGGCAGCCAATCGATGTTCTCTCATGGATGTTTCTATCTCTCCCTCTACATTCCTCCCTCCCTTTTTCCCACTCTATCTGAAGGTAAATGGAAAAGTATCCTTGGTTGAGGATTAAAAAAAAAAAAAAAGCACGACTTCTTGCCTCTGCATCTTTGCACACTCCTTCGCTTAAAATGTGCTCTCCCTGTTTTGTCTAACTTCTGTTCGTCTTTCAAGTCACAGTTTAAACAGTCTTTCTCCCAAAGGTCTTGCCCCTAGCCAGGAGGCGTTTCCGTGTCCTGCAGTCCTCAGTAGCAGCGGTGCGTCTGTGTGTGTCACTCATCAAGCTCGGATCACGTCTCCAATGCCTGTCTGTCCCACACAGTGAGCTCCACGAGGGTGGGAGTGCGCGTGTGCGTATTCTCTAATTCCTGCCTAGCCCTTGGCAGGTGCTCCGTGAGAATTTTTTTGACCGATCGTGATTGCCTCGTTGCCTACAGTTCTCTGACGCGGGACTCTTGTTAAATCTCGGCCCCGAGGTCTCTGCAGGGCTCATTTTGCAGCCTGGTACCGTATGGAAACAGTCACACCTGACACCCACCATCCCATGCAGTCGACTCAACATTTACTCAGGTTCTTAGAGCAGTCGTAGTGACTTCAGGGCTCCTTGCTCCCACAGCCCGCGGGGCCAGCTTCGCCCGCTGTCCCAGGCGGGTGTTCCCAGACCTGAGCTTGCCCACGGCTGAGAGGAGGAGGGAGGGACCCGAGGAGCCTAGGAGTGGCTGGTGCCAGCAGCGTACACAGCTCCTGCCTCAAACTGAACCTGGCCCCTGGGTCCTGCCCAGCTTTCCCCCACCTTGACCAAGTCAGCTGACCCGATGGAGACGAGGGGTTTGCCCCAGACATGGTCCCTGCTCCCACTCTGCTCTGCAGGCTGAAGCTGGCACTGATACCTGGGAGCCAGCAGGCCGACAGGCTCCCCACCTTGGACTTTTTTTTTATCCTCACCCGAGGACATTTTTTCATTTCTGTTCAGATAGAGTGGGAGGGAGAGAGAGGAAGAGAGAGAGAGAGAAACATCGACGTGAAAGGGCCACATCGAGTGGCTGCCACCCGCACGACCAACCAGGGCCGGGGACAAACCGCAACCGAGGTACATGCCCTTAGTGGGAACCGAACCCGGGTCTCTCCGGACCGCAGGCCGACGCTCTAACTGCTGAGCCAAACCGGCCAGGGCTGGACTTTTTTTTTAAAAGGAATCCCAAGGGGGCTGCATCCCCCCAAACCTTATCTAGTGTACCCCTCCCCCTTTAGACAGGATGCTCCATTTCCCACAGCCTCAATTCCAGCTCGACTGATGTTTGCCAGTGCTTCCGATTCAGATTAGACGGCGGATGTGAATGGTCAAAAAATACACGTCTGTCTGTCTTAAAGAGCCGATCTAAGACAATGGTGTTTAAACATTTTTTTTTAAGCCGCAGAACGCTCTTCTGAGCTCATGCAGGACCTCAGTGTAGCAAAGAGGAAAAGCAGAGACGTTCTGTTGGAAGGAGACCTTTTCCCTCCTGTGCCCGTCCCGTCCCCGGTGGCTCGAGGCGTCTCTTTAGCACCTTCGGCCTCCACGAGACCCATCTGGGAACCCCAGTGTGTGAGGCATCATGGCTGCTAGGCTACCGCTTCTCACTGTCGGGCAGTAAGTCCTTCCCGTTGTCTGTCCACGTCCCAACCACAGGTGACAGTGCCTTCCTCTTCTCTGGGTCTGTACTCAGTTGAAAATGAGACTGGTCTGTGGCATAGGCCCGCCTGTCCCCGGGGGACCTGGGTCATGCTCAGCACCTAGGCGTCCTTGCTCGAGCCATTGGGAGATAGCAGGGTTCGCCTCTAGTGGTCCTTGGCCAGAAGTCCACGGGCACCCTGGCCGGTCTGGCTCAGCGGTTAGAGCGTCGGCCCGCAGACCAATGAGTCGCAGGTTCGATTCCGATCAAGGACACATATCTCGGCTGTGGTTCATCCCGGCCCTGGTCAGGGTCGTGCAGGAGGCAACCAGTCGATGTGTCTCTCTCACGTCGATGTTTCTCTCCTTCTCCCTCTCTCCCTCTCTCTCCCTCCCACTGGGTCTGAACAAAAATGGGAAAATATCCTCGGGTGAGGATTAACAACAAGTACATGTATATATAACCTGGAGTTCTACGGTATGAAAACGATAAAAGCTGAACTATTCTGGGAGGGCTGGGAGATTTGGGGGTGGCTGGGAGCAGGAGAGCTTGGTGATGGGAAGGGTGGAAGGTGCAGAGTCTTACCTGAGTACCTTTCTCCTGACCGTTCCCCTCACACTTGCTCCTTCATAGAATTCCACAAACCTCAGTTTGAAAACCATTCTAGGGACGGGGGGGTGGGGTGAATGGGGGGGACTACTCGGCCCTCCTTGGTTTCTGAGACCCTGAACCCTATCGTTTTCTACACCTCTGGTCATTTTCTTTTGCTTCCTCGATCCCTAGTCTACACACAACGCTCTTTCCTCGTCGCCTTCCTCTCCTGTCTGTTCTTGCAGAGAGCAGACCCTTTGCCGACTTGGCTCCCACAGCCACCTCTTCGCAGGCCTCGGGGTCTGCCCGTCCAGCCCTGACCTCTCTCTCCTGGTCTCCAGATGCCCATTCTCAGCGGGTTGCTGTAGACACCCACAAGAACGGTCCACCGGCATCTCAAAGTCACCCAGCATGTCCCAGACTGTGGAACACTGGGAAAAAGCCAGTGTTTGGACTTGGAATCCAGAGGCCTGGGTTTGAACCCTCGCTTAATCTCTCTGAGCCCCAATTTCCTCATCCCCTCAATGGGCATGCTAATGCATACCCCTTCTAACGAAAGCAGTTTTAATTATACATTTTGGAAAACTAGACTGTGTTTGAAAAGCTTGCCCCCACACAGACAATCGTTTGGGGAAAGCAGGAGGGAGGGTGGGAGCGGGGAGGAGGGACTCAGTGGGGGATAAAAGGGGGGACACCTGTAACACTTTCAACAATAAAGATAAAAAATAATAATGATGATGAAAATAAAAGCTTGCTCCTTTTGCTGTGGTCCCTGACATAAACACAGTCAGCAAGGCGGGAGGGGGACCCACTTCTCTTCCCTGTCCTTACCAGGGGGTGAACGGACCTGTGAATGCCGCTGGCTCTGCCAGGACCCCTCCTGCTTTCTGTCCTCACCGCCCCCACCCTCCTTCAGGCCCCTGTGTTCCGACTTCGGTCCAGACCATCCAAGCTGCCCTCCACGCCAGCGATTTTCAGCGGCGTACTGCAGGGATGTTTAAAACATGCACTCCCTATTTATCAGGGGCACTGACCGCTTTCCCCTCAAGGCTGACTGTCAAATAAAACAATGACAACAGCCAACACAACAACAGCCGTCAGTGTGGATGAATCAAAATTATACCTATTAGTTTTTTGTCAGATCAGTAAAAAAAAAAAAACATTAATATATATTTTGGCGTGCCGCAGGATTTTAGTGATTA
Source organism: Tadarida brasiliensis (assembly GCA_030848825.1). NCBI lineage: Eukaryota > Metazoa > Chordata > Mammalia > Chiroptera > Molossidae > Tadarida > Tadarida brasiliensis. The sequence continues at coordinate 89,518,252 of CM061268.1, forward strand.
GTTCACGTGTGCCCTGAGATGAACAAGGCTGGAAATCGCGGCGCCACCCTGAAGTTGTTTTCCTGGAACCCAAACTACCCCAGACCATTCCCCTGTCACGTATCTACAAGCAGCACCCCGAGCACAGGCCGGCTCAGGGCTCAGGCCCGTCTCCACAAGGTGCTCCTCCCAGCACTCCCAGCAGCAGCTCGCTCCTGGCCTCGGCCCCTCCCAGTGCTCCAGTGCTCCCGTCCCGGAGCCTAGCCTGACACCGCAGGAGTAGCGGCTTCTGCTTCTGCACCCCCAAACTCGCTGCTCCTCTGTTTGTACCGAACGCGCGTGGTCTCGTATGTGATCCAGGAGTTGGTGTGTCTGTCTCACACCAGACTGTGCGCTCTCCAAGGGCTACGACCTCGACATTGTCTTTCTCTTCTGCACACACAGGTGCTCAACAAGCATTTGCTAAACCGAATCGGCCGTCACCAGATCCCAGTCCTAACAGTGAATTAGTATCCCGTATTTGGACAGTGACGCTCATACCCTTATAATGACACGGTATTCTTTCATTCAGGAATAGAATACAAATATTCCACCAGGGCTCCAGTCCTGCACTGCCAGGGCCCATCAACAGCTCTATTTAGTTATTTTATTTAAAAAAAATTTTTTTTCTTTATTGATTTTAGAGAGAGAGGAAGTGAGAAGGAGAGAGAGATAGAAACAGCGATGAGAGAGCACATGGATTGGCCGCCTCCTGCATGCCCCCCACTGGGGATCGGGCCCACAACCTGGCCACGTGCCCTGACTGGGAATTGAACCGGCGACCTCTTGGTGCAGGGTCGACGCTCAACCACTGAGCCACACCGGCCGGGCAACGGCTCTATTTAGATGTCTTACAGTTTATTTATTCACTCATGCAACGTTTTTAGATGCCTGGTCTGAGCCTGGTGCTGTCGTTCATGTTAGAGCAAGAGGAATAAGACACTGAAAAAAATGTGAAAAGACGTTGTCCTCAAGAGCTTGATGTTTTACGAGGTTATACATTGGGCGAGGTCGGAAGGGAGGCACGAGCAGGTACCACGGGAGGGGCGGAGGGGTGTTCACAGTGGACTCCTTCTCCCCAAACACACACACAGGTGGATGGTGGAGCAGGGACAGCAGGTCAGACAGTCCTAGCTTACGGTCTGCCCCCGGGCCACCCGGTACCCTTGGTCCCCATTTCTTCTGCTAGAAGCTGTGAATATAAAAAACAAAATAATCTATGTAGATTATATTTTAAAAACTACATAAACTGCCCGGCTGGTGCGGCTCAGTGGTTGAGCGTTGACCCATGCACCAAGAGGTCGCAGGTTCGATTCCCGGTCAGGGCACATGCCCAGGTTGTGGGTCTGATCCCCAGTGGGGGGCATGCAGGAGGCGGCCAATCCATGTTCTCTCTCATCCATGTTTCTATCTCTCCCTCTCCCTTCCTCTCTCTCTGAAATCAATAAAGAAAAAAAAAAAAAGACATAAACTGCAACCATAAATACAAGAAGGTATTTGTGTACAAGGACCGCTAAGCCACCCCTCCTGCCAGCTTGCCGGCTCCCCAAAGGGTCTGGTTCTGCTCCAATTCACTCCCGATCAGAATCTCGAAATCATCTCGACACCTTCTTCACCCAAGTGTCCCCGAGTCCTGTCCATCTGCATGCTCTGTTCCTTGTGTCCTGGTCTTTCCTTCCCTCCTCATCTCGTCACAGCCCCATGCCAGCCTTGTCATGGCGCCTCGCACTGGACTGTGTGACGGACACTTCTGCCCCTGTGTGTCTCAGTCCACTTTTTCTAAAGTTTAGACGTTTCTTCCTAAAACATTGCTTTCCTTCTTTTTTTAATATGTTGTTATTGATTTTTTAGAGAGAGAGGGACAGAGAAATAGAAACATCAATGTGAGAGAGATACATCGATCGGCTGCCTCCTGCACGCCCCCTACTGGGGATCGAGCCCGCACCCTGGGCATGTGCCCTGACCAGGAATCGACCTGGAACCTCTCAGTCCATGGGATGACGCTCAATCAATCCACTGAGCCACACCGGCCGGGCAAGATTGCTTTATGTCATTCCCCTGCGCAGATAAATTTATGTTCCCCCTTGTATCTGCAGAACAACGTCCAAATCTTAGAGCTTGACATTTAAAGCTTTTGGCAATCGGCTGTATTTTATCTACCAAAACCTGTAACAGTAACTGGACTGGGTTCCTCTCTGTCTCCCAAACAAACATGCCTCAGTCCAAACACACATAACTCATTCTCTCAATCGCGTGGCCTCTTCCCGTCGAAGGGACCCAGTCTCAGTGCAGTTGCAGTTTGGTGGGACAGGCGCCATTTCCCCACTGAGCATGACCTTCCCGCTCCTATTCATTCTTCAAGACCATGCTAACAGCACACCTCCTCTATGAGGCCTTCCCTGATTTCACCTCCTCCTGAACACCAGTAGCACCCACTCTTTGTACTACTGTGGATCAGTGCTTCCCTGAGATTCTGACTCAGTATGTCTGAGGTGGGGCCGGAGCATTTCTGTTTCTAACAGGCTCCACACCAGGGGTCTGGGGACCTCCCTGGGAGGACCACTGCTGTGGGTCACTCGGTCCTAAGCACTTATACTTTCGCTTCACATTGAACTCTTCACGGGCAGAAAACATGTTCCATCTCTTCGTGGATCGGCCCCCAGATCCCTCAGTTAACTGCATGGCACATAGAACGTGCTCCCTTTGACTCGTTCCGAGTGCCATTCACGTTCTGATAAGGTGCTCAGCACAGCCCACCAGGCAGGGAGGACGCAGGGGAGGGTCAAAGTCACCGCAGAGCAGTGGGTTGGTTCAGGCCTTTGACTGGGGCTCCCTGGCTGGCTCCCTGGGCTGGTGCTGAGCTGGAAGCCCACTTTCTTCCCTTCCCTTAGAAAGGTGGGGGAAGCCCTGGCCAGTCTGGCTTAGCAGTTAGAGCGTTGGCCCATAGACTAAAGAGTCTTGGGTTCGATTCCTGGTCAAGGGCTCCTACCTGTGTTGCAGGTTCGGTCCCCGGCCCCGGTAGGGGTCATGTGGGAGGCAACCAATCGATGTGTCTCTCTCACATTGATGTTTCTCTCTCTCTCTCTCCCCCTCTTCCTCCCTCCCTTCCACTCTATCTAAAAATCGATGGGGGAAAAAAGGTGGGGGAAGGAACTGATATTTATCAAGCAATTACTCTCTGCCAACTTCTGGGCTGGGGGACGTAGACATAATCTCAGGGGTCCAGGGAAGTATAGGAAGTGGCCCCCAGTCTGCAGGTGTAAACACAAGGCCGAGAACACCTGCTTTTATGCGTCATTACAGAGCGCAGGAGAGGCAGAAGCGGCCAGGTTGGAAGAACATGACCTGAACTTTGCTGGAGGTCCATCATGTGGGCAGCTACCCTGTTCCGGGCGCTTTCACCTCCAGTCTCCTTTCATCCTCACGAGTACCCAGCACACGAGGCCTCCTCTCACCCTGGTTAATCTCCACAGTCTCCTTTCATCCCCACGAGTACCCAGCACACGAGGCCTCCTCTCACCCTGGTTAATCTCCACAGTCTCCTTTCATCCCCACGAGTACCCAGCACACGAGACCTCCTCTCACCCTGGTTAAAGACAGGGCGATAGCCCCCGAGAGGCTGTATCGTTTGCCCAAAGCCACAGAGCTGAGGAGAGGAAGCGGCATTCTCGGTCTGTCTGACCTCAAGCCCTTGCTGCTTCCACAGCCCTGGTCACAGGGTCCATGCACAGTGTACACAGCACATCATGGTCCCAGGTCTCCACATCCCCCTGACCCCTGACAACTACTGGCATCCTGGCGGGCAGACAGCTGGGGCCTGGATTCAGGCTCTGTCCTCACACCGAGGGCGGACTCAAGGCTGCTTCCGGGTAAGTTAGATGCACAGGCCAGAGGAAGAGTGAGTGGGGGAGACCAGAGCCTTGGACCGGCCAGGAGTGGGAGGGCCGGGGTGGCAGGTGCCTAGGAAGGCTTGCTTCCACCAGGTGACTGGGAGGTGGACACTGGCGTTTCCCTCGGGTCCAGGGTATGAGCTTTCTGAGACGCCCAGGAGTGTCCCCTCTACCCACGAACACTCCCACCTTCACAGACCCTCCCAAGGACAGGCCTCCTGGACACAGATCCAGGAAGAGGGCGGCTCACAAAGAAGTTCAGGCTCAGCTTCAAGGTGACACACACCAGCACACACAGAACCTCTCTGCCACTGTCCAGACTCGCCCACAGAGGAGGCAAATGTGCAGAGGTCAGCCACGGCGCCCCAGCGAGGGCTGCTCATGCCCACACCCTCACCCACCCCAGAGGTGCAGAGGGCACAACCTCCACCAGCCACTTTGGAGGTGTCATAGGTCGTCGGGAAGGATGGGGAGAGCTAGTAGTGTGTCTGCCATGCCTGCCATGCCCACCCCCTGCTCCCCAGCACCCGTCAGCTCGGAAGGGGTCTCATTCTTAAAGGGGCCCTGGTTCCTTTGTTGTGACTTGTCCGTTTCCCAGGCTCAGTTTGGTCCCCTCTGGCCTGTGCTCTGGAGGCTTGTAGGCACGGCAGAGGTGGGGAGGCGGGAGGCTGGAGTGTAGATGAAAAAGAGGGGAGAGGGAGGAGGAGGGAGGGATGGGGGGCTCTGGGCTGGACTGGAGGTCAGAGGAAGCTCAGACATGCTTGCTGTCCCTGCGGGAGCCCTGACAGTGCGAGCAAGGGCCTGACCCAACTCGTATCAGGATTCCTCGGCCTTCAAGGTGCCGGGAATGATGGTGGGAACCCCGATTCCCAGAACACCAGAGGAGGCTTTCGGGTTGGTGACCAAGATCCGGTGCTGGGGTTAGGAGACTCGGATCTGGCCAGGGCTGACACCTGTTCACAGCAACCCTATGGCCTGGACCCTTCCTCAGGTCAGGCTCCCCACACTGAACTATTTCTCTGGCCCCAAATCCTTACAAAGAGGTACGTGTGTAAGATGGGACTGAAGGGAGGGCAGTCGGACCCAGGGAAACTGGGAAGGCTGTCAGGGGAAGGGAGCTTTGGGAATGACAAAAGATCCCAGCTGCCACTGTGATCCCAGAGGAAAGGTTTGGGATAGGGTCACTCCTGCCCGCACCATCCAGCCCATGTTAGCAGGGGCCAGCATGCGTCCCCAGCCTGTCCCCCCTCTGCTCATGCTGGAAGGAGGGTAGAGGTGGCCTGGCGACCTTACCGTCTGCGGGGGGCTGCCCACAGTCATCTCCACATAGTAGCCCTGGCCGGACTTGCCCCGCAGGTTGTCCACCATCTCCACAAAGCTGCCCCTGCGGCCAGGCTCCTCTGGCTCCTCGGTGTCCCGAGGCAGTCGCAGCCCCAGGGGGGTGCCCCCCAGCCCGCTCCGCAGAGGCAGCCGGATGCCAGGCTGGGTGCCGCGGGCAGGCAGCACTGCAGAGCCCATCCACAGCAGGAGCCAGGGCAGCGCCTGGGCCATTGTGGGCCCGGCCTTCAGGCCCGCGGGGCTCCCTGGGCCCACGTCCGACCCCGCTGCCTGCCCCCAACTCGGTGTTGCTGGTGGCTTCTCAGGAGAGAGGGCTGTGCGGCATCAGGGCTCCTGCAGGCCCGGGACAGCCGGCCAGGTTGTGGGTATCGGGCAGGAAGGATCGCAGAGAGAGGGGGAAGGAGAGGATCCGGGCTACATCTGGCCAGCGGCGTCCCACCTCGGCAGAGGTCTGGGAGAGGCCGGCCCGGGCCCCCGGGGGGAGCTGCGAGGGGCGAGCATGGCAGGTCCCGGCTGGCTCGCGGTCCTCCGGTGGGCAGCGGGAGAGGCAGGGGCTCCGTCAGGCCACCATAATCCAGCTCCCAGGTCCCCGGCAGGCTGGGGCGGCGGAAAGACTTGTGGTGGCGGCTGTCAAAGCCAAGGGTGTTCGCTGCTCCGTGGGATCGCTGGGAAGTGTAGTCTTCCCAGGGCGGGCAGCTCAGCTTCCGGGGCTGGCGAGGGGTCTGGGATGCCCTCTGCTGAGACGGAGTCCACCCTGCAGGACCCTGGCGGGCAGGGCTGCCTTGGCCTTGGCAGGGCCGGAAGACCCATCAGGATAGAGTGGTGGCCGGCCTCTCATTCTGTCAGCCCATTCTGCATTCATTAAGCACCCACTGTATGCCAGGCATTCTGCCAGGCACTGCGGCTACAGAGAGAAAGAAAATGTACATGCACCGTGCAAAATGATGCAGCTCTAAGGAGTCAGGGTTTGGGGGACAGCTATTGGTGCTATTACCACTGCGACTCCTGAGAAAAAGGACACTGACAAAGTTAAAAGATCAGTTATAGACTAGAAGATAACATTTGTCACACAATAGAGATGAAAAGTAAATTTCTATAATATACAGGGAGCTTCTATAAGTCAATAAACCCCAAAAACCTGGTAGAAATATGAACAAATAATGTAAAGAGGTAATTAATAGAAGAAATGCAAATCAACATGAAAAAAGTTCAACTTCGTTAATAGTGAAAGAATGCAATTAAAACAACATTTAGATATCATCATCATTATTTTTGCTTTTCATATTGGTACTATTTGGTGTTAGTGAAGGTGTTGGTTGGACTGTAAATTATTCTGTTTTTAGAGAGAATTTTGGCAATGTCTATTAATGTGCAAAAAACATACTCTTTGAGCAATGTCAATTCTAGAATCCTACGCAACAAAAATAACAGTATTTCAGCGTGTGTGCCTATCAAAACTTTGAAAACAAAATAAATGATTATCAATAAGTGAATGAGACAGTCACTGAATGGAACCCTATGTAACCATTATAAAGAATAGAATAACTTCTTATAAAACTTAACTTAGAAAATGTCTATGACATGTTAAGTGAAAAGAGCATATTGTAGAACAATAAGTACATTATGACCTTATTTCCATAAAAATTAAAAAGTATGCACACATGCATATACTGTGTGCATATAAATTAATGTGCATGAGCATGAGAAAGTCTGGTAGATAGGAACCAAAATGTTCACAGTGGTTTCCTCCAAAGGGTGGGATTCATGTCTTTCTTCATTTGCCCATTCATTCATTCGTTCATTCATTCATTCAGCAAATGTCTTTTGAGTGCTCACTACATGCTAAGCACTGTTTTAGGAACTTTGGATACAATAAGGCGGACAAAACTCCCGCCCTCCTGTAGCTTACATTCTAATACAGGGAGAGAGACAATAATGAAATAAATATACGGTATTTCAGCTGGTGACATGTTCTATGGAGAAAAATAAGGCAGAGAAGAAGATGGAAGGGCAACTTGCAACTTTAAATAAGGTGTGGCTCAGTGGACTGAGCATTGTCTCGTGGACTGGGAGGTCCTGGTTCGATTCCTGGTCAGGGCACATGCCCGGGTTTTGGGCTTGATCCCCAGTGGGGGGCGTGCAGGAGGCAGCGGATCGAAGTTTCTCTCTCACATTGATGTTTCTCTCTCTCTCTCCCCCTGTCTCTAAAAAAATCAATGAAAACACATTAAAATAAATAGATAAATAAGTAAATAAGATGGATAGAAAGTGTAGAGGGAACATTTCACATTGTCATAATTTTTTAAATGGTAGGATTAATGAGTGTTTTTATTTCTTATTATGTGGGTGATTATTTTGTATATTACAAGTAAACAGTATGAAAAGAGAAGAAAGGTTTTTAACAGTGGAATTTCTGACTTGGGGGTAGGGCATTAAATTTGAAACTGATTTGGTTTTTCCTCCCTATCTTTGAAAAATTATCCTTAAATGTCCACCCCTGACTGCAGAAGATACCTTACTGTGTGAATTTCTCAGTCTCTCTTCCTCCCTCGGGTGTATTACAAGTACATCAGTTGGTGTGTCATTTTTGTTATTTTCCCCCAAAGACTTGCTTTCTTAATTATGTTTGCCTAAAGGCACTTAAAAATTGGTTTGCATTTCTGAGTACAGGGAAACCTGATAAAATGCAAATTGCTTATCTGTGTGGGGCAATCCCATTAATCCCATAATGACCTTCATTTTATTAGTTCTCCCAAGAAAGAGCAAAGGGACCCATGCAAAGGGACAGAAGTTAAGAGTTTTGACAGCTATTAAAGTCAATCAAATTGGTTGCAAGTTCTTTTTTCTTTATTGATTTTAGAGAGAGAGGAAGGGAGAGAGAGACAGAAACATCGATGAGAGAGATCATCGATCGGCCGCCTCCTGCATGCCCACACTGGGGATCGGGCCCACAACCGGGGCATGTGCCCTGACTGGGAATCAAACCGGCGACCTCTTGGTGCATGGGTCCACGCTTAACCACTGAGCCACACCAGCCGGGCTGACTGCAAGTTCTTAAACCTAGGGGCCAAGTGTACAAATGGTTTTTTGAATCCCTGTTTTGTGCAGGGTCTGTGATGTAAACCGGTGAGCCCTTTGAGTTCCTTCCCAGTCTGGTCTCTTTAGTTTCTCGGAGACACTTTTTAGGAGCGTGGAAAGGAAGGGGGGACAATGATTTGTCATCTGCAGGCAGAATAAAGGAAGTATAGGCAGAACTGCCACGATAGATTTAAAGTTAAACACGAGGACTACATTCTGGGTATCTGGTTCGGGATCTACAGGAACAATAATCTGACCTCCTCATTCTGGAATCCACCCTCAGTGGTGCTGGGACTAGTTTCAAGAGTTAGTGGGAGGCAGAAAGCTCTCCGCCACGTGTTCCAGGTGTTCCATTCTCCTTTTCAACTAGTAATGTAACAGTGGGAATTGTAACCCATGCCACTGTTCTTTTTTTTTTTTAAACTTTTTTTTTTTATCCTCACCCGAGGACATTTTTCCATTTTTTTGTTCAGATAGAGTGGGAGGGAGAGAGAGGAAGAGAAGGAGAGAGAGAGAGAAACATCGACGTGAAAGGGACATATCGAGTGGCTGCCTCCTGCATGACCCAACCAGGGGCCAGGGACAAACTGCAACCGAGGTATGTGCCCTTAGCAGGAACTGAACTCAGGTCTCTCTGGACCGCAGGCCAATGCTCTAACCGCTGAGCCAAACCGGCTAGGGCCATGCCACCCTTCTTTTGACACTGTTTCTGTAAATGCTGACTCGGAGTAATACGTAGCTGTAGATAAACAGCATGCTTGTATAAGAACCTTAGGAACTAACTTCAGAAGATGCAGACTCTGATCTTCAGCCAGTCAACCCAGTTCCGGAAGACTTGCTGACCCTCAACCCTAGAACTAGGATGACGTAGAACCAAGATGAAGAAGACCAAGACGACGCACACCAGACCATCCCCTGGCCAGTTTTGAGGTCCTTATTGGAATGGACTGTGCTGGCTGCACATCGAGAAGTTTTCAACTCCCTCCCCTTGATGTCTTTGTCCTGCTTTGCCTCTCCCTCCCTATAAAAACCTCTGCCTGCTCTGAGATGTGGAGACGGGCTTTGGACAAGAGTCCCCCATCTTCTCGAGATGCCGGCACTCGAATAAAACCTTCCCTTTTTCACCAGTACCTGTCTCGCGAGTTTGGTTTTCATGGTGCAGGCAGCTGACCCTTGGTTCCGATTACAGTAGCATCTCTCTTTTTTTAAAAAAAAATATTTTTATTGATTTTTTTTTTTTTTAGAGAGAGAGGAAGGGGGAGAGAGAGATAGAAACATCCATGTGAGAGAGAAACATCGATTGGTTGCCTCCTGCACGCCCCCTTCTGGGGATGGAGCCCACAACCCAGGCTTGTACCCTGACTGGGAGTTGAACTGGGACCTCTCAGTACATGGGACAATGCTCAGTCCACTGAGCCACACTGGCTGGGCATAGTAACATCTCCTAACTTTTCTGTTCCCCAGTTTTCTGATTGAATGGCCAGAATTGTCTTTTACACTCTTATCCTCTCTAGGAGGTTGAGAACATATGAGAGAAAGGAAGATTTGTTCTCTGTGTAAGCAAAATTAAAGCTCTTTCAATGATATTAGTAGCAACCCTTCTGCCAAATAGGGCGTGGAGAGCGGCTACACATTGTGTCACTCCTTTTCCTCTGAAATAGTCTCTGTGAAATAGTTAGGACAGATATGATTCCAAGTTTGCAGACATGCAAACTAAGCCCGTGCTCTGGTGAAAAGATGGACAGTAGAAACTAGTCTCTTAACTTCTGGCCCGCTGCTCATTGATATAATCAAAGCACAAGGGAGCCATTTTTGGGGGGATGGTGGTGGTGGTGTCTCCATGACCTTATATTCACATTTCTTCCGTTTATTAAAGGCTCACGGGTTGATTATTGATGATCAGTGTATTGTTCACCTGATATTAATCACATTATTAAAAAATGACGAGCAATAAATTGCCTTAGTTAACTCATGTTACAATAAATACTGTGAATGCTCCTCTCCAGCCCAGGAAAACACCCTCCTCACATCTAATAAATCCAGTGCTCTCTTTAACACCCCGGGGAGCCACATCAACGATCTCGGACTACATCTCCCAGTGTGCAACGGCGAACGTGCAGCCCTCTTCTGTGAGCCGACGGGACGCCTAACCAATCCCGCGCCAGAGCCCTCCTTCTGCGACCTATTGACTCCGGGCAGAGGCGGGACTCTCAGTTGCGACGTTGGCACCCTTTCCGGAAGTGGTTGCGGGCCGCTGCAGGGCAACACCCCGGCGTCCCTGGAAGCGGGGAACCGGGGTGGTGCTGGGGAGACGGCGCGGAGCCGGGAGCCCTCGCCCCGAGCCTCCCGGGGTGGGGGACAGGTGAGGACCCCTCGAGGGAGGGCTTGGGCGACGGGGAAGGAGGGGAGGGGGAGAGTCGAGGCACTCTCGTGTGCCAACGAGCGGGACGTGCGCGAGCGTGGGCGGGAACGGCCGGGCGGGTGCGCATCTCCCCAAACCTCTGCGTGGCGACCCGGCGCCGGCGGGGCGCTGGGCCGGCGGGAGCGTGCGGGGCGCTGGGCCCGCTTGTGCCGCGCTCCCGGAGGAGGGCCGGCCTTGGAACCTCGCTGAAGACCTCTTTTGGGGACCCCCGCGCCCCCCAGGTCCCACGTTGGGGCTAGCCAGACCCTTCCCGTCTTTTGGGCAGCTGGGGAAGTTACAAAGTTTTGGGTTTTCTCTAACTTTCCTTGCACTAATTAAAAAAACAAAAAACAAAACAAAAACTACCTTCTCCACCTGTCCTCACTTGCCTTCCAAGATTCCCCTCTCCTGGCTTTTCCTTTTCAAATCCGCACCCGAGGATATGTTTTTATTGATTTGAGAGAGAGAAGGAGGGGGGCAGAGAGAGACATGGAAAGGGAGAATCGTCCATCGGTTGCCTCCCCGTGACTGAACCTGCACCCCGGTGCGTGCCCTGTCTGGGAAGGAACCCTGCAGGGCACTGAGGACGCTCCAACCGCCAGAGCCACCCGCCGCGCTCTCCTGGTTCCTCTAACTCCGCCTTACGGGTCGCCTTTGCAGCCCTCCCCGTTCACCGCAGCCAGGTCTGGGTGATTTCACCCAGAGGTTCAGGTGCCATCTATTTAACGGTGACTCCCCAAACGAGAGCTCCAGCCAGACGGCTTTCCTGAGCTCACACCTGCTTACTGATCATCCCCAACTGCACCTTCCCCAGCCTTCCTGGTCCCTCGGATCTGTTCCTCCTCTTGTAGTGAAGGACTGCCCCGTTCACTTAGCCGAGTCTGCACCAGGAATCCATCTAATATATGCAGCAAGCATTTGTTGGGTATTTCCTATATTCTAGGCAGAATGCTAGGTGGGACTATTGGTTGGGCAAGGTGTAGACTTGAAAAGTAACCACGAACAGGATACTGGCCTAAGTGCTCTGATTTCCCACCTCCCTCCCCTGCTGTCGACATCAAGTCCTGTTATTCTGCTCCTAATATCCATAGCATCTGGCCCTTCTTTTCCATTCTCGCCACTCATGTAGTTCATCATTTCTTGCCTGTGCTTTCAGGATAACTTCTTAAGTGGGCCCTCTGCCTCTGTCCTTGCCCTCCTCTGTGTTTTTACAAGGCTGTCATAGTATGTGAAGTCGTGCGATGACTCCGTCGTGCACAGGACACAGCCCTTTACAATGTGCTCCTTGCCTGCATTGCCCCTGCACTCTGGCCATGTCAGAGTGGGCGGAGCTCAGGCTTTGGAGTCACATAGATGTGGGTGTGTGCGTGGTTTCTGTGCCATTTACTAGCTGTGAAACCTTGGACGAATTGTTTTTTTAAACCTTGCTGAGACTCTGTTTCCTTGTTTGAAAACTGGGGATAATAATCTCTACCTAGCTGAGAGGATGAGGTGAGATGATGTATATGAAACATTAGTCCAGTTCTTGGAACGTAGGGAGTGTTCAGTGAATGTAAGCTTTGGTTGTCGTAATGAGTTCTCGGCACCCACCATACACTCCTTCTTGCCTCTACCTTGTGCGTGCTGTTTTCTTCTGCCTTAAATTCTCTTGCTCCCTTATGCTGGTCGGCTCCTGCTATCCTCCCAGAGCCATTTCAGTGGTCCTCGACTCGGTGATGCTTTCCCTGATCTTCCCAAGTAGGGTCAGTTGCCCTTACTTTTGTGTCCTGTTGTATTTTGTTACTTCCTTTAACGTGCTTAATATATTATACAGTCTTGTGTTTGCGTGTTTGGCTTCCCAGCCAGGCTGAGCTGGAGTTCAAACCCATGTGAGATGAGGTTTGTAGCCCTAACAGTGAGCCCAGTGCCTGACCCATGGTAGGTGTTCAGTAACTGGTTATTGACTGTCTGAATGGCCTTAGTTTATATTTCCTCATACTGGATTTGTCCTCTGGACCCATGTAAAATAAGCCCTTTAAGAATGTGAATTGTAATAACAACAACTGACATTTATTGAGATCTTACTATGTTTTAACTGTTGTACGTGTATTGAATTATACAACTCTCACAACCCTTTGAGATAGATACTGTTATTTTCCCCATTGTACAGATGAGGAAACTGAGGCAACCTGCCCAGCTGCTAAGTGGTAGAGCTGGGATTAAATCTAAGAATGTTCTAACTCCTATGCTCATTGCCACCACATAATCACCTCTGATGTCTTCTGCCTTCTCCCCAAAGCCTTCTCCAGTAATTCCCCCCACCCTGTGGTGAGCTTTAAAACTGTTCAAGCAGGGAGGAAGAAATAAATGCGGAGGGAACTCTAATTGTGCATATGAGTGTGTATGCTTTGTTAGTGTTCAGATGTGCAAAGCTTTTGGCTGTCCTGACAAATCAGACAGTGTTCTAGGAAGGTGACCCCAATGTCGAGGGGTTGGGGAACGATGGCATGTCATGAGTGGAAGGGAATACGTAGCTTGGAGCGGAGAAGCCTTGGGTGCTCTCTTGAGGTCCAGAGGGCAGAACAGGCAAATGGGAGGACGCTTCTTAGAAACTGATTTTTGACTTAATATGGAAAAGACCTTTTCTTTTCTTTTTGTTAATCCTCAACCCGAGGATATTTTTCTATTGATTTTTAGAGAGAAGAAGGGAGGGAGTGAAGGGGAGAGAGAGAGAGAAACATGGATGTGAGAGAGACATATTGATGGTTGCCTCCCACAGGACCCCGACCAGGACTGGGGATCGAACCTGCAACCCAGGTACATGCCTAACCCTAAAAACCCGAAGCCCTTTGGTCTGGTGCTCTAACCACTGACCAGGGCGGGGAAGACCTTTTCATAGTTAATAATTATCTAACTGTGGAATTGACAATAACATCAGTGAAACTACTACAGTTGTTTAACATGTATTGTGTACCAGGGACTATGCTAGGTGCTTTATAGGAAGTATCTCATTTCATCCTCAAATAGCCTTTGGATTAGATTATCATGCTTGTTTCCATTATACACACGAGGTTACTGGGGCTTTGATTGGTGAAGGACCAAGCCTAATTTGCCTAAGTCATGCAGCTGGTAAGTGAGAGAGCTGGGATTTGAATTCAGGTGTTTCTGGCCCCAAAGCTGGTACTTCGACCACGATGCCGTCTGTCCCTTAAAGCACAGAGGAGAAATTTGGCATGGGAGGGGTAATTAGACCAAAGCTCGTATGGTTTCTGTTTGACTCTTGAGATTCCTTGGTTCACGTTAGTGGTTTATAGCGGAGACAGAGCCCCTACAGTTTATATACCTTATTTTGGGTTTGGTCAGAAAATGCAGAGGAAGGAGGCGGCATGGCCCTCACAGGTTTGTGGTTTAACAGGAGAGGGGGAACACATTCCTATGAAAAAGGTAGTATTAGGAGTAATATGCCTATGAACACGTGAAAACTGTGTCCTTACTGCTGAGGCGGTTATGAGTCGATGGGAGGGGCTGAGGTTAGCCAGGAAGGGCTACCTGGAGGAGGTGTATGAGCCACTTTTTTTTTTTTTTTTTTTTGCTAGATTCTGGAATTGGCAGGAGATGGATGAGTGCAATTGGATGACCCCTCCCCTACAATTGTTATGGCTCCTAGAGGGTCTCAGGCCTGGTGGCAAGTAGATGTCATCAGATTTCATCAGATACGTTGGTAAGTGCTACATGGAGTCCGCTATCGATGGTTCTGAAGGCATGTCTAGGGTGCTGCGATGGACTGGTGATGTGCCTCACAACCTCAGCTTGGAAGGGAATGTTAGGACATGTGCCAGGTGTTTGCAGTAGCAGATCTCAGACCTCTCGTCTTCTGTTACCACTCCAGTCCAGGTTATCATTATCTCTCACCTAGACTAGTAGGTTTTCTACTTAATCTCTGCAGCCACTCTGATTTTCTCCCTTCCAGTCTGGCCTCCATTCCACTCTATTCCCAGTGGCTGCCAGAGCGATCTTTCCAAAATGTGTATCTCGACGCCCTTTCCTGGCTTTCTGTCATGAAGGCCCACTTTTGGCATGGCATGGCTTCCACCCCCCTCCCCAGCATCGTCCCGGCCATGCTGCCTCTTGCTGGCGTTATTTCCTGTGGGAGGGCCTTTGCGTGCACTGCTGCCTCTGTTAGGACACCTTTTCTGCTGTCTGTCCAGTGAATGCTTGTCCTGCAGTCCTCAGCGTGGCTTGATTTAAACCAGGCTCATTTCCTCCGGAGCGCTTCCCTCATTTATAATTACACATTTATCTGTGACCTTTGGTGGGTTTGTCACCCTCCTTCATGAGACTGTGGCTCCAGGGGAGGAGCAGCTGAATCTGCCTTTATCATTATTGCATCTCTAGTGCCCAGCCGTAAATAAACTCAGTTCAGTAAATACTGCTCGAAGGAGTAAATGACGTCTAGTAGCTGTTCGATAAATAGGGTTTCTCTTCCCACCACCTTCCTCATTCCTGCAGTTCTTGCTCTTCCGGCCCTGTCCTTGGCCACGTTTTCCTGAAGCCAAGCAAGGGGAAGAAAGAAGGTGGAATCTAGCCCACCTGAATTTTAATCTTTTCTGGCAGGTTTCACATTTAAGGGATCCATGAATTCAGAGTTCCAGGTTCTTTCTGACCTTTCAGTAGTTAAACACAGGTATTATATAGTTAGCTACTTGGGCGCTTTGCCACGAGGACAGAGGTTTGACCTGCCCGTGCTTTCTGGACATGGGATGTGTCTAGGGATGGGTAACATTTCTCAAATGCAGAATTTCTCAGATTCCCGGAGATGGTTGATACAGTGCCTTGTATGGACCACTGCCTGCTGGAGTGAATAGTGCCCACCCAGCCTGGTGTTCAGGCCACTGTTGGTTCCTCCCTCCCCAGGGATCCTTCCCCTTTCCCTCTCCTCCCCAGCTCAGAGGATTAGAGTGTCCTCAGCCACCAGGCGGTGGGCCAGATGTTCTGCCCTGCTCCTGGTGCTTTTCTGCTCTGCTTTTTCAGTCCGTGGCCCTACTCACCTCTGACTGTGGGTGCGGAGGCCGGAGCCTTATGTCTGCAGGGTGTCTGCAGGGTGTCGGCGGGCTCCCCTGCAGGGACCACATCCCCACCTGGGCTCGTGCACTGCAGAGAAGGGTGCTTCTCCCGCCGGCCTATCTTCCCGAGGTGCTGCTCAGCTTACTGCTGGGCGGTGTCACGGTGGGACTGAGGCGGCAGGGCCTGGCTCCCCCATGAGTCCTAAAGCCACACACCTCTCTCACCCGCCCCTCTCTCAGCTGTCAGGCTGCAGCGGGGGCCTCGGTCATGGTCCCTCACAGATCCCGTGCTGCTGATCAGGGCTCCTCCCTAGGGATCTTGGAACAGATTCAGAATGACCAGATCCGGTTATTTCCTGAGCACTCATTGCGGGCACATCCTGACCTCTGTTTTTTTGGTTGTTAGTCCTCACTATTGATTTTTACAGTGATGGAAAGGAGGGGGAGGGGGTGGGGGAGGGTGAAGGGGGAAGAGAGAGAGAGAGAGAGAGAGGGAGAGAGAGAGAGAAACATCGATGTGAGAGAGACACATTGAATGGTTGCCTCCTGCTTGACCCTGACCGGGGCTGGGGATTGAACCTGCAACCCAGGTACATGCCCTTGACCGTGAGTTGAACCCACGACCCATCAGTGCGAGGGCTGACGCTCTAACCACTGAGCCACACTGGCCAGGCCACATCCCGACTTTTTTTTTTTAAACTTTTTTATTAATTTATCTTTGTGACAGATGTTTCTCCTTTTTTCCCCATCATCCTGACCTTTTAATGACACGTTCTTTCTGTTTTCACAGGGCTGTGTCATGCTCACGCTCCAGGTGGGACGGTGACAGCTTCTGAAGAGGTCAGGACCTGCTCCTCCAGACTGCTTTTGGTCCCATGGTGTGGTTGACATCTCCTCAGTTGGGGGACACCCTCAGAGTAGTGGCCACAGCAGCCACTTTACAGGGCTTTTTGTCTCTGCGTCCTTGGGGGTCAGTGTAGGAGCTGCCGTTGGGGAGAGCTGGTGTGACCTGGGTCCTGAGGTGCGACAGGAGGAGGGATGGGAACGGAGGGACAGTCCAGATCTGCACCGGCTTGTCCCCGACGCCTGACTCCTTCCCTCATGTCCTCGTCCTGTTGACATCGAGTGTCCCTCACCTCGGTCCCTTCTCCGTTCCCACCGCTTCTGCCCAGTTCATGCCCTCGTCATCCTCACCTGGGGGACAGCTTCAGGGGCTTCCTGAGCAGTCTCTCATTTCTCATCCAGCCATGCCACTCCCGCCGAGTTCTCCTCAAAAGGGGCCTCTGTCACTGTCTTTCACCAGGGCCCTCAGTGAGCCCCCGTTTTTTTTTTTTTTTGTTTTTTTTTAATCCTCACCCGAGGACATTTTTTCATTTTTTGTTCAGATAGAGTGGGAGGGAGAGAGGAAGAGAGAGAGAGAGAAACATCGACGTGAAAGGGACACATCGAGTGGCTGCCACCCGCACGACCCAACCAGGGCCGGGGACAAACTGCAACCGAGGTACATGCCCTTAGCGGGAACCGAACCCGGGTCTCTCTGGACTGCAGGCCGACGCTCTAACCGCTGAGCCAAACCGGCCAGGGCTGACCCCCCGTTTTTGCTACAGGGCAGAGTCAAGGCTCTTAAGCATGGTCTGCCTGCTTGCCACCCCACCCTTGCCAGGCGGCTGGTGTCTGGCCCTCCAGAGCACCTGTGTGTGGTGCTCCCTCCGCCCAGAGCAGCTGTCCCTGTCGGCCCTCTCTCAGGGCAGGTGTGCCCTCTGCCCAGTACGCCCTGAGGTCATGGACTCTGCCTCCACTGGGGCAGCTCCCGAGGGCGCTGTGGGTGTAGACGGGCAAATGGAGGGACAGGGCTGTGTGCGATGGTGTGACCACACTGGGGTCTGAGGGGTGTGGCGGGGCGGTGGGGCTCTCAGTTATTCTGGTGGCCAGGGTTTTTCAGCTGGGGGTCCTACACTATTTGTTTCGTCTCCATTTGAGGGCTAGGAAGCCAGCCTCTTGAGAGAGGTGGGTTTTCAGATCTGTGGTCCACCGAGTATTCAGCAAGCCTTTGGGAGATGTGTCTCGGGGAACTTTCCTGGGCACAGAGCCTAGAAGGCCTGCGTTCTCCCTGGCATCTGGAAACTCCCCAGCTAGGTCTGTTTGCAGGGCCTGGTCTGCTTCAGGTGCTCCATGCCGCAGCTCTGACACTGTTTGCTAAGCTGGGTCACTGATGTGCTCTTTGGGTGGGTCTCTGGGATCTAGGTGTTTGAGCCCAGACCAGTCATGGCCGGAAGACCCATCCGCATAGGAGACCAGCTGGTTCTGGAGGAAGATTATGATGAGACCTACATCCCCAGTGAGCAAGGTAAGAAGCCTGGGGTATATTGTAATCGTTTTTCGAGGGCAGGAGTTATCTCTGATTTATTTTTGTTCTTCTGATGCAAAGACGGTCTGTGCACAGGGCTGCTTAGTATACTTGGATTTGATCAGGGCTGGCAAACTATATATAGCCCACGGGCCTAATCTGGCCTGTTGCTTTTTTTTTTTTTTTTCTTCTTTATTGATTTCAGAGAGAGAGAAAGTGAAAGGGAGAGAGAGATAGAAGCATCGATGAGAGAGAACATCGATTGGCTGCCTCCTGCATGCCCCCCACTGGGGATCCGGCCCACAGCCTGGGCATGTGCCCTGACCTGGAATCGAACCAGCGACCTCTTGGTGCATGGTTCGGCGCTCAACCACTGAGCCACACCGGCCGGGCTGTTGCTTGTTTTTGTAAATAAAGTTTTATTTACAAAACAGCCATGCTTATTTGTCCCTGTATAATCTGTGGCTGCTTTCACGCTGCCGGAGCAATGTGGAGTAGTTGTGGCAGAAAGCACAGGACCCACAAGCCTAAAATAGTTCCTTTGCCCCTTTACAGAAAAGGCGTGCTGACCGTGGATCAGGCCGGTAACTAACTGTAAACGAAAAGATAGTAGGGAGTACGATGAAATACAGTGTGTGCCGAGGTCAGGGGAAACCCAGTGTTTTAAGAACAAACTAAAGCAGTGTTTTTTAAATTTTATTTTAAACAACAACAACAACATTATTAATAGCAGTAACAATTTATTCACTGCTACTGTGCCATTCTCTGTAGTAAGGGCTCTCCATGCATTTCCTCAGAGGAAGTCATGAGTTAGGGACCTTTATCACCCATCTTACAGGTGAAGAAACCAAGACACTTCTCTGCAGTCACACAGTTCTGAGCAGAACAGCTAGAATCCATACCCAGGTACCCTTAAGGGCCTGCACTTGAAGACTGTGCCCTTTTGGAGGGGAGGAAGTGACAGTTCTTTTGAAATTGTTACGAGTTATGGACCTGGACACACAACTTTTTCTTATAATTTAGATGGTTTGAGGGCCTGCTGAGGAAGGGGAAGAACTCATTCACCCTCAGGAGTCCATGGATCCCACACTAAGTCCTGGGCTTTGCTTATAGCATAAGATTTTTGCTTGTTTGCCATGTAGAATTAAAAAAAAAATTTTTTTTAATCCTCACCCGAGGATATTTCTTTTCCATTTATCTTCAGATAAAGTGGGAAGGAGGGAGGGAGAGAGAGAAAGAGAGACAGAGACAGAGAAACATCGATGTGAGAGAGAGACGTTGACTGGTTGCCTCCCACCCGACCCGACCAGGGCCAGGGCCGAACCACAACCAAGGTACGTTCCCTTGACCGCAATTGAACCTGCGACTCCTTGGTCCAACGCTCCAACCTCTGAGCCAAACTGGCCAGGGCTGCCATGTAGAAATTTTTAATTTTCATGTTAAATGTAGCAGTCTGTTTACATATAGCCTCTGAATTTTGTATCACAGTTAGAAAAGCCTTCCCTACTCCAAGGGTAAATAGTTACGTTTTCCCCTGGGTTTGTCCCCACACCATTGATGGAATATCTCATCTTTCCCCCCGGTGCTGCCTGTGTGTGTTTGGGCCTGCTTTCTCTTCTCTTCCATTGGGCTAGCCGTAGTCAGTACTGTACTCTTAATTACTGGGCCTAAATAATAATTTCTTGCATCTAGCAGGGCTGAAATGCCCTCCTTGCTTTTTTCTTCAAAGTTTTCTTATTTATCTTGTTTGTTTTATCTCCCATGATCTTCAGAATCACCGTGTCCAATTCTGGGGAGGGCACGGTATGCAGGAATTGCTGGTATCTTGGGAAAATTGTGTCCAATTTATGATTGAACCCAGAGAGGAGTGACATCTGCCTATCTAAGAACATTGTATGCCTTTCCGTTTGTGTCTTTTGTTTCTCAGGAGTGACTTAAATTATTCTTCATATAGGTTTTATACATTTCTTGCTCATTTTATTTCTTAAACATTTAAAAGAAATTTTAATTACAGTTTACATTCGTTATTATTCTGTACTAGTTTCAGGTGCACAGCAGAGTGGTTAGGAAATCATGTGTGTGTGAGTGGTCCCCCTGCTGCTCCAAGCACCCACCTGGCCCCATGCAGTTAGCACAGTCTTTCTGACTGCATTCCCCCTGCTGTAATCTATATCTCGGGGCCTCGTCTGTAATTACCACTTTGTACTGCTTAATTCCTTGTGCGTTCTAATGTTTTTCTAAGTTCTTTTTTTGTTGTTAATCTTTACCTGAGGATTTTTTTTCCCATTGATTTTTAGAGAGAGTGGAAAGGAGGAGGGGACAGAGAGAGGGAGAGAGAGATGTGAGAGAGACACATTGATTGGTTGCTTCCCACATGCACCCTGACTGGGGTCAGGGATGGAACCTACAACCCAGGTATGTGCCCTTGACCAGGAATCGAACCCGTGACCCTTTGGTGCACAGGCTGGCACTCTAACCACAGTCACACTGGCCAAGGCTCTAACGTTCTTAATAAAAACTCCCTTCTGCTCAGTCCAAGGTTAGACATCCTAAGCTCAACCCACACTTGCTCCTCCTGAACTCTCAGTAGCTTCCTGACCAGCCTCCCTGTTTACGCTCGCACCCTTTCCAACCTGCTCTGCTTAGCATGAGTGTGCTTTTGAAGTGTAAAGCAGATCATGTCAGGGCTCTGATTATTAAGATCTTCCATTATACTCAGCATTACCCCCTTAGTGGGGTGTGCAGGGCCCTGCGTGCCATGGCCCTCCACCTGGCCAGGCTCACCTGGTGCCACTCTCTCCTTGCTCAGCCTACCAGTCACATGGCCTTTCTGACAGTCCCCAGATGGGTCAAGCTGCTTCTAGCCATAGGCCCCTGCTCCTCCCCCGCTTGAGGCCCTTGCCTCAGTGCTCTGCACAGCTCTTTTCCTTGCTCATTTTTTTTTTTATCCTCACCCAAGGACATTTTATTTTTGCATTTATCTTCAGATAGAGCGGGAGGGAGAGAGGGAGGAAGAGAGAGAGAGAGAAACATCGATGTGGGAGATATACATCGAGTGATTGCCACCCACACGACCCCAACCGGGGCCAGGGACAAACTGCAACCGAGGTATGTATGTGCCCTTAGTGGGAACCGAACCCGGGATTCTGGTCCGCGGGCCGACGCTCTAACCACTGAGCCAAACTGGCCAAGGCTCCTTGCTCATTTTATTTATTAAAATTTTTACCTTAAAATTAAAAAAAAAAATTTTTTTTTAAATCGATTTTAGAGAGAGAGGAAAGGAGAGAGAGAGAGCTATAGAAACATTGATGAGAGAGAACATTGACTGGCCGCCTCCTGCATGCCCCCCACTGGGGATCAGGCCCATAGCCTGGGCATGTGCCCTGACCGGGAATCGAACCGGCGACCTTTTGGTGCATGGGTCAGTGCTCAACCACTGAGCCACACCGGCCGGGCTATAAAAGCTTTTTAAAATTACAGTTTACATGCATTATTCTGTACTAGTTTCAGGTGCACGACAAAGTGGTTAGAAAATCGTATGTTGTACAGAGTGGTCCCCCTGCTGCTCCAAGCGCCCACCGGGCCCCATGCCCAGTTAGCACAGTCTCACTGACTGCTCTTGTGTCACCGTCCTGAGACGTTGTCCTTGACCCTTTCTGAAAAGTGCCCCCTCCGCTTCGACGTCCTCTGGTCATACCCCATTCACTTCCTTCATCATGTGTATCAGAAGCTTTGCTTCTCCGTATACTCATCTGTTCACTTCATTACCAGCTGTTTCTCCTAGAATGGAAGCTTCATGTGGGCAGAAACCATTTCTCTTTCATTCCTGGATCATGGTGACCAGTACACAGGAGGCCCTGCAAACCATTTGTGACACTGTCCTTGGAGAACCACGTGGCTTGTCTTTCCCCATTGCCTGTGAGGGCGGGGCTCTTACGGCATCTCCAGAAAAAGAATTTTCTGAGACTTGCTCAGGAGAATGAGTATCTTTATTTGAGTAGTTACATCTTGGTTTCTTTTTTTTTTTTTTAAATATGTTTTTATTGATTTTTTTTAGAGAGAGAGGGAGAGAGAGATAGAAGTATCAATGTGAGAGAGAAACATCGACCAGCCATCCCCTGCACACCCCCACCAGGGATCAAGCCTGCAAGCTGGGCATGTACCCCAACCGGGAATCAAACAGGGACCTCTCAGTCTATGGGTTGACACTCAGTCCACTGAGCCACACTGGCCGGGCACATCTCTCTGTTTCTAAAGTCCCAGTTTCCTTAACCCAGTCCTGGAAAAGGGGTAGCTGGGATTTTAGCAGAGCGAGAAGCAGAGCCAGTGTCCAAAGTTTCCATTCTGTGGTGGAATTGAGTCCAGCATAGCGTCAGGCTAATCACAGCCCATTAGTCCATTGTGCGAGGTCATGTGGACAACTCCAGGCGCATGAGAACCCTGCAAGCCAGGGGTCAGTGTGAGCAGCAAGGGAGCAAGAAGGGCAAGAGGGCCAAGAGAGCGCTCTCTTAGTTCAGAAGTTTCACTATTTCATGCCCTTGCAGTGGCCATGCCTATTCTGGCCAATTACCTATTTCCAGGTGTGATTGACAGGCCAGCACCTTCCCACGTCACCTAGACCTTCCTGGGCATGTGTCTATTGTCAGTCCCCTCTCCCATTAATCTGCGGGGAACAGACTTGGAGAATGTTGAACTGCAGCTTTCTGGCAAAGCTGTATAAATGGCATGCCTATATTATCTAGTCTTCCCTTTGCTCTTTTCCTTTTAATTAATAACCAGGTTATTACAACAGTGTCAATCCCCCCTTGAGAAAAAGAAAACATCTTATAAAGGAGAAATGGATGAAGGTCCCCATCTTGTAACTGCTTCTTGCTGTCAAGGGGTGTAGACCTGCCTATCCGAAGGCTTAGGGGTTCTCCCTGTCTGACAGAAGAAGGGGGAGCAAAAAGGGAGAGGAGTCTTTATGTGGGGAAGAGGGATTCTGCAACGTCCAGGTCAGTCTGGTGTCCCTGGGAGGTGATGTAGGTGATGTTCAGGAGGATGATGCATTGTACAGACTAGCATCCTTGTTGTATTCTAGAAATGACAAACTTGACAAGGTGGTTAAAAGGTATAATTCAAAAGTGAGGAGACTTTTAACATCTAAAGGTCTAGTGAGAGGTAAAAACTCAGGTGACAAAGGGGGAAGATGAACGTACAGTGTCCCCAATTAGGTTGGAGGAGTGGCTTTCCTGGAGGCAGGTGCAAGGCTTCTGCTGGAATGAAAGCAAGCAGTGACAATCTGGTAGATTGTCTGCAGTTAGAGCATTCTGGTGGCCACTAGGTGCTGAGGCATGTGTGGCATACACAGACATGGCCTAAAAACAAGACTTTGAAGACAGTTAACTGCATTGGAATTCAGTACCCACAATTGGGCATTGTGGTTTCCATTAAAACACAATTTTTCTCCTTAAGATTACCCTCATGTTTAAAGAGACTGTATTAAGTCCAGTTTCAGTTTGGCCTGATTATTTGCATAAACAGAACAAGAGTAGCAATTGATCAAATTGACCACACAGGCTTTCTCAGATTTGCTTTGCTGGACTTTTACTTCTTTATAAGGAATCTTTAGATTGAGCTTTAGTGGGCAGTCAGCCCCTCAGGGTGGAGAAGCCAAGCCACAGTTACTGGGAATACCTGTAGGTTTGGGTCGTATCCTCAAATCTTTGAGGTCCCCCAAAACGTCTTGAGGTTCCTTTCTTGCCGTCTTTCAGGAAAGCAACCTTTGTTTCTTTCCTGGAACGATTGCCATGAATCATGTGCCAACCAAGTATCAGGCCATATCTGCAAGTGGCCTTTGATTGGCTTCAATTAGTCAGTCTAATTCCTTAAGGTTTTCTGGTGGCACCCTGAATGCAGGCATGTTTGTCTTAGACATGGCATTCTAGTCAAAGTCTTAGTCAGTAAGGCCACACAGTTTGGAATTGGTCTTACTGGATTTATGCAAAGAAATGTATTGCCATGATTCACTCATTAAGAATTGCCAAATTCTGGAGGGATTAGGTAGGGAGAAAAAGGCCAAAGTGAGCAATTAGTATTCCCTAGATTGGCAAACACATTCTCTAACTTTTAGACACATAGGCTTTTTTTTTTTACTGGCAAACAGTGACATTTTAAGAGACAAGCTTCCATGGAGACAGGTAGATAGTAAAACTCACTGATTTAGCAAACCACAAGTGAACTGAATTAAACTGATTGGCTTAGCTAGCCTAGGCTGAGATAAGATCTTTCTCAGAATCTGTCCCAATAGATGACTCAGATAAGCTTTCTCGAAGACCAGGTACTAGCATTACAAAGGCAGGCAGTTCCTTTTGACCAACCTAGACTAAAATTCCCTGCCAGAGTCGACACTCTTGAGGAATGGAAATTGTTTTGTTGTTGATTTTGGGGAGAAAAACCTACAAGTTGAGGGAAGCATGAACGCCATCTGTGCTCCCGAGCTTCCCACCTGAGCCAGCTGGGGGAAAGGACATTGGCCCGCAGTCCGAAGTCTTCTCAGGCCTGAGACAGAGACTCTTCCCGAAACAGTAATACAGTAAAACACTAAAACAGTAATACAGTTAAAGTGGGGCCTTTAACTCGACGTGGGAGATTCTGATGGCCCTTACCTTGCTGGAGGCTCTCATCCTGAGTCTGGGTAGAAATCTGGCTCTTTTAACTTGCTTCTAACAGCGGGGCCAGTAACCTGTCGCTGTCTCATTTTTCTAACAGTCTTGGTCCCTTAAGAGGCTTGGTAGCCCTGGCTGGTTTGGCTCAGCGGTTAGAGCGTCAGCCCATGGACCAGAGAGTCCTGGGTTCGGTTCCCGCTAAGGGCACGTACCTCGGTTGCAGTTTGTCCCCGGCCCCGGTTGGGGTTGTGTGGGTGGCAACCACTCGATGTGTCTCTGTCACATCGATGTTTCTCTCTCTCTCTTCCCCCTCTTTCCCTCCCACTCTATCTGAAGATAAATGCAAAAATGTCCTCGGGTGAGGATAAAAAAAAGAAAATAAATAAAAGAGGCTTGGTAGCATGAGACACCTTCCCTTACGAAAGGAATGAGCATTTTCTGTTAATTTGATTGGATAGAATTTAAAGTCCCAGGCCTTGGGTTTAAATTCTGGTTTCAGTCAGTTTCCAAGATTAGGTAACAAAACCCTTTCTTTTCTCTGAGCACCTGTGTATTTGAGGCTTTTTCTGTTAGCTATGTCAGTGGAAGAGGCATTAATGACAAGCAGTAACATTGTAACAAGTTTAATTCCATGGTCTTCTAACTTATGTCCCAAGCAAGATGGCCGCCGGGGTGGGACTTCCGCTCCTAAGCCAGAGTGGCTTCAGCGACAACTTCCGCCCTTAAGCAACATGGCTGCCAAAGCAGAATAGTGACTGTGGTTACTGTTCCTTAGCAGTGAGCAGAGAGAGGCTCTGCAGGGCCGTCCAGCCAGCAGAACCTTTTTGCTGGGGGAATTTATTCCGGACAGAGAACCTAATTGGCACACTGCCCCCTTCCTCCCCAGCACACAGCCATGAGGTCCGAGCTGTGCACCCCACGCCTGCAGGGCTGCGGGGGAGAAGGGGAAATCTCCAGGCAGCCTTCTGGGGGGTGGGGTTTAAGCTGTCTGCAAGCACACCGTTCCAGGGCAGGGAAAAAGGCAGATTTCCCATCCTGCGCACCACAGAGGATGGGGGTGGAGGAGCTAGGCCCCGTGGCTGGGGTTTGATGGCCCCTCCTGGGCCTAAGCGGACTGTGGGTGCTTGGGGTTTCATACCCCAGGAGTAAATTTTAAGGCAGTAACAAGAATATATTTGCATATTGCCCTGGGGTGTTCCCAAGTCTGAGAGGGGTGGGAGGGAAAGAGAGAAGAGAAACCATAGAAATGCCGGCAGAATGCAGAGGTGGGGAGAGACAAGTTCTGCAGACTGGGAGGAGGATTTGGGCCATCTGTGCACCTGGCTGGGCACATTTGAACCTGCCAGAGGCAGTGCTGGGATGAGTCAAAGAAATGGGTCAGGACAAGGGAGAGACGGACAAATGAGTAACAGAACCCCCAGTTGAGGGAGGGGAGGTTCCATCTCACCAGAATCCAGAGAATCCAGGCCGGGTTTTCATTCTTCCCGTGCAGGCCAGATGAGGCCTGAAAAGCTGCAGGGCCCTGGGTCAGGGTCTGCTTTCCCCTCCCTTGCTGTTTCTTCCTTGGAGTGCTGGTTTGGAGGCTGCAGGAGGATGTTTTCCACGTTTTCCACAAGGCCATTCTCCCGGTTCTTACATCCCTTCGAGGTTGCCAATATGTTAATGGAGAATTGTGTGGATTGCCCTTCTCCATCACTAGTGGGAGTGAGGTTCTTGGGGCACTGCTGGAATAAGCATTTCTAGAGGCCCTCACAGGAGAATGAGATGTGCTAAAAAGCTTTATTTGCATATAGTTACATCCCCGATTTCTAAAGTCCCAGTTCCTTAACCCAGTCCTGGAAAAGGGGTAGCTGGGGTTTTAGCAGAGCTAGAAGCGGGGCCAGTGTCCGGAGTTTCTGTTCCATGGTGGAGTGGAGTCCAGCGTAGCATCAGGTTAATCTCAGTCCATTAGTCCATTGTGTGGGGTCCACATGGCTGTGGGCCACAAGGGCGAGTGCAGGGGCACGAGAGCCCTGCAGACCAGGAGTCAACCAAGAGTCCAGGAGAGCAAGGGCTTGAAAGAACGAGCCAAGAGAGTGAATTCCTTTGTTTAGGAGATTAAACATCTTAAATCTTCCCATGCTTGCAGTGGCCACACCTACTTTGGCCAATGCTCTGTTCCCAGGTGTGATTGACAGGCAAACACCTTCCCGTGTCACCCAGACCTTACTGGGCATGTCCAGTCTCTTCTCACATCGATCTGCGGGGAACGGACTTGGAGAATGTTGAACTGCAGCTTTCTGGCAAAGCTGTATAAATGGCATGCCTATATTATCTAGTCTTCCCTTTGCTCCTTTCCTGTTAATTAATAACCAGGTTATTACAAGGGTATCAAAATCAATGAATAAATTAGTCCCTGGCTAGCCAAATTTTGGCTGGTCCTTTGAAAAAGTGCTTTTGTTTCTTGGTCCCCAGGTATGCCAACCTCCAAACTCTCCACTGAGGTGGCCCTTATTAGTGATGTCCCTCTGGCAAGGGTTATTATCAGCTCAAGCATTGATGTCCCTTGAGAATTAATTTTTTTAGTCCTCGGGGCTCTGGTGACATATTCCAGTGGTTATCTCATGTATCTTTTTTCTTGTAGGTGAGATAGCTCTAACTCAGTACATATATCTCCCCTCTTCCTCCAGATCTCTGGCAAAAGCATTTCTACATTCTTGATTCCAAAAGAGTACAACAGAAGGGCTAGAGTTCATAACATAGAGCAACATTGGAAAGACCCAACTCTTTCATGGAAGAGAGGTTCAGTGAGTGGGAAGAAGGAAGAAGGCTGCCCGAGTATCATCCCCCCTTCTCAGCTCAGAGAGCCCCTGGCCCAGCTAGAACGTCCTTGCTTTCTCTGTGCTCCTGTGGCACTCTGTGTGTCCCCCTTACAGCACGTGTCATCCAGTGTGTACTCTGATCATGTGTTGGTAAGGTCCCAAGGGGCTTAGTCTCCTGTACTTTCTCAATATGTGGTTGTTTGAGTGATGAGTACTTTTGCACTGAGATTTTGCAAATCTTGGGAGAGCTTGTGTTCTGGTACAGCTGCCCTCGTTCAGGATCGTTCTAGCTGGGGGAGTTGGGATTCTTCCTGAGCCCCTGCCACACTGAAGTTTCGGTCTTACTTTTTTTTTGCCTTTGTTAACTTGGCTGCAGATGATATCCTTGGAGTATGGCAATAGCGTACCTGGATTCAGATGTACCATTTATAACTAATTTAAGAAAGTTCTATGTATCTTTATAGAACTAATAGCTGCTCACTGAAGAACATTTGGAAAGTAAAGGCAGAGTAGAAAAGTTGTTTGGGAAAGAACCCTGTTTTTCCTTTACTCTCAAGTCAGTGCTTCTGACACGAGATGTATGGGTTTTCCCCCGTACCAACCGATTCTCCGACATCAGTGCTTCTGACACGAGATGTGTGGGTTTTCCCCCGTACCAACCCATTCTCCGACATCAGCTGGGTGTCCTGCAGTCTGCCTGGAGTTAGCGTCAGTCCCACGAATTAAAGGCTCAGTCCCACAAGACTGCCCCCACTCCAGACACTAATTGAAAGTCCCAGATTGTCCCTGGCCCTTCTGACCTGTCAGCTGTACACCATAGTTCCCACGACCCTATCCTCAGGTTTGATAATTTGTTAGAACAAGTCACAGAACTCAGGGAAACGCTTATGTTTACCAGCTTAGTGTATGACAAAGGACATGATGAAGGGTATAGATGAACAGCCAGATGAGGAGATACATAGGATGAAGTGTGGGAGAGTCCCCAGTGCAGGGGCTTCTGTCCCTGTGGAGTTGGGGTGCACTGTCCTGGCACAGGGGTGTGTTCAGCAGCCTGGGAGCTTCAGGAACCCCACAGTTTAGGGATTGTTACGGAGGCTTCATCATGTAGACATGACCCATTAACTCATTTTCCAGTCCCTCTCCCCTTTCTGGAGACTGGGGGATGAGCCTGGAAGTTCCAAGCTTCTAATCATGGCTTTGTCTTTCTGGTGACCAGCACCATCCAGGAACCCACCTAAAGTGACCTCATTGGAGCAGAAGTGCTCCTCGTACTCGGGACATGACAAGGGTTTTAGAAGCTCTGTTTCAGGAACTGGGGTCAAAGACCAAATATTAATAGTAAAAGGAACTGGGGGCAGAGACCAGATAAACATTTCTTATTGTCTTACAGGTTGACTGTGATTTTTTTTCTTTCCATCCACCTCTCCACCTCTCTTACTTTCCTACCCTCCTGTCTCCTTGCAGACATTGTTGAATTTGCCAGGAAGATCGGTATTGATCCCATCAAGGAACCGGAACTCATGTGGCTGGCGCGGGAGGGCATCGTGGCGCCGCTGCCCGTGGAGTGGAAACCGTGGTAAGTCAGCGCGGCATGGCCGGGCCCTGGGGTCAGCTTCGACCAGCCACCTTTCAAAGCCTGTCCTGCCAGAGCCGGGGCAGCAAGGGCCATCCCTCCGCTGGGCTGCCTGATGTTCCCTCTGAGGGGTTCAGCACTTCCACCCAGGGTCCCCGCGGCCCTGGCTCAGGTCCTGTGGCGCCAGCATCTGTTTTGGGTGTGCTCAAGAGGCGTCTTTATTATTCCTTGCAGACTGACGTTGAGACCTCGTCAGCATGTCCAAAAGGGTGCTGGTGCTAGAGGTTTGTGGCGAGGCTGCAGACGCTGGCGAGCGCTCGTCTCCCTTGGCAGCCCATCCCTGACTTGAGTCATCTCTTCCTGAATGCGTTCACATTCATGGATTCGGTCATATTTTCGGGTTCAGCTCTTTGGACTGTGAGGAGCAGAGACTCACTCAGGTTACTCAGGGAGACGGTGACGAGCAAACAGACCGGCTGAGGCGGGAAGCTAAGGGGGTCGCGGCTGCATGTCCCTCCTGAGGGCGGTCTGCTCCAGCTCCTGCTGATGCTGTGTCCTCCGCTCTGCTCGTCGCTCTGTCCTCGTCACGTGCCCGGAGCTCCCTCCAGCCTGTGTCCCTAAAGTGGGTGCACCAGTTTACCTCCTACTGTAGCAGGGATTTCCCTAGGCTTGTCCTGGACTCGTCCCCAGTCTCAGGGGTCCTCTTGTGCTGGTACTGCGCCCTTTTAATGTGTAAGGTGTAATTATTCTGTTCTTATCCATCCATTTATTCATTTATTTTTTAAATCCTCACCCGAGGATATTTTTCCATTTATCTTCAGATAATGTAGGAGGCAGAGAGAGAGGGAGAGAGGGAGGGAGGGAGAAAGAGAGAGAGAGAGAGAGAGAGAGAGGGAGACGGAAAGAGAGAGAAACATTGATGTGAGAGAGATACATCGCCTGGTTGCTTCCCGCACAACCCCGACCAGGGCTGGGGACCGAACCACAAGGTACATGCCCTTGACCGGAATCGAACCCGCAACTCTTCAGTCTGCAGGCCGACGCTCTAACTGTTGAGCCAAAGCAGCCAGGGCTCTTATCCATCCATTTAATGTGTTGGCCCTACTTCAAAATGACTGCAATTGCAGCCTTACTCCTCTCCGCTGAAGAGTCGTAATCCTTTTGGCTTCTCACTGGCAGTCTCCCTGTCTCTTGACCTTTTTAGTCGCCTCTCCCTGGACCTCCTCCAGCCTCATGCGTCTTCCTGTGAGCACCCGTCAGCCCTGCGCACAGCGCCCAGGTGCCGAGAGCATGCAGGGTTTGTGGAGTAACGGTTTCCGTTTTGTTTCCAGTATCCACCCTGACTTTCACATCTGCCTTATCTAATCATCTCTATCTTCTCTCTCTGTTTTTTGCTTTGTATATATTTGTGTTGTTTTGCTTTTGGATATTTTTTTAATGAAAAGCCATGCGAGAAATATAATTGGTATAATAACACCTTAATGTACATGTACATAGTAAATAAATGGTGTAGTGATGTTTAAAAAAGATTGATGGAAGGAAGGAAGCTCATTGGTTAAGGTCCAGCTGTGTGCCAGGCTTTGTGCCAGCTGCCCTCACATTTCTGCTGGTGGTGGCTAATACTCCTTCGTCCTGTAAGGAGAGCATGAAGTATTTCTCACTTTTTTTTTAATCCTCACCTGAGGACATTTTTCTGTTCATCTTCAGATAGAGGGGGAGGGAGGAAGAGAGAGGGAGAGAGCGAGAGAGAGAAACATCAACGTGAGAGGGACACATCGACTGGTTGCCTCCCACACGACCCCGACCAGGGCTGGGGATGAACCGCAACTGAGGTACGAGCCCTTGACCTGAATCCAACCCGAGACTCTTTGGTCCGCAGGCCGATGCTCTAACCACTGAGCAACCGGCCAGGGCTATTTCTCACTTTCTAAAGTAACAAAAGTCATTAAAACTTATGTATTCATGTCATCTTTTACCCTTACTCCCAGCCCCAAGAGTAATTACTTGGTGAATTCCTTCCAGACCTTTAAAACACACAGACCCACCCCCTGTTTTGATTTTCAAACTTAAGGTGCTGTGCTGTGTACCCTGCTCCTCTGTGTCGTTGTGTAAAAGTCTCCCTCGGTCTGGTGTCAGCTGCATGCTTTTCCATACGTACATGGACCATAATTTTAAAATCCTGCTTTGTTTAACCACTGATATTGAAGGGTGTTTAGACTTTTTTCCAAATTGACCATTTTGTGTGGGTCTGTTTCTGGATTTTCTGCTGTCTTCCATTGATCTCTGTCTCTCTTTATACCAGTGTCGTGCTATCTTTGCTTCCTATAGCTTTATTAAAAATCTTGAACTCACTTAGGGTAAATCTTCCAACTTGTTCTCCATTTTCAAAGTTGTATTATAGGTCCTTTACATTTCCGTATAAATTTTAGAATCAGTTTGCCATTTGTACCAAAAAAAAAAAAAAATCCCATTAGGATTTTGACTGGGATTGCCTTGCATCTGTGAATCGATCTGGGGAGAATTGACATCCAAAACAGTATTGAGTCTTCCGGCCCATGAGAACAGGGTCTGTCTCTGTTTAGGTTTTCTTTAATAATACTAATAAATGTTTTGTAGTTTTTAGTATATATCTTGCCCACATTTTTGTTAGATTTATTCCTAAATAGTTCATATTTTTTATGTTTCTGTAAAATGGTGTATTTAAAATTTTAATTTCCAGCCCTGGCCGGTTTGGCTCAGCGGTTAGAGCGTCAGCCTGCAGTCCAGAGAGACCTGGGTTCGGTTCCCGCTAAGGGCATGTACCTCGGTTGCGGTTTGTCCCCAGCCCTGGTTGGTCGTGTGGGTGGCAGCCACTCGATGTGTCCCTTTCACGTCGATATTTCTCTCTCTCTCTTTTCCTCTCTCTCCCTCCCACTCTATCTGAACAAAAAAAAACATGAAAAAATGTCCTCAGGTGAGGATAAAAAAAATATATATAATTTCCAACCATTTATTGCTTTATTTTTTTAATATATGTTTTTATTGATTTTTTTAGAGAGAGAGAGAGAAAAAAATCGATGTGAGACTGGGGATTGAGCCCGCAACCCAGGCATGTGCCCAGATCGGGAATCAAACTGGGACCTCTCAGTCCACGGGATGGCGCTCAATCCACTGAGCCACACCGGCTGGGCTGTTTTTTGCTTTTATACAGAAATAAAATGTTTTTTTTTATATATTGACCTTATATCTTGCAAACTTACTAAACTCACTTATGTTAGTTCTAATAGCTTTTTTGTAGATTCCATAGGATTTCCTACACAGATGACTACATCTTCTGGGAGTAAAGACATTTTTACTTCTTCTTTTCTAATCTGGGTACTTTTTATTTCTACTTCTTGTCTTACTGCCCTGACTAGAACCTCTGGCGTGATTGAGGAGAAGTGGTGACAGTGGACATGTTTGCCGTGTCCCTTAGGGGAGAGCAGCGAGCCTGTCACGTTGAGTACGGTGTTGGCTGCGCGTTTCTCTACGGGCCCTTTGTCAGGATGAGGAAGTCCCTTCTGTTCCCAGCTTGCTGAGAGTTGAAATCAGAAGTGGATATTGGATTTTATCGAAAATTTTTTCTGCATTTATTAATAGGATCATATGGTTTTTCTATTTTGGTCTGTTAACAATTGTATTGATTGATTTTCAAATGTTAAACTGACCTTACATTTCTGGGATAAAGTTGGCTTGGTCATAAACATATGTTCATTGATTTGATTTTTAAAAAATTTGTTAAAATATCTTTGCTCCAAAATAATGGTTTGAAGGGAATGAGGTAGATAGAGTCTGGGTATTTTTTATTACTGATTTCCAATTTTATTCATTCATTATATTCCTTGTTACAAGTTGAGACTTCTTTTGTGGCTCAGTAAGTGATCCTATTTATATAAATGTTTTATCTGTGCCTGATAAAAATGTCATCTCATTTTTGGGAAAAGGGTTCTATAACGTTTTTTATTTTTTATTATTATTATTTTTTAATCCTCATCCGAGGACATTCTCTGCATCTATCTTCAGATAGAGCGGGAGGGAGAGAGGGGGGAAGAGAGAGAGAGAAACATCGACGTGAGAGAGACACATCGACTGGTTGCCACCCATACAACCCCAGCCAGGCCGAGGACAAACCACAACTGAGGTACATGCCCTTAGCGGGAACCGAACCCAGGACTCTCTGGTCCGCGGACCGATGCTCTACCGCTGAGCCACACCGGCCAGGGCTGTCACGTCCTTTATATCAAGCATGCTAAATGTATTTATATCTTCCTGTGTCCTCAGTCATTTTTGTCTGGTCTCATTCTTGAAAAATAGTTGAGTATAGAATTATTTGTTGAATATGAACAGTCCTTTGACAATATTATGCACCATTATCTTCTGACTAATGATTTTGAAAATAAGACACATTTTCTTTTGGTTAATCCGCACCTGAGGATATTTTTCCATTGAATTTTAGACAGACTGGAAGGGGGAGAGAGAGAGAGACAGAGAGACGTGGGTTGGTTGCCTCCCGCATAACCCTGACCAGGGCCAGGGATCGAACCTGCAAACCTGAGATAAACCGGCCAGGGCAAGACATGTTTCCTTGGTCTAATTTGTTGTTCCTTTGTAGGAAGTCAGGATTTTCCCCTCTGGTTATTTTTATTATTTTGTTTTTAACTTTGGTGTTCTGTAATTTCACTACAGTATATCTAAGTATGGATTTATTTTTATTTTTATTTATTTATTTAATCCTCACCCGAGGACATTTTTGCATTTATCTTCAGGTAGAGCGGGAAGGAGAGAGGGAGGAAGAGAGAGAAAGAAACATCGATGTGAGAGAGACACACCGACTGGCTGCCACCACATGACCCCAACCGGGGCCGGGGACAAGCTGCAACCGAGGTCTGTGCCGCCCTTAGCAGGAGCCGAACCCGGGACTCTCTGGTCCGCGGGCCGACGCTCTAACCGCTGAGCCAAACCGGCCAGGGCTATGGATTTATTTTTAATCACCATGTTCAGGATTGCACTGAGGACTTGTACCTCTCTTCAGTTTTGGAACATTCTCAACCATGTCACTTTTCTTTTCTGGAACTCTTAGTAGAAAGATATTGGAGCTTTTATTTTCTTTTTTCTTTTTCTATCCTCTGTGTCTCTTAACTTTTGTTTCATATTTTAAAAATTACTTTATCTTGCATGCTACATTTTGGATGATTTTCTTTGGCATAGTTTTTGTTCACTATTTGTTTTTCTGTGTTAAATTTACTGTTTGTTTAAAAAAATGTAATGACTCTACCAATTCCTATAAGTTTTATTTAAGTGTTTTTTCGTATATGTCTGGGTTTTTTGTTTTTTGTTTTGGAATTCTGTTCTTTTGTTGCGGCTTCTACTCATTTTATCTCACAATAATTGTAAATGTAGTTATTTAGTTTTCTTTTCATTGTTCTGTTGAGCTAATATTTTTTTTTCAAATGTTTTTATTTATATTTTTAGAGAGAGGAAGGAAGGGGGAGAGAGAGAGAAAGAGAAACATCAATGTGAGAGTGGAACATCGATCAGCTGCCTCCTGCACGCCCCCTGCCGGGGATGGAGCCCACAGCCTGGGCCTGTGCCCTGACCAGGAATCAAACCGGCAACCTTTTGGTGCATAGACGATGCCCAACCAACTGAGCCACACTGGCCAGGGCTGAGCGAAATTTTTTTTTTATTAATTTATTTTTGTTACAGATGTTTCTCCTTTTTTCCCCATTGACACCCTCCTCCCCATTCTCCCACCCCGTCCCCAGCTTTGTTGTCCATGTCCATCAGTTATGCGTACATGCATATAAGTTCTGTGGTTTATCTCTTCTGTTCCCCCCACCCCCTCTTCTGAGGGTTGTCAGTTTATACCCTACTTCCACGTCTCTGGATCTGCCTTGTTCCTCAGACTGTTATGTTCATTATATTCCACAAATAAGTGAGATCATGTGATATTTGTCTTTCTCTGCTTGGTTTGTTTCGCTTAGGATAATATTCTCGAAGTCCCTCCATGTCTCAAAGGATAAGAGATCTTTCTTACAACTGCATAGTACTCCATTGTGTATATGTGCCACAGCTTTTTTATCCATTCATCCACTGATGGACACTTGGGCTGTTTCCAGATCTTAGCTATTATAAATAGTGCTGCTATGAACATGGGGGTACATGTATTCTTTCTGATAGGTGTTTCAGGCTTCTTAGGGTATATTCCTAGAAGTGGGATCCCTGGGTCAAATGGCAGTTCCATTTTTAATTTTTTGAGGTAACACCATATTGTTTTCCATAGTGGCTGCACCAGTCTGCATTCCCACCAGCAGTGTGCTAGAGTCCCCTTTTCTCCACACTCTCGCCTGCACTTGTTGTTTGATGCTTTGTTGATGGTGGCCATTCTGGCAGGTGTGAGGTGATACCTCATTGTTTGAGCCAAGATTTTTTTTTTTTTTTTTATCCTCACCTGAAGACATTTTTTCATTTTTTGTCCAGATAGAGTGGGAGGGAGAGAGAGGAAGAGAGAGAGAGAGAGAGAAACATCGATGCGAAAGGGACACATTGAGTGGCTGCCACCCACACGACCAACCAGGACCGGGACAAACTGCAACCGAAGTACATGCCCCCAGCGGGAACCGAACCTGGGTCTCTCTGGACCACAGGCCGACGCTCTAACCGCTGAGCCAAACTGGCCAGGGCTTGAGCCAAGATTTTTGATGTGCTAATTCTTCTATTCATTGTGGCACTGATTTTCTGTCATGGTGAACTGTTTTCTCACGTGGTTTATCAGTCCCACCAATAGCACATATGATTGTTTGTTTAAAAATATTATCAATTAAAAAATTGTCAATCCAAAAAATTGTCAGTTTGAAGGCAATAATTTACACCCAGTTGTGTTCATTTGTATTTCCCCAATTGTTCATAGAGTCAAGTTGGCCATCCCTTGGCCGTGCTTTAGCTTTTGTGATTTGCTTGTTTATGTCTGCTGCCTTTTTGTCGGCTGTGTTGCTTATTTTTGATTTTGTGAAGAAGGTGGAACTCTTTAATTTTCCTGTGTGTGAATCTTATGCTACTGTCATTTCTACTACTTTCTCCTAGTTTCATGTCTTAATTTTCTTTATGCCTTCTTACGCACTGTGGGAGAGCAAGGCAGAAATGGCCATTGTCTTTACCTCTATGCAGTTATACTAGGGGTTCTAGTCAGTGCATAAGTCCCAAGGTCTTTTTGTAAGTTTTTTTCCTGGTAAAATATACATGACACAATGCACTGTTTTAACCATTTTTAGATGCACAGTTCAGTGGCATTAGGTACATTCACAGCATTGCGCAGCCGTCACCACCACCCAGCTCCAGAACTTTTATCTTCCTAAACTGTATCCATTAAATAAACACTCCTTGTTCTTCTCTCTCTAGCTCCTGGCAACCTCTGATCTTTCTGTCTCTTCGTTTGTCTGTTCTAGGAACCTCATATAAGTGGACTCATACAATATTTGTCCTTTGTGACTGGAGTATTTTACTAAGCATAAAGTCTGCAAGGCTCATCCACGTTGTAGCATTTTTCAGAATTTAATTCCTTTTGAAGACTGAATAATATTCTAGTATATGTATACACAGCATTTCATTCATCCATTTATTTGTCAGTGGATATTTGGATTGTTTCCACCTTTGGCTATTACGAATAATGCTGTCGTGAACATTGGCATTAATACCAAGTTCCCACCCGGCCGGTGTGGCTCAGTGGTTGAGCGTTGGCCCATGCGCCAGAAGGTCGCGGTTTGATTCCCTGTCGGGGCAACACGCCCGGTTCCTGCTGGATCCCCAGTAAGGGGCGTGCAGGAGGCAGCTGATCAGTGTTTCTAGCTCTCCTTCCTTCCTCGCTCTGAAATCAATAAAATCATATTTTAGAAAACACAACAACCCAAGTTCCCAGGACCTATATATAAAAGTCTGTTTGAATTCTGCATTCTTGTTCTTTTTTTTTAATCCTCACCTGTGGATATTTTTCCATTGATTCTTTCAGATAGAGTGGAAGGGAGGGAGGGAGGGAGAGAGAGAAACATCAATGTGAGAGAGACACTTTGATTGGTTGCTTCCCGCTTGACCCTGACTGGGGCAGGGTATCAAACCTGCAACCGACATACGTGACCTGGACCAGGAATCGAACCTGTGACTCTTAGGTCCTTGGGCCAACGCTCTAACCACTGAGCCAAACTGGCCAGGGCTGCATTCAGTTCTTTTGTGTGTATACCCAGAGGTTGAATTGCTGGGTCATATGGTAATTCTTTGTCACCTTGGAGGACCTGCCGTGTGGTTTTCACAGTGGCTGTGCCGTTCTACGATCTCACCAACAGAGCACAGGGCTTCTGTTTTCCACATCCTTGCCAACACGTATTATTGTCTGTTTTTTTATATTAGCCATGCTGATGGGTGTGGAGGAGTATTTTATTGTGGTTTTAGTTTTCATTTCTTTGATTTTTAGTGATATTGAGCGTCTTTTCATGTGCTTATTGGAAATTTATTTATTACTGTTATTTCCTTACTGATTTTAGAGAGAGAGGAAGGGGGAGGGAGAAAGAGAGAGAAACATCGATGAGAGAGAACATCCACTGGCCGCCTCCTGCATGCCCCCACTGGGGATCGGGCCCACAACCTGGGCATGTGCCCTGACTGGGAATCGAACTGGCGACCCCTTGGTGCATGGGTCGATGCTCAACCACTGAGCCACACCGGCCGGGCTTACAGGCCATTTATATATTTTCTTTTTATCTTTTACCCTGATGTTTTTTTCCAGTTTACTTCTGTGTATTTTCTGTTTTATTTGAATAGAGACTGAGTTGTCAGGTTTTATAAGGAGCCCGATTGGGGTTCTGCTGGGATCGAACGGATTAAAGTGGAGCATTGTTGGCTTGTTTGCAGACTTGAGTCTTTCTATTTAGGAACATGGAGTCTTTCTCTAATTGTTTTGCTTCTTTTCCCTGGCTTTCAGTAAAGCTGTATAAAGATTTTGCACTTTGGATGTATTCCTGGGCGTTATATCTCTTACATTGCTATGGTGAATGTTGTTTTTTCTGTTATCTGTGTTGATGGATTATTGACAAGGCAGAGAGGATAAATGGTTTATTTTGGACTCGTGCATGTTGAAACACAGATTCCTGAAACCCACCGTCTACATTGTTTTCTTCTATTTTTGATCCCCCTAGGGTCAGTTGTCACCTCTTATGAGTTGGGGGTTTTTGTAAAACCAGAGCTTGTACCATGTAACTTTCTTCTTCATTCATAAAATTCTTAAGCAAGGTCTGTCCTAGATTTTTCTCCAGTCTACCATAGTATTTGTGCTCATCCATCTCAAACCAAGTGCATTCCTACAGCCGTCCAGCACGGGTTCCCAGGAAGCCCAGGGATCACGCTCTCCCTCTAGAGTGCCTAGGCACCCCAGCCCTTTGTTCCTGCCCAAGTTAACTCCTTCATTCTTAGCTCAGTGTACCCTTCAACTTCGTGTTTCCTTTCCTGTCTTCCTCTCTCCTTCCATCTTCTCTCTCCTTCTTCCCTTTTCCCCCAATTCCTCCTCCTCTGCCTCCTCACTACTTTTCTTCTTTTTTTTCCTGAATAGCTTTGGACTTGAGCAGGGACTAACTTCTGACTCTGCTCATCCCCAGCCAGGACATCACAGGTGACATTTACTATTTCAACTTCGCCAATGGGCAGTCCATGTGGGACCACCCGTGTGATGAGCACTACCGGAACTTGGTGACCCAAGAGCGAGGGAAGCTGGCAGCTTCTGGGGCTATGAAGAAGAAGTACAAGAAGAAGAAAAAGGAAAAGAAAGACAAGAAGGACAAAGAGACCCCCAGAAGCGCCATGGTGAGTCCGTGGATGTCAGCTCCAGGAGGCCAGGCTGCAACCTGAGGGGATGCTGGGAACCTCTAGGTGTGCACAGCTGGAGGTCAGGGACAGCAGCAATTGATAGTAATTTCTTGATAGTACATCAGTCTTCTGGCGAATTTTCCCTTTAGCCTCTAGAAGTTTTTGCTCTTTCTAAACACTTCCTTTTTCCACTTGGGAAGCACATACTATGTACTAGGATTCATGAGAGAGGTGCTCTGCTGAGGACGGTGGTCTGCAATAATAGTGAAAGAAGTGATGTCACCTGCCCCTCTGGAGAGGGGGGAACGGGACAGCTGGCAGAGGCCAGGGATCCTGGGTGAACAGAGTGTCTTCCCCCTTCCTTCAGAGTCAGGCTTTCCTGGCGGCTCCACGTGTCTCCGTGGTGAGCATCCTAGATGTCAGATGAACCGCAACTCAGCTGTCAGAACACCAATGCCTTCGGTGTCCCCAGAGACATTCACTCCTGGGGCTGTCTTTGTTGCCAGTGTCCTAGGTTAGTGACAGATAACTGAGATGTGATTGCAGCGGGATAACCTTGGTCTCAGATGGCTGTTTGACTCAGTTGAAGGTGCTTTTTCCATTATTGTTTTGTTTGTCCCTTCAGTATGTCTGTTCTTAGGAGGCAGAGTTATCGCCTCATTTTCCAGGTGGAGAAGCTAAGGGCTGGCGCCCTAGAGGCGAGGCCCAGGCTGCCCAGCTCGCCCTGGCGGGGCAGGGACGCCGGCCTTCCCTTCACCAGGTGTGGGCAGGCAGGCACGCCGAGGACAGGGAGCTCGGCGGTGAGGAGCCCTGGGACTGCCTTTTCAACCCTGTCAAGTCCAGTTGATTTGTTCTTGTTTATAGTCTTCATTTCCCACCGGTGCGTGGTGCTTGGTTCTCAGGGAAGATTCCCCCTGTCTTCCGTCCTTTCCAAGGCGTCAGTTTGGGCATTGGATGGTTGCTGAGGAACGTATCCTTCTTATCGTTTCTAAGCTATACAGGTACTCCTCCCTCTTCCCCCTCCCACATATTACTGCTCATGGTTCTGAGAAATAACACAACAAGCCGGATAGAGAAAGGAGGACAAGGAATTTCCAGATAGCTTGGATTTTCTAAAGTCATGTTTGGAAGGCAAAAGATGACCAATGGAATTTTCTCTTACCCAGGATTACTTTATTTATTTATTGTTAATCCTCACCCGAGGATATTTTTCCGTTGATTTTTGTTTTTAGATAGAGTGGAAGGGAGGGAGAGAGAGAGAGCGAGAGAGAGAAAAACATCAGTGTGAAAGAGACACATCGATTGCTTACCTCCCACACGACCCAGACTGGGGTCGGGGTTGAATCTGCAACCCTTGTACGTGCCCTTGACCAGGAATTGAATCTGCGACCCTTTGGTCCACAGGCTGATGTTCTGACTGCTGAGCCAAACCGGCCAGGGCTACTCAGACTTACTTTAAATGGTATTCAGCATCTAGACAGGCTGTAGCATGGCTAAAGGTGGTCGAGGGAATGAAGTTGAGGGTTCTGGGGTGGAGGGCTGGGTCCTAGACTGAGTTCTGGGTGTGTGACTGAGTTCCTTGAGCCCCTGTTAAAAAGAATCCGTACGTAGTTTCAGGAGCTGGGGACAACTGGATAACCCCAGGCTGCCAGTCTGTATCTTCGGGCTCAGGACAGGAGTCTCAAACCTGAGTTTGTCTAGGGGCAGGCAGGTGGGTGACCTGGGCTCAGGTGGTTTGGGCTCTCTGGAGGTGTGTGCTCACGGGCCAGGTGGAGTTCAGAGTGAATGCCTGCAGGGTGTGATTGATTCTTTTTTAGGGTTTCTTCCAGCCCCAGCATTCTCTGACTGCGTGGACCTCTCTTGGGCAGTACCAGCTCGTGCCTTTGGTAGAAGACCGAGGCTGTGTTTCCAAGGCTCTGCTCAGTTAGGTTCCCCTCTTCTCTCCTTTCTTAGATAGTCTGGCAGTCCTGGATAAGGTTGGTGGATTTTATAAAATTAACCAGTTACGTAACTGAGAGCTTGATGGTACCTTAGGGATAATCTGGTTGGTGATTGTGGTTAGAGTGAACCTGTTTTCAGATCAGCGTCTCCAGAGAGGTCTAGCATATAGAGAAGAAGTGGAACCGCTGTGGTTGAACCTGGGGTGTGGGTCGTGGTGATGCCCCTTCCCGTCACATGTACACTGTAGCACCCCAGGGTGCCCTGGGACCCAGCCCGCGGGTTCTGTGGAGCCAGGTGTGCACTCATGGATCTAGTCTGGCCTCTGTGTGCTGGGGAAACCGTGGCAGAAAGCTACAAAGCCGGGGCACTCTCCGCTTCTCTCCCCTCTCTGCTTCTGCTTTACTTTAAACAGAGGGTGGGTTTCTGCTAGGGCTGCCAAGGGCTGAGGTAGCAAGTCTAAATCCGAAGTGCTTTGTCTTAGTTTTCTCTGCATGTTTATATGTCCATCTAGGAAACACAGCCTGAGCAGGGACTTCAGCCTTCTTCCTCCTTTCTCCGCGGCCCATCCCCTCTCCCAGCACCTGGGCTTGCTGATCTGGACCTAGACCAAGACATGCAGGCTAGAACTGAGGGCTCCCTTAAGAAAGGGAAGAGTCCGTGCATGCTTGGTGACGCCCCCTGGCCTCTCATGGGCAGCCTGCCCAACAAGCTACAGCCTCTCTCCCAGGGCCAAGCTTTCCGAACCCACCAGCTCTTTGCCGATGTGGAGAGAATCTTAGGAAGGGCCCCAGTCCAGTGCAGGACAGAAGTAGGTGATCAGCAGGGTCTGGAGAAACCCCAGAAGCTGACTGAGAAAATCCACCTGGGGCTTTCAGACCCTGAGCTAGAAGAGCTGGAGATGAGGACCAGACGGCAGACACTCGGCACGCTGGGCCCCGAGGACAGCGGGCCCCTCCAGCGCGGGCAGGCTGTGTTAGAAAGCAGGAGCCAGGCCTCTGTTCACGCAGAGCTTCCTGAGGCCATCCAGGGCCCGCAGCCGAACGGGGAGCAGCACAGCCACAGCGTGGCCAGACTGCGCTCCACTGGCCCCGCGGGGGACCAGGGCCAGAGCCCCATCCCCTCCCCGCCCCCGGAGGAGGACCCTTCCCTGTCCCCTTGTTCCTCTGACCAGAGGCTGCCTGGCAGGAAGAGCAAGCTGCTCTTGTTAGAAAGTAGCCCCGCTGAGGACCTGAGCTGGCAGGGTGTTTCTGGGAAAGGTGGGAGTGTGGGTTGGGGAAGGAGGAGGAGAGAGCCCCCAGGACTGTGGATGGGGCAGGTCCCTAGGCTTGTCAACAAGGACAGCCCCGGGAGCTGCAAAGAAACAGAGCCCACGGGTCCTGAGGATCTAGGGGCCTCCGCTAAAGGGCCACTCCAGGGCCTCTCCCTGATACCACCTGATACTCTGGCATCTGAGCCCGCCCAGAACCCTTCAGGGAGTGCCCCCGGGGCACCTCCTGCCAGTGAGGAGAGGCAGCCCGCAGAGTGTGCAGAGCCCCCCGAGGAAGCCGGGAAGCCGGGTGGGTACGGGCCTCACTTGGAGAGCCGCAGCGACAGCAGCAGTCTGGCTTCTCACCTGGACTCGCAGATCCTGGGGGAGGTGAATAACTTCCCATGGGACCTGCAGAGCTCTCCGGGGTCGGAGTGGGGTGCGGGTCAGCCGGGCCCTGGCCCCAGAGGTGTACACTCCGGCCCCGTCCTCGAGCCCCAGCTGTCCCACCTGCAGAGCTCTCAGGGGTCGGAGTGGGGTGCGGGTCAGCCGGGCCCTGGCCCCAGAGGTCTGCACTCCAGCCCCGTCCTCGAGCCCGAGCCGTCCTACCTGCAGAGGTTTGCCGAGCAGCAGTCAGAGAGTGACTGCTCTGAGGATGAGCGGTTCTACCGGCACATCCTGCAGATGGCCAAGATCTCCAGGCACCTGGAGGACCTGGAGCCGCCTGAGAACGTGCAGGAAGTGCCGTGCAGGGACCTCACCGGCTTGGTCTGTCGCATGGTGGCTGAGTCTTCCGGCATGTCTAGTGGGGGTGAGCACGAGGCCGTCAGAGCCGTGGAGATGGACCCAAGGTTTCTGGCTTGGGGACTAGAGCTGCTGGAGCGTCCTCAGGAGGTGGCCCTTGCCCTGGCAGGGCAGGAGGCCTCTCAGCAAGCCCGTGTGCAGCCAAGCAGCAGCCCGCTCAGGCAGGAGCTAGGCGAGCCGAGTTCCAGCGGAGGGCTTGCTGGAGAGCCGGGCAAGATGCAGCCTCTCAGCCAGGTAGGCTTCGTGCGTGGCCTCAGGCCCCGTGAGCGTGGAGCAGGGCGCAGGCGGAGGTGACGGTTCATGCAGCCACCAGGTCCGCGCTCCTGTTATTTGTCCTCCCTTGGTACCTGTTGATCCCTTAACTACTCAGGATGGCCA